>OY740782.1:42261179-42861179 GCA_963514005.1 Raja brachyura
GGATGCGGGGTGAGGGAGGATGGGGGGAGAGGAGGAGGGGGGGAGAGGAGGAGGGGGGGAGAGGAGGAGGGGGGGAGAGGAGGAGGGGGGGAGAGGAGGAGGGGGGGAGAGGAGGAGGGGGGGAGAGGAGGAGGGGGGGGAGAGGAGGAGGGGGGGGAGAGGAGGAGGGGGGAGAGGAGGAGGGGGGGAGAGGAGGAGGGGGGGAGAGGAGGAGGGGGGGAGAGGAGGAGGGGGGGAGAGGAGGAGGGGGGGAGGAGGAGGGGGGGAGGAGGAGGGGGGGGAGGAGGAGGGGGGGGAGGAGGAGGGGGGGAGGAGGAGGGGGGGGGAGGAGGAGGGGGGGGGAGGAGGAGGGGGGGGAGGAGGGGGGGAGGGGGGGTGGAGAGGAGGAGGAGGGGGGAGAGGAGGAGGGGGGGAGAGGAGGAGGGGGGGAGAGGAGGGGGGGGAGAGGAGGAGGGGGGGGGGAAAGGAGGAGGGGAGGGGAGGAGGAGGGGGGGAGAGGAGGAGGGGGGGGAGAGGAGGAGGGGGGGAGAGGAGGAGGGGGGGAGAGGAGGAGGGGGGTGAGGGGAGGGGGGGGGGAGGAGGGGGGGGGGAGAGGAGGAGGGGGGGAGAGGAGGAGGGGGGGGAGAGGAGGAGGGGGGGGAGAGGAGGAGGGGGGGAGAGGAGGAGGGGGGGAGAGGAGGAGGGGGGAGAGGAGGAGGGGGGGAGAGGAGGAGGGGGGGGAGAGGAGGGGGGGAGAGAGGAGGAGGGGGGAGAGGAGGAGGGGGGGAGAGGAGGAGGGGGAGAGGAGGAGGGGGTGAGAGGAGGAGGGGGGGAGAGGAGGAGGGGGGGAGAGGAGGAGGGGGAGAGGAGGAGGGGGGAAGAGGAGGGGGAGAGGAGGAGGGGGGGGAGAGGAGGAGGGGGGGGAGAGGAGGAGGGGGGGGAGAGGAGGAGGGGGGGAGGGGAGGAGGGGGGGAGAGGAGGAGCGGGGGGAGAGGAGGAGCGGGGGGAGAGGAGAGGGGGTGAGAGGAGGAGGGGGTGAGAGGAGGAGGGGGGGGAGAGGAGGGGGGGAGAGGAGGGGGGGAGAGGAGGGGGGGAGAGGAGGGGGGGAGAGGAGGGGGGGAGAGGAGGGGGGGAGGAGGGGGGGGAGAAGGAGGGGGGGAGAGGAGGAGGGGGGGAGAGGAGGAGGGGGGGAGAGGAGGAGGGGGGGAGAGGAGGGGGGGAGAGGAGGGGGGGGGAGGAGGGGGGGGGAGGAGGAGGGGGGGGAGAGGAGGAGGGGGGGAAAGGAGGGGAGCCCGGCGGAACAGCAGGCTGCGGGGCCCACGGCAAGCGGGCTGCCGGCAGAGACTCAATGGAGGCCGCGGGCGGGGGCAATCTGAGGAGGGTCACAAGCAGTGGAGTGCCGGCCGAACGTGGTTTCCGCGAGGGGAAGCCCACGCACCCGCATGACAGACGATCGGGCGGGGGAAACGGAGAGGAGGTCGTCCTCCGTGACGGTCAGAGATCGGCAGGAGGGATCGGGATCACCAGCGAGGAAAAGGCGTCACAATTCCCCGAGTCCCTGCAATCGATGGAGGAATCGCAGGTCTCCATAGACGGCCTACCCCAGGGCCACCTTCCCACTGCGCTGCCCTGCACCTTATGCCGCTGCCATGTTCTAGAACTTCAAGGAGCCCAGCGGAATGCGCAGCACAACCTGAGCAGCAGTTTAAAGACACTAAGTGACAAATTTAAAGAAGTGAAAGTTAAGAAGCCAAGAAGTACAGAAGACGGAACAGGGGTGGCATCACTCGCAACGCGAGCAGAGGCAGGCAGTCAGATCCATTGGGACATCATCAGCGAGACCATCTCCTTTATTTTCGAAGCTATTTGAGATTTGTGAACATTTTCATAAATAACTCGAGAAATAATGCATGACATTTTCAGATAAGGCGATATTTGACATCATGGCGTAAATCTATCGGAATATGTAAAAATTTTACTGTTAGCACGTCGTTTTTTCGAAGAGATGTGAAATGCACACGAACATCACACACACAAATACACACATGTCCAAGATCAGAGTTTTATAAGTATAGAGATATTGCAACTTCAACAGCAGAGTTTATGAACTTATTTTCAGGTATGAAGCTGGGCAGGTGAGAAGAGCATCAGTGGGCAAGTGTTTTTTTACACGTCCAGGAGGAGATTCATCAATTGTAAACTGTAATCAGCTACAGTTGAAGGTGAATCAGTCAGAGAAGTGGTGGAGGGGGATTCCCAGGGGTAAAATGGGGTTAACAAATGTTCCACAAAGTAACAACTTGGGACTGGCAAATACAAAACATATGGATGTCAAGGTGTACAGATGGCAAGATAAGACAATAAAAAAAGTAGGTTTATGTTTGACACCAATAGCTGAAATAGAGCAGAAAGAATAAAAGGAAAATGGGCATATAGGAGTCAAATTAAATGTAAAATTAGGAAAACAGAGTAGAAAAGTTCTGCCAAATAAAATCTAACAATTCTAAGACATATTATATGTATATAGAGAGCAAATAAGTCAATAAGAGGAGTGCCTCTTGGGAACCTAAAAGTCTAGTTTAGAATCCTCTGCCCAGGGGATAAGTCTGTTGTATGTTCATTTGTTCCGGTGACCAGCCAACAGTCACGTCTTTTTCTTTTTACTTTTAATTTCAAGTTTTTCGTGTGTCTTGTTGTGTGTTGTGACTGTTGGCAGACCAGTTTACCTCCGGGGATGAATAAAGTTTTATCATATTGCATCGTATCTTATTAGAAAGTTGAGCATCTTTGAAATGGGTACTTCAACGACCAGGATAAAATGCAACCCTGGCATACAATTGGACAAGTTCTGACCATCATTTTTCAATCCTTTCTCACTACATTTGCAGTCTTTAGAAGACTGCAAATGTTGTACCATTATTTAAAAGGAGAAAATAACATAAACCGAGTAACTACAGCTCAATTCTAAGAAATACTATGAACTTTTGTTTTGAAGGTGAATTTCAAAGGACTGCAGGAACCAGGGCCCCAGTTTGCAAGAGCGAGCAATGTGAACCTGGGCCCCAATGTGTCAAAGGAGGCCCATGAATCTACACCTACTGAACCAGAAGCTAAACCATCAGGATGTCGGAATATTTGACTTTACTTTTAGACTTTAAACTTTAGAGATAGATCGTGGAAACGGGCCCATTGGCCCACCTAGTCCGGGTCGACCAGCAATCACCCCAAACATTAGCACTATTCTACACATTTTGGACAGTTTTACAATTGTGAGACCAATTAACTTACTCACCTGGGCGTCTTTGGAATGTGGGGGAAACCGGAGCATCCGGAAAAACCCATGCGCTCACAGGCAGAACGTACATACCACATACAGACAGCACCTGTAGTCAGGATTGAACCTGGGTCCCTGGCGCTGTAACTCAGCAACTTTACCGCTACGCCACTGTACTGCCCTAATTGAATAGCGGATTAGAGTTTTGCTAGCTCCCACCATGGCACCGTCAAGCACCGCCTGCCCCACCAGTGAGTCTCACAAGGGAAAACCTCAGCCGCCTCAGATAAACAGCATTGTTGTTGAACAACATTATTATCAACCCACAAGTAGAGAACTACAATCTTTTTGTAATAAATGTTCCCATTAAATCTACTTTCTCAAATAATTTGTCATAATAACTTTGTGATTCTTGTAAAAGAACATCCAAGACTGGATACCCACCATTTCCACCCTTATGTTCTTTAAAAATAACCTGTTTCACTCTTTGTCCAACTAAAATGGATAACACCATTCTCAGAATGATATTGCATCTGTCACATGCTTACCGACTCACTATCTATGTTATTTTGTAGGTTCCTTGCATCTTCCTCACACCAGACTTTCTCCTTTAGATTAGTATTATCAGCACACTTGAATGCATTACATTTGACACTGTCATCTGTTATTGAGACAGATAATAAATAGCTCAAAAGCACACAAAGTGCTGGAGTAACTCAGCGGGTCAGGCAGCACCTATGGAGAAGATGGATAGGTGACGTTTTGGGTCCGGACCCTTTTTCAGACAAAAATAAAAGCTCATGTCTAATCACTAAACTTTGTGGCTCCAGCTTATCTAAAATTGGCTTATTCTCAACTCGATTTTTGTTTTTAAACCAACTTTCAATCAAATGCTTTTCTCAGCTTCAAACTAAGTTTAGTTTTCTGTGATCCCAAGAGTCAAGAGTGTTTTATTGTCATATGTCCCGGATGGGACCAAGAAATTCTTACTTGCTGCAGCACAACAGAATATGTGAATATATTAACATTGTACATAATGGGGAAAAAAAGAAAAAGTTCAATGAATAACAAATATAGTGCAAATAACAAATAATAATATATAGCCTTTTGCCGTTCATAGCGTTTAATAGCCTGATGGCTGTGGGGAAGAAGCTGTTCCTGAACCTGGACGTTACAGTCTTCAGGCTCCTGCACCTTCTTCATGATGGCAGTGGTGAGATAAATGTGTGGCCAGGATGGCGTGGGTCCTTGATAATTTTGGCTGCCTTTTTGAGGCAGCGACTACGATAGATCCCTTTGACGGTGGGGAGGTCAAAGCCGGTGACAGACTGGGCAGTGGTCACAACTTTTTGTAGTTTTTTTCGCTCCTGGACGTTCAAGTTGCTGAACCAGGCCACGATGCAACCAGTCAGAATGCTCTCTACCGTGCACCTGTATCATGTTGTCAAATGCTATTTCTAAAAAACAAATACACCCCATCTCGTGTTTCGCCCTTATCTATCCTGCAAGTGAAATCCTCCTAATACTCCAAAATATTTACCAAACTATGAATTTGTCAGCTTTTAGTTTTCTTAATTTCTCCAGTTATATCGGTGCCAAAGTATTCATTTTAAACTCCTCACTACCATAAAACTACTGAATCACTGCTAATTCCATTGCATTCAAGTTATGAGCTATGAAACGTAACATTTGTCAGTTACTTCCCCTCAAAAATTTACAAAAAGTAAGAAATCAAATCAGCAGTAGTAAGAACTTAGGCCAGACTTTTACTTCATATGAACAAGTAGATTTGCATTACACTAGGTTAGAGTACCTTACTGCTCCCTGCAAAGCCCTTTATTTCACTCATTAGACCACCAACTAAACAAAAGGACTAATATATTTCTTAATGGGGGCTGTCTCTGAATATTCATATTCATAACAGAGCAATTTATTTTTAAAATTAATCCGGGCATATCTTCCAGCCCTCTTCTTTAATGCAGCTGAATCAATTAACTATCATGTTCTTCATCGAGGCATGTCCAATATGAAAACCATACCAAGCAGAAGTGTGTCTGACACCATGCATTAATCTTATTTCTTTCTCTTGAATTCTTCATGGGCCAGGGACCTCAGAGATCAAAGTCAAACAGGGAAAGTTGAAAATTACTTTTGAAACAATTTTCTGCAAATGTTACCATCTTTTTCAACGGAACCACCTGCATTATTAAACTAAAATTCAACCAACAAGGCTGCAAGAATCTAATTGAGAAAATGGGTGATAAATCTTGCAATGAAAGAAATTCAGAAGTTTATATGCTGTTTAGACCAATTAGTTAACTATGTAATCAGCAGGTTAAGTGCCAAATACTGATCCATCATGATGAGATAAGTGACCATTTCTCCGAGAGCTCTTTAACTGTGAATTATCAGACGCTGCCCACTGCTGTGTTTAACAGTGAATAAGTTCTTTTTGCAGTTTAGTCACCTGCATGAATAAATTGTTTGTTTTTTCCTGGCACTCTCTCAGCCCTTTCAGTTGACTGCTTGCCATGAAACCATCTTGCAATATATCCTCTCCAGACCTATAATTTGACCACTAACCAAACTAATTTACTGCATTTCCGAAACTACACTGCCGCATATCTGAAGATGTCAAATGCTCAATACACCATTTATGCTTTAAGATTGTCATGGCATTTCCACTAGAATGGGCTGAGATACAATTACTTGTTCTTTTTAGATTCGTGACAGTAAGAATCAGGATATTTTGTGCGCTATTGGACGTGAACCAGTTCCATTTTGATGTTCATTGTGAGAATGCACATTAATGATGTGGTTGGAGACACAAGTCTGAAGAAGAGTCCCGACCCAAAACATTCTTACTATTGAGGGAGTGCAGCGTAGTTTCACGAGGTTAATTCCCGGGATGGCTGGACTGTCATATGATGAAAGAATGGAGCGACTGGGCTTGTATATAAACTGGAATTTAGAAGGATGAGAGGATATCTTATAGAAATATATAAGATTATTAAGGGATTGGACACGCTAGAGGCAGGAAACATGTTCCCGAAGTTGGGGGAGTGCAGAACCAGGGGTCACAGGTTAAGAGTATGGGGTAGGCCATTTAGAATGGAGATGACGAAAAACATTTTCACCCAGAGAGTTGTGAATCTGTGGAATTCTCTGCATCAGAAGACAGTGGAGGTCGATTCCCTGGATGCTTTCAAGACCGAGTTAGATAGAGCTCTTAAAGATAGCGGAGTCAGGGGATATGGGGAGGAGGCAGGAACAGGGCACTGATTGTGGATAGAAACATAGAAATTAGGTGCAGGAGTAGGCCATTCAGCCCTTCGAGCCTGCACCGCCATTCAATATGATCATGGCTGATCATCCAACTCAGTATCCCGTACCTGCCTTCTCTCCATACCCTCTGATCCCTTTAGCCATAAGTGCCACATCTAACGCCCTCTTAAATATAGCCAATGAACTGGCCTCAACTACCTTCTGTGGCAGAGAATTCCAGAGACTCACCACTCTCTGTGTAAAGAATGTTTTCCTCATCTCGGTCCTAAAGGAATTCCCCCTTATCCTTAGACTGTGACCCCTTGTTCTGGACTCCCCCAACATCGGGAACAATCTTCCAGCATCTAGCTTGTCCAACCCCTTAAGAATTTTGTAAGTTTCTATAAGATCCCCCCTCAATCTTCTAAATTCCAGCGAGTACAAGTCGAGTCTATCCAATCTTTCCTCATATGAAAGTCCTGACATCCCAGGAATCAGTCTGGTGAATCTTCTCTGTACCCGCTATGTATCCCCTATGTATCAGCTATGTATTCTCTGTATCAGCTATGATCACAGTGAATGGCAGCGCTGGTTCTAAGGGCCGAATGGCCTACTCCTGCACCTATTATCACCTGTCCATTCCCTCCACAGATACAGCCTGACGAACCGAGTTCCTCCAGCACTTATTTTTTTGGCTTATGATGTGGCTCATATCAATGGATTGAAGGTGGTGAGCTCGGCATGTCCCCTATTATTAATAAACAAACATTTTAGAAAAACCACTGATGTTGAAAATCTAAAACAAAATCAGAAAGTGCTGGAATTCCTC
The DNA here is from genome assembly GCA_963514005.1 of Raja brachyura. Next base: position 42,268,526 of record OY740782.1, read on the forward strand.
AGATCAGGCTGAATCGGTGGAAGAGAAACTGGTAAGTAAATAGCTATTCCTCTTAAAGAGTCTCACAACAGGGAGCATGAGTCAAGGGCACCAAGCTGTAAGAAGAGGAAGAGATGGGGAAGAAAGCCTCTAATGAGGAAAATTCATCCACCTCAGGAGCATTTCTCATCCATCGAGGACCAGAGGATATAGGTTTCAGGAAAACATTTAATGGGAATTCTAAGGGTAACCTTTTCACAAAAAGGGTGGTGCGTGTACGAAACAAGCTGCCAGAGGATGTGGTTGAGGCTGGAACTATCTCTAAAAACTATTTAAGAAACAGTTACACAGGTACATGGACAGGACAACGTTGGAGGGATATGGACCATACACGGGCAGGTGGGATTAGTGTAGCTGGGACATGTTGGCTGGTACGGGCAAGTTGGGCCTGTTTCCATACTGTATCACTCTATGACTCTAGGACCGGAACAGGAGTGGGATATTTAACTATCACTAATTGTTAGTCACTACACAAGGCAGAATCAAGCAGGCCATTATTGTAACGCACTGAGGTTAATTTATCGATAGTCCTCAAAGTTACTGACCAACCTACAAAGCACTTTGATTTTTGTGACAGAAGACGGTTGCTTCATTTTCACTGCTATGAAAGATGAGACCTCCAAGTCACAACCATGAGAAACCGAAGGGAACCTACCCATCTCCCATTTACAATTGCATTACCAATGTTGATTCTCTATGATCAAGATTCTTGAGAACAATAAACACACAACTTTAATCAGTCCAGCAGTTAATACTCTGACTATCAAGGAAGGTTCAGGTGCTGGGTATCGTACAAGTTCCAGCCACTCCCCGGCTTACGCAATAGGCGACCTACATAAATAATTCTTTAAGCCCATTGCTGAGTTTCAGAATGCTACTGTTGCTTGCAGCCATTAGATCGGGACCCAGCAGGTTTAGAGAGGCAGCGCAGGCAGGTTTTGCCATGATCCAAGGGTTTAATAAAAGTGAACAACACAAATTTAATAACGGGAGGATGATGAGGGCTTTGAATCCACGTCATACAAATCAAAGCAACGCCCAGACTCTCGGCTCTTCCACTTTCGGTACAACACTGAGAAGACAAGTGATTGTTTCAATGCTGCGATGGAGCCTTTCTTCCCCTCCTTTAAAAATGCTGACACTATTTTACATGACTCTCTCCCATCTTCCCTGGATTTGTTATTCGCACACTTCTCCACCCATCCCATTGATATTCTGTTTACATTTCTATGTAATGTGGTATCCAAATATCACCGCATGATGGCAGCGGACCACACAAAGTCTTGATCGGACATTATCTGCCCCAATCATCTGACCACAGGTTCAAGATAAAATGATGACATTCCACTTATCAAATGTATACCTTTAGTATTCCCACACATCAAGCACTGGACTCAATTGGACTTGTAGTTTCCTGAATTTCTGATTTCACCCATACGTAATTGAATCAAAGGACAATGAATAAAGATTTGATTTAAATGATTTCATTAATTTAACTATGTTTAGAAACTTTATAAGAAAGCATACATTGGTTATGGAGAAACAAGGAACATTGGGCCGGTAAAGAATAGGACAGATTTCGAGGGATATGGGCCAAATGCAGGCAGATGGAACTAGTGCACAGGAGTACCTTGGCGCCTTGGGCAAGCTGGGCAAAAGGGCCTGCTACTGTAATCCATGTCTCTGATGCAGATGCTGATTTACAAAAGTGCTGGCATAACTCAATGGGTCAGGCAGCATCTCTGGAGACCAAGGATAGGTGACGCCGGGCCAAAACCATCCTTCAGACTGAATGTGGTGGTGTGGGGGGGGGGGGGGGGGGGGGAGGGAAAAGAAAGCTGGAAGAAGGGGCTGGGCAAAGCCTGGCATGTGGTAGGTACCAGTGAGGGGGGATGCTTTTGATAGGCAGATGATTGGACAAGGGTCAGAGATGGAAAGACAAAAGATAGAAGTGCAAATTGTGAAGCCAGAGGAAGGAATATTGGTGGAAGAGAAGGGGGTGGTGAGAAATGGGTGCTCATCCAGGTGGAGTTCAGGGAAGTGGGGGGGGTGGAAGGGGGGGGGGGGGGGGGGGATTTGTAGGTAGTTACCCAAAATCAGAGAATTCAATATTCAAACAGTTAGGTTCCAGTTTGCGTGCGGCCTCACTCTGGCAATGGAGGAGGCCCAGAACAGAAAGATCAATATGGAAATGAGAAGGGGAGTTAAAATGCTTAGGAACCAAGCAATCCAGTTGGCCATGGTCAACTGAGTGCAAGTGTTTGGCGAAGCAGAAACAGTCTCTGCTAGGTCTCGTCGATGTAAAGGAGGCCACATATGGAACTCCATATGCAGTAGATGAGGTTAGAGGAGATGTACATAAACCTCTGTCTCACCTGGAAGGGCTGCTGGGGTCCCTGGACAGATGAGAGGGAGGAGGTATAGGGACAGAAATTACATCTCCTACGACTGCAGAGGAAAATACCTGGGGAGAGGGTGATTTGGGTGGGATGGGATGAATGAACCAAGGAGTTACAGAGGGAACAGTCTCTGCAGAAGACAGAAAGGGGCAGAGATGGGAAGATGTGACTGGTGGCCGGATTACATTGAGTTTGACGGAAATGTCAGCGAATGATATGGTGGATACAGAGGCTGTTGGGGAGAAAGGTGAGGACCAGGGTGTCGCTATCCTTCTACCATCTGGAAGCAGGGAGGGGGAGCAAGAGATCTACAGGACACAAAGGAGACAAAGGCGAGGGATCAATCATGACAGCAGTGGCGAAGCTACGTTTACTAAAGAAAGAGGACATTTCTAAGAAAAGGGACATGTCTTAGAAGGAAAAGACTCACCATGGGAGCAGATGCAGCACAAACAGGGACATTGAGAGGGGTATAGCAACTTTGCAAGAAGTAGGGTTGAGGAAGTGTAGTGCAGATAACTATGGGATGACAGTCAATCATGTATTACCCCTGTGTTAGAGGCAGATACAACAAGAAAGGAGAGAGATTTCAGAGATAGTCCAAGTGAATTTGAGGCCAAGGTGAAAGTCAGTGGTAAAGTTAATTCAATCAATTAATTCAATTAGTTCATTCATTAGTTGAAGTCAAGGTATTGTATTTCAGCAAACCTCAGACTGGTATTTCAGCAAAGCTCTTCCTAATATCACTTGTTTAAGAAAGAACTGCAGATGCTGGAAAAATCGAAGGTAGACAATAATGCTGGAGAAACTCAGCGGGTGAGGCAGCATCTATGGAGCGGGTGAGGCAGCATCTATGGAGCGGGTGAGGCAGCATCTATCTTCACCCCATAGATACTGCCTCACCCGCTGAGTTTCTCCAGCATTTTTGTCTACCGTCCTTTTTTTACCATATTGATTATGATTACAACAAGTCAAAGTTATCCAACTGACATTTCTTCACATCTTGTATTAAAATTGGAATATCAAAAAAAGGACACCAAATAAAAAGTGATTCCTTCCTTTATTTGGTTGGTATTTCATATAAACAGCAAGTTTCTGTATCTTGATAATGAAAAACAAGAGTAACTACAAGCAGCAGGATGTTTCCTGATATTTAAAGACAAAATCATGTGCAACAATATCTTCAGTTTAAACCAGCATCTGCAGTACCTTCCTACACATTAATTTGATGTTGTACTGAACTTATGCAAGGTTATGTTCTATAGGCGAAGTGAAGATATTCTATTTCAGCAAAGCTTTCCTGGCATCACTCATACTTCTGTTTAATTGCATTACATGATCCAGAGCAACTTTGAACTTGGTCAGACTCACGTAATGAGTCACAGAATTGTACTCTGGTTTTTATCAAATACATTTCACCCCAAAACTTCAGCCCAGGGAAAAATGATTTTGTGCAAATGATTTACCAAATGAGATTAGCTTTATGCCATACATTATGATCTACAAATAGCAAGCAATTTATTAAATATTAGGAGGTATTACTAATAAAGATATTTTCACAGATATGCGTGTAAAACATAGAACAGTACGAGAATAGGCCCTTTGGCCCACCAAACATGATGCCAATACCAACTCTTATCTGCCTGCACTTAATCCATATCCTTCCATTCCCTACAAATCCATGTGCCTATCTGTGTCGCCCACCATCCCTGGCAGTGTGTTTCAGGCACTCACCATCCCATGTATAAATCATTTTTCCCGCACATCTCCTTTAAACTTTGCCCCTCTCACCTTAAAGATAGCCCTCTAGTATTGTTTTTTTTCCTATCCTGGGGAAAAGATTCTGACTGTCTATCCTATCTATGTCTCTCTTGATTTTATTTACTTCTATTAGGTCTCCAAGCAATCTCCGGCATTTCAGAGAAAACAATCCAAGCCTGTCCAACCTCCCCGTGGAGCTAATACCACCTAATCTAGACCACATTCTCATAAACCTCCTCTGCACCCTTTCCAAACCCTCTACGTCCTTCCTGTAATGGGGTGACCGGAACTGCATGTAATACTTTATATCCTCCCTAGCAAAAGTCCGATAAAGTTGCACCATGATTTCCTGACTCCTACACTCAATGTCCCGACCTATGAAAGCAATCATATTTTATATCTGCTTTACCACTCTATCTGCTTGTGTTGACATTTTCAAGGAGTAATGGACTTGGACCCTAAGATTCCTCTGAACATGAATATCGTTAAGGATCATGCCACTAATTGTATATTTTCCCCTTTCAACCTCCCAAAGTACAACACCTCATTATTGCTCAGATTAAACGCCATCTGCTGTTTTCCCACCTATTTGTGCAGCTGATCTATATCCCATGGGCTAGTCCCAGTATCATTAAGTCAGTTCTGAATGCAAACAACCAAGTCACTGTTAATGCACTTAAATCTTTTGGTCACTATCTCTACCTCCCTCCCTCCCTCCTCCAGGCAGTTCAATGAAGCAGACTTGTATGCAATTTCATCAGAAATTTTTCATTCAATTTTAATATCTGTAGGTTGGATCAAAGTGGTGACTGAATACATCATTGTCAAATAAGCAAGTACTCAAATTGATCACAATTGTCCACAAATTTCTGATGATTAAAATAAAAAGCTTTGTTCGCCTGTGCAGGTATTGCTCCAGCAACAAGTCACCACTTCTGTCTCACTATCATCTCTTCTGATTTGCTGGAGTCTGCCTCTTCCAATTGTCTCCTGTGGCCAAGGAGGGAACTATATGTCCTCTGCAAAAAGAACCACAGTAGTTTCAATGCCTTCAAAACCCTGTCAGGTAAAGCTCCCAAACTATTTGAAAGCATGCTCCAAATGTTAGTGAAAAGTAAATTTTGTTTAAAAGTTCTCAAACTCTTAATGACAACAACCCATGATTATTATCCAGAATTATCCAACCCAGAATAGCTACTTCCCCACAGCCATCAGGCTATTAAACCTGGCTCGGAACTCTAATCATTAATATCCCTCCATCTGTTATTTGCACTTTATTAATTTATTAAGTCATGGGTGTATGTATAGAATTGTAGTCAATGCCTTCTATGTCCTGTTGTGCTATGCAAAGAAAGATTTTCATTGTCCTGTCACGGACACATGACAATAAACTCTTTTGACTTGACTTTGACTTTCAAAATGCACAAGACACTGGTGGTTTCCCTTTCAGTCTCTAGTTTGCTAACTGACTATTGACCCTTGATAAAATATGTACATATTGCCCATTTCATACAGTGCTCAGTTGCAAATTGGCATCAATTTGAAACATAGCAGTTTCTTAAAAACACCCAAACAATTAAGTAGAGACACAGCATTATCAAAAGCTATATCAAATCTAATATACAAAATACCGTTCTGCTCCCAAACCCACATTTTCCTGATTAATGTTACAATGAAAGGCTTAAAATCTGATTCTAAGTGTGTGGTTACCATGTAACTCAGTGCTAAAATAACAAGATTCAAAATCTATCTTGCTTAACACAAATTCTAATCATGTGGTTATCAGATCTAATAGTGTACTAAAGCATTCTGAGATTCAAAATCACTCTTGTAATCTTGGTAACAAGGTAACATTTAAGTGAAATGATTCATTTTACTTGTAAAAGAAAAATCACGTTGGATCTGTCAGAAGCTTGGTGAAATGTGATTTACAGCTACTACAGGGTTAGATTGAACGGCTCAATGGGTACTTATTAGAAATCAAACATCATGTTAAAATTCTGAACAGAATCAGCATACTTACAGTCAGAGGACATCAGCAACACAAAAACCATCTCATAAAATCATAGCCATAGACCCATGGAAATGGGCCCTTCAGCCTAACTCCTGTATGCCAACCAAGATGCCCCATCTAAGCTAGACCCATTTTGGTTTGGCCCATATCCCTCTAAATAGTTCCTATCCATATACCAGTCCAAATATCTTTTATATTCTATTATTGTCCTCAACTACTTTCCCCGGAAGCTTAGTCCATATACCCACAACCGTGAAAAAGTTGGCCCTCATATTTCTATTAAATTCTTCCCCTCTCACCTTCAAGCTATTCCTTCCAATTCCAGATTGCCCTGGCAAAAAAATTATCCTATATATTCCACTCTATTAAATCACCCCTCAGCCTCCTGCGCTCCACGGAATAAAGTCGCTGCCTGCCCAACCTCTCCCTAAAGCTCAGGCCCTAGAGTCTGCTAACATCCTCGCAGATTTACTCTGCAATTTTTTTCCAGCTTAATAGCATTTTTCCTATAGTAGGGTTACAATAACTCAACACAATACTGTAAGGGCAACCTCACCAACACCTCAACTGTGACACAACATCCCCACTTCTACACTCAATTCCCCGAATGAAGGCCAGTGTGCCAAAAGCCTTCTTCAGCCATCCATCTGCAACTCCATGATCAGGGACCTCTGTACTGACACTCCTAGATCCCTCTGCTGTACAAAATTCCCCAGAGCTCTACGTTCATTATTAAGGTCCTACCCATGCTATACATCTTAAAATGCAACACCTCACATTTATGTGAATTGAACTCCATTAGCCATTCCTTGGCCTACTTGCCCAGCTGATCAAAATCCCACTGCAAATTATTGTTAACAATCATCACTGTCTATGATACCACCTATTTCAGTGTCATCTACAAACTTACTATTCATGCCTTGTACATTCTCATCCAAATCATTGATAATAACAATTACCAATGGGCCCCACTCCACTAGTCACAGGCCTCCAGTTCTAGAAACAACCATCTACCACCACCCTGTGCTTCCCACCACAAAGCCTAATCTGTATCTAATTAAAGACACAAAAAGCTGGACTAACTCAGCTGGTCAGACAGCATCTCTGGAGAAAAGGAATAAGTGATGTTTCAGGTCTGAACAAGGGTTTTGATCCGAAACGTCACCTATTCCTTTTCTGGAGAGATGTTGTTTGACCCGCTGAGTTAATACAGTTTTTTGTGTCTATCTTTGGTTTAAATCAGCATCTGCAGTACTACAGACTCTGTATCTAGTTAGCTAGCTCTCCTTAGATTCCATGCGATCAATCCTTCCAGGGCAGCCGGCCATGCCATACCTTAGTAAGGGCCCTGCTAAAGTCCACACAGACTATGTCTACGGTCCTGCTTTTGTAAACTTTCTCGATTACTTCTTCAAAAACACTCAGCCAAATTCACGAGGCGCCATCTCCCATGTGTAAAGCCAAGCTGACTATCCCAATCAAATTTTCTCTATAAAAAGGCATGTATATTTTATCCCTCAGATTTCTCTCCAGTAACTTTCCTACCATAGATATTCAGTTTACTGGTCTAGAGCTACCATTTTTGTTTCCATGCTGCTCTTTTTAGATAGAGGCACAACATTAGCAACCCTCCAGTGTGCCAGCACCTTACTCTATAGCAGGGTTTCCCAAACCTTTTCATCCCGTTTACCTCTGGCACCTTTAATAGCACATAACAATGTTATTTCACTTATTTATGAACAACTAATGATGAACAGAACCAAACATGGTCAGTCGATGAGAAAAAATATGTACAAATCCAGAATCAACAAATTTACCCCCTGGGTAGACAGAATTTACCCCAGGTTGGGAACGCTTGCTCAATATCCACACTTTCACATCAAGCCAAGACTGTGAGCAAGCGTTGAAACACTCTATAGTGTTTCCAAATGCTAACATCTTCAAAGGAAATAAATTCTGATCAATTAATATTAAAAATCACTGCATGTTTCATCCAAGTGCTCATTCCTTAAGTAGCACTTAAGATGTTTAGCAGCACCTCATGCTTCTACTTAATTTCTAAATGTTGCAAAAAAGCTTTAAAACAAATTACTTCCTTTTATTTTTTTTAGTCTGTTAATTTAAATCCAACTACTTCCTCCTGCAGGGATGAGTGTCTTTCAAAGCAGCAAATATCCAGTCATAGGTATACACTTCAATCTACATAACTAAAGAAAGAATATAAGGCCTACACTTAAGTAATAAAAAGAGGCAGAGATTCCTTCTGTCAACAAATCTCAAAACAACATCTAAATATTCAAAACTTTACCATAAACAATTTATCCCCCTAATTAAACCAATAAATTATCAAAGTATACAGACCTGAGCCAAGAGGTAGATCTGGTGTGTTCCTGAGTTGAGAGGCCCGTCGAGTTTGAGTATCAAGCTGGACCCTTCTGGAGGTGAGGATAGAGCTAAGTGGAGAGAAAATAAATACTGTTTTAAGCAAAGTTCTGTGGTCTTTTAAGAATGTTAAGTCTCACTGATTCATATTCAACAGTGTAGGTGCTTACTACAAACACACCAACTGTTTGTCTCCAAATAAAACACATTATCTTGGATAATGCCTTACATATGTAAAAACATTGAGCTGGCACATAAGTGATGGCTGCTCGGGAAAGAATACTTTGCATAAATTTGTGACAAGCCCTCAAGCACCAGCAGTACAACACTAAGTGCTGGAGGAACATGGGTCAGTTTACATCTGTGAGGGGTGTAGGAAGGAACTGCAGATGCTGGTTTAAACCGAAGATAGACTGAAGAAGGTCTTGATCCGAAATGTCACCTATTCCTTTTCCCCAGAGATGTTGTCTGAATTACTCCAGCTTTTTGTGTCTACATCTGTGAGGAGAATGGACAGACATTTCTGGTTGGGACCCTTCTTTAGTCTGGCGATGTTTCAGTCTGAAGAAGGATCCTGACCCGAAACATCACCTGTCCACTCCCTCCACAGGTGTTGCCTGACCCACTGAAATCTAGCACTTTTTATTTTCCTTGAGATTCCAGCATCTTCAGTTCTTCGTGTGTCCAAGCATCAAATGCAACTAGATTTTTTTATCAACTTCATAGGAGCAGAAATATAATGAACAGTTGTTTTGATAGCAATGTCATTGTCCTTAGGAGTCTGAGGTTTCCACATTGCCCTCATCAGTCTCACAGAACTGGAGTGAAAGCATATCATCCTCAATCCTGAAAGACTGCCCAATAAACAAATATGTATATACATCTGTAACAAGACATCAGTTAAAACTACATTTTGATTTTGTCTGTGCCAATTTTGATGCAGACATATAAATTAATGCAGGTTATGAAAGGCAATGTCTAGAAACGGTACCAAAATAAATGGTGAAAGTTTCCTATCGGAGGTATAAATCTGACGAGCAGGGAATAGGAGAGCAGTTCAAAACTCCTCTATAATCTCTGGTTCAAGGGTGCACGGTTCAAATGACTCGCTTGTGCGCCTTTGACGACGGACGTGGAGGTTTTATTACAGGAAACCGGCGACTGATCATCAACTACTCAGGAAACGGACTGTTGAGGGTCACGGAGAGCATCAGTGCACATCTGCAGCAAAGACTGGCTTGACACGGCAACCAACACTCAAAGGGAATATAGTACACTCGCCGGCTTTTGACTGCCGCTGCGCAGCCGGGGAGGGAAGGAGGAGGAGGAGGAGGCCCAAAGTGCCGCAGCGTGAACTCCGCTCCACTTACGCCGCTCCTCCCGCTCCACTTTCCCCGCTCCGTTTACGTCGATGCTCCCCGCGCGCCCGCCCGCCCGCCTCCCCGCGCTCCACTTACGCCGCCCCGTGCAAACCAAACGGCCGAGCGCGCAGCTCGTGCAAGAGACGCCTTCGCTCCGAACCCGCCTCGACAGCGCCCTCACAGGTCACTTCCACACACCACAACCCTCACCCTACATTATGACCCAACTTCGACTGGATTGGAGAGTTTTGAGAGCACTTATATAACCATATAACAATTACAGCACGGAAACAGGCCATCTCGGCCCTTCAAGTCCGTGCCGAACAACTTTTTTCTCTTAGTCCCACCTGCCTGCACTCATACCATAACCCTCCATACCCTTCTCATCCATATGCCTATCCAATTTATTTATTTTTTTATTTTTATTTTTTTTTTGACTTTCCAAAGGTCAAATGTTTATGGAGACACAAGAGATTGTAGTCCCCTGATGCAAGGTCGCAACCCAAAATAAAGACTGAAGAGGGTCTGAAGAAGGGTCTCGACCCGAAACGTCGCCTATCTCCTTCGCTCCTTAGATGCTGCTGCACCCGCTGAGTTTCTCCAGCTTTTTGTGTAACCCCCAAAATAAAGACTGTTTATTTTCCCCCTCTGATGCTGCTCGACTCGTTGAGATCCTCCAGCAGTTTTTGCATCAAATGTTTATCTTGAGTGAGATTTCCTTTGCGCCACTCTACCGGTACCTGAAAATATGTTCAGAATAACCTGCACCCATACTGCGATAAAATTCCCAGTACATTATTTAGTTTCTGTACTGATATTACTAGCACAAGATATCATGGCTCCAGCAATCTGGGTTCAATCCTGACCTCTGGCACTGTGTGGAGTTTGCACATGGGTGGCGGCAGAGGGGAAGGGAGGGGGGGGGGGGGTAAGTAAAGGGAATGTTGTAGTTATTTAGAGCTTACAGGGCCTGTCCTACAAGCATGCAACTCTATGTGATTAGCGCGACCTAACGTGTTGGCTTGAGCCGTCCAGCGTCGCTGGGCCGGTCCCACTTCGATCGCCGGAGCCGTGCGGAATTGTGCGGAGTTAGTCCCGACATCGCGCGGGGCTCCGAAAAACTGACTGTTCAAAAATTCTACGCGGCAACGGCTTGTCGGCTCGCAGTCGCCTCGACGCATTACACACCGCCCCGACATCGTGCCTCCGTGAACCTATCTGTAGGTGCCTCCGTGACCCTCTATGTGTGTGGCTCCGTGGCCCTCTGTGTCCCTCTCTGTCCTGGCGAACTTACCTTAGACTTCGCTCCAAGTTCGCCTCACTTTGCGCCGTGTTGCGCCACTCACCCGACCTCCGCGCGGCCCCTGCTGCCGGTTTGGTCGCGCTTGCCGCATGCAGGCACATGCTAGTGAGAACGGCCCTGTACAGGGGATCACCTGACCTCCGCGCGGCCCCCGCTTCTAGTTTGATCGCGTTCATCGCATAGATTTGCATACTTGTAGGACAGGCCCTTACCTCTATTTGTGAGTGAGAGAGGGCAAGTGCATACAAAGCTGGGGGGCAGTGTGAACGGCGAGGAGGATGCTATGAGAATGCAGGGTGACTGAGTGGGCAGATGCATGGCAGATTAAGTTTAATGCGGATAAATGTGAGGTTATCCACTTTGGTAGCAAAAACAGGAAGGCAGATTACTATCTAAATGACGTCAAGTTGGGAAAAGGGGAAGTACTACGGGATCTGGGGGTCCTTATACATCCAAAATCATGTACTTACAAAATTCTTAAAGGGTTGGAGAGGCTAGAACTTACAAAATTCTTAAGGGGTTTGACAGGCTAGATGCAGGAAGATTGTTCTCACTTTTTCTCACAAGAGCGGTGAGTCTGTTGAATTCTCTGCCTCAGAGGGCGGTGGAGGCAGGTTCTCTGGATGCTTTCAAGAGAGAGCTAGATAGGGCTTTTAAAAATAGCGGAATCAGGGGATATGGGGAGAAGGCAGGAACGGGGTACCGATTGGGGATGATCAGCCATGATCACATTGAAAGGCGGTGCTGGCTCAAAGGGCCGAATGGCCTACTCCTGCACCTATTGTCTATAATGAACACTTGTGCACTAAATGCCGTCTGTACACGTGTCCACCAATATCAATGTCCTGATAAGAACAGATACTACACATAATCTTAATTAAAAGCAGCACAGAAGCAGCACAGGGTGTCACGGTGGCGCAGCAACAGAGTTGCTGCATTACAGAGACCTGTGTTTGATCCTGACTACGGGTGCTCTATGTATGGAGTTTGTATGTTCTCCCTGTGAAGACATGGGATTTCTCCGGGTGCTCCGGTTTTCTCCCACACTCCATAGACGTGCAGGTTTCTAAGTTAATTGGCTTCTGTAAATTGTCCCTAGTGTGTAGGATAGAACTAGTGTACAGGTGATCGTTTATTGGCATGAACTTTGTGGGCAGAAAGGCCTGTTTCCATGCTGTATCTCTAAACTATAAAAAAAGCTCTAATGTTCGTGACGTAGAGTGTGGTCTCTGGCTGCTTTTGTTCCTCTTGTCAATATTTCTATCGACTTTGTTTAGTAGCTGGTTAAAAGAAACCAAGCACAGGCAATTTCCCCTCTTCAATATGTAGTTCAGCATTTGGAACATCGGGATCTTCATGAAAAGTCACAACAATGACAGATCTGATCAACATCTGCTATCATAGCTGGAAAATTAGTTGCTGTGACAGCTGCCCTTGAAGAATCTGCAGTTTCCGTATTAGACAATAGACAATATTGTCCTCATCATTCACCTCAGTTCTCACAGGAGTGGGAGCAAGTCATCCTCAATCCTGAAAGTCTGCTCAATAAAGAAGATTTTGGAAAATTTGTGATGGCTCAACTTAATTTCCATATTTGTGATAAAAATACAAAATTGCAAACTGTTTTGGATGCCCTGTCCAAATCCTGAGGCTACCCCGATGCTGGGAAGTGATAATGGGAAGCAATTGGATAAGCTATCATGGTAGATTTGCTTTAGAAACATAGAAAATAGGTGCAGGAGGAGGTCATTCAGCCCTTCGAGGCAGCACCGTCATTCATTGCGATCATGGCTGATCGTCCCGAATCTATACCCGTGCCGGTCTTCTTAATTACTGGTAAACAACAACTAATTAATTACCCATTTTCTTTGACATTTCATTTTGTGCGCCACATATAATCAAATAATAAATTTCAACTTCCACTCAGTCATTAGAAATGGATATTGTGTGAAAAGTTATGAAATCTTTTATTACTAAAAGTCTGATCTTGACCACTTCCTGTTGTTCTATATATTGATTTTAGAAAAATCACTTACGGCTGTGATTTTGGGCCATCTTACTCAGTCCCCCTCCGCTGCGCAGGACAAGAGGATTTTTCCCATTGATTAAAAATAAAGGAGTTTAGTGTTTAAAAAATGTTGAGATTCTCTCTCCTGAAGGCCACGCCCCTTCTGGAGGGACTATAAAGTGTTGAGTGCCTCAGTCAGTCTCTGCAAGATGGGGGAGTGAGAGGGTCACATCTTTCAGTCTGAGCTGTGAATGACACTGAACACATGTCTACTAAATTGTGAGTGCTTTTACTGACCTGTCAGTGCCCTTAATGTGGTTTGAAAATATAGTTTGGAAATGCTAAAGCTGTGTTGCCTTTGGTTTGGAAATGCTAAAGTTGCCTTGCCCAATTAAAGTTGCCTTGCCCAATTAAAGTTGCCTTGCCCAATTAAAGTTGCCTTGCCCAATTAAAGTTGCCTTGCCCAATTAAAGTTGCCTTGCCCAATTAAAGTTGCCTTGCCCAATTAAAGTTGCCTTGCCCAATTAAAGTTGCCTTGCCCAATTAAAGTTGCCTTGCCCAATTAAAGTTGCCTTGCCCAATTAAAGTTGCCTTGCCCAATTAAAGTTGCCTTGCCCAATTAAAGTTGCCTTGCCCAATTAAAGTTGCCTTGCCCAATTAAAGTTGCCTTGCCCAATTAAAGTTGCCTTGCCCAATTAAAGTTGCCTTGCCCAATTAAAGTTGCCTTGCCCAATTAAAGTTGCCTTGCCCAATTAAAGTTGCCTTGCCCAATTAAAGTTGCCTTGCCCAATTAAAGTTGCCTTGCCCAATTAAAGTTGCCTTGCCCAATTAAAGTTGCCTTGCCCAATTAAAGTTGCCTTGCCCAATTAAAGTTGCCTTGCCCAATTAAAGTTGCCTTGCCCAATTAAAGTTGCCTTGCCCAATTAAAGTTGCCTTGCCCAATTAAAGTTGCCTTGCCCAATTAAAGTTGCCTTGCCCAATTAAAGTTGCCTTGCCCAATTAAAGTTGCCTTGCCCAATTAAAGTTGCCTGCCTTCTGTAAATAAGCAAGCTGCACAATCTGGAGTTCAAGATTATCTTTAATCAGTACCCATGTTATCACAGTACAGCAGGTTGTTAGTATGAATCATACAGTAGGGTGGGGTTGGTGATGCTATTCTACTATGATTGGTTCACATGCAATAACCAATCTACACCTTCTCTATAATTAAAAGTCTAATCTTGACCACTTCCTGTTTGCACTATATTGATTTAAGAAAAAATGCTACCACGTACGGCTGTGATTTTTGGCCATCTTACTCATAGTCCACCTCCGCCCATCAGGTTCTGAGGATTTTTCCCATTGATGAAAAATAAAAGAGTTAATAGTGTTTTAAAAATGTTGAGATTTTCTCTCCTGTCAATGAAGGCCACGCCCCTTCTGGTGGGTGGGGGGACTATAAAAGGCAGAAGTGTGGGCGTGGCTCTGTCTCTGCAAGATGGAGGAGGGAGAGGTCATGACTCGCTGTCTTTAGAAGCCTTGCACCCTGCGTGAAATGGTCTGAGACTGCAATTGAATTTGGTGGCCTTGCACCCTGCCTGAAATGGAATTTCAAGGAATAGCCGCGAGTCAACTGCCAGCCCACCAGCCGTGAGTGAGTGAGCTGCCAGCACAACAGGCTTGAGTGACTGAGCCGCCAGCCCAAGATTCCATTTGGCCCACAATGTCCATACTAGCCTTCTGGAAACCAGTCCCTTCCACCCACAACATCCATACTAGCGCTCCAGAAATCTCCCCCCCCCCCCCCCCACCAATATTGCAATTGGTGGAGTGGTGGAATATTGCGGTGGGGAACCAGCAACGGGTCCCACTTAGTCTAGTTAAATTATATATGTGTATAAAAGCAAACTCATGAAGGCAGTACCATGCTTTATTCTCAATCATTATTCTTTTGATATCTTAATGGCTCTTGAAAGCTTAATGGCTTTTCTAACACTTTTGATGCCCTTAATAGCTTCCAGCATTTAGTTAACGGCCCCACAGTGCATGAATCGAAATGCAGTCCTGATAGGATCAAGTTCAATTTAGCGCTTGAATGGGAGAAAACAAAAGTCACAAAGTGAGCTACAACTGGCATAAATTGGATGAGGCACCGACTGGACAAATGCTGACCTATAAGTAGAGATTAGACAAGATTTATTGAATATCCTCTGTTTTTACCACAAAGAAAGACATGAAAACAAGGGAACTTGGAACCTCATGGAGATCTCTTGAGTATAGTCTGTATTATAGTTGGAGGTTATTGTAATTTACCCATAGTGTGAAGGGAGTGGATGTGATGGTACAAATGGGTGATCGATGGTCAGCATAGACTCGGTAGGCCGAATGGCCTGTTTCCATGCAGTATCATTAAACTTTAACTATATTCTGCAGCTTTTTCTTTGTTCCACCGATTGTACTTAATTTGGCTTAATGAGTTTGGCTTAATTGGATTAATGTACAGTATTATCCAATTTGATTAGCATGCAAAACAAAGCATGTCACTATACCTCAGTACATATGACAATAATAAACCTAAACCTCAACTAAGGAATGTGAAGAATCATCCCATGCAGTGATAATATAAAATAAAGCTATCTCATTTGTCCTAAAAATGATCTGGGTGGAACCCCCCAAACTGCAGACTGATGAGAGACAGCCACATTAGCTGAACATAGCTTAATAGTGGACAACAACATTTGTGTTAAATTCCATTCATCTTGTGAGCTATGTATAGACCCTGCATGTTCTTGTCTTATTCAGTTTCCATGCACCCACAGTTTGTTTGTATTTGCTGCAGATAAACCAGGGAGTGAGAACAGGCACATCTTTCCATCTCATCCAGGAACTCTTAGGGGCAAATCACTCACTAAAATTAACCAATGCAAAGGAAATTAGAAAAATCAATCCTGCAATCTTCCCAATCTGCACCCCTAGCCACCCACTGCTGTAAATTACTGCAGGAGTTTCATAGCAGACTAGTCTTGATTCTGTAAAACAAAATAGATAACTTCTTTAATTCCAAGTCTGCTATTATAATTTGGGAGAAATGTTCTCGCAACCTTTAGATTAGCCTTACAATCAAATATCTTGATCAATTTATCTAACAATGTTCTTTTTGACTGTTTTAATGTTACGCCTTCAGAGATTATAGTTCACACCAATTACAGATTATAGTTCTTCTTCAGCACAGAAGTAGAGATGGTTTAAAGCTTCATCCAGAGAGCAATCCTGAAATACCTTCTTCCTCATTGGTGACCCTCGGACTATCCTTGATTGGACTTTGCTGGCTTTACTTTGCACTAAACGTTATTCCCTTATCAGGTATCTATATACTGTAAATGACTCGATTGTAATCATGTATTGTCTGGATAACAAGTAACAAAACGTTTTCACTGTAGTTCAGTAAACGTGACAATAAAGTAAACTGAAATGAACTGGTTCCTAGGAGTAAATATCATCAGCTACTTGTCCCGGACAATAGGTGCAGGATTAGGCCATTCGGCCCTTTGAGCCAGCACCGCCATTCAATGTGATCATAGCTGATTATCCCCAATCAGTACCCCATTCCTGCCTTCTCCCCATATCCCCTGACTCTGCTATCTTTAAGAGCCCTATCTAGCTCTCTAGCCATATCAAAACAATGACCAAGAAAGCATACCAATGCCTCTACTTCCATAGAAGGCTTCGGAAGTTCCGCATATCCCCAACAACTCTCACCAACGTCTACAGATGCGCCGTAGACTGCATTTTATTGGGATGCATCGCAGCATGGTTTGGGAACATCTCCATCCAAGACTGCAAGAGAATTGTGGATGCAACCCAGACAATTACACAATTCCTTTCCATTGACTCCATCTACATTTCACACTGTAAGGCAACCAGCATAAACAAGGACGTATCTCACCCTGATCATTCCCTCTTCTCCCCGCTCCCTCCAGGCAAGAAGTACAGCAGTGTGAAAGCGCATGTCTCCAAATTCAGCGGCAATTTTTTTCTCAGCTGCTATCAGGCAATTGAACCATCCTATCAACAATGAGATAGCAGTCCTGAGCCATTACCTGCCTCATTGGAAGCCATTATGTTTAATAGTAAGATTAAACGAGAACTTACCAGTTTGAAGTTTGACCTTTATTTTATGAGGAGTTACGATGAGCGATTACGTGAAGAAGCCCCGCAAGTCCGCATGCGCGTCAATCTTCAAAGCAGCGGTGTGAAATCACATATAATAGTTGTTGAACTAACATAGTAAGATTAAAGATGACTGGAACAACCAGATGATCTTTATAATACGAGGGTTGGGAGCGGGGGGCACGTAATTGCTCATCGAAACGCCTCATAAAATAAAGATCAAACTTCAAACTGGTAAGTTCTCATTTAATCTTACTATTTTACTTTGGACTCACTTGAGTGATTCCGTGAAGACTTCAAAGCTCTGTGATTTTATGCCGTGCGATCGAGTTCACACAGCCACAACTGCCTTAATTGACAGATGAGGGAAACATTCATAATGAATAAATAATAATAATAATAGTAATTCCTCTAATCCAGGAGTAAACTTAACCACTGAACCTAAAATAGAGTTGGCAAATACCCCTGGTCTGGCAATAGGTTATTGTGAAATGTTCAGGAGTTTGTTCGTTCCACCATCCTGCAGCTGCTAGGATGTGGTCCAGCGGAACATACATAACCTTTGCTGCTGATGTTGTAGCAGCCCTGGTGGAATGGGATTTGAAAAATATCAGTATCTTCTTCTGCATGAGCCAAAACCCGTTTTAATCACCTGGAGATGGTCTGAACCAATACCTTCTGATAAAGTTTTTGTAATAAACAAACATTGCTAGTTCAGAGCATCTAAGGCTTTTGGTGACCTTGACGTATTGTTACATATGTGTGACCATACACAACCAAAAGGTCCATGGGATATGCCATGAAACTAGTTTGACCTTGCGTCTGCTCTGCTTAACTAAACATTAAAATATATTATTTGCAGATGCAACCATCCTGTCCAGTCACAACATGTAGTGACTGAACCCGTTGCGCTGACCAGCGTCATGAGGATAACTTGTTATGAGAGCCAAGCCAAAGCTAAGGATGTAGCTGGAGCTCCCTGGTGAAATAGTGTTAATACCATGTCAATATCCCATACTGCCCTGTGCTTGTCCTGGGAGAACTTGTGTGAAAGATATCCTTTATAAAATCGGTATCAGAGGATGAAACCCGACAGAGTGGGTCCTGTTTGCTGCAGCAAATATGACTGGAAGACATGTTGGCACAGTTAATGGTCCTATAATTTAATTTATTGTCAAAGACCCATTTGAAACAAACTCCAAGACGTCAGTTACCTGTATTAGATGTAACATTAGTATTCAAACAAACACTTCCCATCTCCTCGAGAGGAAATGTAATGTTTTTTTTGGTGCTATCCCTGCACTCTGCAGTGAGCACATACATGAATTGGTCTGACAATCCGAGCCGCAGGAGCAGTCTACTCAGAATCTATGAGTAAATAAATTGATTTTATCATGCAGAGGCTTGTTTCCTGAGACACAGGCTGAACCAGCAAAGTTTTATGTTTAGAATAACCGTAAAAGGTCGTATTATTATTCCCGACAAAAGCGGGAAGCATGGCTGCATAGACCAGTCAGACAGAACGACAACCTAAAGCGGGATCTTGCTGACTTTATTGCAAGACTCGACTGATGAGGCAAAATGGAAGGGAGACAAAAATAACTTCCTTCTACTTGTAGCGTGAATGTATCTTTATCCCCTGTTATGCCACATATTTTGAAACCGGTAAATGAGCCTGGAAACAAACTTATCGATATTCGGTGTTCCATTGTGATGATATTCCAACTAAAAATGAGATCAGGTAAATGATTACAGGATATTCTGACTTGATTTCATCCTTGTGACTGACATAGGCCTCTACAATAGTGTATCAACTCAACTTTAAGCATGCAGATTATGCATATTCACAAAAAAGCCTTTAACCTATAGAATGCATCTAGTGTCTATAGGTCATTGATACCAATAACTGAATAATTGATAACTCATACAAACCTTCTCCACATCGAAACTAGAGATGGCATTCATAATTTTCCACCTTAGAGCCCCATCAGTTTATAATATAACTGAAATGTTACTAACCAGATTACTGGGGCAATGCTGAATACTGTTCGTCCACCATTCTGACTTTGGTAGCTTCAGCTGGTAATAGCATAAGGTCCACCACGAGGCACTTGAGAGATTACTACTTTGCACGATGTAAGCTCCACCATTTGCACAGCTGAAGCACAGCTATTATATTGCCAATTACACTTGATGAATAGAAGGTTGCTTATCACAACAAGATTATTCCAGGCTCCTATTAATTCCAATCTCTTACCACAGGGCGGAGTCACAGGCTAATTAATAGTTAAAGGGAAATCCCAATGGTCAACAAATCTAGTTGGTATCACCTTAATTTGTCTTAAATATAGTTTGAGGCTGAAACAGTTGATTTTACCAACATGCAGCATTAGAATATCCTCCAGACAAGACATCACAAATGTTTTTTGAGCTCTGACCAGTTTAAGCATTGGTTTTAATAACTTGGTAAATAACCTAGGAACTGAAGTTAACCCATTTTGCAATGTTTTTTATCATTGCCCTATCCAGATAAATTCAAATGTCTCCGATGATCCCAGTAAATGGGAACATCCTATGGAAATCAGATGCGAAGTTTCCTATTCGGAATTTTTTATACTGCACATGCGAGCAAACGACATTCTGCATCTTTCACAATGAGCAGGCCATGCCAATTCCATACCTGCTCTAGCAACAACTCTGGTTTCCGAGCCTGTCTGGAAAACCAATTCTAGCCATAATACTGAGCATGCCTCGAAAGACAACTTTGGGCATAACTCCGAGCCTGCCTCGAAAGACAATTCTGGCTGCAATTCCGTGCTTCGAACCCTAGTATTGTGCAGTTTTACATGGTTAGATGCCACGACCATTTGTGTGTTGTAAGGCCACTAGGGCCCCTTCCATCACTACCAAGGGAATTCTGCTTTCATCCAACACATAAACTAAACACAGGTTATCATTATTGTAGATTGATGTTGTCTCATAGCAACAAGTTGAGATTAGACCTGGAACTAGGCGAATTCTTCCCACGGTCCCGACTTGCTGCCCGACATACAGAGGCAAAGTGATTTAACTTTTTACAGTAGTTGCATGATTTACCAAAAGTAGGGCAAGCTGATTGTCTGCTGTGTGAGTAGTTGCAATTTGGGCATTTCTTCTGAGGATCACCTAGAGCCGCCTGACTGGCTTGGGTCATAAATCGCCTGTTATCTGTGTTGGTTCGCTGCCTAGTGAGGCCCGTCAGATTGATGGTTTTGGTTTCATGCAAACTGTCTATAGGGTCAATGAATTCCGCTGTCCTGCATGCGTGTGCTGCTTCATCCAGAGTCAAATCTGGCAGTGTCAGAAACTCTGATCTGAACTTAAGGTCAGTAATGCCATTCACTAAAATGTCCCTTGTTAACTGATCTGTCAGCTGATCAGCCATATTTTGGAATCGGCTGCACTGGGCTAAATACATGAAGTCTGAGATAAACGAGTCTATTCGTTCACCAGGGAGTTGACGGCGAGAGTTAAACCTAGCCCTAGGGTAAGGACATCTGTGGCGGCGGAATTTTCGAATGGTGGGGGAAGCAGTACCTGGTTCTAGTCGACTCCTTTTCTAATTAGTTTGAACTAGACCAACTGACCTCCCTCACATCAGAGATGTGATCCAGAAGCTGAAAAGACGCTTCTCTACCTTTGGCGCTCCCGTCAGTCTGAGAACCGACAACGGTTGGCAGTTCACCAGCCACATGCTCAAGCTTTTCGCAGACCGATGGAACTTACAGCACGTCACGAGCAGTCCCGAGTATCCAGAGAGTAATGGTCTCGCTGAACGCGCTGTCGGAAGCGCCAAACACTTGCTGGTGCAAGCACAGATTTCAAAGTCAGACGTTTATCTCGATCTCCTGAATCTCAGAAATGTTGCCAGGGACGGAACCCTGGGATCGCCAGCACAGCGACTGATGTCGAGATTGATAAGGCAACACATCGCACAACAGCAACTGGTTCCTCAGGTGATGAAGCCTGCCACTATCCAGAAACGTCTACAAGAGAGGCACGATATTCAGAAACGGTCATACGACAATCCCAGCAGACCACTCAGGCCTTTACTTCCGTGGCAGGTCGTCCGTCTACGAACTTCAACTGGGCATTCCTGTCTGGGCACTGTGGTCAACCCGACTGACAAGCCACGGTCTTATCTGGTAGACTGTGAGGGAGCGGTGTACCGGAGAAGTCGTCAACACCTGCTTGCTGTGAGGGAGCCTCGACCACCGCCTGCTGGTCCTTACGCTCCACCGCTCCAGTTCCAGACGCCTTTTGCAATGTCTCCCACCCATCCCCCCATGCCTTGCACCCCTCCACGTCCCGCGGTCTCCACTAACCATGGGGCCGCTCCCACCGCATGTTTCCCCTTTCGATCACTGCAGGCCTCCATCACGTCATTCTCGCCTCCAAGCTCTCCGTCTCATCTTTCAAGTGAAGGAGGGGAGGGTTTGGTCCGCACACGCTCGGGCGTGTTAGTAGACCACCTGACAGATATGGCGAGTATGTTTAACCGCATGGCATGAGTGCCCTTTCACACTTAACCTTTGGGGGAAGGATGTGGATTGATGGTGCATGTTAACCAATCACACATCAGCCAGCATCTCTATCTCCATCCCACTGTAATACTTATACTGATACTATTTCTCAGCACCGACAGTTTGAGCAGCGAGGATGTGTTGACAACTAATCATCCTTCATGCTGTTAAGTTTTAGTACTGATTAAAGATGTCTTTGAATCATGTACTGAGTCTGGAAGTCATTTACAATTATCATTTGCACAAAAAACAAGTGTAAATATTACCAACTTGTAGATGGTCCCATATTTTTCCTGAGACCGACTTGGGCCTCGGCTTGAAGACCTCGGCACCGCTTTCATGCTGCCACCAACTTCAGTGAACTGCCTACTGCCAATGGAGGCGTGGGGTGTGTTGTCACCGCAACGATGAAGCTTTTCTCGTCGTTGTACCTTGATTGGTCCGACAGCTTTTGCTTCCTCATCCAGGTTTTACCTGTTGAATAGGTCTTACCTGAAGAGAAGATTCAGTGGCTGGTCTTTAATGTCACCCCTGATAGTGCTGTTCATTCCCGGCACTTAAGCATGAGAGGAACTCTGGCTCCTTCCGGGTATCATGCCACCTTCGTTTGCGAGGACTCTCTTGAATCCATACGCAAGTGCTCCAGTGCGTTCCACGGACATATTTTAGAATTTGAAGTCAGTTACCCACTGACCACTTGCACTCCCCTCCACAGAGAGGGAGATTCGTAGGCAGCCCTGAACAGGTGCTGCCGCAGGCCCCTGCCTTGTGGTATGCTCATCAGCTATACCTCCGATCTCGGAGTCAGAACAAAACTGACTCTGTGTGCTCACCTCCTCCAAGAGGGAGACATCATGCAGCCACGGGCCCCCGAGGAGACCCGCAGATATAAAGCTCCTCTTGCTGGAGCATATCGTGATGGAGCATCCTCTCCATCAGAAGCTCTTTCCAGACAGCCCTTTCACTAGGTGCTGCTGCCACGGGCCCCGAGAAGACCCGCGGATATAAAGCTCCTCTTGCTGGACCATGTTTTCTGAACAGCCCTGAAACAGGTGCTGCTGCCACGAACTCCCGAGGAGACCCAGGCTGATAGCTCCCTCCTTTGGAACGTATCATTGTGGAGCCACCTCTGCATCAGGTGCTCCATGTGGGCCAAACATCCAAAGACACTACCCATTGAAGGAGGGGAACCCTCCTGGCCTGACTCCCCGAGTCCATAGGCCTGACCGACTTATTGTTGGATTTACCTTTTTTCATGGGCACACCATCGGTCTGGGACCCGCTGACCATACTGTCAGCGACTCCGCTCCTGGATTTATCTCCTTCACGGGAAACACAATGGTCTGGAGGCTGCTGACACACTATCAGCGACTCTGGTGGTGATACCGCTGCTGGATTCAACCCTCCACGGGAACCACTGTGGTCCGGAAGCTGCTGACACACTGTCAGCAACTCTGGTGACGATACCGCTGCTGGATTCACCTTCTCCACAGGAACCACGGCGGTCTGAAGCTGCTGACACACTGCCAGCCACTCTGCTGGCAATACCGCTGTTGGATTCACCCCCTCCACGGGAACCATAGCAGTCACTGCGGTAGCAAAACCTGACGGCCGCCGCTCACCCGCGCTTCCACGGTGCTGACCGGAGTATCAATTCCCCACGGCCCAACCAGTTTCCACGGTCCATCCGGACCTCGCCCCGACATCCAGCAGGAAACCTCTTACAAAAGAGATTCCTGCAAGAAAAAACACAACCTGGATAAAAAATAGAAACTTACCTGTAGGTTTAAACTTACCGCTGGCAGGAGCAATGCGGCTGCCAGTCCGGTGCGTCACCATGCAAACGACGTAATGACGCGCATACGGACTGGCGGGGTTTCTTCATGGAATCACTCACGTGACTCTGAAGTAAAATTGAATGTTATCTTGCACTAAACGTTATTCCCTTTATCATGTATCTGTACACTGTGGACAGCTCCATTGTAATCACATATAGTCTTTCCACTGAATCTTCTGAATTTGTAGTCGGCAGGGCAGTACTCTGCACGCTGTTAGTGCCCCCTTAAAACTGTCTAGTGAAGGTGATTTGACTATATTGTTGTCTAGTTTATTCCATTCCCTTAAGGTTCTTACAAAGAATGAGTTCTTATAAATATCTGTCCTGGCGAATGGGATTTCTATTTGCATATAATTTCTCTTTCATGTTCTTCTTTCTGTTGAGTTTGTTATGTATCTGTCTGCAGTTATGCCCACGAGTTATGGCTAGTCTGTTCCTTGCCCTTCATGTTTCCAACGTTTCCCACTCTAGGTCGGACTGGTTAGCACACAACAAATGCTCTTCATTGTACCCTGGCCTGGTACACATGACAATAAGCTACACGAACTAACTAGTTCTTATTTTAGCTATCTCTGATTTCACCTTTTATTAATAATCAGTTCCAGCTGATGATATGATTATAGATGTGACATTATGGTAATTTTGGACATTTTGTGTACTTGAGAGAGAACTGTAAAAATCCACCAATAATCCTCAATCATTTTATTACTTTGAGTAATGAAATGAGTGTGGCCATCCATATCAATGTTTGCATTTTCCCATACCAACTGAAAGCCCAATTTAACCCAATTATAAAACATCTATTGTTCTTTGATGCTTCATTATTTAGAAATCGCTTGCAGCATTTATATTTCCATGACTATATCAACAAGCAAATGCATTTATGTAGAATGTTACATTCAAAAAGGGATAATATAATCCAATTCTCCCAAATTAAATAAATCTAGAGCAAATCATGTAAAATAAGAAATAAAAGTCTAGCAGCATTCTCTAATTTGAATCTTTTGTAATTTAACCATGCTGATATCTTCTCTTCCATTTGCAAATATTAGCAGAAAAATGGCATCAGCAGAAAAGTGCAATTTGTCACTTTGTAATAAATTAAAATAAGGGACTGCATTTTTACAGTTCTTTATGTGACACCATGTTGCACTGGGTGCGCAACTCCTCTGCAACCTTCAAGGTAATTGCAAGATAATTGTTAGCTAAAACATTTGGAGAATGGTGTCAGTGGATCTTTGCCATCCTGTTGAGAAGGCAAGTAGTTCTCAGTTTAAAATTTTATCACAAAGATAGTATCTGAACAGTGCTGTTCCCCAACAGCACCACGCTGAAATATAAGGCTGATTTACTCGACTGAGAATAAGGGGTAAGCCATTAATAGCCTGATGAGGAAAAACAGATAAGGGGTAGGCTATTATAAGCCAGATAAGGAAAAACATCTTCATCCAAAGAGTTGTGAATCTGTGGAATTCTCTGCCACAAAAGGCAGGGGAAGCCAATACACTGGATGTTTTCAAAAGTGAGTTAGACTTCGCTCTTAGGGCTAAAGTAATCAAGGGATATGGGGAACAAGTAGGAACGGGGTACTGATTTTAGATGATCTGCCATGATCATATTGATTGGTGGTGCAGGCTTCAAGGGCTGAATGGCCTATTCCTGCATCTATATTTTTGTGTTTCTACTGGAGTTTAAGCTTCAAGATTCAAGGATGTTTATTGTCATGTCTCTTAACAAGCTTCTGACGTTATTGGGGGAATGTAACCACTGATTTTCTGGATCTACACTTGAGCAATGGGCAAGCAAATTTACCCCATATTTGAGATTTTCTGCAATAACCTGAAGATTCTGGTCATTTGCATGCCTCAAAAGTTTCCCTAACACGTCTGTTAACTATAGGTCCATGAATCTATGCTAACTTGCCAGTGGTTATCTTGAGATCCAAGAATTAATGACTAATCTTTGGGATCTTGGCATTGTTGGGCCCGGCCCAGGGATATCATCATGGGTGTTTTAAAGATACAATTTTTTTTCAACGCGGTAATTTATTATTTGTAAAAATGTTCAAGTTACAAAAAAAAGAAAGATGTGTAGTAAGGAACTGCAAATGCTGGTTTAAACTGAATATAGACACAAAAAGCTGGAGTAACTCAATGGGTCAGACAGCATATCTGGAGAAAAGGAATGGCTGATGTTTCGGGTCGAGACCCTTCTTCTGACAGATGTCTTTAGTTTAGTTTCGAGATACAGTGGGGAAAAACAGGCTCCACACTGACCAACAAT
Source organism: Raja brachyura (assembly GCA_963514005.1). The sequence goes on from OY740782.1 coordinate 42,294,624, forward strand.
CACCTGTACTCTAGTTCTATCCTACACACTAGAGACAATGTACATAATCCATTTACCTACAATCCTGCACATCTTTGGAACGTGAGAGGAAACTGGAGCACCCAGAGAAAACCCACATGGTCCCAGGGAGAACATACAAACTCCATACAGATAGCACCTGTATTCAGAATCGAATCCGGGCCTCTGGCACTGTAAGGCAGCAACTCTACCACTAAGCCACTGTGCCGCCCATGATATGAGCCATGTCATGACGTAATGAAGAATTTCTTCCCTTCCCATTAGGTATGAAAAGGCACAGCAATATGTGAATAATCATACAGGAAGGTATAATCTACCAGTGTGGGGCATGGTGGGAAACATGGAAGGGAATATGAGTGAAGGTTAGATGGTGCATTACCATTGCCACCAAAAACACTGCTCATTGACTTACTTTTTTGTGAGATCTTTCTGTGCATTGATTGACTGCTCTGTTTGCCAAATAGAAAGTCATTCTTTTCCATACCAATTAATGATGTGAAGTGCTCTGAGATGTTTTAATACAGAGAGGCACGATGTAATACATCTTCCTTTTTTTTAATCTGACAGGCCATTACTCATTAATAATATTGCACTAGTCTAAAATTTGCTGTATGATTTATATGTTTAATTTTAGCTCCTGGGTTCAGTTTACAAAATTGCTATTATAGACAAGCCATTGTTTCAGATCATAACCCCTGTTATCTGGGAATGAATGAAAGTCAAATGTAAACATAAATAGACACGGTTATTCACATGAAAATACCCCAGCTGCATTCAGTTCCATAGTTTATCGGCTTAATAAAGTGCTTGAGAAATTGGCACGGATATGAGATTCCACTCACGTTGCGGCTATTTGAATAAAATGGATGTTTCTCTGACTGTTTATATGTTTTTACACTCTTCCTTTGAAAAATGGTGCAGAGTATTTACAGAGTGATTAAAAAAGCTCCTTTATCAATGGAAGTTTAAACCCAATACGGCAGGAAGTTTTTATGAACGTCCAACAACCCAGTAACCAGATACAAATACTGGATATCATTAGATGCCAACCGAGAAGGCAAGACTGGACTTCAGAGTGATGGCCTGCACAGAGGGTTTGAACATTAACATCCTTGTTATTGACTAAAGGCATAGTCGAATCTTCCCAGTATGTTAAATGTACCTATTGTTTAAAAACCTTTTCTAATTGTTGGCATGGGTCAGTCCATGCATCTGTGTTTTACCATTACCAACTGGGACATACGATTTTCATCTAAAATCCCTGACATAAAGTACCGATATCAGGGACATCCAACAGACATGTCATACGGACACACTTAAGACATAAAAACATAGAAACTCCAGCGTAGGTGCAGGAGTAGGTCATTTGGCCCTTCGAGCCAGTACCGCCATTCAATATGATCATGGCTGATCATCTAAAATCAGTACCCCGTTCCTGCCTTTTCCCCATATCCCTTGATTCATTTAGCCCAAAAAGCTAAATCGAACTCCTTCTTGAAAATATCCACTGAGTTGGCCTCCATTGCCTACCTTTGTTGTAAATTAAACTTCCCTTAGTACTGAGGCAAGTGCCTCCAGCAGTAAAAGAAGATATTTGATTAAAGCCATTTGAATTATCCAATGGTTTCATTGAACATAACTGGCAGCCTAAGCAGGGAAATCACCAAGGAAGTGGACATTGGGCCAGAAGAGCCTTGGAGAATTAAACAGCATTTTTTTCAATTTACTTTTCATCCACAACATCCAGGAATTCTCTTCAGGCATCCCCAAGGAGATCCATCCTCATCAGAAGCTTCCATGATTTTACCTCCACTAGAAGACATTGCTCTTTTCCAACTACTTTCAAGTACTAAGGATCTTTCCATTTTCCTCATGAATGCCTAATATCCCATCTGATGATTCCCTTCCCATCGACTTCATGCAGTTGTTTAATCAGGTATATGCAGTGAAAGCCTCGTTGTTTGTTATTTACTTTAGTTCTTAGACACAAGATTAGTGCCGCAAAATTAAAGTGGTGTCAGCCTGTTCACTGCCCTATGAGCATTTGTGGAATAATTGTGCTCTGTAAAATTGCCCCTAACATGTAGGGAGTGGATGAGACTGTGGGATAACATAAAACTAATATGAATTGGTGATCAATGTTCAGCATGGATTGGGTGGGCCGAATGGCCTGTTTCCATGCTGTATCTCTAAACTAAGAGTCAGAGCTTGAGCACACAGATGAAAAGTACAGAATTTAATAAAATGGATGACATCAATATTGCTCAGAATAAAATTAACAAAATCCATAGAGCTGGAAGAATTGTGGCAATATTCACTACTTGTCTTAAAAATCCTATATTTAGGTGTAGAACATGAATTAACAAAAATGATTTTGAAGTTTAGCCTGAGGAAGGAAAAGGAAGCATTTAGCAGAGTAAAGTAATTAAAAAGAAGCTGCATGATGGTAGCAACAGACAGTAATTGGAATGTTAAAGAGGAAGTGTCAAACTAATAGTGTTGGAAGTCATAGATTAAGCAAACTGAATTATTGTTGATGATAACCTGAAATAAAAGTGTAAAAACCCATTTAATATCTTCATTGGTGGTAAGTGGTCATCATTGAAACTTGTTTAAAAGCAATAATGTCTTGGTTCTTGGTTACTTGGTCCTCCAAAATATTCCAACTGGAATTTAAACTGGAGGTGGTGAAGGGAGGGTATATATCGGAACATATATAAAAATTATAAAAAGGACTGGACAAGCTAGATGCAGGAAAAATGTTCCTGATATTGTGTATGTTTCTGTGATTGTAGAGTTGAGTGTTGGAGTTGGGTCAAGTTTGGTGCCTTGGGTGTGCACGCGGTGCATTGTGGGGCCATCGCCCCGCTGCCCGCCCGCCGCCATTTTGTTAGCCCCACAAACCACCGGCCCTTTGTCCACGTCGGAGGCAGCATCTATGGAGTGAAGGTTGCAATCTTCCACCCCAAGGGGAGGACGGGAAAGTGGAGATAAGGCTGAGAACAACGTGATTGTTGGATTTAAGAGAGAGTTGGATAGAGCTCTAGGGACTAGTGGAGTCAAGGGATATGGGGAGAAGGCAGGCAAGGGTTATTGATATCGGATGATCAGCCATGATCATATTGAATGGCGGTGCTGGCTCGAAGGGCCGAATGGCCTCCTCCTGCACCTATTTTCTATGTTTCTATATTTCACTTGGCCAGCTTACAATCCAGTGGTGTGCATGCTGTGTAGGAAGGAACTGGTTTAAACCGAAAGCTTGTATTCACTGGAGTTTAGAAGGATGGGGGGGTTGGGGGTGGGGGGGGGGGGTCATATCGAAAACATATATAAAATTATAAAAGGACTGGACAAGCTAGATGCATGAAAAAATGTTCCCAATATTGTGTACGTTTCTGTGATTGGAGAGGGGTGAGTATTAGAGTTGTGTCAAGTTTGTTGTCTGTTTGGTGCCCTGGGTGTGCGCGCGGTGCATTGTGGGGCAATCACCCCGCCACCCGCCTGCCGCCATTTTGTCAGCCCCACAAACCGCTGGCGCTTTGTCCGCGTCAGAGGCAGCATCTATGGAGTGAAGGTTGCAATCTTCCACCCCAAGGAGAGGACGGGAAAGTGGAGATAAGGCTGAGAACAACGTGATTGTTGGATTTAAGAGAGAGTTGGATAAAGCTCTAGGGACTAGTGGACTTAAGGGATATGGAGAGAAGGCAGGCACGGGTTATTGATAGCGGACGATCATCCATGATCATATTGAATGGCGGTGCTGGCTCAAAGGGCCGAATTGCCTCCTCCTGCACCTATTTTCTATGTTTCTATGTTTCTATATTTCACTTGGCCAGGTTACAACCCAGCGGTGTGAATGCTGTGTAGGAAGGAACTGGTTTAAACCGAAGGCTTGTATTCACTGGAGTTTAGAAGGATGAGGGGGGGTGGGGGTGTCTTATCGAAACATATAACAAATTATAAATGTCCTCAAATCAATTGGCTTAATTTATGACAGGTTTTAAATAAAATGCCAAACATAATGCTAGCTTTATCATTGAAATCTTCCATTCCACCAAGGCCCTTCACAAATATGTTATGTCTTCAAATACCTTGAATGTGAAATGGTGATAACTCAGCCACATGATACAGTATATTCCCAAGGATAAGGATCACTCTAAGTAGCCCAGTTCATGTTTTAACTCGTTTTCAATTTGTTGAAAAGTGGAAAAGCACTTTGATAGAACCACACAAGAAGGAAACGTACTGTCATAATCATAGTTTATAGCAAAATAAACAAATTGCTCAGGTTTAATTGTGGAATAAACATGATTGTCACACAAGAATGTGGGGAGCGGTGGTGGCTCGCTGCTGCGGCCTGACTCTGGAGATCCAGCTCCAGCTCCGGCTGCAGATTACTGCCGGTGGACCGTCGGGAGCTCGCGGGTCCGGGTGAAAGACTGCTTTCCGGAGCTCCCGCAACGCAACTTCACCCGCCCGTGTCGTGGGGTTGGAACGACCCGGAGCGGGGCCGTACATCTCCCGGCGCGGCTTTAATGGCCGCGGGGCATTCCAGCGCCCACCGGGGGCTCCAACCTTGTGACTTTTGGGCCTAGAACGGGGCCGTACATCGCCCGGCGCGGCCTCAATGGCCGTGGGACTTAACATGGCCCACTTGGGGCTTCGACATCAGGAGAGAAATACTGCGGGGGAGAGAGAAGACTTTGCCTTCCATCACAGTGAGGAGCAGATTCACTGTGATGGATGCTTGTGTATATTGAATTGTTTGTGTGCTTTGTAGGAATTGTTTTGTTTGTATGGCTGTAGAAACAGAGTTTCGTTTGAACCTCTCTGAGGTTCGAATGACAAGTAATAAAATCTAATCTAATCTAAATAATCAGAAACAAGCTGTAGAACATAAAACTGAGCATTACCTTAAAAGAGCAACACAACATTCAGATGAATTAAATAACAAAAATGCTGGAAGAACTCAGCGGGTTAGGCAGAATCTGTGGAGGAAATGAACAGAGGCATTTTGGGTCAGGAAGCTTCCTGAGACTGATTTGCCTGAATCACAGAGTTCCTCCAGCACCTTGTCTTTGCTTGATTCCTCACATGTACTGTCTCATGAGTCTCCATTCAGATAAATTACTTGCCCAAGTGTCCTTCTGGCAGTTGATTGGTGGCACCTTAGTAGTGACGGTGTAATGTGCATATTTTTTTAGAATTAAGACCTCGTCTGTATCTGTGTAACACGGTGCAGATTTAGTTCATGTAGTTTCATGGGAGCGTGGGCCACCAGGCTGTTAGGAGGTCCATCTCAACTACGGATAGAGTCCGAGTTTAATGCGAGTTGTCTTCAATATTTGGAAGAACAGTAGTTGGAAAAGGAGAAATAGTATTTCACACTGGGTTGCTTGAGCCTCCATGTGCACCCTGCTGATTTTCATCCAGTCATTACATCTTCCTGATGTGCACATTCTTACAATACATTTTTTTCTTAAGTTCCTCATTGGAAGGGTCTTGCCGGTGCATTCTTTGATAGAGCTGGGGAAGATGATATCAGATCTTCTTTAAAGCTGCTTCACTTGCCGTTTTTTTTATAACATTGATATAGAAAGATACTTGCATGAGGAATGCCTCTGCTCTCCTAAACAAGTTTTTTTTCCTCATTCTCCTGAAGAAGGGTCTCAACCTGAAACATCACCAATTCCTTCTCCCCAGAGATGCTGCCTGTCCTGCTGAGTTACTCCAGCATTTTGTGTCTACCTTTGATTTAAACCAGCATCTGCAGTTCTTTCCCACACAAGGTGCTGATAATGATGGCCTGAATGGTGGAGAATGTATAAAAGATAAAAACCCCAGATTCACCAGTCTTTTTATCAGAGCCTTCTTACTGCCTAAACGAGTCATGAGCAGGGTCTTATGTTGCATATTCAAACCTGTTTCAAAGGGCCTTGAATGCATCATCAGATCGCCTGGATAGAGTGGACATGAATCATGAATGCGGAAAGTATGTTTCCACTAGTGGGAGAGTCTAGGACCAGACAGCACAACCTCAAAATAAAATGACGCACTTTTAGAAAGGAGATGAAGGGAAATTTCTTTAGCCAGAGGGTGGTGAATCTGTGAAATTCGTTACCACAGATGGCTGTGGGGGCCTTGGGTATTTTTTAAGTGGAGATTGACAGATTTTTTACTTCGGGGTCACGTGAGTGACTACGTGAAGACCCCGCCAGCACGCATGCGCGACATATCGTTTAACGCATTGCACAGCAACAGGCAGGAGGAGCGTTGCTCCTCCAGTGGTAGGTTTAAAACAGACCAGTAGGTAAGTTTTTACTATTCTGAGGTAGTTTTTTGCCGTTCTGTACAATTTTTTTTACAGAGCAAAGTACTATGGACAAGTCGAAGACAAAGTCTAAATGGATCGCAGTGAAGTTGACTGCGGAGGACCGCGGGAATGCAGGCTGTCAGCAGCGGCCGACTTCACCTGGGCCACTGACCGTGTGGTCAGCAGCCCCCGACTTGGCATCGGCACAGCCCGTAGGTGTACTTCGGACTGGCAGTAAGGCCACTCAAAAGTTGGATAAGCCCATAGACACGGACGGGTCAGGGCTGGAAGATTCACTGCCTGCGTATAACAACAGTGGCTGTTTATCTCGCATGGAGCGGTTGATGGAGCAGCTGCTCCAACGTGACATACTCCAACAAATGGAGTCTTGTCACCGTGGGTCTCCTCGGACACCCACGGCAGCACCTTGTACAGGGCTGCCAAATGTCTCCCTCTCCTCGCAGGGGAGCATAAGAAGTCACTACTGGGTGGGCTCTGAAGATGGGGGTTTGGCTGAAGACACTTCCAGTGTGCTAGGGGTGCAGGAAGAACAGGAGCTGCTCGGCATGGTCTCCAAATTTGTGATGCCCTTGCAAAAAGGACAGCCGTTACGGTCGCAGCTGGCAGCAAGCATCAACTACCTCACCACCAACCAGCTGCAGGAACAGGTAATGAGTGACACAGCTGCTAAGTACTAAGCACCAGAAAACTGTGTTTCTCTCAATGTTCCTGCAGTGACAACCCAATCTGGGAACACATTGGTGGTGGCATCAGAGCCCAGGAAATTAAGATATAAAAGATCCTTAAATTACTGGCCTCAGGTATAACGGCATTTGCCAGATCAGTTGATGGCAAGGAGATGCCGAATGAACGGCAAGATGCACTGGCACTCTTCTGCAATGCGTAGTTTGAAATAAATTGCTTCAGAAAGAGTATGATCTGACCTGCCTTAAAACCCAAATTTGCAGGGTTGTGCAAGATCAGCAGCACGCAGCTGCCTACTTTACTGTTCAGGGACAACCTGCCAAAGCAGGTCAAAGACTTCGACAAGGAGGCAAAAGCTGTCAGGCTAATGAAAGCGCCGTCCACTGCCAAGACCTCACATCATCGGCGGCAACACCCCTACGCATCAACCAGCAAGCAACGATCCCCAGCAGCTGGTGAAAGCTCGAAGGCCGTACGTTCAGGACAAAGGTCTTTTTTAGACCAAGGCCCAGAACGGCCTTCGTGGAAGATGCGCCAACCCCACACTCCAGCTCCTCTACCCCCCAGGAGACAAGGACATGAATAAATAAACACAGCTCGTGCTTTCACAAGGAAAGATTGGAAGGTCATGCAGAACTTTTGAGGTTACATACAAAAGGAGTCATTGAGGGATCCAAACACGAATCTCTTGAGTTTGTGTTAAATATTTTCACAAAAAACAAAAAGGATGATGTATGCCGCATCATCATTGATTTGACGCAGCTGAATACTTTTGTGCAGTATACACACTTCAAAATGGAAAGGTTTGTTACTGCCAAACAATTTGTTTCCAAAAGATACTTCATGGCTTGCATCGACCTAAACGATGCATACTATTCAGTACCAATAGAAAAGGGTCACCGCAGATATCTGAAATTTAACTGGATGGGGCAGCTCTGGCAGTGCACAGCGCTGCCAAATTGATTAACATCAGCCCCCAGACTATTTACTAAAATATTAAAACCAGCCTTGGCGTTTATCCGAAAAACAGAAACCTATTGTCATGGTATATCTGGATGACATCTTTATTGTGGGAAAAACTGTGAAGTTGGCCAAATTGGCTGTTTCGGCCACCAAGCTCTTATTTGAAAAGTTGGGGTTTATCATCCATCCAGATAAATCCAAGTTAACGCCTTCTATGACAATGGATTACTTGGGGTTCACAATTGACTCTGTTCACATGTCTGTGACTTTGCCAAAGGACAAAGCAGCAGACTTAATAGACGCATGCAACAGCCTAGTTTGCGTCAGTCAACCATCTATTCGTCAAGTAGCCAGGGTGATTGGAAAGCTCGTGGCTGCTTTCCCAGCCACACAGTTTGAACCTTTGCCCTACCAAAATTTACAGAGGGCAAAGGTGCAAGCGCTCAAACATCATGCTGGCCACTTTGACAGGCCAATGCAGTTACCAGCTAAAGTAGTTTTGGAGTTGCAATGGTGGATAAAGAACATTCGGCATTGCTCTAATCCCATTATAATCAGCAATCCTTCAGTTGTGTTACAAACTGATGCCAGTGCTCATGGCTGGGAAGCAACTAATACCATCTCTAGTTGCGGTGGTAGAGCACTGGGTATTAATCATCTAGAAATGTTGGGATCGTTCCATGGACTTCGGGCTTACTGTTCGGACATGCACCATCTGCATGTTCGCCTACAAATTGATAATGCCACCGTAGTGACATATATTAATCATATGGGTGGAATTAAGTCGATATCTTGTGGTAATTTGGTTAACACAATCTGGCACTGGTGCATCGAAATAAATATCTGGATATCAGCTACTTACCTTCCAGGTAAGCTCAATACACTTCTATAACATGGACACCTCCTACTTAATTCGGGACAATGGCTCGACAGACCAGGTCATTATCTCGCAGACCATCTTTAAATTTATCTTGAAGAAGGGTCTCGACCCGAAACGTCGCCTATCTCCTTCGCTCCTTAGATGCTGCTGCACCCGCTGAGTTTCTCCAGCTTTTTGTGTAACCCCCAAGCTCAATACACTGGCAGATACCAGGTCACGCAAATTCAATGACAACACCGAATGGATGTTGGACCACCAAGTATTTACTGACATTGTAGCTCGGTATGGAACACCAGATATCGATTTATTCGCATCCAGGCTTAATCACCAGTTATCAACGTTTGTTGCATGGGAACCAGACCCTGGGGCAGTGGCGATGGACACATTCTCGCTACACTGGAGGAATTGTTTTTCTGTGCATTTCCCCCCTTCTGCCTCATCTGTCGAGTCTTGCGGAAAATACAACAAGACTCTGCGTCAGGTATCTTGGTAGTACCCGACTGGCCTACTCAGCCATGGTTTCCTGTGGTTCTCGACATGGTCTCAGAACCATGTATGCCCATCTCCAAGCGCCCGAATTTAGTGGTTCATCCTGTGACAGGCGAAAGTCACCCGTGCCATGACAGAATAAATCTGTTGATTTGCAGGATCTAAAAAGACCACTCCTGGAATTTGGACTGTCAGACCGAACCATGAACGTGATCATGGCAGCTTGCAGAGAGTCCACCAGAAAACAATATCTCTCATATATAAGAAAATGGGAGATATTCTGTACCAGGGCGAACATCACATACAATACGACTACTGTAACAAATGTGCTAGAATTCTTGGCCAGCCTACACTTTGATGAAGGCTTGAGCTACAGTGCCATCAACTGTGCAAGAAGTTCCCTATCATCTTACTTGGGACAGGGTCTAAGACACCACGGGGTTGGATCTCACCCTCTAGTATCAAAACTAATGAAGGGTATTTTCAACACTAATCCCCCCAGGCCTAGGTACTCAAGGGTTGGGCACCAGCAATGTCCCTGACACTAGTGCAACTAACATATAAAATGGTGATGCTGATGGCACTAGTATCGACACAACAGGTCCAGTCACTGCACAAATTAAGACTGGACACTATTGCAATATGCAAGAACAAAATAACTTTCTATATTTTTGAGTTGGTTCAACAGAACAGGCCTGGATCATCTGGCCTCAAATTGGAGTTCCTAGCATACCCCATAGACCTCCGTCTGTGCATAGTGACCCATCTATTACATTATTTAGACGTTACCAAAAGCCGAAGAGGCACGGAAATGGCATTATTAATTAGTCATCAACGCCCTCATAAAAGAGTGTCCATGCAGATCATTTCGAGATGGCTTAGATAGGTATTAGGTGCAGTAGGAGTGGACACTGATGTTTTGAAAACTCATTCCACCAGGGCTGCAGCTACATCAGCAGCGAGAATGTTGGAAGTTCCCATGGACCACATCCTTGCAACGGCGGGATGGTCTAGCGAAATAACTTTTCAACGATTTTATAATAAACCCGTTGCCAGACCTGAGATATTTGCAGACACGATTGTATTATGATTTTACCCCGAATATTAGGGGTTATTATTATTTGTTAATAAATGTATCATTGTTTTTTCAGTAACCGATTCATGTCTAAATACGTTAACATATTTCCTCCATTAGTCAGTTATGGCAGTGTGTGGGCCTGCCGCGTGCCGTCAGGGTAGGCAAGGTAGGCACTGCCTCCCCTGACTCAAATTATGAAATGGCAGTTATTCAATGTAAATAGTAAAGGATGCCTGAAGCCGTCAGTTTCAATGGAAGCTGAAGGCAGCAGAAATTCTGCCTTTGCTGTACTGCGCATGCGCAGCAGCCTACTGCGCATGCACAGCACGAGTTTCTTGGCGGGATTTTCAAATATGGCTTGCCATTATTTTAATAGTATCTCAGGAAACAAAGAGTGAAGAATGGACTTAATGTGCCAAGAACGTGGTAAGTGCATTTCTTAGTGCTTTATGTTTTTAAATGCTGTATTTCCCGGGGTGGGGAGAGAGGTCCGTTCACAGTGTTTGGAGATTCTGGTGCTGTGAAGTGTTCGGCACGGACTAAAAGGGCCGTGATGGCCTGTTTCCATGCTGTAATTGCTATATGGTTTTATTGTGGCCGGGGAGTGAATTAGCTCGGGTGGCTGCCGCAGCACTCCGGGCACGGATAGTAGAACTAGCCGCCACTTCCGAGGAAGGAAGCAGCTCAGGTGACTGTGAGTGGCCTGCCGGGACCCTGCCACATCAGCCACTTCAGCCCCTTCTGCTGGTCCCCACTCACCTCTGGCAGTGCTCTCCGTCTGAACATCTCTCACCTGCCACTCGCCGGCCGGCTTCCCGCAAATCTTTAAATTCCGACAGTGCGTTCACAGGACCAGTTGAGGTTACTTGGCTGTGGGAATTTAAAGATTTGCGGGATGTGGTTGGCATGAACGAAGCCGGCGAGCGGCAGGTGAGAGATGTTCAGACGAAGAGCATTGCCAGAGGTGATCAGAAGGCGCTGAAGGGCAGCCGGTTCTGGTGTTGGGTCCCGGCGGCCGCTGGAACCCGAGCTGCTTCTACCCCCAGAAGTGGCGGCCAATTCTGCTGTCCGTGCCCGGAGTGCTGCGGCAGCGGTGAGTGAGTTACTGATATGATCCTCGACCCTCTCCTTCTCAACACTTCTGCCTTTTCGCATCTTTAACCCCTGGCGCAGAATCTCCACACGCTGTGAAAGGAACTCTCCCTCCAATTGAACCCTTGAATTAGTATTGTCATTCAATAAGATGACAACTGGTTTAACATCCCGGTCTGCTCCCATTTTTCACACCATCTATCCACCTGCCTTCATCCTATGTCCCACACCCATTCAGTAATTAAAAAATGAAGGAGATTGAGAAGCCTTGGGAAAATTTAATTGTTACTTATTTTTTATTTTTACGAAGAGCACAATCTGCACATGTCCGGTTTAAGATTTTTTTTAAAGCCGGCTGACTGCCTACCCTGAGTAATTACTCACGGCACGTGCCTGGTGTGGGTATGGACTTGTTTTCCATGGAATGAAATCACAGACCTTTAAAATCTTCACGTAGTCACTCACGTGACTCCAAAGTAAAATAGTAAGATTAAATGAGAACTTACCAGTTTGAAGTTTGATCTTTATTTTATGAGGAGTTACGTTGAGGGATTACGTGCCCTCTGCGCCCAACCCTCTAACATAAAGGTCAACTGGTATATCTTACTCTATTTTAGTTCAACTTCTGTTAGGTGTGATTTCACACCCCTGCTTTGAAAAATGCATGCTGGCGGGGTCTTCACATAATCCCTCAACGTAACTCCTCATAAAATAAAGATCAAACTTCAAACTGGTAAGTTCTCATTTAATCTCACTATTCTTGCTTAGTAAGGTTGTCAAAGGTTATGGGGAGAAGTTAGGAGTTTGAGGTTGAAAGGGAAAGATAGATCACACATGATTGAGTGGCAGAGTATATCGATGGGCTGAATGGCAGAACTCAGCATAAAATGGAAATCTGAAACTGAAACAGAAAATGGTGATGTAAAGCATCAGATAGAAAAGATAGCCTGTTTGGAGTGAGTTTAGATGGGGTATCTCAGATGAAGCATTATTATTTTTAATTTTTTCCCTGAACTGAGCTGCTATGTATTTGCATCTGTGTTTAGTTTTATTTTCTCCCCAGATTAGGAATGGTTCCTTTCTGTTATTACCAGCAACAGAAGCAAGCAGAATGAGTGAGTTTGGTATTCTCACTGCACATGCCCAGGTCATAGGTCACTGAAGATAAACATTGGAGGGTATGGATCTGCTACGTGTTATCATTGCTCATCGGACCTTCATTTCAGTGAGTGCTTTATGCTTCATGCTGCTCCGTGGGGTCGGCGTCCATGGTCAAGGTCGGGCGCGGGTCTCCGGCACCGCCGAGCCGTCCCTGTAACCACCCCCGGGTGACCCGTCCTCGTCCAGAGGCAGCCAGAGATGTCGGGCCGGCTAAAGCCCATCCCCGCTCCTACTCCCGAGGAACCCATTCCTTTTCTCCAGGGATGCTGCCCATTCAGGCGAGCCACCATGGCACCCTGCACGCACCCTGCACGGCTCCGGGGAGGTTTGCGGGTGGGGCGCTGCGGCGGCTCGGCTGTATGGGCAGCATCCTCGGAGTAAAGGAATGGATTCCTCAGGATAAGGAGCAGGGCCGGGCTGGAGCAGGTGCCTCCCCCCCCCCCCCCCCCCATCCCCCTCTGACCGGTGGGGTAGGTGGTCCAGCTACAGCTCAGCAGTGCCCACGGCGCCGGGGTCACAGGCTTGACCTAGGCTTCGGATGAGGCGCAGGTCTATACGCACTCTCCCCTGTCTCCCACTGCCAAATGCCCCCCTCTCTCACGCTGTTACACCCGCTCTCCCGCTACCTGGTATCCCCATTCCTCAGATTAAATATATTTTTACACATAAATCATGAATAAAGATAAGAATTTACATACAGTTTATGCAGCCAGCGCTCCGTTCGGTTTTCTATATAGCCAGTGAGCTTTGACAAATCCCATGATTCCTTACGTTTTTCGGAATACCGAACTCGCTTATACTTCAACAAGTCGACGTGACACGAACACCAGCAATCATATTTTGGTGCCCACCAACAGCAGTTATTGTTGGCCATTTACTGATCAGATCCTCAAAAAGAATATTAAAAGCCAGGGATCCAACCTACTTTAAATAGGCCCAGTGATATACAACTTCAGCTGAATCTGAAACATAAAATGAGAACAAAATCTCCTTTAGAAATTGGGAACACTAGAGACAATACATACATTATTTACACATTTTGCTTGAGGATGCTTCAGCTGCAGCACACGTTTTGTAACTTGAAAAACCAGTCATGAAGCAGACAAGTCCTCTAAAATATAAGCAGAACACACTGCAAGAATCAAACACCATCTAATAACTGAAGTGACTGGTGGGGTACTGCAAGGCTCGGCGCTGGGACTGCAGCTATTTACAATATACATCAATGATTTGGATGAAGGGATTCAAAGTAACATTAGCAAATTTGCAGATGACACAAAGCTGGGTGGCAGTGTGAACTGTGAGGAGGATGTTATGAGAATGCAGGGTGACTTAGACAGTTTGGGGGAGTTGCCAGATGCATGGCAGATGAAGTTTAATGTGGATAAATGTGAGGTTATCCACTTTGGTATCAAAAACAGGAAGGCAGATTACTATCTAAATGGAGTCAAGTTAGGAAAAGTACAACGGGATCTGGGCATCCTTGTTCATCAGTCAATGAAAGTAAGCATGCAGGTACAGCAGGCAGTGAAGAAAGTGAATGGCATGTTGGCCTTTATAACAAGAGGAGTCAAGTATACTGTACTTGGGAGTACAGAGAAGGTTCACCTGGGATGTCAGGACTTTCAACAGATTCCTGGGATGTCAGGACTTTCATATGAAGAAAGACTGGATACACTCGGCTTGTACTCGCTAGAATTTAGAAGATTGAAGGGGGATCTTATAGAAACTTACAAAATTCTTAAGGGGTTGCACAGGCTAGATGCAGGAAGATTGTTCCCGATGTTGGGGAAGTCCAGAACAAGGGGTCACAGTTTAAGGATAAGGGGGAAATCTTTTAGGACCGAGATGAGAAAAACATTTTTGACACAGAGAGTGGTCAGTCTCTGGAATTCTCTGCCACAGAAGGTAGTTGAGGCCAGTTCATTTGCTATATTTAAGAGGGCGTTAGATGTGCACTTGTGGCTAAAGGGATCAGAGGGTATGGAGAGAAGGCAGGTACGGGATACTGAGTTGGATGATCAGCCATGATCACATTGAATGGCGGTGCAGGCTCGAAGGGCCGAATGGCCTACTCCTGCACCTATTTTTCTATGTTTCTATGTTTCTAAGAGGGAGTTAGATGTGGCCCTTGTGGCTAGAGCGATCAAGGGGTATGGAGAGAAGGCAAGTACAGGATACTGAGTTGGATGATCAGCCATGATCATATTGAATGGCGGTGCAGGCTCGAAGGGCCGAATGGCCTACTCCTGCACCTATTTTCTATGTTTATGAAAGTATACTTGAGAATGTCACAGAGAAATGATGCAATGCCAATGGTTGAGTTCAGCGGAAGGCCGTTATCCCAGAAGCTCAGGTTTCAGTGTAGTTGTGTGAGTCCCATGAGGTCAACAAAAGTTGCTATATGAATAAACTGGTGAATCATGTCAGAATTATGTTCGCATTAACATTATGCTAAGGGTAATTATGCAGGGCGGCACAGTGATGCAGCTGATAGACTTGCTGCCTCACGGCACCTGACACCGCAGTTCGACCTTACCGTGAGTGCTGTTTGGCTGTGTTTAATTTTGTTGCTCTCCCTGTGTCACATGGGTTTGATCCGGGTGCTCAGGCTTCCTCCAACATCCCATACGACATGCGGGTTTATAGGGCAATTAGCTGCTGTAAACTTCCCCTCATGTGTTGGGAGTGGATGAGAAAGTGAGATGACACAGAACTAGTGAATGGGTGATCGATCATTGCCATGGTATCGGTGGGCCGAAGGGCCTGTTTCCATGCTGTATCTCTAAACTATAAACGAAAACATAACAATTATGGCCTGGATTTTTCTGAGTGGGGCCTGTTTGCTGAAGTCCAGATCTGAGTCTTTCAAGAAGTCTGATCCTGCACTGTACAGGTTGACAAAGTATGATGTCTGCAAGGCTATCGGGATGACTAAGAGAGAATTCCAAAGCAAGCTGGAGGTTGAATGCTAGGTGACAGTGGTAGGACCTGAATCACAAGCTAGAAGCTGAAGTTCAGGGTGAGTTCTGGAAATGGTGCATCTCTACCTGAAGACCTTAATGCCTTTATTGGCCATTTTGTACAAGGAAGTAAAGCTCCACCTGGGTGCATCTCCACATCATCCCTTAGCTCTGTCGCAAACAACTCAGTGCCAGAAGTCAGATCTGTTTTCACGAGGCCAAACTCTTGAAAATTATGTGCCAATCAGCAAGCCAGTCTTTGCCAATGTCTTCAGCTTCTCACTTCAATGGTCTTCTGCTCCGTCTGCTTCAAGGGACCTCCAAGAAAAAATAAAATGACCTGTCTCAATGATTACTGCCCAGTAGCTCCAACGTTGACCATAAGGAAGTCCTTTCAAAGTTTGGTAATAGTCCGTATTTGTTCCAGTCCACAATAACCTTGACCCTTTACAATTTGCATACAAGATAAACAGATATATGGAATATGCCATTTTGCACTATGTTCACCCCTCGATCACCTTGACAACAAGAACACCTATGTCAGAATGCTATTCATTGATTACGGCTCAGCCTTCAATACCATTATGCAGAAGATCCTATTTTTAACAGACCTCTTTATAATGGATTTTGGTTACAGTGGGCCGACCAATCGATGGCCTCCCGCACCAGCCCCCGCCTGTGCCATCTCCCCGCCACTTGTCGCACCAGCTGCCCCGTGCCACCCCAGGCTCATGTCGCCTACACAGCCGCTTGCAGTGTTGGCTGCCCTGTGCCACTCCCAGCTCACACTGCTTCAAGGCCAAAGGCTAATGGGGGGACTTTAAACTAGAACGGCTGGGAGGAGGGACTCAAATAGAGAAAGCTACTAGACAGGGTCTGAGGCAGGAGGCAGAGAAGGGAAGCACTCAGTCCCGACATGTAGGGGGGAAAGAAGAAAATAATAATAAACAGAGAATAAGAGGTGGCGGGTTTCTTAAATGTGTGAGCAGAGAGAAAGAGGGGCATAAAATGAGGGTAGAAGCAATCGGTAGCAAGGTGAAAATTAATAGTGGCAGGCAGACAAATCCAGGGCAAAAATCAAAAGGGGCCACTTGTCAACATAATTGTATAAGGAGTAAGAGTGTTGTAAAAACAAGACTGCAGGCTTTGTGTCTCAATGCGAGGAGCATTCATAATAAGGATGAGTTAAATGTACAGATAGCTATTAATGACTATGCTATAGTTGGGATCACGGAGACATGGCTCCAGAGCGACCAAGGCTGGGAGCTGAACATCCAGGGATATTCAATATTCAGGAGGGATAGACAGAAAGCAAAAGGAGGTGGGGTAGCGTTGCTGGTGAGAGAGGAGATTAATACAATAGAAAGGAAGGACATTAGCTTGGAGGATGTGGAATCGATATGAGTAGAGTTGCGAAGCTCTGAGGGGCAGAAAACGCTAGTGGGAGTTGTGTACAGGCCATCTAACAGTAGTAGTGGAGTTTGGGATGGCATCAAACAGGAAATTAGAAATGCGTGCAACAAGGGTAAAACAGTTATAATGGGTGACTTCAATCTACATATAGATTGGGTGAACCAAATGGCTGAGGAAGAGGATTTCTTCAAATGTATGCGGGATAGTTTTCTAAACCAACATGTAGAGGAACCAACGAGAGAGCAGGCTATTCTGGACTGGATATTGAGTAATGAGGAAGGGTTAGTTAGCAGTCTTGTTGTACGTGCCCCTTGGGCAAGAGTGACCATAGTATAGTTGAGTTTTTCATTAGGATGGAGAGTGACATAATTAAGTCAGAAACAAGGGTTCTGAACTTAAACAAAGATAACTTTGAAGGTACGAGACATGAATTGGCCAAGATAGACTGGCAAGTGATTCTTAAAGGGTTGACAGTGGATGTGCAATGGAAGGTATTTAAAGACTGCATGGATGAACTACAACAATTGTTCATCCCAGTTTGGCAAAAGAATAAATCAGGGAAGGTAGTGCATCCATGGATAACAAGGGAAATCAGGGATAGAATCAAAACAAAAGATGAAGCATACAAATTAGCCAGAAAAAGCAGCCTACCAGAGGATTGTGAGAAATTCAGAGTCCAACAGAGGAGGACAAAGGGCTTAATTAGGAAAGAGAAAATAGATTATGAAAGAAAACTGGCAGGGAATATAAAAACTGACTGCAAAGGTTTTTATAGATATGTGAAGAGAAAGAGATTAGTTAAAACAAATGTAGGTCCCTTGCAGTCAGAAACAGGTGAATTGATCATGGGGAACAAGGACATGGTGGACCAATTGAATAACTACTTTGGTTCTGTCTTCACTAAGGAAGACATAAATAATCTGCCGGAAATAGCAGGGGACCGGGGGTCAAATAAGATGGAGGAACTGAGTGAAATCCAGGTTAGCCGGGAAGTGATGTTGGGTAAATTGAATGGATTAAAGGCTGATAAATCCCCAGGGCCAGATAGTCTGCATCCCAGAGTACTCAAGGAAGTAGCCCCAGAAATAGTGGATGCATTAGTGATAATTTTTCAAAACTCCTTAGATTCTGGAGTAGTTCCTGAGCATTGGAGAGTAGCTAATGTAACCCCACTTTTTAAAAAAAAAAGGAGGGAGAGAGAAAACTGGAATTACAGACCAATTAGTCTAACATCGGTAGTGGGGAAACTGTTAGAGTCAGTTATTAAAGATGGGATAGCAGCACATTTGGAAAGTGGTGAAATCATTGGACAAAGTCAGCATGGATTTACGAAAGGTAAATCATGTCTGACGAATCTTATAGAATTTTTCGAGGATGTAACCAGTAGAGTGGATAAGGGAGAACCAATGGATGTGTTATATCTAGACTTTGAGAAGGCTTTCGACAAGGTCCCACATAAGAGATTAGTATACAAACTTAAAGCACACGGTATTGGGGGTTCAGTATTGATGTGGATACAGAACTGGATGGCAGATAGGAAGCAAAGGGTAGGAGTAAACAGGTCCTTTTCAGTAGGGCAGGCAGTGACTATCGGGTTCCGCAAGGCTCAGTGCTGGGACCCCAGCTATTTACAATATATATTAATGATTTGGACAAGGGAATTGAATGCAACATCTCCAAGTTTGCGGATGACACTAAGCTGGGGGGTAGTGTTAGGTGTGAGGAAGATGCTAGGAGGCTGCAAGGTGACTTGGATAGGCTAGGTGAGTGGGCAAATGCATGGCAGATGCAGTATAATGTGGATAAATGTGAGGTTATCCACTTTGGTTGCAAAAACAGGAGGGTAGACTATTATCTGAATGGTGGCAGATTAGGAAAAGGGGAGATGGAACGAGACCTGTGTGTCATGGTGCACCAATCATTGAAAGTAGGCATGCAGGTGCAGCAGGCAGTGAAGAAAGCAAATGGTATGTTAGCATTCATAGCAAAAGGATTTGAGTATAGAAGCAGGGAGGTTCTACTGCAGTTGTACAGGGTTTTGATGAGACCACACCTGGAGTATTGCGTACAGTTTTGGTCTCCAAATCTGAGGAAAGACATTCTTGCCATAGAGGGGGTACAGAGAAGGTTCACCAGGCTGATTCCTGGGATGTCAGGACTTTCATATGAGGAAAGACTGGATAGACTCATCTTGTACTTGCTAGAATTTAGAAGACTGAGGGGGGATCTTATAGAAACTTACAAAATTCTTAAGGGGTTGCACAGGCTAGATGCAGGAAGATTGTTCCCAATGTTGGGGAGGTCCAGAACAAGGGGTCACAGTCTAAGGATAATGGGGAATTCCTTTAGGACCAAGATGAGGAAAACATTTTTCACCCAGAGAGTGGTGAGTCTCTGGAATTCTCTGCCACAGAAGGTAGTGGAGGCCACTTCCTTGGCTATATTTAAGAGGGAGTTAGATGTGGCCCTTGTGGCTAAAGGGATCAGGGGGTATGGAGAGAAGGCAGGTACAGGATAATGAGTTGGATGATCAGCCATGATCATATTGAATGACGGTGCAGGCTCGAAGGGCCGAATGGCCTACTCCTACACCTAATTTCTATGTATATTGTACTACCACTGCAGACCCACACATCTTCCTCAGCCGCTTCCAGGCCATGCTGCTGCCATTAACGCCACCTCTACCTCCGACCTTCACCTGCACTACGGCTGCCCGTGAGCTGTGACCTTTGACTCCATCAATCCTCATCTCACCCGATCCGCCAGCAGGCTGGGGCCATCACCACACCTGGATTCCAGAACCAGTCCCATACCGAGTGTCTGAAGAAGGTGTCACGACCCGAAACATCTATCGATGTTCTCCAGAGATGCTGTTCAAGCAGTTGTTTGTTTTTTCTACTTGCACAATGATAATACCTTACTTGGTTTTCGCGGACAATCGGCAATAATGGACACCATTCCCCCCACTATGGTCCATTATAATGAGTGTTTGCTGCATTGTATAAGCTCATCCTTAAACTTCTGGACCTTGGTCCTGGGGTCTCCATCTGCAACTGACATCTGAGCTTGTGGACTAGCAGAGCTCAGTCAGTTAGAATTGATCAGAACATATTTCCCCCAACCTGACCCTGAAGGATTGTCTGCACCATGGACATCCATGACTGTGTGGGCAAGGACAATGCTGTCCTGATCTTTAAATTTGCTGAAGATACTACTGGTGTCTACTGCATAAACAACAATGATGCGATGAAGTACAGATGAAGAAAAGAGATGAAGATCCTAATGTCATGATGATTGGCAATAACCTAGACCTTAACATCACCAAGAAAAAAAAATTGTTGACCTAAGGAAGCACGTTGGTCAACATAACTTCATCAACAGAGTTGATGTGGAGATGGACAACAGCTTCAAGTTCCAAGACATCCATATCCCCAATCACCCAGCCTGGTCCCTTTGTATTGATGTGGTGATCTAGAAAGCAAATCAGCATATTTATTTTATTTGAATCAAAGAAGTTTCAACACATGTTATAGAAAGTATTCTGATGGATGGCAACTGTTCTGCTTTTGACTGACTGAACTTGCAGAGAGCCATGAACGTACCATTACTTTCTTCCATTTAGTCAACCATCGCTGAGCGTTGCTTCAGGAAGGCTAAAAGTTTCGTAAAGAAGATTTGATTTTGTTACTTGTCATTCGAACCTCAGAGAGGCTCGAACGAAACTCCATTTCTACAAGCCATACAACAGAACAATTCATAAAAAAATACACAGATAATTCAATTCACACAAACATCCATCACAGTGAATCTCCTCCTCACTGTGATGGAAGGCAAAGACTTCTCTCTCCCCCGCACCATTTCTCTCCCGAGGTCAAAGCCCCAGGCAGGCGGTGTTAAGTCCAATGGCCATTGAAGCCGCGCCGGGCGATGTACGGTCCCGCTCTAGGCCCAAAGGTCACAGTTGGAGCCCCCGGCAGGCGCTGAAATGTCCCACGGCCGTTGAAGCCGTACCCGGCGATGTATGGCCCCGTTACGGATCGTTCCAACCCCGCGACATGGGCTGGAGAAGCTGTGTTGCGGGAGCTCCGGAGAGCGGTCTCTCACCCGGACCTGCGAGCTCCCGATAGTCCACCGGCCTGCAGCTGGAGCTGGAGCTCTGGAGTCGGGCCGCAGTAGCGAGCCACCACCGCTCCCCACGCTCCGAGGCCGGCCAGCCCCACGACAGTGAGTCCACAGCTCCGCAGGCTCCAACTTTCCCTTTTCTCTCTTCTATCTCCTGAGAGAAGATACAGAAAGCTGTGATGACCAGATATAAAAACAATTATTCCCCACTGCTATCCGACTCTGGAACCAATCATCTCTTTCACGTTCATTCCGAGATCTGCGGCCACATACTCTTACTAGTAACTCTAAATCATTTGCTTATTCCATTACCTTATTCGGGATTTTGTGCTACAATCTTTGTTGTATTTTACTGTTTTTGGAGTTTATTGTTGTATTTATCATTATTGTATGTATATACTGTTATTCTGTGAGCTTTAGATGAATAAGGAATTGCATTACATCCTGGTGTTTATGGCAATAAATTAATCTGAATCTGATGTACGGATCGATTTTTTTTCTGTTTTCTGACATGATGCACTCTGCATATCTGAGCAGAAGAAGTAGAAATGAAGGAGAAGTATGAGTTGGTCTCTTTTTCCATTTCACTGCTCTATGATTTACAATCAATGATAGCATTCTTTGGTAATTCAGCATGTGGGAGGAGCCTTTGTATTTCATGTGTGGGAGGATCACGCGTCAAAGGCTCTGTGGCTGCATTCACCTGACGTAGAGGGTCTGAGCAGGGCCCATGCAACATCAGTTGAATACGAACGAAGGGCATGTCTATTCATTTGCAATGTTGAAGAAGTAGATCAGGTCTAAAGGGCACTTTGCTGTTGATTCTCACCAGAAAGCTCCACAGCAAATGACCAATGCCACTAGTGCAGACTGCTCTGCAAAGCTAGTGTCTTTGATTTGTTAAATAATAGAACATTTGAAACTTGTCAAGCCTAAAAGTTTGCAAACATGCCTCAAAATCCCACAGGAATATTTGTATATTCAATGATATTCATGGGGAAAGTACATAAACAATTGTAGTTTTGCAAGTAATAACCAAAGCAATGAGATTGAAGCTGCCCTCTGGAGTAACACAATGACATTGCAATCCATCAATGAAATGATCAGCACATATAGATACATTTTCAGTCTGAAAAGTATCTAATATATTAAAAAGAGCAGCAACTATTATCTTAAATAATTAAAACATTAATGATTTTTTCATACATTGTAGTACTTCTCAAACAGAGCACAAATGGGGGAGTGTTTTTAAGACATGCAAGTAAGAAAATCACTAATAAATTTACTGAAAAGTTAAAATGGAAATATCAGCTTCTAGGATGAATAAATGAAAAGTTAAACGCAAAAAATAATCCTAAAACAGTTCATAATTATGTTAACTGGCTGTTAGCTGGTGTTAGTGGTAAATGTTGAGCTCATAATGAATTCAAACATTGCTTCAAAATATCAATTTAAAGTAAACCCTTTGGTTCCATCTCGGTTGCTAAATTGCAGTGACATTCGGTTTGAAATTCTTATTCCACTCCCACACTGTTCTTCAGATGCTTACAAAAATACTCCAAGGCGAAACAGAACATTAAAATGAGAGCTTGGATATTTTTCATCCATCTCTACATTTTACATACTTCAGTGTATTAAAAGACAATTCTTTTTAACATTTCCGAACATATGGCTCTGTGACACCAGGCAGTCATTTTGAGGATTGGAACCTTTTTCCATCACACTTTTGTACTATTCAAGTAGCACTGTATGCAGTTCTGGTTACTGCAGTGTAAAAAAAATATTGCAGCTATTGAAAGAATATGGATGACAACAAAAAGAATGATTGAGGTGATAAAGGCACTGTATTTTGAAAAGCGATTCTGTAAATTGGACAAATTCTCTCTGGAAAGGCTGAGCGAAGAAATGATTGCAGTTTTTATGATCCCCATGTAGACAGTGACAATGTAGAACATAGAACAGTGCAGCAAAGGAACAGGCTCTTCAGCCCATAACATCTGTAGCCAGCATGATGCCAAATTAAATGAATCCCATCTGCCTGCACCTGATTCATATCGCTGCATTCCCTGTATGTACCGCTGCATTCAAATGCATGTACATACCTAAAAGCTTCTTAAATGCACCATCATATCTATCTCCACCAAGCATACTGGTGTTCCAAGCACCTTGCATTCTCTGTATAAACAATTTAACTACACATCTCCTTTAAACTTTCCCCCTCTCACCTCAAAGTTATGCCCTCGAGTATTTGACATTTCTCACTCCGGGAAAATAAGATTCTGACAGGATACTCAGGAGAGAATAAAATCTAGAAGTACCATAGTCTATTTTTCTCTTTTGCTATGAATATTATTGAATGTCAAGGTAGAAATAATAAATAAAGCAGAAAAGCACGTGATTATCTGTGGTGCCCAGAGAAAATAATGAGTGAGTCGAGCCTTCTCCTTTAAAAAAAAATGGCTGGGAAATAATATGGATGTAAACTATGTAATTAGTATACAGTTTTAAAAATTGCTATCACAATGATCCCAATAATAGAATAATAAAGTTAACATAAAAAACTCCCAAACCATTATTCCTCCATAGTGGTATATATTATCCCAATTTCTATCCCTCAGCCTCAGATTCCGAGAATATTTGCATTATAAATGTTGCAAACCCACTGTCGCTCATTAAAATGATCTCATTACCAACCATCCACATTCCGATCCCACAGAAGAACTGCAAAATAATCTACTGAATAAAATGCAGATGTGGCCTTCATAATCCATAATAAAGATTGACAACACAAGCTTCAAGGGTATATGTTTTCAGCAAGAGCATTAACGAAATATCTGGAGTTTCAAAAGAACCATTGATTATCTCTAATGTGAATTAGTTAGACTCAAACTCATACAGTGTGGAAACAGACCCATGGACCCAACTTGCTCATGCTGACCAACAAATCCCATCTACACTAATCCCATCACTACACTTATCTGTATTAAGCTCCATCAAGCATTCCTCAGCCTACCTGCCTCTACCAATCAAGATCTTGTTCAATTTTTGACAACCGTCATGACTATCTACAATGCCACCCACTTTGGAGTAATCTGCTCACTGACTATGTATTTTGTGTTCCCAGCAATCAAAGAAGCTAACGAAAGATCAGCTACCCAAGTTACACCATACACTGGATGAAGTGGCCATATTCACTTCACAAAAGCTAATACCATTTTCAGAAATCCTCAACTTGAGGAAGGACTCCAAACTTACTAAAGTGCCTCTCAGAAAAGCTTATATATTATGCATTCTTATTGTAACAGGGAAATGTGGACAACATGCATATCAAGAACCAAGCTTATCCAGCTTCTAACTGTACTGTTTACTCCACAAGCTCTTATCAAATGGCAAGATAGAGCCATCTTCATAGAAATTTTTCAAATGTATAATATACCCAGCAAGAAATTGCATATCATTTTTGGAAAAAATAGCCATCCGAGCATATTGAAAAGTGACTATATACTCAATAATAATTTCTCTATTTTTGGAGAAAATAACATTTGGAATTAAGCCTGATCAACGGGAACCTACTGTATGATAAATGAACAGAACAAATGACATCATTATCCCCAGCAGTTCATCAAAGTCAATGACATGAATTGGTTCCAACAGTTTATATAGATAAGGGTCCATATGAATCATATCGTTTCTGAATTATCCAATAATGACACGTATAGATGAGGCAAATAGGAGGTATTACTTAGTTGAAGTGATTCTGCAAGCCATTCACATCTTAGGCTAGAATATAGAAACATAGAAATATGGAAAAATAGGTGCAGGAGCAGTTCGTTTGGCCCTTCAAGCCAGCACCGCCATTCAATATGATGATGGCTGATCATCTAAATTCAGTACCCCGTTCCTGCATTTCCCCATATCCCTTGATTCCTTTAGTCCTTTGGCTTAATGTAACTCTCTCTTGAAAACTTCCAGTTAATTGGCCTCCACTGTCTCCCACAAAATAATAATTCTCAGCCCCTGTCCATCAACCATAACATAAAGGAACATATATCTTAAAGACATTCTAGTTAGTAAGTTTTGTTTACAGTGTAAAGCAATTTTGTTGCGTGCTATCCAATCAGAGGAAAAACGATACATGATTACAATCAAGTCGTGTACAGATACAGGATAAAGGGAATAACATTTGGTGCAAGATAAAGTCCAGTACAATCTGATTGAAAATAGTCCAAGGATCTCTGATGAGGAAGATGGTGGCTCAAAACCACTCTCCAGCTTGTGATAGGATGGTTCAGTTGCTTGATAACAACTGGGAAGAAACTGTCCCTGAAACTGGAGATATGCGTTTCAAACATCTGCACCTCTTGCATAATGGGTGAGCGGAGAAGAGGGCGTGACCGGGTGAGACTTGTCCTTGATTATGCTGGTGGCCTTGGCGAGGCAGCATGAAGTGTAGATGGAGACAATGAAAGGGTGGTTGGTTTGCGTGATGGTCTGGGCTGTGTCCACAATTCTCTGCAAATTCTTGTGGTCTTGGATGGAGATGTTCCCAACCCATGCTGCAATGCATCACAATAATACGTTTTCTGCAGCACATCTGTAGAGGTTGGTGAGAGTTGTTGGGGACATGCCAAACTTCCTAAGCCTTCCTTAAAGGGATTGGTGTGCTTTCTAATCAATTATTAGTACGACAAACCCTTAATCCTCAAAGCAGAAGGGAACGCATGGAAATTCTTCTGCACCCAGGATGGTTTAGCGTAAGGTGCAGCAACATGGATTTGATTTTATTCAAACATTCATCAACAATTTTTATCTTTCTAAATCTATATTCATTTGTATTTGACTTAACATAGTCTCTGATTTGTAAATATCTAAAGTAACCCTTTGATTGAAGCCCATAAATTTGTTGTAATTCCTGAAATGAGAGAAATGTGTTTTTCCTATAGAGATCACCCTTTTGTAATTCCATGATTTTTCCATTGTAAAAAACCCTTATCCATCAATGAAGGTTTAAATGCAGCATTGTTTACAATAGGAAGAGATAGTGGTAAATAATCCAATTTTAATGTTTTCTTTATTTGTTTCCAAATGCGTATTCCACTGTCTATAATAGGGTTTTCTTTATGGGTTTTTTTGCTTAATTTAGTTATAGCAAATAGAACTGACCCAATTTCAAAAGGTAAACAATCTTCTTTTTCCATTTTTAACCAATCTGGTTGTTTACCCAATTCTTCCAACCAAAAATTCATATTCTTAATGTTAACTGCCCAGAAATAAAACATAAAATTCGGTAATGCTAAGCCTCCATTTATTTTTGATTTACATAAGTGTTTCTTGTTTATTCTATGGTTCTTATAATCCCATATAAAATTGGTGACTGTAGAATCAACCTTTTTAAAAAAAGTTTTTGGGAGATATCAGAATTAATTGAAAAAGGTATAATAATTGTGGGAGAAAAATAATTTTTATTGCATTAATTCTACCCAACATTGAAATAGGTAATGTTTTCCAATACAGAATATTCTTATCTAATTTGTTTAGTAAAGGCGGAAAATTAGATTTAAATAAAGAAGTTTATCTCTTTGTTACATAAATTCCAAGATATTTAAGTTTTTCTTTTACTATTGCAAAAGGGAATTGTTGGAAAGTATGTGGGTTACTTTCCATTATTGGCATGATTTCGCTTTTATTCCAATTAATTCTGTATCCTGAAAACAAGCCATATTGAGTTATTAAATTTAGTAAATTTGGGATACTAACTTCAGGTTTAGTAATGTAAACTAATACATCATCTGTGTATTATTTTCAGTATCTTTGGTTTTATACCCATATATTTCAGGATTGGACCTCACACTTTCTGCTAATGGTTCTATTACCAGTGCAAATAATAATGGGGATAATGGACGTCCTTGTCTACAACCTCTGGATAAATTAAATTTAGTTGATAACATTTGATTTGTTGATAGTCTAGCTGTTGGTTTAGTATATAGAAGTTTTATCCATGTACTAAACTTCTCGCCCAGTTGAAAAATTTTCATAACCGAAAATAAATAGGGCCACTCCACCTGGTCAAAAGCTTTCTCAGCATCTAATGAAATAATTGCTAGGTCTTTGGTAATATTTCTTTTTGAGTATATAATATTGAATAATCGTCTCAGGTTATATGAAGAATACCTTTTTGGTATAAATTCTGTTTGATCCAGGTGTATTAATTTATTAATCACTATACTTAATCTTTGTGCTAGGATTTCAGTTAATATTTTCTCATCAGTATTTAAAAGAGCTATAGCTCTATATGATCCTGGATCATCCAGATCCTTATCTATTTTTGGTATAAGTGTTATAATAGATTCATTTAACGTTTCTGGTAATTTTTGTTCGGTATAGATATGTTCGTACAATGTCTTTAAATGCAGAACAATCAAATCGTAAAATGTTTTATAAAATTCCGAGCCAATGCCATCTGGTCCAGGGGATTTTCCATTTTTTAATGATCTGATAGATTCTTCAATTTATTTTACTGTTATTTCCGCGTCAAATAATTCTCTATCTTTCAAATCTAACCCTTTACGATTGCATTTTTGTAAAAATCTATTCCTGTTTGATGGTCTGTAGTTTTAGCAGAATAAAGATTTTGATAGTATTGTAAAAATCTCTCGTTAATATCCTTAGATTGTACTAATGGTTCTCCTTTGTCTGATTTAATCCTATGAATTGTTTTTTCCCCGTCTAGTTTCCGTAATTGACACGCAAATAGTTTTTGAGGTTTATCTCTGAATTCAAAATGTAATTGTTTAGTATATTGATAACATTTTACAACTTGATCTGAATATATTTTATTTAATTTGTATTTCAAAGCTTCAATTTTGTTACGTTTTATCATAGTTGGTGTAGTCACATTCTCTATGTCTAGTTGTTTAATTTCCCTCTCCAATGCCTGTTGCATCTCCCGATTCTTTTTATTATAAAATGCTTGGGAAGAAATCACGGCTCCCGAGTAAATGCTTTAAATGTTTCCCATAGTAAAGAGGGGGACGTTTCAGGACTATCGTTTGTTTTAAAGAACATGTTAATTTGTTTGGTAAGATATTCCTGAGATGCTTTCTCCTTTAAAATTTGTGGGTTAAGTCTCCATTGTACCTGTTTCTCCGTCCTTTCATTTATTTTAATCATAAATGTTAAAGGGGCATGATCCGAAATTATAATATTATGGTATTTTGAATTATATGTGAATGGAATTAGTTTAGAGTCCACCAAAAAATAATCTATCCTTCAATATGTTTTATGTACCGGTGAATAAAATGAATATTCTCGTGCAGTTGGATTTTCTATTCCCCAAACATCTTTGATATTACTGGTATCTATATATGTGTTTAATATATCACTGGAGTGCAAATTTTGTTTTCCGTTGTCTTGATGACCTATCTAAATAGGGATCTAAAGTACAATGTAAGTCTCCTCCAATTATTAAATTATGTTGAGATAATTCTGGAATTGTATTATATATATTTTTTTAAAACAAAGGGCTATCAAACTTCGGTCCATAAACATTAATAAGAGTCAATTTTTGTGCATATAGTTCACCTCGTAGTATAATATATCTACCATCACTGTCCGTTATTGTTGATATATGTTTAAAAGGGATCCCTTTACGGATTAATATTGCAATACCTCTGGATTTATGTGTAAATAAAGAGTGATACGCTTTGTCAATCCATTTAGCTTTCAATCTATGTTCTGCATCCTTTCTCAGGTGGGTTTCTTGGAGAAAAATTACATCAGTTTTAAGTGATTTTAAATGTGCTAGTACTTTACCTCTCTTAATAGGTTTGTTAATACCCTTAACATTCCAGATACAAAATGTTATACCTTCACCCCCGGTCTTCATATTTAAGTCTTGCATCTTTTGTTTAGGGAGGTCTATAAGAGAGCAGATGGTTCTGCTTGACAAGCCCCACCTTACTCCCGAACCTCAAATAGATGAATTCTAAATCCCATTGATATTTCTTAGATAAAGCTCATAATTCCATTCTAACTTAAAATTATAATAAAGTATTATATTAAAAAAAGGATAGATTAAGAAGTTAGTAGTGTGCAAAAAGATAGAAAAAACTACATCTATTAGTAGTGTAGTTAGTGATAGTCATACTAACATGGCTAACCATCTACCGACTTCCGTAGTCGATGTGAAAAAAACATAACTAGCTCCATACTCTCCTAAAAATAACATTTCCATTACAATATTATACCGTGGGGTAATAAACAGTATAGATTACATAATATTCAGATTCCATTAGTCAAATATATGTTAAAAATAAAGATTTTCCCAAAGGGAGAAAAAAATTGAGTAAAAATGAAGAAAAGTGAAATCAAACTTTAAATCCAACCTTAATCCAACCGAAAGCTAATTCTAAATAATTCAATTGTGAGTAATTAGTGACCATTAGTAATAATTATTAATATTACCGCACAGTAATATTAATATTTATTAATTATTATGTTAATAACGTCCGCTGAAAAGGCCTTATTCAGTATCCATCTTCAATTTCGACTGTATTTAGGTATAACTGGGCCTTAAAACTCCAGTGCTTCCGCCGGCTTGGCGAAGAAGTGTTCTTTATCGTCGTAAGTAACTCTTAATGTCACCGGGTACATCAGACCATACTTCAATCCTTTCACCTCTTTCAGTAGATTCTTTGCCTCTTTAAACTGCGTTCTCTTCCTGGAGACCTCCACAGGGTAATCTCGGTAAATACTGATCTTATCTCCCTGGTACATAAGATTCCTGGTATGGACAATTTTCTTCATCATCTCCTCTGGTACATGGTCATATTGTACCTTTACTCTCATTTGTCTTGGAGGGGCACCCGATCATGGACGACGTCTCATCACCCTGTGTGCTCGGACTAACAGAGGCTGATAATCCAAGTTTAAAACTTTTTGAAGTCTGCTGCGAATTCACAGGGGTCTCGATCCCCCTCTCTCCCTTCTTGAATACCCACGATTCTTAGGTTCTGACGCCTCTGACGTCCTTCCAGCTCAGTGCATTTTTCAGTTATTTTACTCAGTAGGTCTGATAAGCGTTGGTTTTCTCTGATAAGTTGCTTTGTTGTTTCCGTGCTTGTTGAAGCAATCTCCTCCAGATTTGTTATGGCTGCAGTATGTTGATTCAATGCTTCCTCGAAAGGTTCCAATCTTGCATTAAAGTTAGTCTCCACCAAATTGATTTTAACCTCCGACTCTGCATCCAACTCTGTAATTTGCTTGCTCAGCCTTGCTTCTGTTTCCGTCCTCCATTTTTCCGTTAATTCAAGGACTGTGGAGTTAATTTCTTCCTTAATCTCCAACTTTAATTCCGTAAACTCTTCCATGAAAGTATTACATAGATTGCATTATTCAAAAACCAAACTGAATAGAATTTTTCCATGTGTTTCCCCTATTTGCGATAAATGTCAACACTCAGAGGCTAACCTAATGCACACATTCGTAAGTTGTATAAAAATTAATAATTTTTGGATGGAAATGTTTAAGATAATCTCAGAAGTCGTCAATACCAAACTGGTTCGTGACTCAAAATTAATAATATTAGGAATAACAGAACAAAATCAATTCATTACTTCGAATCAAAGAACTTTTATTGATTATAGTTTAATAATTGGGAAAAAAATGAATATTAAAATGTTGGAAAGGTGGTCTGCATTTATTGAATTACTACAAAGATAGGGTGCAGGAATACTTCGGGCCTTGGTGGGGGGGGGATGAAAAACTATCGAATTGGTGGATTCCTTTTGCGTTATATATATAACATAATAACTGGCTTTTTTTCTTTTTCCTTTTCTTTTTTTAGGGTCTATCTTTTAACCCCCTTTTCTAATTCTTTGACCAAGGGTTTCTTCTCCCCTTTGGCACGCTCTTTCACTATCACAACTCTTTTCACATTTCACTCTCTTTCTCTCAGTTCTTTTTCTTTAAAAGCCATAAAATTATGGGGTACAATGACTGTAACAGCATATATGTGTACATTGATGTATTTACCTCTAATAAATAAAATAAAAAATAAAAAAAAATTGGAAAGGACCTATAACCCCCACAATTAAAATGTGGACTACAGAAATGACAGAGACTCTATATTTGGAAAGATTAAGATTTGTCTTAATGGACAAACAAAAACTATTTAAAATAATATGGTCTCCATTTATTGAATATTTGAAGGGGCAAACTGGTTCGGCACGAGAACCTGACTGAATCCGGAAACAAAGAATAGATGAAGTAGTACATTTCATAAAACGCGGATATATCTCCAAAAATGCATAATCTGTAGAACATACCATTCTTTCTCAACTTCTTACCCTTTTATTTTTGCTTAACCTTTCTCTATTAATTTCTATCTTTATAAAAAGTGGAAAAAATATATATATAGAAGTACAATTATCATGCAATTGTTAATATAAATAATACTGATGTATATCTACAAAGAACAAAATACTTTTTATTATGTAGACAACGAACAAACTGTTTTTTATTATGTAGTTGCTTCTAATTAATAAAAAAAAATTAACAAAAAAAACCCATGGATTTGATTGTTGCTCTTCTGCTGAAAACTTCCATGGGCCTCCGGTTCAAGTGGTCAAATATTGCACATTTTAGAAGCTAAAATTTTATCTGCTTTGGGTCTAGAATTGTGAGGTTTGCAGCCAGAGGCTCATTGGCTGCTGGAGGTGGTCAGAGTAAACAAGGTGGGCTTCATGTTAGAGACGTTGTTGAGACCATGAGTAGGAACTGTCAACTGGTTGTTTTAAATAAAATATAAAATAACATGGTGTTGGAGGGGTGAGGTGGCAAATTGGGAACTCATGGAGAGGAAGTTAAGGACCTGTGTGTATTGGACCCAAGGAACTGCAGATGCTGGTTTCCAACAAAAAAAATACACAAAATGTTGGAGAAACTCAGGGGGTTAGGCAGTATCTCTGGAGAGCATGGGTAAGTAGAGTTTTTGGTCAGGAACCTTCTTCAGACTAATTGTGGTGGGGGTGGAGAATTCTAGAAAAGAGGAGGAACAGGACAAAGTGTGGCAGAGTGATAGGTGGATAAAGGTGAGGAGGATTTTGAGAGGCAGAGGGTTGGACAAGAGCCAGTGATGAAAAGACGAAAGGTGTGAAATATGGATAGAAGTGAAGCCGGAGAAAGAAATATAGATGAAAGGAGGGAGGAAAGGGTGCGAGTCCAGATGGGGCTGAAAGAGAGGGAGGGAAAAGAAGAAAAAAGGGGAAAAGCTCAAACTGTGAGGTTATAAATTACTCAAGCTTAACATCTGTGGATAAAATGTTACCAGAGAGTATTCTGAAGGGATACGTTATACAGGCACATGGATGGAAAAGGGCTGATTAGGGATACTCAGCATGGTTTTGTACGTGGGAGGTCCTGTCTTACAAATCTGATTGAGTTTTGTGAAGACGTAACCAAACAGGTCGATGAGGGCAGAGCTGTAGATGTTGTATACATGGATTTCAGTAAGGCATTCGACAAGATTCCGCATGGTAGGCTATTCTGGAAGGTTAGATCACATGGGATCAGAGGGATAGCTGAACAGAGGGATCTAGGAGTACAGGTGCATGGTTCCAGTTGGCCTTCATCAGTCAGAGTATTGAGTAAGGAATTTGGGAGGTCATGTTGCAGTTGTATAAGACATTGGTGAGACTGCATTTAGAGTATTACTGTATGTTCAGTTCTGGGCACCATGTTAAAGGAAAAATATTGTCAAGCTTGAAAGGGCTCAGAGAAGATTTACGAGGATGTTGCCAGGACTAGAGGGTCTGAGCTATAGGGAGAGGTTGAGTAGAATGGGACTCTATTCCTAGGAGCACAGGAGGATGAGGGGTGATCTTATAGAGGTGTATAAGATAGAGAAGAATAGATTGAGTAGATGCACAGAGTCTCTTGCCCAAAGTAGGTGAATCGAGGACCAGACGACATAGGTTAAGGTGAAGGGGAAAATATTTAATAGAGTATTATTTATAATTAATATAATTATTATAATAATATTTAATAAATATTTAATTGAGGAGTAACCTTTTCACACAAAGGGTGGTGGGTGTATTGAACAAGCTACCAGAGGTGGTAGTTGAGGCATGGACTATTCCAATGTTTAAGAAACAGTTAGACAGATACATGGATAGGACAGGTTAGGAAACAGGCCCTTCAGCCCAACTTGCCCACACTGACCAACATGTCCCATCTACACTAGTCCCACTCACACGCGTTTGGCCCATATCCATCTAAACCTGTCCTATCCATGTATGTGTCCAAATGTCTCTTAAACGTTAGGATAGCCCCAGCCTTAACTACCATCTCTGGCAGCTTGTTCCTTACACCCACCATGCTTTGTGTGAAAAAGCTACCTCAGATTCCTGTTAATTTTTGAAATATTGGTCCTAATTTGGTGCAAAAATGCTCCAAAATATGGCTCAGAATGCATCAGAGAGCATCTAAAACCCCTGAGCTTCCAGGGCCCTTATGCGGGCCCTGGACCCCGGCAACGAGGGACTTCACGATATTTCACATAAAAAAAAATTCTAATCCTGTCATGCTACCCCACTTTTTGAAAAGCTTCGTACGGTCCTGCTTTCTTTCCTGTCAGCTGCACGGATGCGTGTCCACATTGTAGACTCCACCCCTTTACTCATTTTTAGTCATGAACAGAAAGTGAATAATCTTCTATTCATACAACTTTCACCCAACCAACACTTCCCAAGGTGCAAAACCCCTGGATTAAGGAAACATATGCAAACAATATTTTTTATATACACCATATTCAATTTGCCACTTATTATGTACACAAAATATGAAATATATAATTTCTCAATCATAATAATATCAAGCATACCTTAATTATTATTTTGTTTCTCATGGATGCCATGTGATATTCCAAGGGTCATCGGTACATCTGTGACATCTATTGCACCGTCTCTCGATAAGTCCACATCATTTTACCCCCACAAATGCAGTACTAGAAGTGAATGATGACAGCTGGTTGAGCTTGGATATTTAATTAAAGTTAAATTAAGCATCCTTTGCAGTATACCAAATGAAATATAAGCGTAAGATATTTCTGTGTAATTATGTAATTGTTCAAAATCAATAGAGTTTAGTGCTTACATTTTAAGAGTATTAAATAAAGATAATTTTTAAATAATGAAGTTTGTGCGACAAAGCAGAAAATCATTTATGGAAAATATTTTAAAAGCAAAACTCCCAGTCACATAATATCTTTCAATGCCAAGGATGTCCTAAAACGCTTTACTTCCAATGATATCCGTTTGAAGGGTAGTCACTGAAGCAAAGTAGGAAATGCAACAACACCCATATCATACTTCTACAAATGGCAATGTGTTAACAAGCAAATAACCTGCTTTATAGCAGTATTCAGCGATTAATATAATTTTAACAATGATTTCACAATTATTTCTTCTGCCCTTCTTCAAAATAATGCCATAGGATCTTTAGCATCTTGGAGAGAGGAGCATGATTTAAAACCTCTCCTGAAAGAAGGCATCTTGAGAATTAAATACTTATACAGCTTTGGACAGGAGAGTCAGGCTATAATTTTAGTCGAACATAGAGGTTTTTTGTTTAACATTGACAGGATTCAGATTTATGAGATATTGTCCAAGGAGATACTGAGACAGGCAAACCAGATGAATCAAAGATTCTAGATGAAACTGTTACATTACTCACAGGATCGCACTTTAATCCATTTTGCAGTCTTCAAATGTTCATGATACAATAAGTTACATACAGTACCTTGTCATGGTTTCTCAATAAGTTAACCATTGGGTGAAATGTTAACCTGGACATTCTCCAGCATCTCAGAAGTCATGTTAAAATGTCTCCAAGCAGCAGGTCCACATTAATTATCTGCACACCCACTTGTAGCAATATGTTTTCCCCGAGGTATACAACATAATAGAACATGTTTTGCACATGCAGACCCAGGGATTGGAACATGACTAGGCCTTAGCTGGGATAAGATCAACACCATGGAAACAATTGGTGGAGAACAGACAACCCAAATGACCCAGCAGAAGGCTTTAAGATTAAATGCAGGCCATGGACGTGTAAACACATTTGCACAACAGATTTCTAAAAGTGCATTGCATGTTATGCCGTGCGCATGCCAACAGAGTCAGTGCACGTGAGTATCCAAAACATAAAACAGAATTCTCTAAAAACTCTTAAAGTTCAGCAAAGGATAATGAACTGATTTGGTTTTCGTTTAGCTTGATGTGTTTATGCATCCTGCGGAACGATTTTATGAATCCCTTCATATTTGAAAACAAAGTCAAATCTATCACCTTTTGTTGAAACCATGGCAAATATGGAAGGTTTTTGCTTTGTAGAATAATGTAATAGTGAAAGGACATCTCCATCAATATATTAGGGGCACATGTGAAGACGAGAACATCTGTCCCCCATTTGTTTGTCCTTTGCTCACTGATCTGCAGTTGGCACTCCGAAGTATAAATGGTTAGGATATGTGAGTCCATGCGTCACACACTGCATCAGTTGACCAAGGATGAGTGAAAATAATTAATGCATTCAAACATGACATAGATGTAAATATGCTGATGCTTTAATGAACAAAGAAAAATAATAGTGACCCCTCTCATCCAGGGGGAAACTATAAAACAGAATCTAAGACGGAATTGGCAAAAAGCCCCGGTCTGGCAATTGGTTTATTATAAAACCTTTGGAACGTCTTTTTTTTTTACCATCCTGCAGCCGCTAGAATGTGGTCAAGAGGGACGTCCATTGCCCTCGCTGCTGATGTAGATGCAGCCCTGGTGGAGTGAGATTTAAAAGTGTCAGTGTCCACTCCTGCACAAGTCAGAACCTGTTTTAACCACCTTGAAATGGTCTGCACTGTTACCTTATTATGAGTTTTTTTGTAACTTATGAATACAGGTAATTCGGAGCCTCTGAGGCTCTTGGTGACCTTGATGTACTGTAGTATGGGTGTAACTACACACAACCGAAGGGCCAAGGGGTATGCCGTTAAAAACTACTTTGAGCCCTGACACTCCTGGTCTGCTCTGCTTAATTAAATCATAAACAAAAAAGGTTATAATATGTACAGATGATGCCATGCTGTCCAGTCGCAGTTTTTGCAATGTCTGGACCCGTTGTGCTGTTACCAGCGCCATGAGCATGTCTAACTTGAGAGTGAGTTTGGGCGAAGACAGGGATAAAGCTGGAGCCCACTGGCGAAGCAGCGTGAGCACCATGCTCACATCCCATACCTACGTATACCGGGGCCTGGGGGGAGTAGAGTTAAAAATACCCTTCATAAACCGGGTTACCAAAGGGTGTGACCCCACAGAGTGGTGTTCCATTCACAGCAATAAGTATGACGATAGTGCACTCCTGGCACTGTTTATGGCACCATAACTGAGTTTTTGATCAAAGTATAGTGGAGAGAAGAACTCTAACACATCCATTATGCGTGCCGTGTCATACGACATGTTCGAGATTGAACAGTACATCTCCCATTTCTTGATATGAGTGATGTACTGTTTCTTCCCTCCACGCCGCAGTGATCATATCCACCGTACGATCACAAGATACAGACCTGATTCCACCCATGTGATTAACGTATACCACCACTGTAGTGTTGTCAATCTGAAGTTGAACATACACATGCTGCATATTGCCACAATAAGCCTTCATTCCATAGAATGTTACCAACAACTCTAAATAGTTAATACCATGTGACTGAAGAATTAATGACTCCTGCTCATTCCATCTACCACCACAGCTAGAGATGGTATTTGTAGCTCACCATCCTAGAGCACGAGCATCAGTTTGTAAAATAACTGATGGGGTGTCGACCAGAAATTTACTGGAGCAATGCCGAATATTCGTTACCCACCATTGTAACTCAGCAATGGCTTCAGCTGGTAACCGCATAGGTCTACCGAAGTGACCTGCATGGAATTTGAGTGCCTGTTCCTTTGTTTGTTGTACATTTTGATAGTGCAAAGGACCGAACTGTGCAGCTGGAAAAGCAGCCACTAGTTTGCCAATAATGCTAGCTACATGTCTGATAGAATGCTGCTTCTTAACAATGAGATCATTACAGGCTTCTATTAACACTAATTGCTTGCCCCAAGGCAGAGTCACAGACATGTGAATTAAGTTAATGGTAAATCCCAAATAATCAATTACTCTAGATGGTGTCAATTTGGACTTAACTGGATGGATAAGAAACCCCAATCTCTCAAACATGAGTTTAGTAGCTGAAACTGATAATTCAGCTAAGTGCATAGTATTCCCTATGATTAGGATATCATCCAAGTGTGCCATCATAATATGACTCTGAGCCCGGAGTAGCCCCAGGACGGTTTTTAATAATTTTGTGAATAATCTGGGGGCTGAACTTAACCCATTAGGCAATGCTTTAAATTGCCACAGTTGTCCAACCAGCTAAATTTCAAATATTCATGGCATTCCCCATGAATGGGCACCAAATAGTATGCATCTTTAAGGTCAATGCATGCCATGTAACATCCCTTGGAAACCAGTTGCCTGGCAGTAACAAAGTTTTCCATTTTGAAATGTTTATACTGCACAAAGGAGTTTAGTTCAGTCAAGTCAAGGATGATTCGGCATCCTCCATCTTTCTTTTGCTTTGTAAATATATTAGACACAAATTGGTGAGCTTCATGACACGACTTCTCAATTACCCGTTTTTTGTATAATGCTTCAATTTCAGCTTGTGCATCCAAACTTTCCTGTTGTGAAAGAACATATATGTGGTTCAGTGTATGCTGTGTGGGTGGAATTGAGAAGGAATTCAATTTGGAAGCCTTGTATACTGTGCAGTATAAATGGATCTGATGTTACCCAATGCCATTCATTCAAGAAGAATTGTAATCTCCCCCCAACTTGTAACTGATCGGTACGCAATATGTTCCGTAAAGGGCCAGACTCACCTACCTCAATGGTTGCCAGTGGTGTTTCTGCCCCGGAGGTTTGGGGGGGTAGGACTGATGGAGGGTGCCTACCGTGCATCTTGGATGTGGGCCGGCTTCGGCCTTGGTCTAAAAAAGACCTCTGTGCCAATTGTTCGGCTTTCCCACCAATTTCGGCGAACTGTCTGGTATTGAAGCGAGCGTAGGGGTGCTGCCGCTGGAATGATGAAACCTTGGGGGTTGATGGGACTATCATCAGCCCGACCATTTTAGCTTCATCGTCCAGCTCCCTGACCTGCTTCGGCAGATCTTCGCTGAACAGTAAATACGGTGGCTGAACGTTGCTGGCCTTACACAGTGCGAATTTGCTGCGAATTTGGAGTTCAGGGCAGGACGGATGCATTGCACATTAATGTCATGGCATCCTGCTAAACATCAGACAGGGGGCCCCCATCCACCGACCTGGCAAAGGCCGTGATGCCTGAGGCGAGCAACTTTAATATTTATTGTAGCTTCACCTCCTGGGCTCCGACGCCCGCTCCAATGTAACCCCAAATGGAGTGATTAACGGCAGGCACATTCAATGAAGCACAGTTGGCTGGTGTATAATAATTGCTAGTAGTTTCCTCCATAGCCAGATCTTGGAGCTGGTGTGCAGCCAGGTAATTAATACTTGTGGCTAAGTCCTCATCCAGTGGTTCCCCTGTCTGTGATGGGATAGCAAATGTTGATGCCATTGCTGGCACTTCCCCTTCGTGCCTCGTGGTATACTCCCTGGCAATACCTCCGAATTCTGAGTCAGCCAAAAACTGACCGTGTATGCTCCCCTCCTCAGAGAGGCAGACATTGTGCAGCCCTGAAACAGGTGCCGCTGCCACGGGCCCCTGAGGAGACCCACGCTGATACAACTGTTTGTTAGAGCATATCATTATGAAGCAACCTCTCCATCAGGTGCTCCATGTGGGTTAGACGTCCAAAGACGCTACCCACTGAAGGAGGGGAACCCTCCTGGCCCGACTTATCCGAGTCAACGGGCCTAGCAGACTTTTGTATGGCTTTCCGCCCAAGCGGGATTGCCGAGGTGCTATCAAACGGCACCAAGTCTGAAGCCGCTGGCTCCACCGCCAGCAACTCGGAAGGCGAAATCGAGGGCTGCCCGCTACCCGCACTCTCGCGGTCTTCTGTAGCTGGTGTCCCCGCGGCCCGCCTGGACTTCTCCTTGGACATTTTTCTCCAACACGGTTCAAACTTGTTCTGTAAGTATGAATATTTTGAACCAAGAGAAACAACCTCAGAGAAAGTTTAAACGCTTACCTGAGGATTTTAAACTTACCGCTGCCAGTCAGTCATTGCGCAATGCGCTAGACGTAATGACACGCATGTGGGCTGATGGCCTTCTGCACGCCGTCACTCACATGACTCCAAAGTAAAATGGAGATTTTCACCTTTGACAAATCATGTTACTTTATTCACTGTCTCTATGTCAATTATGTGTGTCACAAATCCTCAATTTGTGGTTTTTTTTGCTGAAGAAAAAGTAAGGTTATCTTTCTTGAAGAAAAAGTAACGTTTATCTTGGGTTCTGATGTATTTTTATTTATTGATTTTTTAAAATCTGGGTAGGCGAGCATTTATTCCTATCCCTAACTGCTTTTTTGAAGGTTTTGATGTGCCACTTTCTGGAACTTCTGCCTTCCTTCTTTTGACAGTACCCGCACAGTGTTGCAATGGGGATAGTTGCAGGATTTAGACCTTGTCATGATGAAGAATGGGCAATGTATTTTCATGTCATGAAGGTGGTTTGAGATTTCACTTTTGCATATAGACTCAGCAGACTGTTTCTATTCATTACGTAGTTAAAACTGCGAATGTAATCGTGTATGGCAATAAGCTTGCTGATCTGTATGCAAAAAAAAATCTAATTGTACCTTGGTATACATGATTTATAAAGGAACCATTGATTCCATTAACTTGGAAGGAAACATGGTGTTGTTCCCCTGTACCTGTTACCCTTGTTCTTCCTGTTGGTAGAGAGCAGGAGCTCAGGGAGTGATGTCAGAATTACTTAGCTGAGTAGCTGCAGTGCATTTTGTAGATGACTGTAGCCATTGTGCACTGATGACCTAATGATTGACTTACGAGATTGATCCCTGGGATTGGCGGGACTGTCATATGAGGAAAGATTGAAAAGACTAAGCTTTTATTCACTGGAGTTTAGAAGGATGAGGGGTTTCCTTATAGAAACATATAAAATTATAAATGGACTGGACAAGCTAGAGGCAGGAAAAATGTTCCCAATATTTGGTGAGTCCAGAACCAGGCACCACAGTCTTATAATAAAGGGATGTTCATTTAAAACTGATGTGAGAAAAAACTTTTTCACCCAGAGAGTTGTGAATTTAAGGAATTTCCTGCCACAGAGGGCAGTGGAGGCCAAGTCACTGGATGGATTTAAGAGAGAGTTGGATCGAGCTCTCAGGGCTTGTGGAGTCAAGGGATATGGGGAGAAGGCAGGCACAGGTTATTGATAGGGGACGATCACAATGAATGGTGGTACTGGCTCGAAGGGCCAAATGGCCTCCTCCTGCACCTATTTTCTATGTTTCTATGTCTATGTTTCTATGATGGAGGAAAGGTAATTGATGAAGTGGCTGAAATGAAAAGGCCTAGGATACTGCTCTGAGAAAGTCCTGATTTTCTGCGGCTAGGATAATTGACCACCCAAACCCTGTGCCCATCTTCCTTGAGGTGAGATATGATTCCAAATACCAGAATGTTTTCCTTTGTTACAGATTGATCACAGTTTTAACAGGGCACCTTTATAGCACAATCATTTATTTTTCTTTACTTCCTTAGAAGGCTTAGGAAGTGTGGCATGTCCCCAACAACCCTCACCAACTTCTACAGTTGCACTGTAGAAAGCATCTTATTGGGATGCATCACAGCCTGGTTTGGGACCAGCACCATCCAAGACCGTAAGAGATTGAGAGAGTTGTGGAGGTAGCTCCGATCATCACACAAAATGGCCCCCTTCCATTGAGTCCATCTACACCACGCTGCCTCGGCAAGACCGCCAGCATAATCAAGGATTAGTCTCACCCTGATCATTTCCTCTTCTCCCAACCCATCGGGTAAGAGGCACATAAGTTTGAAAGCACATACTGTACCTCCAGATTCAGGGACTGTTTCTTCCCAGCTTTTGGCAGTCAACTGAATGGTCCTCTCATCAGCTGGAGTGTGGTCCTGACCTCCTATTTACCTCATGGGAGACCTTGGGCATTAATTGGCCAGATTAATTTTGACCAATATTTTGTTTTTGTGAAGAGGATACACATGGGCATTTGTCTAAAATATTGTGTGAATATTAGTGCTGTAATTGTTTTGGAAGAGCTTGGTGAGTGGTGCAGCAGTTCCGGGAAGGAAACATCAGCCAAGACTCTCTCTCCCTTTAGCTGCTCAATTATCTATTACAGTTCATGATGCAGCAGAGGGTACGACTTTGATCTGATCTGCTGTTTGCTTAGTTTTGTCTATTATATGTTGCTTTTGTTGTTTAGTGCACATGGTGATTAGAGGGAAATATTTTTTAAGGTGAGAGGGGAAAGATTTAACAGGAACCCAAGGGGCAACTTTTTCACGCAGAGGGTGGTGCGTACATGGTACAAGCAACCAGAGGAGGAAGTTAAGGCAGGTACTAAAACAACATTTAAAAATCATTTGAACAGGTACATGGACAGGAGGTTTAAAATGGATGAGAATGTAGATGGGGCATCTTGGTCGTCATGGACAAGTTGGGTCGAAGGGCATGTTTCTGTGCTGTATGACTCTATGACTCAATGGAGCCCTGCACTGCAGCTAAACCACACCAGCATTATCTTTTCTGCAAAGTTTCACATCTAAATTTACATAGAATTTATATGATTATGCCAGTGGAAGCAATGTACAGAGCAACATTTTTAATTTGATGCCATTATGTGAAACCAGGCATTGAAATTTGAGTTAAAATGCAAAAACTATGAAAATGTTCAGAGAATTAATAAAAAAACTGTGAAATTGAATTTGGAAGAGTAATTACAAGGAACATTAAAAAAAAATTGGTTTAAATGGAACATTTATTGTTTGAATGCGAACAAGGTTATTTCCACTCTATTTAGAGTTGCAAATTATGCAGATGTCCTAACTTTTGGCTTCAGATTTTGACGAAGTGCATGAATCACAGTCTTAATTAACTTCAGCAACTAAGGCTCATTCTCTGGGATAAATGGAAAATAGTCATTTGAATGGATTTAAATTGGATTAAATTGGCTGTCGCTACAATAATCTTAGCTTCATGAGTTTCTTTTCAAAATGCAATTGAGAAAGCCTTTCTCTGTTACAAAACATCCTTCAACAGAAGTATGGCATCGTAACCACTTCCACATCTGAAACATATTAAGCCTGTGATTGTGATTGTAATAATTTTTAAAAGCTAGGCAATCTCTCAACTCCTCTTGTCATTTTAATTCACTGTTGTGCACCTCATAGCTCGTGTTCTCTCTAATTTCATTGTTATTACCCCTAAACCCTTTCCAAATGCTCTCATCTCTGACTTTTGCATCCTTGTCCCTTAACACTGCTTTGCTAAGGGTTGAACAATTAGCTGTTCTCTATTTTAGATGACATTTTGAATAGTTCCCCTTCTTTGGTCGATACATCATCACATTACTTCTCTAAAATAGTAAGGTTAAATGAGAACTTACCAGTTCAAAGTTTGATCTGTATTTTATAAGTTACGATGAGGGATTACGTGAAGACCCCGTCCAGCACGCATGCGCGACATTCTTCAAAGCAGCGGTGTGGATTCACAGAAAAAACACAACGATTGAAATAAATATAGTAAAGAAAAAATAAGAACTTAATTACCAGTTGATCTGTATAATAGAGGGTGGGAGCGGAGGGCACATAATTCCTCATCGTAACTCCTCATAAAATACAGATCAAACTTCGAACTGGTAAGTTCTCATTTAATCTTACTATTTTATTTCGGACTCATGTGAGTGACTACGTGAAGACTTCAGAGCTCTGTGATTCCGAACAGTGTGCCAGCTCATGCTTCACTCACTGTCTGAAGACCTTTGAGGGAGGAAGTATGTTATCACAATCAACTATAACCTGGTTGTGAACAAAAAAGGTTTATTAATAACAACTAAAAACAGAGAACTCCCCCGGGCTTAAATTAAATATTATCTGCAGACTAAAATTCTGTCTGCAAATGGAGCAGGTTCCGCCAGCGGCTTATTATAAAACTTTTGGAAAGTTCTTTCCGAGGACCATCCTGCTCTGGCCAGAATATGGTCCATAGGCACATCCATTCGCCTAGCCGCGGGTGCAGCCCTGGTGGAATGAGATTTGTAAACGTTAGTGTTGATTCCCGCAGACTTAAGCACCTGCTTGAGCCACCTTGAAATGGTTTGGCTCGTCACCTGACCATGGGGCTTCTTGTGGCTTATCCATAAGGCTTTTTCTCTCCCTCTTAAGTTGTACCAGACTGATTCCTGGGATGTCAGGACTTTCATATGAGGAAAGACTGGATAGACTCAGCTGTACTCGCTGGAATTTAGAAGATTGAGGGGGGATCTTATAGAAACTTACAAAATTCTTAAGGGGTTGGACAAGCTAGATGCTGGAAGATTGTTCCCGATGTTGGGGAGTCCAGAACAAGGGGTCACAGTCTAAGGATAAGGGGGAATTCCTTTAGGACCGAGATGAGGAAAACATTCTTTACACAGAGAGTGGCGAGTCTCTGGAATTCTCTGCCACAGAAGGTAGT
Source organism: Raja brachyura (assembly GCA_963514005.1). The sequence continues at coordinate 42,338,594 of OY740782.1, forward strand.
TGAGGCCAGTTCATTGGCTATATTTAAGAGGGCGTTAGATGTGGCACTTGTGGCTAAGGGGATCAGGGGGTATGGAGCGAAGGCAGGTACGGGATACTGAGTTGGATGATCAGCCGTGATCACACTGAATGGCGGTGCAGGCTCGAAGAGCCGAATGGCCTACTCCTGCACCTATTTTTCTATGTTTCTATGTACGTTGTGTCTATGTAAATGGCGAGATGGGTCTTGGCACACAGCCGTGGGTCAGATGAATATGCCCGGAACTCCATAACTGGAGGCATGGTTCCTGGTCTAGTTTTTTGACCAGACACTGAATATGGAATGTGATACAGTCCAATGACTCTGTCATGCTGTCCAGCCTAGAAGGTGGAGGGACTGTACCCTTTGTGCTGACACTAGTGTCATGAGCATGACTGATTTCAGGGTAAGTTGTTTGCAGAGTGAGTGACCTGGGTGGTGGCCATCCCCTAAGGTACATCAGCACACTGTTGACATCCCAGATCTGAGTGTACCTTGGTCTGGGGGGGATTAGTGTTAAAAATACCCCTCATGAGTTTGACCACCAGTGGATGGGACCCCAAAGCCTGTTGTCCTGCTGCTGGAACCAAATAAGCTGACAACACACTCCTGGCTCTATTGATGGCACTGTAGCTGAGTCCATCCCGTTGTAATCCAACCAGGAACTCCACAACACTGATAGCTGTCGCTGTTGAGTAGGTATTTCCTGTTTTTGGAGCAATACCATTCCCATTTCCTTATGTTGGTCAGGTATTGTCTCCTGGTGGACTCCCGGTGGGATGCGGTCATCATGTTCATGCCGTCCTCAGACAGTCCCAGGCCCAGTAGAGGTCTTTTTAGAATCTGCAAGCCAGGAGATTTACTCTGTCATGGCACGGGTGAATAATGCTTGACATTGGGTGGATTAATAATTCTGGACTGCTGGGGAATTCCAACAGTGTTACGACAGCCATGTCGAGGGCTACTGGGAACCATAGCTGTGTAGGCCAGTCGGGTATTATCAAGATTCCTGAAGCGGAATCCAATTGAATCTTGCATAATACCCGACTGGTGAGGCAGAAGGGAGGAAAAGCATAGAAGCACATTTTCCCCAATGCAGCGTGAATGCATCAACTGCTGCTGCCTCAGGGTCTGGTTCCCAAGCGACATACGTTGGTACTTGGTGATTCAGCCTAGATTCAAATAGATCGATATCTTGTGTGCCATATTTCTTTGTAATTTCAGCAAATACTTTGGGATTTAACATTCATTCGATGTTATCGTTAAATTTGCGTGACCTGGTGTCTGCCACTGTATTTTGCTTACCTGGTAATTAAGTTGCTGATAACCAAATATGTTTTTCGACACACCATTGCCAGATTAGGTTGACCAAATTGTCATATGATATCGACTTTACACCACCCATGTGGTTGATATAAGCCACCACCGTGGTATTATCTAATTGCAACCGGACATGTGCGTGATGCGTATTAGATGAATATGCTTTTAAACTATGAAACGCATCCAACATTTCTAAGTAGTTAATACCCCGTGTCTGTAGGCAAGATGATTCAAAATTAGTCCATCTGCCCCCTGCGCTGGATTGCATGTTAGTTGCTCCCCAGCCCAAAGCACTGGCATTCGTTTGAATGGTTAATATTGGTGAATGGGTTGGTGATTATTATGGGACTGGCGCTAAGCCTAATGTGCCTTGTCCACCATTGTAACTTTGGAATAGATTCAACAGTTAAATTCATAACTCGGTCAAAGTGACCTGAAGTTTCCTTTAGCACGTGCACTTTTGTTCTTTTGTGAATTCTGATAGTGCAGAGGCCCAAATTGTACAGCTGGAAAGGCTGCTACCATTTTTCCAATGACACTAGCTACCTGCCGTATGGTTGGGTGATGATTAACCATTAGTTTGTTGCATGATTGTGCCAACTCTGATGCTTTCCCCTTCGGCAGAGTCATGCGAATAGTGTCAATCGTAAATCCAAGATAGTCCATGGTTGTGGACGGTGTCAAATTGGATTTATCTGGATGTATGACAAACCCCAAAGTTTCAAACAAACGTTTGGTGGCTGCTATTGCTGAAATGGCTGTCTCCAAGGTTTTCTCTACTATTAAAATGTCGTCTAATTACAAAAGTACAAAATGACTATATGTTTTTGTTTCGTCAATAATGCCAAGGCAAGTTTTAAGATTTTAGTGCATGGGTACTGAGTAGTAGGTATCTTTTGAATCAATGCTTGCCAGAAAGCACCCTCTATAAATCAATTGTCTAACAACCTTGGAGCTGAGGTTAGCCCATTTGGTAAGGCTTTGAATTGCCATAGCTGTTTCATCCAGATAAACTTTAGGTATTTACGATGCTCCTTGTGCGACATCCACCATCTTTCATTCGTGACTCCCATGCATTCAAAAACAAGTACAATCTCCCATCTGTTAGTATAGAACGCTACTGCTCATATGCTGAGAGGAACCAGACCCACCTACCTCCATGGTTACTGGTGCTTCTTCTGCCTCTTCGCTGGACTATGAGGTGTCTGCTGGGCTGTAGAGGGCTGCTGTGTTGTTGATGTTGCTGTTGATGTTGATGTTGGGGGTGGCGCATTTTCCATGGGGTCCGCTCTGGGCCCTGGCCTAAAAAAGGCGGACCCCAAGCTTTCACCAGTCCCACATGGTAGTCGGTGACTGGTGGATGCCGTGGTTTGTTAGGTCTGCTTGGTCCCAAACCTGCCCTCATGAGACCAAAGGTCTTGGACTCTTCCTCCAGGTCTTTCACCTTTTTTGGAAGGTCCTTTCCGAAGAGCAGGATTGGAGGTCCTGAACCCAGTGTCTTGGAAAGTCCTGCAAACTTAGGGTTGAGGGCAGGCTTGATGATTTCCTTCCGTAGATTGTTAATCTCGAATTGAGTGGTGCACAGCAGAGCTAATGAATCTTACTGATTTGTGGTGATGTCCACATCATCTATGGACCGAGCATATGAAGTTATTCCTGCTGTCAGGAGTTTTAGGGTTTTCTGGAGCTTCAACTCCAGGTTCCTGATATTCTGCCCCAAATGTCCCCAAATTTGGCTGTTTACAGTTGGTACATTCAGTGATGTACAATTTTCTGGGGCTGAATATAATTCAAGAGCCTCATTGACCACCCGTTCTTGTAGGGGTTTTGAGGACAGGTGGTCAATGCTGGCTGCAAGTATCAGCTTTAAAGGCCGACCCCTCGTGGAGAGGCCACGTAGCGGTTGACCACACCCAGCAACTCTTCCTGATCCTGTACACGCTGCGTACTCCGGACATCTTCAGCCAGCGACCCCTCTTCTTGACCAGCCCAGACCTGGTCGCCAATGCTGCCTTCAATAGAAGGTGAAGCAATGGCCAGTGCCGTTAAGGACACTGCGGGAGTGCCTGTGCTCCCTTGGCGAGTCTGCTGCTGCTCTCTCTGTAGATCTCACTGGAGCAATTGCTCCATAAGCCGTTCCATTCGGCTTAGGCAGCTGCCTTTGCCTCTTGAGCGGTGAGGCATCTTCATCCGAATCGTCGGATACTACCGCCCGGTTCTGGCTTCAGGTACCTCCAGCCCGCTGCTCAGGCTGCACTAGCAGTGCTAGGCTCGGCTCGGTAGTTAATCCTGCCGCCTCTTGCTCCCCCTCCAAAGAACGCTCCTCAACGGGAGACAAACGGGGGCGAGCTACAGATTTCTTTCCTCTGGTCTTGCTCATTCATGTGGAACACAAAGTAGACCACAGAGAAAATACACACGGCCACGGTAAAACACTTACCTGTCGGCCCAACTTTCAAATTGTAGCGGGAGCGCCTTGAACTCCCGTTCATCGCGGGTGCACTGCATGAACGCTAATGCCGCGCATGCATGCTGGACGGGGTCTTCACATAGTCACTTACGTGACTCTGAAATAAAATCCCACCCTTGCTACGCTAGACTTGTAAAGTACCATCTCATCTCTCACAAACGGGGAATGTGCTAGTTATTTGAAATTGTTTAATTCAGAATTGAATCCTGGGAGATACAACATGCTTTGTCAGATGCTAAAGTGCTGTACTTCAATCTAATGTTGTTGTGACAGTGCTTTACTCTGTCGGTTCTGAGCCCTTTTGTGGAAAGAAACGTCTAGGTGGACAGCGAAAAATATTCAAGAATAGAATAAAGGTTTTCTTGAAGTAGTGCAAGGCATCAGGAGTTATGGGGCCAAGACAGGATAATGAGGTAGAGAGGGAAAGATAGATCAGCCATAATTCAATGGTGGAGTCGACTTGATGGGCCAAATGGCCTAATTCTGCTCCTAGGGGCATGCAGTTCAACCCTTCCAAATGTGAAACCATGCGTGTCACCAGAAAGAGGAATCCAGGCGTCACATCTTACAACATACTTGGTGTCACCCTTGAAGAATCCAAACAAACCAAGTATCTTGGCATCAAATTGCAGAATGATCTACGTTGGAATGGTCACACTCATCATGCAACAGTGAAAGCAACAGGTGTCCTAAACTTCCTGTGGTGCAACTTCCATCATTGTTCAGCTTCTGTCAAGAAGAAGCTGTATTTCACCTTCGTTAGACCTCATCTGGACTACGTAGTTGCAGCTTGGGACCCATACACAGATATAAACATTTCATCCATCGAACGTGTCCAAAGACAGGCCGCTCGATTTGTTACAAACACCTACGAGAGAGAAGCGAGTGTCACCAAACTTCTGAATTCTCTGGGGTGGAACCCTCTCCAAGACAGACGTGAAGCTCACCGTTTGACCTGTTTTTACAAAATGTTAAATGGTCAGCTAGACATAGATCACAAGACCTACACCGACCCCAAACCAATTAGGAGCAGAAGAGGGCATTCGATCTAATTTGTGGTCCCAGCCTCAAAGACAGATGTGTACAGCAATTCGTTCTTTCCACGCACTATTAAAGCATGGAATAATCTCCACCAAGCCACGGTTGCCCAGCCAGATGCAACTAAATTTAAAGTGGCACTTTCTTCCCAATAACCCTCTCTGGCTTAACCCCTCCCTTCACCACCTCCAGTTTAAATTCCAGTTGGAATATTTTGGAGGACCAAGTAACCAAGAACCAAGGGCTTATGAACTTGTGAGTGCAAGATTCCCATTGAATTCTGGAAACCTCTGGCCCATGACTGCTTGAAGTGGAGATGAGTATTCAGGATTATGAACTGCATTCAATGCTTCAATATGATCTTCTCTGCCCTAGGGAAACTAAATGCAAGTATAGATACTGCTTTGTTCAACACCTTTGTTTAGTTTGCAAGGTTGACCCTTATTTTTAATGTCACCACGCCAAACCCCATTGACTTCTCTCCCTTGTCTCTTACATTATTCTAACAAAGTCCAACACAATCTTAAGGTATAGCTCCTAATCTTACCACATTACAGGCATCTGGATGTTATATAGAATTCAGCAAGGAGACACAAAAGACTGCAGATGTTGCACAGCTTGCTGAGTTCCTTCGGCAAATTGTTTGTTGCATTGAATTTGACAATTCCAGATAACCAGCCTTTCTAGTGTGTCTGAGAATTGACTAATTCTAATAACAGATCATAGCTTATAATGTTAAGTCTGCTTTTCTCTCTCCCAATCTGCTTCCTGACCTACAATGGACATCAGCGAAATGGAAAATACAGGAATCTATTTTCATTAAAGAGGTAATAGCGTATTTGGGCAGGCACAGTTGTGCAGCAGTAGAGTTGCTATCTTATAGAGCCAGAGGCCCTGGTTTGATCCTGACTATGGGCGCTGTCTGTACGGAGATTGTACATTCTCCCTGTGACCACACGGGTTTTCTCAGAATGCTCCGGTTTCCTCCCACATTCCAAAGATGCGCAGGTTTAGAGGTTAATTGGCTTCTGTAAATTGTCCCTAGTGTGTAGTATAGAATTAGTGTACGGGTGATTGTAGGTTGGCGTGGACTCATTTGGCTGAAGGGCCTGTCTCCACACTGCATCACAAACTAAAAATAAAAATAAAGAAAAATATATATTAGGATTGACAAGAGTGAACATGAATGGTTAGAGATTTTTAAGGTTACGTCTAACAAAAATGATAAGTAGGAACCAGGGGATATGTTGGATTTGGATTTTCAGGAGGCCTTTGATAAGGTGCCACACAAGAATTTAGCAAAACAAATTGGAGCTTGTACGATTTAGGTTCATCTATTGGTGTGGAAAGTGTGCAGAAAAAATATATTGATCTAGCTCCATTGATGGGGGTCTCACTCATAATGTTTGTGGAGAAACCACTTGAACCTTTCCATACCACAGTTATAGTCAAACCAGTGGGGTTCTTTAATGATTCAGCATAATTATGCTTTTTCACATTGTATGAGGAGCAGCAATAAAATACAATAATCTAGACTTACAAAGTATAGTGAAATACATTTTATTTCATACAGATGTACGTTCTGCCTGTGACCTGCATGGGTATTCTCTGAGATCTTCGGTTTCCTCCCACATTCCAAAATGTACAGGTTTGTAGATTAATTGGCTTGGTAAATGTGAAAAAAGTGTGTAGGATAGTGCGGGAGTTGCTGGTCGGCGCAGACCTGGTGGGCTGAAGGGCCTGTTTCTGCGCTGTATTTCTAAACTAAAAAATCAGTAAGATTATTGCCATACATTGGCCAATTAACAAGCTAATCTTTAGGATGTGAAAGTAGAACAGAGCACTAGAGGAAACTCATATAGTTACAGGGAGAATGTGCACACTCCACGCAAACAACGTTGATGGTCAGCACTGAACTTGGGTTGCTGGAGCTGGTAGTCTGCAGTTCCACAGGATGCACCACGATACTGCCCCTCAAAGGAAAAGAACAAGGAATGAGTTTTAAATCCAGGTTAATACACAGATTGTTGTTAATATCCAGGTTTTTAGGTTAATATCCAGATTGTGAGACACAAGGAGCTGCAGATGCCGGTTTACAAAAATAGACACAAAGCGCTGATGTAATTCAGTGGATCAGGCAGTGTATCTGGAGAACATGGATAAGTGACATTGGATAGGATCATTATTCAGACTGGTCCGAAGAACTGACTGACTCAGTTTTTTCTTGTCCAGATTATGGACTGATTCTCCCACGTGGAACATAGATCAGTACAGCACTGAAGCAGGCCCTTTGGCCCACAATGTCTGTGCTGAACATGATGCCAGGTTAAACTAATCTCCTCTGCCTACCTGTGATCCATATTCTTCCATTCAATGCACATCCATATGCCTGACTGAAAGCCTCCTAAATGCCATTTAATGCTGAGATTCCTATTAGCATGTTAACAGCAAGACAGGTAAGCAGGGAATATTGGTAGCAGTCAAAGGAATAAAGTACACTTTAAGAGAGTCAAATTTACAGAGTCAGTGTTTTATGTCAGAATTAGAAAAATGACAAAACAAGCATGTTTCAATTTGCAGGCAGGAACAAAATTGGAGAGAGATTTTCTGTGATTCAGTGAAGACAAAAACTATCTAGATAATGTAATTGCTTTTAGTGTCAGCTGCTGGAGAAAAAATAAATAGAACATTAAGAGTTGGATTAACTCAGCGGGTCAGGCAGTATCTGTAAAGGACATGATAGGTGATGTTTCAGGTCGTGACTTTGTGTTTCACTGAAAATCCAGCATCTGCAGTTCCTTGTGTTTCCAAAGAAGAGAACACGATGGAACAGTGAGATGCAGAAAACATAATTCACCAGAGAATGCTGGAAATGCTCTTCATATCAGACGGCATATAATCTCACGGGTAGATGATCACAAATCAGAACTATCAGACACCTCACATGCTCTTCATCTACTCCAGGATTTCCATTTTCTAGGCCCCCATTCCCACATCTTCACCATGGATGTCCAGTCACTCTACACCTCCATCCCCCACTAGGAGGGTCTTAAAGCCCTCCGTTTCTTCCTCGACCGCAGAACCAACCAATCCCCGTCTACTGATACTCTCCTCCGCCTAGCGGAGATGGTCCTTACTCTTAATAACTTTTTGTTCGACTTCTCCCATTTCCTCCTAATACAAGGTGTAGCTATGGGCACGCACATGGACCCTAACTATGCCTGCCTCTTTGTTGAACAATCCTTGTTCGAGGCGTACCATGGCCCTATCCCCAACTCTACCTCCACTACATCGACAATTGCATTGGTGCTACCTCCTGCACCCACAGACAACTCACTGAATTAATCCATTTCATTACTAACTTCCATCCGGCACTCAAATACACCTGGACCATTTCCGGCATTTCCCTACCATTTCATGACCCCACTATCTCCATCGCAGGTGATAAACTATTGACCAACATCCACTATAAACCCACTGACTCCCATAGCTATCTGGACTACACTTCTTCCCACCCTGCTTCCTGTGAGAACTCCAACCCCTACTCCCAATTCCTCCGTCTACGCCGCATCTGCACCCAGGATGAAGTGTTCCACATCAGGGCATCGGTGATGTCCTCATTCTTCAGGGAATAGGGGTTCCCCTCTATTACTATAGATGAGGCTCTCACCAGGGTCTCTCCTATACCCCGTGACACTGCTCTCACTCCCCATCCCCCCACTCGTAACAAGGGCAGAGTCCCCCTTGTCCTCACCTTCCACCTTACCAGTCATCACATACAACAAATAATCCTCCGACATTTTCGCCACCTCCAATGTGACCCCACCACTTGCTACATCTTCCCATCTTCTCCCCGTCTGCTTTACGCAGAGACCGCTCCCTCCGGAACTCCCTGGTCAATTCGTCCCTTCCCACCCGAACCACCCTCTCTCCGGGCACTTTCCCTTGCAACCGCAGGAAATGCTACACTTGTCACTTAACCTTCCCCCATGACTCCATTCAAGGGCCCAAGCAGTCTTTCCAGGTGCGGCAGAGGTTCACCTGCACCTCCTCCAACCTCATCTATTGCATCCGCCGCTCTAGATGTCAGCTACTCTTCATCAGCTACTCTTCATCGGTGAGACCAAGCGTAGGCTTGGCGATCGCTTCGCCGAACACCTCCGCTCAATTCGCAATAACCAACCTGATCTCCCAGTGGCTCAGCACTTCAACTCCCCCTCCCATTTCCGAATCTGACCTTTCTGTCCTGGGCCTCCTCCATAGCCAGAGTGAGGACCACTGTAAATTAGAGGAGCTGCACCTCATATTTTGCTTGGGCAGTTTGCACCCCATTGGTATGAACATTGACTACTCTAATTTTAGGTAGTCCCTACTTTCTCCTCCACTTCTCAGCTCTCCCTCAGCCTACTGGCTCCACCTCTTCATTTCTTCTTTCCGCCCACCCCCCCCCCCCCCCCATCCTCACATCAGTCTGAAGAAGGGTTTCGACCCGAAACGTTGCCTATTTCCTTCGCTCCATAGATGCTGCCTTACCCGCTGAGTTTCTCCAGCAATTTTGTCTACCATCGATTTTCCAGCATCTGCAGTTCCTTCTTAAACACTAACAGAAAAGTCTGCTTACCTGTTGAATTCAATTTTGAGCTCATGGTGTAAACTCAATGCAAGAGAGTTACATTTACATGTTGCTTGCCTGGGAGAAGACGCATAGCTGGAATGTGTTTTTAATCAGAATAATCAATGGCATACAAAATTCAACATGGACACCTAGATGTTAGGATCACGAGACTCTATGGATGGAAAGAGTCCTTGAGATGTTTACAAACACAGCATGAACAACCAAGGTGAAACAGCAAAGAACCCTGTTGCTAAATTTGCATTCAAAATCATCAGATGTCATGATGAAGCAATGGGGTGCCATGGTAGAGTTGTACCCACAGCAACGTGTCTAGCAGCAGAGCAAAGGAGCAGACTAGGTTTGATCCTTGGTGGAAGAGTGATGAGGTGTGTGATACAACTCGATCAGCCTGCCATGGTGATATCAGAAAGAAAGCCTTACCAAGTTATTCCAGACACATAACGGATAGAGAATATAAATCCTGAACAATACTTTTGGATACACCAGAGCAACAAGTTCAGGTTGTGAAGGGCAAGTTGAAAGAGCATTGGGAAGTATTTATTTTACTGACAATGATCAACAACGGGAACTGCTCGATAGACATTTGGGAAGATGAATTCTTAAAAACAAAATGTGAAACTTTAAGAAGTGAAATACAAAGTGGAAATAAAACTTTCAAGTAGAAACAGTGATCATTCAAAAATACTAGTGTAAAATGAGACCATAATGATGCACAGGAACAATATTTAATTATTTCTGGAATCTGGCCATTGTCAGGTAGGCCAGGGTTAATTATCCATCTGAACATAAAAGATATATCCGTCATCTGACCAGAAACTGTGGAATATGGGGAAGGAGCAGGTCAACTCAGATGGCACAAAATCAATTATTTTCATTTTATATGTCACCAAAGATATCTAATTCTGGGTGCTTGGTATGAAACTAGGAAATGAAAGAAAAACAGCACAATATCTGTTCTGTCTTTCGAACATTGATCAGTCGATTCCTTAATTGGACATGGAAGATCCAATCATAATATCTGAAAAGGGGTGGATGGGTTCACCCAATGCTGCAGTTAACATGTGTACTTAACTTAAAGAACTAATCAAATCAAATCAAACAAACTTTATTGTCATTTAGAAATACATCGATATATGCAATTCATAGAAACATAGAAACATAGAAATTAGGTGCAGGAGTAGGCCATTCGGCCCTTCGACCCTGCACCGCCATTCAATATGATCATGGCTGATCATCCAACTCAGTATCCTGTACCTGCCTTCTCTCCATACCCTCTGATCCCCTCAGCCACAAGGGCCACATCTAACTCCCTCTTAAATATAGCCAATGAACTGGCCTCAACTACCCTCTGTGGCAGAGAGTTCCAGAGACCCACCACTCTGTGTGTGAAAAAAGTCCTTCTCATTTCGGTCCTAAAGAATTTCCCCCTTATCCTTAAGCTGTGACCCCTTGTCCTGGACCTCCCCAACACCGGGAACAATCTTCCTGCATCTAGCTTTTCCAACCCCTTAATTCCAAACGAAATTCCGTTGCATTTGGCTCCCCGTGCAACACGATAATAAACAGAAGGATAAAATGGATAAAAGGATAAAATGGATAAAAGGATAAAATAGACAATGGTGGCAGCCCATTACATGGTGTTCAGGAGTGTGATGGCTCGTAGGAAGAAGCTGTTGCAGAACCTTGATGTTCTGCTCCTTATGCTACGATATCTTTTGCCCGAGGGCAGCTGAGTCTGTGATGAAGATGTGTGGGGTCCTTTATAATACTGCTGGCCTTAGACACGCAACGTTTGGTCGCAATATCCCCAATTGAGGGGAGAGAAGTCCCGATGATTTTTTCCGCTCTCCTCACCACTCTGCACGGACTTCCAGTCGGAGGCTTTACAGTCCCAAAACCAGACGGAGATACAGCTGGTCAAAATACTCTCTATCGTGCCCCTGTAGAAAGTGGTGAGGGTAGTGTAGTATGTGTCACTTTGGATATATTGTAGCTTCCACACCGGTGTTATTTGGGTGTGGTTAGAAGTCAATAACGGACCTTTGGTTGAAAGCATTATCTTGTTTACTTGTCTTATTGGAATGCAGATAAGAAATTCCAGCTAAAATTTATTCCATAGCACAGCTGATCTGAAACTTTGTTACATTGCTGTTTGTGGGAAGATTTGGGGGAAATATTACTCTTCTATATTTCTCTGTGGAGCAGGAACTACCCATCAAAAATATCTTAATGGCATAAAAATGATTTGGGATTGCCTGAAGTCCTGAAAGATGCTTCCAATGACAATTTCAGGTGTAACACTGCCAGAGGAACAAATTGATCGCCCAACAAAAGGGTGGCAATGGCAGGAAGAATGGAAATATCGAGTTCCACAAAATGTAAAATTTGAACAAATGTAGAATGATTTTACGTCCCATGGTACTTCCCATAATATGATGTATTTTATATGCCTTAACCTTGGATAATCTTTAAAATATTTCACATCCCAAAGACATGCAGGTAAATTAAAAAGTGATTGTAAATTGACCCTTTAGTGTAGGTTAATGGCAATCAGAATCAATAGGGAGTTGATGAGCATGTGTGAGAAAGACGATGTCACAATGATACAAGGTATGGAAGGGAGGGGGATTGGTACCAATGGGATTGTACTCCTGGTAGCTTGGGGATACCTCATTAGCTGAATAACCTCCTTCTGTATCATTATATAACTACAAGAAGGAAGCTACTTAGTAAATTATTGTAAAAAATTGAAATTTAACTTCCCAAAACCTTGCACATAGCCCTGAATGCATTAAGAAAGTATGAAGAAGGGTCTCGACCCGAAACAGCACCAATTCCTTCTCTCCAGAGATGCTGCCTCACTCAATGAGTTACTCCAGCATTTTGTGTCTGCCCTGAATGTATTGCTATACAAGAGCTCATCCGGTTACTTACTAAATGTGATGAGGATTTCCGTTTCCACAACATTTTTAAGCAATGAGTTCCACATGTTGTTTCTCATCTTTTCTCCAATTCTTCAACCAATTAACGTAAATTTATGCCTTTATTTATCGACCCCTCTACTGGGTGAAATAAGTTCCCACTGATTGACCCAAATAATTTTTTTCATATCTAAATTTTCCACAATTATGATCACAAGGACACTGAAACAGGAGCAGACTGCAGAACCCTCAGTCCTGCCCTTTTATTCTATGTGATTGGCCAGACCTCAATTATCCTGTCCTAGTTCCCCATTACTTTCAATTCCTGATAGAACCATAGAGGAAACAGGCCCTTTGTCCCTTCTTCTTCTTTCGTGTGGCGTGCACAGCCTAAAGTTGTTGGACAACTTGTTCTATTTGATCTTCCGTTTGTGCATGTCGAGTTGATTGCATTGGTCGAAACAGGGCGGACCACGTGTAGGTTGCAATCTTCCACCCCGCCCTTTGTCCCAATTTGACCCTAGTCCCAGCTGCCAGCATTTAGCCAATATCCCTCCAAACCTGTCCTATCCATGTATCTGTCCAACTGTTTCTTAAATGTTGGGATAGTCCCTGCCTCAACTCCCTCCTCTGACAGCTTGTTCCATACATCCACCACCTTTTGTGTGAAAAAGTTACCCCTCCGATTCCTATTAAATGTTTTCCCCTTCCCCTTAAACCTATGTCCGCTAGTCCTCAATTCACCTACTCTGGGTAAGAGACTTTGTGCATCTACCTGATCTATTCCTCTCATGATTTTATACACCTCTATAAGATCATCCCTCATCCTCCTGCACTCCATGGTATGGAGTCCTAGCCTATTCAACCTCTGCCTGTAGCTCTGACCCTCTAGTCCTGGCATCATCCCTAAAACTTCTCTGTACACTTTCCAGCTTGACAACATCTTTTCTATAACACTCTGTTAACTTTTTGAAAAAAATAATTAGGTTAGTCAGACTAAACCTATGTTTTGCTAATCTATGATGACTGCATTTGATTAATCCATATATCTCTAAATGATGATTTATTCTGTCGTTCAGAACCTATTCCAATAATTTATTCAATGCAAAGATCTGTTATTATCATAATCCTTTTTTAGGCATTAACATCAGAAACATTGCACTTCTCTGGCACTACATCAGTAGACAAAGAGCAGAAAAAGAGACGAGTCACAGCTGGTTGATTAGGGCTTTCTAAGCGATTAACTTATAAACTATTTTTTTAAACCCTTTTTAAACTTTTTGAAATTAAGATTATTTTAATTTTTGCTTGCAAATATTTACAGATGACATATAGTTGCTATTCTATTAGCGCATTGCCAATTCTAATATTAATATTGCCAATGAATTTCCAATTAGTACATTTAAATGTTTGCAATCCACTGGGTCTAGAATTTTTTTAACACTTGTAAGTTAAGTTACATTTAAATAACAGCTCGATCAGTGCCCAATGACATACCTGGGATTTTGCACCAACTTAATTCTTCAAACTATAATATATTTTTCTATCCTGTAAAAGCAATTCTGGAGGTAATTGAATCTGAGGAAAATAAATGATATTCATTTTATTTATTATAGCTTGACAGCAAGCATGGGATTTAATAAACATGTGTTGAGCAATTAAAAAATGCAAAAGTTCCAAGTTAAAAATTAAAATGCTGGTCAAAGATCTAATATATTAATTTACTTTTAAAGAAATATTTAAGCCCATAGTGTCAAGCAGTTATACAATGTGGCAGCAGACCTTGAGGTCCTTACTGACAATCGTGTACCTAACTATAATAAACGCATTTACCAACACGTGGTCAATAGCCTTCAATGCTTTGGTGATTGAAGGCTTGTCTAAAGTGATTCAATTGCTTCTTAAATGTGTCTGCTTCTACCTCCAGAGTTGCTGGATGTCATAGAGTCAATGCGTTAGACAGCATCCCATCAGCCCAACTTGTCCATGGAGACCAAGATGCTAACGTGTTATCCCCTTTTGTCTTTGTTTGGTGCATATCACTCTAAATCATTCCAATCTAAGTACCTGATCAAATGTTATTTAAATGTTGTTCCTGCCTCTAACACTTCCTCTGGCAGCTTGTTCCATATACCCACCACCATCTCTGTCAAAAGCCTGCCCCTTAAATCCTCTTTCAATCTTTCCCCCTCTCATCTTAAACCTGTGCCTTCTAGTTTTTGACTCCCCTCAGAGAAAGACGGTGACAATCCACCTTACGTATGCTCCTCATAATCTTATTAATGTCCTGAAGGTCACCACTCAGCTTCCTTAATTCTGGAAAAATAATCCTATCAAATTGATTCTCTCTATCCCTTCAGTCCCAGCAACATCCTCATGAATCTTTTCTCCACCCTCTCCAGTTTAATCACATACTTTCAACAGCATAGTGTGGGAGATTGCAACCGTCTCGTGGTCCGCCCAGTTTCGACGAATGCAATCAACGTGGCGTGCACAATCAAATAGGATCAAATAGAACAAGTTGCCCTACAACTTTAGGCTGTGCACACCATATGCAAGAAGAAGAAGAACAGCATAGTGATAAAACTGCACATAATATTCCAGGTGTGGTCTCTCCAAATTGTAGCATGATGGCCCAGCTCTTGTACTCAATCTCCATGAATGCAACCATGCTATATGCCTTCTTCACTACCCTGCCTAATTGTGTCACCACTTTCAGGAAATTACCTATTTTTTCCCAAAAGCAGCATATAAAATTGGCATGAAGTAAATTATCTCATTCATGCATGTTAAATTGACACAGCTACTGTAAATTGTCCCGCTTGCTCTCTAGTTTCTCACCAGCACCACTATCCCACCCCACCATCATCTCATGAGATCGCATGTACATTTAATATCCACAAAATAATTGCCTTCCACAATCACTGATTTACTACCATGTGGAAAATGAAATTCAGACTACTTTCGGGGATTTAAATGACGGAGTACATATTCAGGTAGGTTAACATGAGGGTAAATGTTTTGTATCCTTGATTAAAAATTCAAAATTAACCGATTATAGGAGGCAAATCGTATTTTTGAAGTCATGGATTGTAATCCAAACAGTAAATTGGTCTACGTCCTTGGAGTCATGAATCAAATTTGATACAGGTTTTATTGTCACCAACAGTCTAAGATTATTCAAATTAAATATTTGACAGCCTATAAAATATTTGTGTAAAATGTTCATCACACTAATTAGTTTCTTGCAAATTACTGTGGTGAAATGGATGAAGTGAACCATTTCTGTACTTCAACTGTTGTGAGTGAAGGTATTCACCATGTTAATATATCACGATAGCAGACCACAGGATAACCGTATGCCAAATATATTGAGGTATTCCAGAAACTATTAACTCTTGCATCTGGGACAGCAAATATATTAGATTGAAGGTTTTAAATAGGGAAATAAAGTGGTTTTCCAACCTTTAGTGGACAAATTGAAAGAAGTGATGTGAGAGGACAGAGACCCTGCTTCAAACTTGACCTCGGCTGCTGTCTGTTGGTGTTTGCACCCTCTCCCTGTGACCATGTGGGTTTCCTTTGCATGCTCCGGATTCCTCCCACATCCCAAAAATCTATGGGATTGTAAATTTGTAACTTAAGGGCCTGTCCCACCAGCATGCAACTCTATGCGATGAGCGCGATCAAACTAGAAGCGGGGGCCGCGCGGAGGTCGGGTGATCCCCTGTACAGAGCCGTTCCCACCAGCATGCGCCTGCATGCGGCAAGCGCAACCAAACCAGCAGTAGGGGCTGCGCGGAGGTCGGGTGAGTGGCGCAACGCGGCGCAAAGTGAGGCGAACTTGGAGCGAAGTCTGAGGTAAGTTCGCCAGGACAGAGAGGGGCACACAGAGAGGGGCACCGAGGCACACACACACAGAGGGCCACGGAGCCACACACGTAGAGGGTCACGGAGGCACCTACAGATAGGTTCACGGAGGCACGATGTCGGGGCGGTGTGTAAACGTCGAGGCGACTGCGAGCCGACAAGCCGTTGCCACGCGGAACTTTTGGACATAGTCAGTTTTTCGGAGCCTCGCGCGATGTCGGGACGAACTTGGGACGAACTCTGCACAATTCCGCACGGCTCCGGCGATCGAAGTGGGACTGGCCCCGCGACGCCGGACGGCTCAAGCGACAACGTTAGGTTGCGCTAATCGCATAGAGTTGCATGCTGGTGGGACAGGCCCTTAAGTGTGTAGGGAGTGGATGAGTAAGTGGGAAATCATAGAACTAGTGTTAATGAGTGATGGATGGTCAGCGCGGACTCTGTGGGCCAAAAGATCGCTTTCCATGTCTATAGCACATTCCTTTGTCTCGTGTATAAAACTGTATAAATTTTGGAATGAAATTTTTGGAATTTTTACAAAACTATTTTACACAAAATTGAACCCCAATATAGAAGTGATTATCTTTGGATCAATGGAAGAGGGAAGGAAACTAACTATATTCCAAGAAGCTTTTCTTAATTACGGTCTAATAACAGCAAAAAAACATACTCAAATTTTGGAAACACGCAATCACGCCAACATTCAAAATGTGGATTTCAAATATGTCTGAAACGCTTCATCTTGAAGAAATTAGATTTCTCCTACTAGGCAAAGTAGACCAATTCTCAAAGACTTGGTCTCCTTTATCAACTTTTTGCAAGTATATGGTGCAACGTAACATAACCTCAGAAATTAAATGGTTTAGAACCGGGCGACGGATGGGCTAAAATATGAAATAGCTAGATCTCTCCTAATCTCTCTTTTCTTTACTTTCTCCTTCTATTTCAATCTTTTCAGCTTCTCTTCTATGTCCTTTATTTCTTTTGCTATCTGTTTCTACTCGCTTGTCTATCTATTCAGGCACTCTATTTCTTTTTTCTTCCACTGTTCTTTTATTATTAAATCAAAAGTATGAAGTTGTACAATAATGGAAATATGTGTGTATGTATTAGGTACTCAAGTACCACACTATTGTACTTACTTCTAACAAAAATAAATTAAAAAAAAAAGAATAAATAAATAAATAAATGAATAGATAAATAAATAAATAATAGAAACTAAAACAGCCACAGTTTTTGCAACCATTGTTTTGATTGAATTGATTGAAAGATATAGCATGAAAACAAGTCTTTCAGCACATCAAGTCCACTCTGATTATCGATCACCCATTCACACTAGTTCTATGTTATGCCACTTTCACATCCACTCCCTACACACTTGGTGTGTAGGAAGGAACCGCAGATGCTGGTTTATGCCGTAGATAGACACAACATGCTGGAGTAACTCAATAAGTCAGGGAGAACCTCTATAGAAAAGGAATAAGCGATATTTCGATTTGGATCTCTTCTTCAGTCTGCAGTCTGAAGAAGGGTTTCCGATCCAAAATGTCACCTATTCCTTTTCTCTAGAGATGCTGCATGACCCACTGTGTTCCTCCAGCATTTTGTGTCTATCTTCCTTCACCCTAGGGTCCATTTTGCAGAGGTCAATTAACCTACAAACCCGCACAGATTGGCGTATGGGAGGAAACCCATGCGTTCACAGGGGAAATTGTGTAAACTCCACACAGGCAGCACTTGAGGTCAGGATTGAACCTGAGTTTTCAGAAGCAGCAACTCTACCAGCTGCACCATAATGTCTTCCTGGTGTTGTGGGATTTATCTCTGCAATAGATTTCCACTGTTCCTATTGCAACTATGGTCGCATATATCTTCCTGTGGATTTGAAACCTTCATGAATGGTTGCCGCTATCTTTGAATGGGTTTAGAGCCTTCATCTTGGTATTTGGTTTACTCTATGCGGGAGTTCTGAGATAATCTGTAACCTGGCACATAGCAGGGACTTACTGTAGCCTGTGAATCTGAATGTCCAGAGGAAGATGACTTATATAAGCTCTGGTGTTGGTTTGATCCTGCCTTTTGACTGCAACTGAACCTCTCATGATCCTAATCTAGAAAAATTCGGCAAACATTTTCCAAAAGCTTTGCACTGTAGCTCGGTGCACATGACAATAAACTAAATTAAACCAAACTTCTGCTGAGCGTTAGTTGTCCTTATTTTCTCTTCCTGGAGGAGACAAACTCAATGTGCAATCCTCTGAGAAATATCACCCAGATATTTCAGATGAACAATCCCAATAATCAGAGCATGTTTTGTCCCGATATGCTGCTTCCATTGAACTCAAATGCTCAGAATTATAATTTTCTATGGTATCGTTCGGGTGAAGCGGCCATCGCCACAATATAAGATATAGTAGCCATTAAAACAAATGAGAATGTAGACAAAAGTGCTGGAGAAACTCAGCGGGTGCGGCAGCATCTATGGAGTGAAGGAAATAGGCAAATGAGAACCTGTCTTTATAAACCTCTGTTTTCTCTGGGGCTTCAGAGAAAACAATCCAAGTTTGTCCAACCTCTCCTTATGAGGACCACCCTCTAATCCAAGGTAGCATCCTGGTAAACCTCTTTTGCACCCTCTCCAAAGCCTCACATCCTTCCTATATCAGGGCGACCAAAATTGCCCACAATACTCCAAACGCGCCCTGACTAAATGTATATAAAGCTGCAACATGTTTTCCTGACTCTTATACTGGCCCTCCTTCTCACCTGGAGTTTTCTGGAACACATCACCCAATGTAAAATGGCCAACTGGATTTAACCAACTGTTGGCCATTGATGCTTTGCATCACCACTGAGCAAACCTTTGGACTATCATCACATGTATCCATAGGTTTTTGAGGCACACTAATAACTGTGGTTGATTCATCTCTTCCTGTCATGTCTGTGTTCTTAATAGTTGTGAACCAGGTGCCCATTCTTTCTAAGGTGTTTCAAAAGGGCCTGTCCCACTTAGGCGATTTTTTAGGCGACTGCCAGCGACTGTCATAGTTGTAGCAGGTCGCCGAAAAACTGGCGACTGGACCCCTCTACAACAATGTCTATGACAATGTGGACAACAACCTACCACCTAGTCGACGTCAAGCTACGGCAAGCTACCGACAACCGACCCATTAGGACGTCCACCTATGACCACACCTACGACAACCTACGACCACACAGGCAACAACCTGTGACAACCGAAGTCAACATACGTCCACCTGCGACAAGCTACGACAAGCTACGACCCTGTCGGAGACAACTGAAGACAATTCAGTCGCCGGTACCTGTCACCGGCTGATGTAGGTTGACGTAGGTAGTCGCCAATGGAATTCACTACGGTCAGCCGCAGCAATAACCTACGTCACCTAGCGACAACCTACGTTATCCTAGTGACCTACTACCACAGCACCTACGTCACGAGAATACAAGCTACGATCCATGGGGTTAATACAAATGTCGCCGCTAATTTTTCAACATAAAAATTGAATTTGAACATACATTGGCTCCAGTCTAAAATCTCCATTCATACTTGCTCCATTCCAAACCGATACCGAGAGACCTCGCTTTCATTTGCAATGTCTCTTTTATAAACCACCAATTCACCCAATCTCATATTTAACAACATGGACTCTCACAACATCTCCCCCATCCACTTTCATCATGTGTATTGACCTTTTCCTGAGCTGTATAATGCAAACTGTAGCCTGTGGACTTACACTACCTTGTTTATTATGGCAGCTAGCCCTCTAATAGCTCTGGAAACCATTCCGTACATTGTTACAATTCACGGAATAGTTGCCATCTGACATTTCTTTAAAGCAGTAACAACCTTAAAGTAGCAATTACATTTATACAAATTTTAAAATAAATACCTTCTTATGCCTGCAATATTGAAAGAAAAAGCAATGAGCAACTTCAAAAAAAAAAATCTCTTCCCCCGTTATGTACCATGTTTACATATTCACATATTCTGTTGTGCTGCAGCAAGTAAGAATATCACTGTCGCATCCGGGACATATGAGAATAAAACACTTTTGACTTGACTTGAATCACATCCATTTTTACAATAATCTTACAGCTTCACAAGACATTTTTTTCTATATTCTTATAAATTAAATTTAATCCTCAAAGTGCCATATAAGAATGTAAATCATATTGTCTGGATCAATAGCAATAGACAATAGGTGCAGGAGTAGGCCATTCGGCTCTTCGAACCAGCACCACCATTCACTGTTATCATGGCTGATCGTCCACAATCAGTACCCCGTTCCTGCCTTCTCCCCATATACTTTGACTCCGCTATCTTTAAGAGTTCTATCTAACTCGCTCTTGAAAGCAGCCAGCGAATTGGCCTCCACTGCCTTCTGAGGCAGAGAATTCCACAGATTCACAACCCTCTGTGTGAAAATGTTTTTCCTCATCTCCATTCTAAATGGCTTACCCCTTATTCTTAAACTGTGGCCCCTGGTTCTGAACTACCCCAACATCAGGAACATGTTTCCTGCCGCTAGCATGTCCAAACCCTTAATGATCTTTTATGTTTCAATAAGATTCCCTCTCATCCTTCTCAATTCCAAAGTATACAAGCCCAGCCACTCCATTCTATCAGCATGTGACAGTCCCGCCATATCGGGAATTAACCTGGTGAACATACGCTGCACTCCCTTGATAGCAAGAATACCCTTCCTCAAATTTGGAGACGAAAACGGCACACAATACTCCAGGTGTGGTCTCACTAGGGCCCTGTACAACTGCAGAAGGACCTCTTTGCTCCTATACTCAACTCCTTGTGTTATGAAGGCCAACATGTCATTCACTTTCTTCACTGCCTGCTGTATCTGCATGCTTACTTGCAGTAATTGATGAACAAGGACCCTCAGATCTTGTTGTACTTCCCCCATTTCCCAACTTGACACCAATCAGATAATAATCTGCCTTCCTGTTTTTTCCACCAAAGACCCTGCATCCTCATCGCATCCTGAGAAACGCAATTTTGTTTGAACTTATGTTCAAATGACAATAAACGATTCTGATTCTGATTCTGGTCCTCCTCACAGTTCACACTGCCACCCAGCTTTGTGTCATCTGCAAATTTGCTCATGTTACTTTTAATCCCTTCATCTAAATCATTAATATATATTGTAAATGGCTGTGGTCCCAGCAGCGAGCCTTGCGGTACCCCACTAGTCACTGCCTGCCATTCTGAAAGGGACCCGTTAATCCCAACTCTTTGTTTCCTGTCTCCCAACCAATCTTATATCCATGTCAGTACCCTATCCCAATACCCTGTGCTCTGATTTTGCCCACTAATCTCCTGTGTGGGACCTTATCAAATGCTTTCTGATAGTCCAGGTACACTACATCCACTGGCTCTTCCTTGTCCATTTTTCTAGTTACACCCTCAAAAAATTCTAGAAGATTATTCATGCATGATTTCCCCTTGGTAAATCCATGCTGACTCGGACCGATCCTGTTACTGCTATCCAAATGTGACGCTATTTCATCTTTTATAATTGACTCCAGTATCTTCCCCACCATCAGGCTATAATTTCCTGTTTTTTCTCTGCCGCCTTTCTTAAAGAGTGGGATAACATTAGCGACCCTCCAATACACAGGAACTGATCCTGAATCTATAGAATATTGGAAAATGATCACCAATGCATCCACGATTTCTAGAGGCACTTCCAAGTACCCTGGGATGCAGACCATCAGGCCTTGGGGATTTATCAGCCTTCAGTCCCATCAGTCTACCCAACACCATTTCCTGTCTAATGTGAATTTCCTTCAGTTCCTCCATCACCCTAGATCTTCTGGCTACGAGGACATCAGGGAAATTGTTTGTGTCTTCCTTAGTGAAGACAGATCCAAAGTACCTGTTCAATTCATCTGTCATTTCCTTGTACCCCATAAAAAATTCACCTATTATATTATTCATGGGTCCAACTTTGGTCTTAACAATTTTTTTCCTCTTCACATACCTAAAGAAGCTTTTACTATCCGCCTTTATATTCTTGGCTAGTTTACCTTCGTACCTCATATTTTCTCCTGCATTGCCTGTTTAGTTATCTTGTGTTGCTCTTTAAAAGTTTCCCAATCTGGCTTCCCACTCATCTTTGCTATGTAATTAGCGCAAGTCTTTTGATAATTAGTCCAAAAATATTAATGCTATACTTCAGAAGACTGCTGCTATTTTTGAACAGAGTCTGGTCTTCTGACTACTGACATTAATTCACCTTGTTGTGGGGGTTCTCTGCTAAGGAAGCCTCAGGATGATTTGCCACCAGTCTTAGTGTGCGCTGACCTCCTCTTTAAATACCCCTATTATGCTAGCATCTAATGCGGATAGACAGAACACACAACTCTGCAACTTGGAGATCTTAAGTCATTGCATCCAATAGCACAACCATTTTTGGCCATTGCATCTGCATTTGGAGACTAAGTCCCTTTAATGTGCAAGGGAGCTGTAGATTCTGGGGAGATTGGATGGGAATAAAATTAGCATCATTTCAATAGGTCCTTGACGGTGCACCAAAGAGCCTTTTTTTTTTGCTGTATATCTCTGCAAGACCATTGAATATGTTCTGTGTCATACCGTCTCAATATTTCGTTAAACACAGTCGACTGCTCTGACTGATTGAAATAAAAATGATCGGTCAAGTCAAATTTCAATGTAGGTCCCATACCTGAAATTTTAGTCTGTTGTTTTTCATGGCGCTTGCTATTTTCAGCAAATCTGTTTATAACTCACTGCAATGGGGTTAACTGTGGGCACTTAGGAAGAATTACATGGACATTATAACATGGCACTTGAGCTTGGACTTCTGTTTTGTTACATGAACTGTGCAATCAAAAATCTCACCACTTTGAGATTTGGCGTAATTTGCAGGGTACATCATAGTAGCAAGTGTCCACTTCAAACAGATGGGTACTTAACTTAATCATGTATTTAACAGTCCTCCCTTTCATTCCCTGATGTATGAGTTTACAAGACATTAATTCTAAAGGAGTCTGTTGTGACATGGGTATCCACTGTGCTGGTGAATCAGCTAGGGAGGGAGGGGTCAGTTGAATTAAGAGGCCATTTTAGAATTTGATTTTTCACAGTTCTTTTTAAGTTATATCTTAGATCTGATTGCATTTAACTCAACAAATCTAGATCAGACTACACAATAAGTCGTAATCAACATCGGTGGTCACTCGAAATGAGTATGACTGTCCTCTCCTCTCCAAAGGGTCATCTACTTGTGGGGCTGCACATGTATGTAGAGGCCGATCCGCGATCCGCACACCTTGGTGCAACATGGGCAGTGGAGACTGGCGGTGGTTGCTAGTCGTCGAGCCCCCTTCTCTCTCTCCTTACGGTGCTGTCACTTTGTCTCTGGGACATGGCGTAGTTCCATTTTGTGACGTGCAGCTCCTTCCTGCACAGATTTTCTCCAGGAGTGCCTGTCCAGTGCAATGTGCTCCAAGTTGCTCGATGTGATGTGAAATTTCTTCAGA
Source organism: Raja brachyura (assembly GCA_963514005.1). The sequence goes on from OY740782.1 coordinate 42,362,406, forward strand.
TTGTTCTTGATGTTGTCCTTGAAGCATTTCTTTGGCCCGCCGGGGACTCGACGACCTTCCTTCAATTGAGAGTACAGGATTTGTTTTGGGAGACATCTGTTGGACATGCGGATGACGTGGCCAGTGCATCGAAGTTGGTGCTGTATTATTGTGGTGGTGATGCTGGTCATGTTGGCTTCCTCCAAAACCCTGATGTTGGTGCGTTTGTCCTCCCAGGTGATCCTCAGAATCTTTCGTAAGGATTGATGGTATTGTTCCAGGGCTCTCAGGTGCCTGCTGTAGATGGTCCATGACTCTGCTCTATACAACAGGGTGGAGAGGACAACGGCTCTGTAGATCAGCAGTTCTGTTTGAGCCTTTAGGTCTCGGTCTTCAAAGACTCTTATCCTGAGTCTAGTGTAGGCTCCGCTGGCACAACTCAGGCGATGGTTGACCTCACAGTCGATGTCAGCTTTTGAGGAAAGAATGCTGCCAAGGTAGAGGAAGTGGTCAACGTTGTCAAGAGTTTTCACCGTTTTTACAGTGGGCTGGGTAGACAGCTGGTTTGGTGGAGGTTGATGTCGGACCTGGTTCTTCTTGATATTTAAGGCTAGGCCCATGCTTCTGAAGGCCTTGGCATACAGGATGCCCTGGAAGACTTCCGGCCAAGGCTGAACCTTGAAAGCCTGGAGGAAACATTGGAGCCGGCTCAAATCCGCCATCCTTGCTACCTGTAAAAACATCCTTGGGTGCAAGTCCAGAAAACACCAAGACTGGTTTGACGAGAATGACACAGAGATAGCACAGCTCATCTCCAAGAAAAGGAAAGCCTTTCCTGCCTGGCAAAATGATGCGACCTGCAAGGCCAAAAGAGAGGCTCACTCCAGAGCCAAGGCAGACTTCCAGAGCCGGGTGAGGGAGCTTAAGGACTCTTGGTGGACAGATAAGGCTTTGGGAAACCAGAGACTGGCAGACTCGGGTGACACCAGAGGCTTCTTCAGCTCTATTAAGGCCGTCTATGATCCAAGCTATCGTGGCTTAAACCCCCTGCGCTCAAAAGACGGACAAGAACTGCTGAATGACAATGAGTTCATTAATGCCCGATGGAAAGAGCACTTCCAGGAACTCCTCAACCGTGACAGCACAACTGAAACAGACATTACCCACCCCATCCCCCAGAGTCCCATCAGAGAAGACATGGAAGAACCTCCCACTGTGACAGAGGTTCAAGATGCCATCAAGAGCCTTAAAAACAACAAGGCCACCGGTCCAGATGGGATTCCAGCTGAGATCTCAAAGAAGGTGGATCAGAGCACCCGTACCACATCCACGCCCTACTCAAGGTCTGGGATAAAGAAGAACTTCCCTCAGAACTCAGGGATGTTCTAATAGTGACCATAAGAAGGGAACAAGGCTGAATGCGGAAACTACAGGGGCATCTCGCTCCTGTCAACAACTACCAAAGTCCTTGCTCTTGACGTAGCAAGCCGACTTCTACCAACTTCTACCACTGTCTGCGGAGGTACTCCCAGAATCACAATGTGGCTTCCGCCCATCCAGAGGTGTAGCAGACATGATATTCACAGTACACCAACTCCAGGAATAATGCCGTGAACAAAGGCAGCCTTTGTACATGGCCTTCATAGACCTGGCAAAGGCATTTGACTTGGTAGACCGCCAGGCTCTTTGGAGCATACTATCAAGGTACGGTGGTCATGACAAATACATCAGAATATTGAGGCTTCTACATGATGGCATGTTGGTCACAGTGCTCAGCAAGACACAGTTCTCACAGTCCAAGCCCTTCAATGTGGAAACAGGGGTCAAACAGTGATGCATCATTGCACCCACCCTGTTTGTCGTCTTCATTGCTGCCAAACTTCACCTCATTCATGAAGAGCTGCCACAGGGTATCCCAGGATATACAGGACTGATGGTGGGCTCTTCAATCTTAATAGGTTGAAGGACAAGTGCAAAGCCAGTAACACCGCTATCATGGAGCTTCAGGACGACATTGCAGCAATAAGTCGTAATGAAGAAAGTATAGACCAGTTCTTGTTGCAAAAATAGAAAGTATTAAAAAAGGTGGGCAGGATAAGATCTCTGGTCAATGTATCATAGTGTATGACTAAGTATCCCCAGTCACTATTAAACCCCACAATTCCAAACCCTTCCACTATTGCCTTTTGCACCACTCCCTATCTCCACCAAACTTGCATCTGAAGGAAAGCGAGAATTAACAGATAGGATCAAGGCCAAAGAAACATTGTTCCCCAGTTTTGTTGGGTGATGCAAACTAGTCCAGTGGACTATAGTGGTATGGAAATCATACTTCAGTTATATGGGCTTTGGAGAGACCATATCATTTAATTTAAGGAGGGGAGTTATACATTGGGGAGGGTTTACTGGACTGATATTTTGAATGTATGAGTTATTTAAAAAGGAAAGGTTTGACAGATTGGGCTTATATCTTCTGGAGTTTAGAAGAGTGAAAAGTGATTTAAATGAAACATATAACGTTGCAAAGTATCTAGACAGGGTGGATATGGGGGATATGGGGCATATGCGGGGATATGGGTGGATATGGGGGATATGGGTGATATGGGGGGATATGGGTGGATATGGGTGGATATGAGGGAGAATGTTTCCTGTTATGAGAGAGAATAGTAAGATTGAACGAGAACTTACCAGTTCGAAGGTTGATCGTTATTTCATGAGGAGTCGCGGTGAGGGATTTCATGAAGAGCCCGCCGGCGCGCATGCTCGACATTCTTCAAAGTAGCGGTGTGGAATCACAGAAACCAGTAACAGAAATGACTTGGCATAGTAAGATGAAAGAGACTCAAATTACCAGGTGAAGGCGATTGAGGGTTGGGCGTGGAGGGCACGAAATCCCTCACCGCGACTCCTCATGAAATAACGATCAACCTTTGAACTGGCAAGTTCTCGTTCAATCTTACTATTTCATTTCGGAGTCACGTGAGTGACTTCGTGAAGACTTCAAAGCTTCTGTGATTACACGCCCTGGACCACGTCCATGCTGACACACCACTAGCAGGGATGGATGGGAGGAACAAACTTGCTCAAATAGTTCATACTGCAAAACAAGAGCATATTTATTAACAACAAATCAAAAACCCCTCATGCGGGGACACCTCCACGTTCTTGACCTGCATTCAGCACGGCTTCCGCGAACTGTAGAGGAGCAGCAACAGGCTTGTTATAAAATCGCTGAAACACAGCTTCATTAGCCCATCCTGCTGTGGCGAGAATATGGTCCATAGGCACCTCCATAATCCTCGCCGCTGACGTCGATGCAGCCCTGGTGGAATGAGACTTGAACACATTAGTGTCGATACCTGACTTACCCAAAACGACCCGGAGCCACCTGGATATCGTCTGGACTGTCACTCGATGATGAGGTCTCTTATGAGTGACAAGCAGGTATCTCTCCATTCCTCTGATGCATGCCGTCACCTTGACATAGTGACGGATATGTGAGGCTAAACACAGCCTAGCATCTGCGGGGTATGCCGGGAACTTCAGCTGCAGCCCTGTGCACCCAGGTCTATGCTGCTTTAGTAGCTCATCAACAAAGAAGACTACTTCTGTAGGGGTAGACATCATTCTGTCAACACGTAGTTTATGCAGTGTCTGTACCCTCTGTGCTGAAGTCAGCGCTAGTAACATCACCAGCTTCATGGTGAGTTTGTCCAGCTGGAGCCCTTCCATGGGAGACCACGTCCTGAGCAGGGTTAATACGTCCCTGACATCCCAGGTGATATTGTAGCGTGGTGTAGGCGGATTCATATTGAATATACCCCGCATGAGTCTGGACACTAGCCTGTTGGATCCCACCTCAATCTTGAGGTAGAATCACAGCGTGCTCCTGGCGCTGTTAATGGCACTATAACTTAAGTGTTCATCATGGTGCAACCCCGCGAAGAATTCCAGGACGTCGGTTATAGTCACGTCATCGTACGTGATGCGAGAGCGGCTGCAGTAGGCTTCCCACTTCTTGATATGTGAGCGGTATCTTCGCCTTGTGGACTCTCGACACGACGCCCCAATGGTATCCATGGTCCGAGTTGAGAGGCCGTATTGGACTAACGGCCTGTTCAAAACCTGCAAGCCAACAAATTTAAATAGCCATGGCAGGGATGTGGCTCCCCTGAGACAGGGTGAGTAACCAATTCTGGGCGACCCTTCAAAAGGACCCAAGGCTCACTGAGCATGTCAAAGACCACCGGATACCACGGCTGTGTAGGCCAGTCGGGTATAATAAGGATGCCCTTGGCTGCATCCATCTGAATCTTTCGTAATACCCGACTGATGAGGCAAAACGGGGGGAATGCATAGAAAAACCAATTCCCCCAGTCCAGCGAGAATGCATCTAGCGCCATAGCCCCAGGATCTGGTTCCCACGAGACGCATGTTGGTTCAACCGTGACGCAAAAAGGTCAATATCCGGTTTCCCAAATTTGGCTGTAACTTTGGCAAAAATTTCAGGATGCAACATCCATTCAATATTGTCATTAAACTTGCGTGACCTGGTGTCCGCCACAGTATTAAGCTCACCTGGCAAATAGGTAGCCAAAATCCAAATGTCTCTTTGAACACACCAGAGCCAAATTGAGTTAGCCAATTCATCACACGAAACTGACCTGGTACCGCCCATATGGTTTAAATAAGCCACCGCTGTGGTGTTATCTATTTGGAGACGGACATGTGCTCCAACAACCTTGGAACAATAAGCACGAAGTCCGTGGAATGCTGCAAGTAGCTCCAAATAGTTTATCCCTTGAGACAACAACATAGTAGCCTCAAGGGTATCCCATCTGCCCCCGCAACTAGAGTAATGATCCGTAGCTCCCCAGCCATAAGAGCTCGCATCAGTTTGCAAGTATACCACCGGATTAGCCTCAATAATAGGTTTAAATGAGTTACTAATGTGACGCACCCACCATCGTAACTCATCCTGCGCTTCGGGCGGCAGCTGCATTGGTCGATCATAATGACCAGCGTGCTGTCTTAACGCAGCGATCTTGGCCCTCTGCAAATTCTGATAATGCAAAGGCCCATATCGGGCTGCCGGAAACAATGCTACAAGCTTGCCAATTACTGTAGCTGTATGTCGAATCGATGGTATACTAGCGCTGATTAAACCTTGACACACCTGGGTGACCTCCTCAACCTTATTAGTTGGTATGGTGACCCTCATGTGAATAGAGTCCACCGTAAACCCCAGATAATGAATTACGTGGGAGGGGCAGAACTTTGATTTGGCTGGATGGACAATGAACCCCAGCTGCTGAAATATATTGACAGCAGCTGCAACACCCCGTTGAGCCAATTCCAGGGTGTGGCCGACAATTAAGATATCATCTAAATAGGCCATTACTATATGATGTCGTTGTCGTAAATAAGCCATAATTGGCTTCACCAATTTAGTGAATAATCTAGGGGCTGTGGTAAGCCCGTTTGGCAAAGCCCTATATTGTCAGAGTTGACCCATCCAGATAAATTTCAGAAACCTCCTATAACATTTTTGAATGGACACAGTATAGTACGCATCTTGTAAATCAATGCATGCCATAAAGCAACCATGTGAAATCAATGATTTGGCTGTTTCAAAAGTGTCCATTTTGAAATGAGTATATGTTACAAAAGTATTTAAACGAGTCAGGTCAATGATGACTCGACAGCCTCCATCCTTTTTGGGTCGAGTGAATATATTAGAAACAAATTCAACTGGCTCATGAACCGTTTTCTCTATCACTCCCTTCTGTTCTAGCCTCAAAATTTCCTTATAGCCTGCTGCCTGCTCTGCAGCAGACAATTTAAATGTTCGACCAGGCCTGTGCTGGGACGGAGGAATGTCCCCATTAAGAAACTCAATTTTATGACCCTGAATATTTTGTAACACATACTCATCACCAGTAATATCACCCCATGCACCCAAAAAGAACCGAAGGCGCCCACCAACATGTGAGGTTAGACAAAGAGAAAAGAGAGAACCAGACCGCCTCACCTCCGTGGTTACCAGCGGTCCTTGACACGTGTGGGTGGACGCGGAGGTGCTGGGTTGGCTTGAGGGCGCGGCGTCCTCATCTTCCACCAGGGTTTCTGCCGACCTTGTCCTAAAAAAGCCCCCTGCTGCTGGGGCTGTTGGTAACGGGGTGGAGCTGGAGGGTAGGTCCTTGTAGAGGTGCTGGCAGACCCTTGTGGACGAACAAGCGGAGCTTTCAAGCCCAACGGCCTGGGGGCACTGTGAGAGCGCATGATTCCCACCGTTTTGGCTTGTTCGTCAAGCTCTTTGACCCTCTTCGAGAGGTCTTCTCCAAAGAGCTGACGGGGCGGCGGCGGTGGTTTGCACAACCCTGCAAACTTAGGGTTGAGCGCCGGGCGGATGCTGCTTTTGCGGAACCCATTGATCTCATATTGAGTTGCGCACAATAGAGCCAGAGCATCCTCCTGGTCCAAATTTAATTCATCCCCATCAACCGACCGCACAAAGGCGGTAATACCGGCCGTGAGGAGCTTCAGGATCCGCTGAATTTTCAGCTCCTGTTGACGGATAGCCGCACTGATGTTGCCCCATATCGGCGTATTGACCACAGGCACGTTGAGGGAGTTGCAGTTGGACGGAGCCTTGTGACGGCTCATGGCCTGAATGAGAACTTCTTCCTGGAGCTGATGGTTGTTGAGGAAGTCCACTGTGGCTGCCAATTTCGAGTTCAGGGGAAGCCCAGACGAGTGTGGGGCCGCGAACTTAGCGGCCACATCGAGAAGATCCTCCGCTGGTAAATCTGACGGAGGTGGTATGGGATCGACCAAAACCTCCTCATCCTGCTGCTCCAGACTGAAGGTGGAAGTTGGTGAAACAGCCCTGTGCCTGTCGCTGCTGGACGCTTGCTGCTGTTGACCGTGAAGCAGGAGCTCCAGCAGCCGCTCCATACGGTCAATATGCCCTTCACCCTGAACACTCAGGTGGCGGAGTCCTCCGGCTCTGAAAAATTGACGGGGCCCCTATCATCGGCCCGCACCTCATCGGGGCCCACCCGGTGCCGGTAGTCGTCGCTAACAGCCGCCGAAGCGAAACTGCGCGATTCCCGCGCGGGCGTGTTCAACCGCCTCCGTTTAGCGGGAGCTGAAGCCGCTGCCACTAAGGGCACTTGCGGCGTGGTGTCGGCACCAGCCGCAGCATGGATACCTGATGCCCGCGCAGGCTTGCCGGCAGCCCACGTCGTGGACCTCGCCGACGCATGGTCTCGCCCACCCATCCATGGGGGGCTCGGCGACCGTGACGAGACCCGACCCAACCGACCCGTCCCGGCGTCGAGAGTTGGGGGGCATCGACTGGACCTCACAGCCGCCCCGGGTCCCGCCCTGGAACCTGACCGCTCCCCGGCGGCAGGCAAAGCCTTAGCCCCGACAGGGTTAGACTTCTGGGCTCCTGCCCTTCCCCTACTCGGAGGGCTGAGTGAAAAGGGCCGTGCAGCCGCACGCACCCTTCTGCTCGAGGTCGCCAGCAAGCCTGCTGACGACCTGACTGCCATGGCAGGGTCCTCCTGCTCTGGCGGCACACCACACTCCTCGTCGTCGAACTCCTCCGAACTGTGGTGTGCTGGCGGATCCGGACCTGTAAACACAGGGCTTACCGACATTCCCGCCCGTGTCCCGGCCTGCGCTGCAGGTACCGCCGATATCAATGGCTCCGGGACTGCTGACCGGCGACCTCGTCCAGCCGTTCTCCGGCCCTTAGAACTCCCATCCATGTCCTTGCTGCAAAACATAAAGTAATACAACAAGGACCACCAACTTAAGGTAGGATACTTACCTCAGTGGTTCCCTTATGAAGGGCTAGCGAGGAGCGCGCTCCACCGCCAGCCGTCGCAGCAACGCGATACGACGATATGTCGAGCATGCGTGCCGGCGGGCTCTTCATGAAGTCACTCACGTGACTCCGAAATGAAATCTAGGACAAAAGGTCACTATTTGCAAAACAAGGAGTCACCTGCTGAAGATAAAGATGACCAATTTTTTTCCTGTCTATGTTTGTAAATTACTGGTAATCTCTTCCTCAATGGGCAATGGAAGCAGAGATTTTGACTAGATGGATTCTTGATAAACAAAAGGACGAACGGTTATCAGGTATGGGCAGGAATACAGAGGTGAGATTACAATCAGCATTCATGGTCTTATCGAATGGTTCAAGAAGACGAATGGGTCTACTCTTGCTGCTCATGTATATGCTTGTATATTCATAACACATCAACCATGCACACACTATCTTTCTTCTTTAAAATGAACAGGCTTCCTAAAATGCTGTGGGCCTTTGGTCGGGATTATTTAAATAATGTTGGCACGGCATAGCTGAGGAGGTGCTACAGCAGGTCGCAAACCTTATATTTGGAAAAACTATTCACTAGGATTTTATCTATAAAGACATAATGGGCTGAATCGCCTCCTTTTGGCTAAGAATTTGATTTACTAACTTATTCATTTTTAAAACTGTTTTAGGCATGTGATTTAAAGTCAGATAACTCATGGGAGAATGCAAGGAAAGACTGACTAAAATGTTTACTTTACACAACTATTTTTTGTTATAAAAACGACCAAATACATATTCTGAAGTACTTCTGAATGTAAAAAAAAATGTTATATTGTACAGCTGAAGAAGGGTTTCAACCCAAAACATCACCTATCCATGTTCTCCAGAGATGCTTCCTGACCCGCTCAGTTACTGCAGCACTTTGTGTTTTTTTTGTAAACCAGCATTTGCATTTCCTGGTATTTCCTTTTATCTTTTATTGCACTGATTGAATGTATTGATTTATGGAAGATTTTACAATTGTTCTGCTGTGAATAGTTTTGGTGGAACTAGTCTAAAGCAACTTTTGACGAGACGATTGTGATCGAGAGAGGGCTGGATAACTAAATGCAGAAGTGGCTTAAAAGTAGGAAACAGGGAATTGTGGAGAAAGATTGTTTCAGGGTCTGGAGGCCCATGACTAGCGGTGTGCCTCAGGGATTGTTGTTGGACCCATTGCTGTTTATTTGTCATTTATATGAACAATTTGATGAGAATGTACAAATAATGGTTTGTAAGTTTGCAGATTACCCCAAAATAGGTGGTAGTATAAGTAGTGAAGATAGTTATCAAGAATTACAGCGGGATCTTCATCAGCTGGGCAGGTGGGCCGAAGAATGACAAAAGGTGTTTTATTCAGATAAGTGTGAGGTGCTGCATTTTGGAAAGACAAACCAGACAGGACCTTCACAATAAATGGTAGAGCCTTGGAGAGTGTTGTGGAACAGAGAGATCACAGAGTACACACATAATTCCCAGGTGTACATGGTGGTGAAGGAGGCCTTTGATACGCTGGCCTTCTTCAGTTGGAACTTGAGTATACAGTTGGGACACAAGGAACTGCAGATGTTGGAGTAATATAGAGGACAAAGTATAGGATTAATTCAGCAGGTCAGGTGGCATCTCTGAAGGACATGGATAGCCAACATTTTGAGTCAAGAACCTTCTTCAGATGGGATGAGTTGCAGTTAAAGTTGTGTAAGATATTGGTGAGGCCACACTTGAAGTACTGTGTTCAGTTTTGGGCACCCTCCCACCATAGGGAGGATGTCATTAAGCTGGAGAGAGTGTAGAAAAGAATTTTGAGGATGTTGCCAGGACTCCATGGCCTGCGCAAGAAGGAGAAATTGGGTGGAGTAGGAATTTATTCCTTTGAGCACAGGTGCCTGAGCAATGATCTTATAAACAATACAACACAATACAGTAATGCTTTATTAGCCAAGTATGTTTTGCAACATACGAGGAATTTCTTTTGCCAGTCAGTCATACAAATAAGAAGCAACAGAACACACAAAATACATTTTTACATAATCATCCACCTCAGTGACTCCTCCACATTCCTTAATCCCTTCCCTTCTTTGTCCTCCCACAGTCAGGGGCCTCGAGCCTTCCGTTGACAGGCGGATCTTACCCCAGTAGCTGGCGACGTTTGGGCCCACTGCGTCGGGGTGATCACACCAGCATTGGGGAGGAATCTCAGCTCCCCCACACTGAGCGATCTGAGCCCGGGTTGCGCTTGTCAAACCCTCTGCGTCGTTGGAGCTCCCGACATCCACGGTCCCTCTGGAGACTGCGAGATCTCGATGGTAACGTCTGCAGGCCGCGGTCCCAGGCAAGGGATTGGCTCCGATACAGACAGACTGTTGGCGAGGCTGCCAATTGTACAGCGCCCCCCTGGTGTAAAGGTGTATAAAATCATGAGGGATATAGGTAGGGCAAAAGCACAGTCTTTTACTTATAGTAAAATTGGTTTATGGTGAGTGAGGAAAGATTTAATAGGAGCCTAAGGGATAAATTGTTCATATAGAGTATAGTGCAAATATGGAAAAGCTGCCAGACAAAGGAGTTGCAGCAGGGGCAATAATAACATTTAAAATAAATTTGGAAATGAACATGGGCCAGGGCTAGCCAAATGGGGCTAGTTCAGATAGGGCATCTATGGTCAGCTCAGATGACTTGGGCCACTTTATGCCCTGTATGATTGTGACATGGTCAGCCACATCGAGACTCCAGAAATGTGACTGTGATTCTATAACTCCAGTTTCACATGAGCACCCAAATGAGAAATGTTATCTCTTATTTCTCTATCTGTTATCGACAATAAAAGTTATGCCTGACCTGCTTGGCAAGGAAGTTCTGTGCAGTTAGGAGGTCACCTTTGGCTCCACAAAACAGGCATCTAAGCCTCCAGAGTATTGTGCTGCCTGGCTGAAAATAGTCACAGACATGAGGATTTCTATCACCAAGATAAATGGTGAGGGCATGAAGAGAGCCACAGGGGAGAATATTAGCCGTAAGTGTAGTCTGAGGCATATTGGGGAATGGGAAGGTGTTGACATTAAAAATTGCTGTCACTAACCAAACACAAGGTCACTCATCGCTTGATATTAGCAGACACTCAGATGAATACTTATCCAGACCTCATAACCTTGCAATTTAAATAAATGAAGTATAACATTACAATGGGTTGTAATTAAGACATAATAACTCCAAGCAGATTTATTTTCATATGAACACCCAAAGGGGAGAAATACATTTGAAATGTTGGTGTTTGCAGTACATAGATTCTATTCAATTGTCGTTGAATCATGCAGTGCACTTCTAAATTTCCTGGGCAACGACATTCCCCACAAGGGCTCAAAAACAAGATGTTATTCTTGCACGACACAAATGCTGGAGTAACTCAGCAGGGAGTTACTCCAGCATTTTGTGTTTTTTTTAATAAAGCAGCATCTGCAGCTCCTTGTGTCTACAGGTTATTCTTGCAATGTTGATAATTGCTATTAAATCTGTAAATGACATGGAAGTTCAGGTGTTATTGAAAGTGTAGAGGATAATATTAGCTACAGATTATTATCACGTGTACTGAGATACAATGACACCCATACATATATACAGTCAAGCCGAACTCAAGTACAATAGATAGAGCAAAGGGGAAGATAGAGCGTGCAGAAAGTAGTTTTCAGCATAGATCATAGTTCCATAGATAAGAGGGACTTCTTCATCACCTCCCAGGATTTAGTGGCCTCACAGGTGCTATATCTTGGGGAAGGTGACAGAGAAAAGGGGGGGGGGGGGGGGAGGGTAACAAAGGAGTGCCAATATTGAGCACAAAGGCCCATCATTACAATGAGGCTTTATTGCATCCAGTTTACACCGTTTTGATCCTTCGACCTCAGGGAATCACTTGACTCAACTCCTTGGTCATGTAGTCAATATCGAGTCATAATGACCGGGAATCCCCTGGGCCATATCTAAAAATAATGATTGTATCTTATTTCCATAGTCGGCAGTGGCATAGAGTTGGAAGATGATCAGTCTGAGGAACGAGTGTTTTAGGATAGTGGACGATGTTGGTATCAGAATCATCAAGAACAATAATAGACCATTGAGCTCCTGAACCATTTGTCAATAATTTGTTTTACATGCAAACTGGAGGAACAACACCTCATTTTTCACTTGGGTAGCTTACAACCCAATGGCATGAACATTGTCATCTCCAATTTTAGGCAATAGACTTCCCACTACCACTGTTCTCTCTTTCCTGAGTTCCCCTGCACACATTTCTCCCAGTACCCTGCCCGTCCTTTCCCCTCTCACCACCCCGCCCCCTAACACCTCTATCCCTCCTTCTGGCTTTACATTACACTCCTATTATGACAATAAAACACTCCTGAATCTTGATTCTCTTCTCTTTATCTGACACCCTTTTGTTTGTTTGCATCTCTAGCCTTTGACACTTACTCCAGTGAGTTGGACATGGCAATGGCTGATGTCAGTCCATGTCTAAATGTTTGAGGTAATAACTTATGTGAGGTCTAATAAGAGTAGGATGTACACCTTGAATGGAGTGACTGAAGAAGTACTGAGAAACAGAGGGGATTTGATGCACACGTCTATGGCTGCTTTAACCTGGCAGCAGAGCTGGCTAAGGAAGTGCAAGCAAAGGGGATGCAAGCATGAACATGGAATATAAAAGCATTGACTTCTTCATGCAAATATTGGATAGGCCACAACTAGAATATTTATGCAGTTCTGGTCACATAACAAAAAGAAGTGCGAGTTAGCACTGGAGAGGATGAAGAGAAGATTGAGCAGAATGTTGAGTGGGTTGCAACGTTTCAGTTAAGAGAGGCTGGAGTGGCTGGGTTTGTTTTCCTTGGAGCAAAGGCAGCTGAAGGAAGAAATGAAAAACTACAAGGGGCAGAGATAGTGGGAAATATTTTCTTTCAATGGAAACATCTAAAACTAATGGCGGGAGGTTTGGATGAGGAGTGAGAGGTTCAGAGACATTCTGAGGATTTAGTGTTTCACCCAGGGAGTGGTTGCAATCAGGGACATGTTTCCTGAGAAGATCGTGGAGGCAGTTGCTCTCACACAATTTTAAAAAGGTATCAGAATGAATATTTGAATCGTCAAAGTATGAATAAGAGGAATATAAATGGTCAGCGTGGACTTAGAATCATAGAGTGTTAGAGTGATATAGTGTGGAAACAGGCCCTTTGGCCCAACTTGCACACACCGGCCAACAATGGTCCCAGTTACACTAGTCACACTTCCCTGCGCTTGGTCCATATCCCTCCAAACCTGTCATGTCCATGCACCTGTCTGTTTCTTAAACGATGGGATAGTCCCAGCCTCAACTACCCCCTCTGGCAGCTTGTTCCATATTCCCACCACCCTTTATGTGTAAATGTTACCCCTCAGATTCCTATTAAATCTTTTTCTCTCTCACCTTGAACCTATGTTCTCTGGTCCTTGATTCCCCTACTTTGGGCAAGAGACTCTGTGCATCTATCAGATCTATTCCTCTCATGACTTTTTACACCTCTATAAGATCACCCCTCATCCTCCTGTGCTCCATGGAATAGAGACCCAGCTGACTCAACCTCTCCCTATAGCTCACACCCTCTAGTCCTGGCAACATCCTCGTAAATCTTTTCTGAACCCTTTCAAGCTTGGCAATATCTTTCCTATAACATGGTGCCCAGAACTGAACACAATTAGTCTGACTTATGAAGGCCAAAATGCCGAAATACGTTTTGACCACCTTATCTCCCTGCGACTCGACCTTCAAGGAACCATGCACCTGTACTCCTGGATCCCTCTGCTACAACACTACCCAGAGGCCTGCCATTTACTGTGGAGGTCCAGCCCTTGTTCGACATCCCAAAATGCAACACCTCACACTTCTTTGTATTAAATTCCATCAAGCATTCTTCCGCCCATCTTGCCAATCGAACCAGATCCTGCTGCAATCTTTCACAACCATCTTCACTATCTGCAAAACCACTAACTTTTGTATCATCAGCAAACCTGCTAATCTTGCCCTATATGTTCTCATCCAAATCACTGACAAACAATAATGGCTCAGCACCGAAGCACGCCACTAGTCAAAGGCCTCATGTCCAAGAAACAACCTTCCTCTACTTCCATCCATGGAGCCAATTTGATATCCATTCAGCTATCCCTCCTTGGATCCCATGCAATCTAACCTTCCAGAGCAGACTACCATGTGGAACCTTGTTGGACGCCTTACTGAAATCCATGTACACCACATCTGCTCTGCCCTCACAGCTCTGCCCTCTTTTTGGTTACATCTTCAAAAAAAATCAATCTGATTTGTGAGACACGACCTCCCATGTTCAAAACCATGCTGACTATACCTAATCAGCCATTGCCCATCCAAATGCCTGTATGACCTATCCCTCAGAATACTATCTAGTAACTTTCCAACGTCAGATGTTAAGCTCACCGGCCTATATTTCCCAGCATTTTCCCTGCAGCCCATCTTGAAAAGAAACACATTTGCCATCCTCTAGTCTTCCGGCACCTCTCCTGTATTTAAGGACAACTTGTAAATTTCAACCAGGGCTACTGCAATTTCCTCCCCAGCTTCCCGCAATGCCCTCGGGAGCCTGTTTCTGTGCTCTATGATTCTGTGACGCTAATTATAATAGCAGCCATGTAAGGATAAGAGTATGGCAAGAGTCAAAACGTATATAGGCCTTTAATGTCAAATATCTCACCTTTAGTCTTTAAACAGGGAAATATTTAGTTTAATGCTCAGGTGCAAAATAATCATAATTCTTTCATTGTCCCAAAATAATTCATAATTTCATTATTCCATTATTGCCAAACTTTAAACTGTTATGATGAAAGATGGATTTTATGTGACCATGCGCTGTTTGCATTGCATCCTTTGTGGTTGAATGGGTGCGGGATATCCAGGGTGTGGGACATCCAAGACCAGAAAGCGGCTTCTCATTTACATAACACTTACAGCACAGACAAAGGCTTTTTGGCCCAATCTATGTTTTATTCCATAAATGTTTTATTCAACATATATTTTACATTACATCATTCATTCTGAGTAAGAATTCACCCGAATGTCTCATAATACAGGGTTAATTGCACTTACATCAAACCTTTCCTCACCCCATTAAAAAAAAAGTGTATTTCTTTCTCCCTCATCTACTCACCTCACTTCTCTTTAAATATATTTGTGTTAATTGCCTAAGTCGCTCATGAGAATAAAAAATAGAAAGCATTTCTCCCTCAAGCCTTGTTCACCATTGAATTAAATCATGGTTGATCTTCCATCTCAGTTCTACTCTCCTGCAGTAACCCCATGTCCCTTGATTCCCTCAATAACTAAAAGCTCATCAATCTCTGTCTTGCATGTATTCAGTCAATTTCCCTCCATAGCCCTCTTGGGTAACAAATTACAAAGATTCATTACATTTCGGGTGGAGAAATATTTTTCCAACCCTGTCCTTATTTTGAGATCGTGACCACTTAATAATTAACAAAACCCTTCGAAAAAATATTTTAAATATTTCCAAACATTTGTAAATGTCTTGAAATATCTGAAAAAAATTAAAATAATAATGCATTGAAAGTTGTAAATAATTTTCAGAAGATTAAGAAAGATATTTCATTAAGAACCTCGCTTCGTCTTTTCTACATTGGGAAGCATGTAGACGCTAGAAACTGCAGATGGTGATTTACAGAAAAAGACACAAAGTGCTTTAAACTCAGCAGTTCAGGGATCATCTCTAGAGAACTTGGATATGTGATGTTCTGGGTCGGGATTCTTCTGACCTCAAAAATATCACCAATCCATATTCTCCAGAGATGCTTCCTGACCCACTGAATTACTCCAGCACTTTGTGCATTTTATTGGAAGTAACTCTCGGTACCCGGACGTGGCGCAGACGGACGAGAAGCCGAAGCATAGAAGTGGAAGCCAAATGACCGAATGGAAATGAAGCTGAAACGCCAAATAACCGAATGGAAACAAAGTCGAAACATCAACTAACCGAAAGGGCGGGACATCTAAAAACCAACTAACCGAAAGGCTGCATCACCTAAAAGCAAACTCACCGAATGGCTGCTGCCGAAACACCACCTACATGAAAGGCAACGTTGCCTACAAGCCACCAAACCAAATGCCGCTCAACAGAAAAGTCAAATAACGAACATGATGTTGCCGGGGGGCCGGAATTGTCAGCGATTGGTCCAGCCCCCTGCGTCCATCACATCACGGTGGAGGGATGAACATTGTCCCACACTTCTGCTCCACCTGACCCACAACCCATGGAGGATGGCCATGGCAGAATGGGGGCTGTCCCGAGGGATGCGCACCTTCGACCGCTTACAACTTGGTGCTTGGGTTCAGATTGCCCAGTCACCTATGGCTTGTGTGGGAAAATGATGCCACCCTCCTTCCGGTGGATAACGTTGGTCCGTTATTTGACTTTTCTGTTGGGGGGCATTCGGTTGGTTGGCTTGTCGGCGACGCCGCCTTTCAGGTAGGTGGCATTTCAGCAGAGCGGCCATTCGGTGAGTTTGCATTTAGGCGACAGCTTTTCAGTTAGTTGGCATTTCGGCTTTATTTCCATTCGGTTATTTGGCGTTTCGGCTTTGTATCCATTTGGTTATTTTACTTCCACTTCTTTGCTTCGGCTTCTCATCCATCAGCCTCACGTCCGGGGTAGTTGAGGCTGAGACTATCCCATTGTTTAAGAATCAGAATACAGGAACTGCAGTTGCTGGAATCTTGAGCAAAACATAAAGTGCTGGAGTAACTCAATGGGTGAGGAGTTTGAAGAAGGATCCTGACCCAAAATATCACCTATCCATTCCCCCCACAAATGTTGCCTGACCTGCTGAGGTACTCTGGCACATGGTATTTTAATTCAGTTAGTCGTGAATGCTTTAGTGAATCTCGAATAGGTGGTCAGTTTAAAAGGCACGTGACATATATTGCTGCAGACAGCAAGGAAGGTTCGTTGGTCTGTTTTTATTTAGTTAAAAACTGTTTTTATAACAGTTCTGTCTGATTATTTGTGGAGTTTTTAGGAATCATTTTTTTTTTTTTTGCTGATCCTACATTTTCAGAGTATTTCAGCTACATTGCCCATATTCCAAGAGTGCTTGTCCCTTAGAAATATTTGACTGGTTTTCACATGATCTGAGATGGACTGAAACCTTTATTTCTGTAATTTTTCATATTGTCATGCTTCCTTCATTATTAGTATCAATGGCCTTGGCCACAAAAGACACCCTGAATGATTTTAAAGAAGGGAAGGTTTTAAAGAAGGATAATAGATTACATTCATTTAATGCATCTAATTTGTTTGTAACTACCCTCCACTGATTGCATTTATCAAGAGAATGATCCTGAAATAAATGTAGTATAAATACTGTTTCATCTGCTTTTTAAGAGGATATTGTTTTCTCTCCAAATTGATTTTATTTCCCGTGTTATTTTATTTGCTGAGCAGAAAACAAAATGCTGGAGGAACTCAGCAGGTCAAGCAGCGTCTGTGGAAGGAAATGGAGAGGTGACAAAACAGGGCAAGACCCTTCTTCAGAATGATGGAATTGATGGAAGATAGGTGGTAGAAAGAGGTGAGAAGAGCGGGCAGCGCAGGAGCTAGCAAATGAGTGAGCAAAACTGGTGAGGAAGGGAGAGATGTGTGGAAGTAGAAAAGACAAAGGTGCAGACTTTAGAACCTGATCAGGAAGGAAGTTGGGAAGTAAAATGTAGAACCAGCGGGCAGATAATTGGTGGAAGAAAATAGATGGGTGGAATGGAAAAAGGCAGGCAGCGGGGGGGGGGGGGGGGGGTGGGGGGGGTGGAGGCGGAGGGAGGAGTGCGGATTAGGGAGGTGTGGCAATCCACCTAACATTTGCTGGCCTCTTGCCGCTACCTTCTTCTCTCACCTCTTTCTTCCAACTATCTCCCATCTACTCCATCGTCCGAAGAGGGAACCCAACCGGAAATGTTGTCTGTCCATTTCCCTCCACAGATGCTGCCTGCCTTGTTGAGTTCTTCCAGCAGTTGTTCTTTTTTACTCTTTTATTTGCAAAAGGTGGACCGTATGTAATGAACATTGCATTTTCTGAAAAATAATTAAAGTTGTGGTGAAATGCCTGTAATTGTAGTTTACATAGTTTATACGTACTGGTCATAGTTATATCACTAGTACGGCGTGCTTGCGTACGGCGTACACAGCCTAAAGTTGTAGGTCAAGGGTAGACATCCAAGACAGGACAGCAGCATCAGTTACTGGGTGGATGGCTTTGATGCCACAAGGGAAAAGCCTCAGTGGGCAGTCATTCACGATGTGTGGGATGGTCTGGTCTGGATGTCCGTAGTCTCAAGCAACGCTCTGTCATCCCCACTTATGCAGATGATGGGCTGTTCTTGCATGGAGGGTGCGGATTCTGTTCAAGGTTAGTCATTGCTTGTGATGGAGGTCAAATCCCGGTGGTTTCACTGTGGGATCTGTGATGACCTCTCCTTGTTGGTGCTGGCATCTTTCCAGGCTCTGCGCCACTCTTTCTTGAAGTCAAAGTATTCCAGGGATTTGGCTGAAGACCAGAAGGGTTTCTGGGTCTTCAGGAGCATGTTGGGAAGATTGTTCAGTCAGCATGGATGGGAAGGTCAGGGTTAGCCTTGTGGTGCACCAATCTTTCAACATCCTCTTCTTTCTGCGTATGCTGGGAGGGGCGATATGATGGAGGACAGAGCCACTGCAATGGTGTTGACTTAAGCGTTCCTGTGATGACCCTCATTGCAGAGTTAAGGACAGTGTCAACTCGTTTGGTGTGGCAGCTATTAGACTGTTGAGTAAAACTCGGCTGTTGAGTAGACTTGGGCTAAGTTTGCTCTGTGGAGGGTGTGTGCATTGGATCCTCAGCTATTGTCTGCAAGTTTCCTGATGATGTTGACCTTTGCTTTCAGTTTATCACCCACCCTCTTCAGGTGTTCACGATGGGTGAGGGTGTGATCCAGGGTAACTCTGAGGTACTTGGGGGAATTCTTCATTCTTTACTGGCTTACCACAAAAGGACACTCGGAGCTTTGCATTGGCGAGCCAATTGCTGAGGTGAAAGGCAGTGACAGTTGTCTTAAATAGGTTAGGGCAAAGTCACCAGAAGGTGAAGTATTCCTCCATCCACTTCAAGTCTTGGGTTAGCACTCTGCTGATATCCTCAAGGGCAGCTCCCTGGGAGGCAAGGGCAAGGTCATCTGCATATGCAAACTTCCTGGACGAGGTAGTTGGCATGTCACTCACATAAATGTTGAAGAGTAGGGGAGCTAGGACAGAGCCCTGGGGGAGACCATCATTCAGGGTTCTGACAGAGCTGGTCTGGTTCCCTAGCAAGACCCTAAATCTACGGTTGCTAAGGATGGATAAGGGGGCACGCATGGTGGTTTGGCACTTCAAGATTCTAAAAGCTTTCAGCAACAGACCATGTCTCCACACTGTGTCATACGCTGATGACAGATCGATGTGAGCAGCACCAGTTTTCAGGGCACGTTTGGGCACTACCAGCCTCTATATTGGTAGCGAGGGCAAGGACGTGATCTGCACAGCTTCTACCAGGTCTAAAGCCAGCTTGCTATCTGAGCAGAACAGGTTCTGCCAATGGAAAAATCCTGGAAAGCAGGAGGCGCTCAAACAGCTTGTAGGATGTGCACAAGAGGGAGATGGGTCGGTAACTAGTTGGATCATCAGCAGATTTCCCAGGCTTGAGGATGGCGATGACTTTAGACTCTCTCCAGGCCTTAGGGATAATTCCACTATGATGGACAGGGGTGAAAAAAGCAGCTAGCCAGTTGCGTCCATGGGGGCCAAGGTTCTTCAGAAATTCCAGGTACATCCCATCAACACCTGCTGCTTTCCCATCAACACCTGCTGCTTTAGCAGAGGACAGGCCTTTGTCTACATTGACTGGGGTATGTGGATTAGAAAGTGGGCTTGAGGATGGTAAAGAAGAGATGGACTTTGTCAAGCTCTGTCTCACTTCTTGTCGGGCTTCTTTGGATGTGGCAACCTTCGGGTTTGCCAGCAGGAGAGAGGTACAACACTCGCTGACACCTTGGGGGGATTGTACCAGGCAGGAGCAGCTGAACCAAGATGATAATGTGCTAAAGTTGGAAGAAAGAACAATTGATGCCTCAAAAGATTTTGTGCTGGGGCTTAAACTACATTTGTTACTGACTTAGCTAAAGTGACAGAGACTCGTATATCCATGTTTGTGGATGTCACCGAGATTGGTGAGTATGCTAAGTCCCATAGACATTGATAGATTAAGTAAGAAGGCAAATTTGTGGCACATGGATTTCAATATAAGTGAATGTGGCCAAACTAGATCCACATTTTGCTTTGAGAAATTAAGATTTGTGGAGGCTCAAAACGATTTAGGGGTCCATGTAATCAATCAAATGTATTGTTTCCAGGATAGCTTATTGACTTGAAATGCCTCTCCTCAGATGCTGCCAGATCCAAAGTGGATTCCCAGCATTTTCTGTTCTTATTCACATTTCTTAATGTTGGCTTTAATACAGTGAACTGATGCAAAGAAAAATAATCCAAACAACTCACTTAAAATCAACCTTTAATGTCCAGAGGTCTCAAATATCAAGCGGGGAGGAAACCATTGGGGGGGAAGTGGGGGGGGGGGGATGACAGAGGGGTGGGGAAAGGGGTCAGAGCACTCAGCAGGCTGGGCATTCTGAACCATTCTAGAAGCAGCACTTTACATAAGAACCAATGACCTGGATCTTATTGGTAAATACTGGAATGTTTTTGCCATGGTGTCCAGTGATTGGACACATTTGGAAATTGTGAGTTGTAAAATATCATTCTGGGAAATAAATTGAGAATAGGGATGTAACCTCAAGCATTGTCTTGCTTAATGAGGGATGATTTCTTGCAACATATAACAGTGATATTAATTACAATTCTGATGTTCAAATACATTTTGCATCTTTAAAGTAAACTCTGCGTAAAGTCTTAAAAGTTAAGGAACCATGAGGAAGAAAGAATAAGCAAATAAAATATCACATTCACGTTTTATGATGTGGATTGTTACCAGCGTGGGCTAGAGCAATTAATCTTTTGTATCGATGATATTGTTCCTACTGTAAGAAATTAATCCCTTGGATTAATTTATCTCTCAAAGGAGGATAGATAGGCTCAATGAATTCTATTCTTTCCTCATTTTAAACAGGTGACGATGACTTTTGAGCAGCAAGTGTTTGAAGGATAAAATATCCCATTTTCAGCTATCAAATGACACCATAATGATATTTTATATTTAAGATTGGCTGGATTTAGAAGGTTCATGGTTTTTGTTAGTTTCCAAACAAATACAGAAAGAGGTTTATCTGGTGTCAGGAAACAGAACAGAAGCAGAACAAAGAACAGAAATAGAAACAGATGTCGGCCATTTGACCTCTCGTATCTACTCCAGTATTCCCAAAAGATCACAGCTGATCTTCCAACTCAACATGATTTTACTACTCAATATCTGTATCTCTTGGTTCTCTTAAAATACAAACATCTATTAATCTCTGCTTTGAATGCAACTAATAATTGAGCCTGAACAATAATATTCACCCTAGTCGTCTGAGTGCAGAAAGAAATCCTAATCTCAGTCCTAAATGCCCATTGTAAAACAACTGTGAAGCCGGGGAAATCTCAGCCAGTGAAAACTCCTTCCTGTATCTATCCATTTGGGTCATCAAATTATTTTGTGTGCTTCAATTAGATAATTTCTCAGTTTAAACTCTGGAGGATAAAAGTCTAGTCTACTCCTCGCTCGTTTCCTTACAGTCATCCAAATGGACAGACACTGCACTTTCCCAAGACAAGTATATATTTTCCTTCAGAAATAATGTTAATATTGCACGTAACATTGTCCCCTATTTCCCATTTTATACCTCTCTTTCCCCTTACCTTAGTCCTCTTTCCCCCACGTCCCACCATCCGGATTTACATTTCACTTCTCTTCTCTTTATCTGACACCCTTTTAGTCTTCTTAATACCTCTACCCTTTGTCACTTACTGCATCCTTTGAAAATCAAACCTCCTGAAAAGACACAAAGTGGTGGAGTAACTCAGTGGGTCAGGCAGCATCTGCGGAGAGCGTGGATGGCCGATGTTTCAAGTTGGGTCCAACCTTCCTCACCTGTATCCATCTATTTACTTGCCAGACTTTATCCAGACTCCACCTCTCTTTTCCAGCCCTCTCCCCGCAACGCCAATCAGTCTGAAGAAGAGTCCTAACCCGAAAGATCGCCCATCCCACACCCGCCCAGATGCTGCCTGACCCACTGTTCCTCCAGAATGTGTGTTTTGCACATAATACTTCATGTTTAGTCTCACTAAAGCCCCTGTCACACTTAGGCGATATGTTTGGCAATTATAGGTGACTAGGCTGTCGCCACATGGTTGTGGGGTGACGCCTGTATGGTTGTGAGTAGCCTCCTCAAGTCGCCTAAAGAGTCGTAATGTTTTTCTGGTCGCCACTGGATTATGGAATGTTCAAAACTTTTCATGACTGTGGGCTTGACGTAGCTTGACGTAGCTTGTCTTCTCCTGTCGTAGGTGTTGTCGTAGGTTGTCGCTGGGATGAAGCAGGTTGTCGCCAGGTGACATTGGTTGTCGCCGGGTGCTGACTTTGCTGAATTCCATTCGCGACTATCTATGTCAACCGGCGACAGGTAGCGACGACTGAATTGTCTTCCGTTGTCTCCAACAGGGCCGTTGCTTGTCGTAGCTTGTCGTGGGTGGACGTAGGTTGACTTTGGTTGTCGTAGGTTGTCGCCTGTGTGGTCGTAGGTTGTCGTAGGTTTGGTCGTAGGTGGACGTCCTAATGGGTCGCCGGCTGTCGGTAGCTGGCCGTAGCTTGACGTCGACTGGGTGGTATGTTGTCGTAGCTTGTCGTAGACATTGTCGTAAGAGGGGTCTAGTCATTGGTTTTTCGGCGAAGTGCTACGATTGTGACAGTCGCGGGCAGTCAACGAAAAAAATCACCTAAGTGGGACAGGCCCTTAAGGTTCTGTAATGTCGCATTGACAGATTTTATATGGTTGAATGATGAAATCCTGATTGCAAGTTTAAATAGACACATTATGTGGACACTTTATGTAGATATTTAAGATACTTAAATAGGCAAGGTAAGAAGGATATCATCCTAATACGCGTAAGCAGGATTGGGGTGAAAGCTTGGCATAGACATGTTTGGGGAGAGGGCTCCTTTCCGCAATGTACGACTCCATAACATCATGGCTCTTTCTGAAACTGATTGAAGGAAGTGACTGAGATTATGCCAGGGAGAAGAGAGAGTCTCCAGCAAATAGGGTCTGGGAACATTTAACAAATGACAAAAGGTGTGAAAGTGACAACTGTGTGGGAGTTCACATAACTCCAGTTAAGGCAGGTAGGCAATTTAAATTTGGGAGTTAAGATCTACGCAGATTTTGTATTTGGTCATTTGAAGGCTAAGGAGAGGTAATACTTTATAACCATTAACAACATTAATATTTGAAAAAAGGGAGGTGAGGAGAACTGTCGCCACATGGTTGTGGGGTGACGCCTGTATGGTTGTGAGTAGCCTCCTCAAGTCGCCTAAAGAGTCGTAATGTTTTTCTGGTCGCCACTGGATTATGGAATGTTCAAAACTTTTCATGACTGTGGGCTTGACGTAGCTTGACGTAGCTTGTCTTCTCCTGTCGTAGGTTGTCGCTGGGATGAAGCAGGTTGTCGCCAGGTGACATTGGTTGTCGCCAGGTGGGTGAGTACTGAAAAAAGGGAGGTGAGGAGAAAAGACAGAGTAGGTAGAGCGACAGGAAGAGGTGGCGGTGGTGGTCAAGTGGGGAGCGGGCAAAGCAATGGCCGACAGGAAGTAGCAGCAGCTGGTGGGAGGGGATGGAGTCCCACAGTGACCTAGTATGTCCTGTCGTTGGTGGCGGCCAGAGGAAAGCGCAGCACCCGGGGCTACCACGTGAGCCGCAACATCAGCCGCGTTAAGTGGACCGTTCGGTGGGTGAAGAAGGGCTTGCTGGTGCACCTTGCGAGTCGGCGATGGCGTCAGAAGCCGGGGCAGTAAGTGGCTGGGGGGGGGGGGTGTATAGTTTGGTTTAGTTTAGTTTCGAGATACAGCACGTAAACAGGCCCTTCGGCCCACTGAGTCCACGCTGACCAGCGATCCCCACACACTAGCACTATCCGACACACTAGGGCCAATTTACAATTACACCAAGCCAATTAACCTACAACCCTATACCTCTTTGGAGTGAGGGAGGAAACCGGAGATCCCGGAGAAAACCCAGTTACTTGTAACCACAACCCGGTTACTGTTAACTGTAACCCAGTCACAAAGAGAACATACAAACTACATACAAACAAGCCCCCTTAGTCAGGACTGAACCTAGGTCTCTGGCGCTGTAAGGCAGAAGCTCTACCGCTGCGTCACCATGCTGCCCAGATGTTGCGAGCTCGGATGGTGTCAACAGGTCCGTCCGCTAGATCCGTTATAAAGAGGTCCATTAAAAAAAACCTTTACTGTAAGTAAGTTTATTGGCCAAGTATTCACATACAAGGAATTTGCCTTGGTGCTCTGCCCACAAGTAACAACATGACATACAGCGATAGTTACGAATGACTCAGAAAACACTAAACATTAATAATAATAAAACATTAATGATAAAACACCATTGATCAAGCATGTGAACCAACAAAATACCAGATCAAAGGGAGGCTACAGATTTTTGGCTGATGAGCAAAGCAACTACTCGTGGATAAAAACTGTTTTTATGTCTGGCTGTGGCAGCTTTGACAGTCCGGAGTCGCCTTCCAGAGGGAAATGATTCAAAGAGTTTGTGGCCAGGGTGAGAGGGGTCAGAGATGATCTTGCCCGCTCGCTTCCTGGCCCTTGCAGTGTACAGTTCATCAATGGAGGGAAGGTTGCAGCCAATAATCTTCTCTGCTGATTGGACAATTCGCTGCAGCCTCCAGGTGTTGTGCTTGGTGGCTGAGCCAAACCAGACCATGATCGAGAAGGTGAGAACAGGCTCTACGATGGCCGTGTAGAATTGGACTATCATTGCCTGTGGCAGATTGTGCTTCCTCAGCTGTCGCAGGAAGTACATCGTCTGTTGTGCCTTTTTGACTGTGGAGTCGATGGTGGCCCCCCACTTAAAGTCCTTAGAGATGATGGTTCCCAGGAACTTAAAAGACTCCACAGATGTGACTGTGGTGTTGTTAATGGTGAATGGGGTAAGGGGAGACGGAACTCTCCAAAAGTCTACAATCAATTCCACTGTCTTAAGAGCATTGAGCTCTAGGCTGTTGCGATGGCACCAGGACGCCAGCTGTGACACTTTATGTCTGTAGGCAGATTCCTCCCCATCCTGGATCAGTCCAATCAGGGTTGTGTCGTCCGCAAACTTGAGAAGCTTGACAGAGGTGGCGGTGGAGGTGTAGTCGTTGGTGTACAGAGAGTAGAGGAGAGGAGAGAGTACGCAGCCTTGCGGTGCTCCTATGCTGAGTGTTTGCGGGTCCGAGATGTGCTTTCCCAGCCTCACATGCTGCTTCCTGTCTGTCAGGAAGTTGGTGATCCACTGACAGAGGGGTTCAGGCACAGTCAACTCGGAAAGTTTGGAGTGTAATAGCTCTGGCACAATGGTGTTGAATGCAGAGCTAAAATCAACAAACAGGATCCTGTATTGCCATGTTTTAATTATTCTGTCACATATGCTATTTACATCTCTATTTGTACTGGAATTTTTCAACTTATAATCATTATGAAATGTAATCAATGTCACCAATTTAACTTTTGCTGCTCATGTGGACTGATTTATGTTATTGCAGGTTTTAAAACAAGGAGATTGGCAGAAGTCCCTCTTGGTTGATAATAACTGATATGGACAAGGATATATTTGTGGGAAAAAAGTTAGAAATGCCTTACATTTGAGAAGAGGCATAAAGACATCCAGTCATCTACATTGTGCATTTCTCAGTCAAGCTGATGCAAAAGACAGATTGGAAAGAGATTTTAGCGACACTTGTGGGTCCTTGTTGAATTATAATATAGAGTACAATCTCAAGATCATTTATATGATCTGAGAAAAGTTGTACAACAGTAAAAATGCTGCAAATGCAAAGGTCAGTTAGCATCTGAGGAATAAGAAATAGGAATAATGTTTAACATTGATGACCTTTCATTCAGACTAAATAAATTTGATTTAAATGATATTTAATTTTTATGTTCCCAGTGATTATTTTGTATTTAATATTTAATTATTTAACATGTATTAACAAAGTTGTATTCAATAATAATTCTGTTGATCAGAAATGATCATTGTTTTCTTCAGTTGGAAAAGATGCTTTAGAAATAGCAGACACCTACAACCCCTGGTACTAATTGTCATTCGCTAACTGTACATTGTTCCAATGGAAACTGTTTTACAGCGCCAGAGACCAGGGTTCGATCATCATCTCTGGTACTGTCTGCATAGAATTTGTTCGTTCCCCCCCATAAGGTCATAAGTGATAGGAGCAGAATTAGGCCATTCGACCCATCAAGTCTACTCCGCCATTTAATCATGGCTGATCAATCTCTCCCTCCTAACTCCAATCTCCTGCCTTCTCCACATAACCCCTGACACCTATGCTAACTATACTACTATCGTAGTGATCTGTTCTATGACAGGTTTCCTCTGGGTGCTCTTGTTTTCTCCTGCATCCCAATGACAGGCGGGTTTGGATGTCAATAGAACCTAGTGTATAGAAAGTGGATGCAAAACTGGTATAACATAGAATACCTAAGACATAATCGGTAAGTTTACAGATGACATTAAAGTGGGTGGTGTTATAGGTAGTGAAAATGGTATTAAAATTAATAGCTGGATCTTGATTAGCTGGGCAAGTGGGCTGAGGAATGGGTAATGGAGTTTCATTCAGTTAAGTGCAGGGTGTTGCAAAATGGGATATCAAACCATGACAGGAACTTCACTGTGAATGGTAGGGACCTGGGGAGTAGCGTTGCCAACTGTCCCATATTAGCCGGGACATCCTGTATATTGGGCTAAATTGGTTTGACCCACACGGGACCGCCCTTGTTCCGTATTTGACTGCTACTACTCGGGTCGAGGGGACTGTCGGGTCGGAGCGCCGCGTCTGGCCATGCCTCACCCATCCGGAGATAGTGCAGCCCATGGAGTGCAGCAGCAGCGCCTCGCCTGTGGCCCCGTTGGTCAGCAGTCCGGGCAGCTGTCCGATCTTCAGACCTTCGCTTACCGCCGACACCACCATCCTTCCTTCTCATGGCCGATCATCGGTTCATGAGTTGGATGGGGTGCCGGACTTTGCGTGCGACGTCGCGTGGCCCAGGCCAAAACTCCTCAGCTGGCCCTCCAGTTGGGCTTTGTGTGCAGTCCAGCACCTGGGCCAACTCATCATTCATCCAGCCATGGCTGAGTTGGTCAACCAATTGCCGTCAGGAATTTGTCTCTTATTTTGACATTTGTCCCTTATTTGGGAGTGAGAAAATTGGCAACCCCACTGGGGAGTGTTGTGGAGAGAGGCATCGAGGAGTACAGGTATATAGTTCCATGTAGATAGGATGGTCTACAAAGCTTTTAGAATATTGGCCCTCATCAGTCAGGGTATTGAGTACAGAAGGTGGGATGTCACGCTGCAGTTGTACAACGTTGGTGAGGCCACATTTGGATATTGTGTTCAGTTTTGGTCACCCTGCTATAGGAAGGATGCAATTAAGCTGGAAAGAGTGCAGAGACAATTTATGAGGATTTTGCCAGGGCTCTAGGGCCTGAAGTAAACGGAGAGATTGGGCAGGCTAGGGCTTTGGGCCATGGAGTGCAGGAGGCTGACGGGTGATCTTACTGAGGTGTATAGAATCATGAGGAGAATGGATAGGGTGAATGCACAGAGTATTTCATCCATAGTAGGGGAATCAAGAACCAGGATATAGGTTTAAGGCGAGGGGGGAAAAATTTAACAGGAACCTGAGGAACATCTTGTTCACACAGAGGGATGTGGGTAAATGAAATGAGCTGCCAGAGGAGATAGCTGAGGAAGGTACTATAACAGCATTTGAAAGGTTTTTGGACGTACATGGAGAGGAACGATTGAAAGGGATGTGGGAATAAATGCAAGCAGATGGGTCTAGTGTATCTGGGACATCTTGGTTAGCATGGATACGTTGGGCTGAAGGGCCTGTTTCCAGGCTGTATTACACTATGGACTCTATATCTAGTGTGAAAGGTGATCGATAGTGTAGAAATGGCAGGTCAAATGACCTATTACCATGCTGTACCTTTCAATGGGGCTGAGAGGGAAAGATAGATCAGCCATGATTGAATGGCGGAGTAGACTTGATGGGCTGGTTAGCCTAATTCTGCACCTAGAACTTGTGAAGTTATGAAAATAAAGGTTTTTACTGTACCTCAGTGCACAAACACGGCCGATGCGGTCAGAAGGCTTCCCGGCGGGCCGCTGCTGAGAACACGGCCAGATGCCTCTATCGAGGTGCTGCAGTCTCAATGCCTCCCGGATTGCCATGTGGAAGCCCGGGTTGGGGCCCGGGGGTCAGTTGGAGGGGCCCACCTGCGGCTGGGGCCCTGGTCGGCACCACTGAGCTGAGACGTGGAGCGTTGACTGCAGTGAGTCCCCGGTGGCCGTGAAGCCTCACGACGATGGGGAAGCCTTGCAGCAGCAGCGATGCCTCGCGGGTCGACGAGAGCGTGGAGGACCGCCATGAGGGGGGAAGGGGAATAACAATAGATGATCCGGCGAGGGGGGGACCACCGTGAGGGAGGTGCGGGGGAGAACAATGGACAATGGAGACCCAGCATGGGGAAACTGCTGTAGGGGGGAAGAACAAAAATGGGAGCCGGCATGCTTTGTGACTTTGTCAGTGCCGTAGGTGGCTGCTATTAGTATACATAGGGTACACAAGCAAAGAATTTCACTGTGCCTAGTCACATGTGACAATAAAGTATTCCAATCAATCAATGTATCTTAAAATATTTATTTAATTTTACAGGGACTAGCTGGTCAGTGAATCGACATTCTGCTGCTCTTTTTTATATGAGGATTGTGATGAGGGTTGATATCTTGGCATAAGACATCCCAGTGCTTGATGCAACTGTGCATTGAAGATCAACTGTTGCTGTGATGTCCCTTGAGGTGACGAGGAGGCAGCTGGAGGCATAAAAAAAAATCACAGTTGTGATATACTATTCACTGGTTCTTATTTCTGTTATCAATTTTTTGTGCAGGTTACATTTGCAGAGACAGCAAAATATAATAATTCAATGCCTGCTTAAATAATCTGTAGCAGCAGGTAATGTCGTAAATTCTCAGTTAGGCACAAAATGCTTGCATACACAACAGTAATCAAGTAATGTGAGTGTGTCTACTCCAAATCAAAGTGAACCTGAAGTATCACTTCCATCATTTCCTCAAAACATTACAGATTGAAAAACAATCCTGGAATGTCCATACTTATAATGTATTAATAATCATAAGTAACAACATTGTGAATGGCTATGCATCCCCTGACCTTTACTGTTCCATTTTAACTTTGAAAGATGATAAAGGCGTGTTAAGCGCACAGCATGTTAGTAACAATATTAATGTGTGAAGTAAGGTATACGTTATCTGAAGAAGAGCCTCAATCAGAAACGTCTCCTTTTCCTTTTAACCAGAAATGCTGCTTGACCTGCTGAGTTCTCCAGCTTTTTGTATCTATCTAAGAGACATTTACATAAGTTTGCCATGAAATTTACAGTGTGAGTGATCCTCTCACACTTTCTGGAGTCATACTCCAAATCAACACATACTCGATCAATGTCAACAGTGCTGGCTCATATTAATGCCCAGATATGACCTCCAATTTAAAAGTAGGCCTTACCCAGACAGAGTAATTATGATTCAGGAAATCAAAGAATAAAGATTCTCGGCACATTTTTCTGGAACATTTCCTCTAGGTACATCAAAGCAATCACTGTGCTCAATGACATTTCCAAATGAACTGAGTCAAAACCAATACAGAAAGAAAAAGTCAGTTTGGGTGGTGTGGCTTGTGACTTCTGGCAGTGAGACGGGAATGCAGTTAGGTTGCAACAGAGCAAGAGTAAACACATGAGCAGATGAGAGGAAATGGAAAAGTATCTATCACTTCACCCATCATCCAATCAACCCTCTCAACCTATAATCACTTGCCAGGCTTTGGCCTCCAACACCCCTCTTTCCCAGCTTTCTCCCCCACCCCCACCGCCACTCCATTAGTCCAAAGAAGCGTTCCGACCGAAACGGAGTTCCCTTCACAGATGCTGCATGACTTGCTGAATTCCTCCGGCACTGTTTATTGCTCAAGATTCCAGCATCAGCAATCTCTTGCAACTGCTGTACCTAGTTCCCTGACCAATGAAGGCATGAAGTCAAACATGGCAAACGCCTTCTTTACCATCCTTTCTAACTATGACACTGTCTTCATGTAATTTCCTGTACCTGCTTCCTGTTGATGTCTCTGTTCTGGAACACTTCCTGGGTCCCAATCACAGTAGGCCCGACCCAGGTTTGTCCTACCAAAATATAACACCAAGCATTTATCTGAATTAAAGTCTGTCTGCCATTCCTCTGCCCATTGGCCCAGATGCTCAAGGTTCAGTTTTAATGATGATAACCTTTTTCACTGTTCACTATACGACAAATGTTAGTGCCATTCACAAACCTACTAACCATGCCCCGTACATCCACATCCACATCATTGATATAAGGAATGAACCATTGCAGTAAAGTCAAAGTCATTCAGGCAGACAAAGATAACACTTAATGGGAAACCTATGAGAGGCACAGCATTTCCTCAGAGTTATGGCTGGCTACCTTTGCAGTTTGGTGCATTCCTGTCTCTTCAACCAACTCTTACCGTGAACAAATCTTCCTGTGTCATCGTGGCCCAGGAAGTCCCGTAATTGCCCCACACATGGGCTGATCTGACGCTCAGTCTCCTCAGTCAGTGTGGAGAGTTTTAAATCTTTTGCTTTCCCAAACAATCAAAAGCCAAGAAAAATGTATTAAATTAAAATATTGCTAAGATTATTAAGTAATTTTAAACGTTTAGAAATAATTTTAAACAATGCAAATCATGGCACAATGAAATTGGGATCAGAATATTTAATTGATAAGAGAAACAAGTTACACAAAATAGTGGAAGATGGATTGCATAAGGAAGAGAAAGCAACATACTAAGCCAGAGTAGGAGAAGGTAGAAAGTCAGTTTGCTGTGGAAGGACATAAAAGCACAGATTGGGCAGCTGCAGCTGTATTAGCAAGATGGGATTATGATTTGTGGCCAAAACAGATATCTGACTCAAACAATGCTGGATGAAGTCCAACAACTTCTCCACAGGTAGACAGGGCGATGAAAGTCAAGTCAAGTCAAGTTTATTCGTCACATACTCATATGGGATGTGCAGTGAAATGAAAAGTGGAAAAAAAAAGCATTTGGCACGATTGCCTTCATTGATCAGGACAGGATTTCCAAGCTCGTGTTATTGGTTGTTGGTGAGACCACACATGGAGATTTATGTGCAATTCTGATACACCAGCTATAGGAAGAATATTAATAAGCTGGAGAGGGTGCAGAGAAGATTCATGCGGATGTTACTGGGATTGAAGGGATTGGGCTTTAAGGTTGGATAGGCTGGGGATGTTTCCTCTAAAGCGTGGAAGGTTGATGAATGATCTTATGGAAGTATATAAAATCATGAGCGGAGTAAATAAGCCCTTTTCTGTCAATAGGGGAGTCCAAAATGAACAGGCATAGTTTTAAAGTACGAGGGGTAAGATTTAAAAGGAACACGAGGAGTAATGTTTTCACACAGAGGATGCTGAGCATCTAGAATGATCTGCCACATAAAGCTGTGGTGATGGGTACAATTGTAACATTTAGAAGACAATTACACTAGTACATGTATGGTAAATGTTTAGAGGGATATGGGCCGGACAAATGGGACAAGCTTCGATAGATTTCTTGGTTGGTATAGATGAGTTGGGCCAAAGGGCCTCTTTCCTGAACACCTTAGATCAAAGAATCATCGATTCACAGAGGCCCAACATGTCCATACTGACCATGCTGCCCCATCCAAGTGTTCCATTTGCTTGTGTTTGTCCCATACACCTCCAAATGTTTCCTATCCATGTGCATGTCCAAATATATTTTAAATGTTGTTATAGTAGCCTCAAACTCATACCATTGCACAAATCACTTTTCTACTTTAAAATTATTTATACTATTCTATTTTTGAACAGCAGTTTCCACGTAAGAACATTTCTTGCATAGTCCATCTGGATCAACTAACTCAATTAATTCTTCCTCTAAAAAAGACATAAAGCGCTGGAGTAATTCAGCGGGTCAAGCAGCATCTCTGCAGAACATGAACAGGCAATGTTTTGGACTGGTGCTCTTCTTCATTTCAAACTGCAATCCCAGTATATGGCAGAAGTTATTTGTATTAATTGCTGACTGGTATAACATCAATTTGCCCAAGAGTAGCGCTGCCTTGGTGGCCAGTCAGACACTGCTGTGGTTGGTCAAGCACCCACAGCAGTGGACAATGATAATAATGAGCAGGACAGAAACACTGTGGTACTCTCACAGTTGGTGGCACTTCAAACCACGATTGAAAGCAGGCAGGCTGCAGTCAGAGGAATCAGTGAACTGAGCAATTAGATTCAGCCCAAACTATATGCATAGTAATTATTAGCTAAATATGTTACCTGAAAGTAGAATGGTTTAAGTGCTTTGAAAGAAGAATAGTGATTTGTGATTAAAAAATGACTGGAGGAACCCAGTAGTTTAGGCTGCATCTAAGGAGGCCAAGGGACGGTTGATGTTTCAGAATAAACCCCTGTGCCAATTCTGTAGCGATGTTACAAAACCTACCTTCAGCGGCGCTGCAGTTCTGCCACTGGCCGTGTGTGCGACACTGGCCCCTTTGTGGCGGAGGGGGGGGGGGGGGGGGGGGTGGGGGGGGGGGATTAAAATCTAGGTTTGTATTGCTTGTCAGAGGCGGATTTCCTCGGGCTGCTAGCTGATTGAGAAAAATCGACCAGACTTCCGTTCCCGGTTTATTTTAAAAACATTCACTGGACAATTTAATAATTGAATTAAAATAAAAGGCGACTTCTAACGCCCTCAACGCCTACAACGTGATTGATTGCAAGAATGGGTCAAAACAAAGGGTAAGTTGTGTATTTTACATATAATCTTGCTTCTTGGGATGGCTTTAATCTAATTTTACGTTGCGAAAATGTTATTTGGGCCCCCTACGAACCGGCAGGGCCTTTCCTGCCGATATGGGGTTCAAATTCACCGCAGTCGCAACGTTCCAATCAATCTCGTTCTAGAAACACCCACTCGCAAAATGATAAAAATGCTCTTTCTTTTGGTCAATCATGTTATAAGAGCATCTAAATCTTGTATATTTTGTGTTATTCTCCATCTATAGTCAATATTTTTATACTAAATATACACAACAGTTTTAGCCACAAGTATTGTGCAAAAAATAATAATTTTGATTATATTGAGTGGATGTTTCTAGATTAATTTATGGGAATTAAACATTAAATACCTTCCATCTGGCATATGAATTCATGACAGTGAGATTTAAAAATCATGTCATATCATGAATTCTTGTGTGAATGGGGTTCATTTGTTATTTGGATACTTAGGCTATTTAAAAAATATATCCTTTTCTTAAGAAATGGAATCTACAGAACATTCTAAATGGGAAAGTAGTGGGCAGAAAGGCATGTCATGCGTGGTTTGAAGAGCAAAAACTTGTAGTTTACAATGCCAAAATTGAAAAGTTGAGGAAAAACAAGGTGTACAGAGTTGCTTATTGGTCACAATCTGAGGAGTATGATGATGCTACTGATTATGATATGCCAATGTACCAGCTAGCAACTGATCTCCAAAAAGACTTGGTCTATTGCTAGAAATTGAAATATATTTATCTATGTTACGGACTTACAGCATATAATACAATAATATTAAACTTCTGATATTGAGAATATCACATTTTTGAATTTTCAAGGCAGTCTGGGTGTTTATGACTATTTCCATCACAACGGTCAATTTTGTAATTAGCTGCAATTAGGTAATTTTATATAGAAGTCGCGTGAGTGACTATGTGAAGAGCCCGCCAGGGCCGCATGCGCGTCAATACGTCGATGCATGGCGCGAGAATCAGAGCTGTTCAAAACTGCTCCGACAGGTAAGAGGAACATTTCTTTCAGGAACAGGTCGCTGCTCAGAAAACAGGGGCTGCGGGCCCGGAGAAGCTAGCACAGCATGTGCAGCTGCCGCCGTGGAGGCAGGATAAAAATAGCAACGACCAGTGAGGCGGGGAGAGCTGAACGCTATGGAGGCTCGGCGGGAGCTCACGTTCCAAAAATAACAGTGACCAGCGCAGCCGGGATAGCTGAACGCTGTGGAGGCTCCGTGGGAGCTGGCGTTTAAAATGCTCCGTGCACCGGAGGCATTAACAGGAGGCTCCAGGCAAATGCTTGCGGCTCAGGGTTGCAGTATTCCTCCCACTCTGATGAGGGGAGTATCGGAGAATATTACAGAGGTGACTCCGATTATGGGCTGAGGATATATAGCGCAAATTCTGCGAGGCTCAGCAGGAGCTGGCGATTTAAAAGAAATAGCATTGCCGGCTCAACCGGGACATATGGGGGCCAGAGGCCTGAGGAGGCAACACCTGGTTCAGGGTTGCATTCTATTTCCTCCCCTAAAGTACTCCGTTGAGGCTCCAGAAGGGAGCAAGGACTCGGAGTCACTAGCAGTCGCAACCTGTCTAGTAAGTACAATAAATAAATGGATATACAAACAAACAAATATATAAAGAAAAAAATAAATGGATGAATAAATAAAAAGGAAAGGAAATGTGCTCCTAGCTCAGGAGAGATTTACAGGCTGTGTAGGTCAGATATCTGTGGCAGCAACACCTGGTTCAGGGTTGCATTATAATATCTCCCACAGAAGAAGGGAACCAATACCTGGCTTAGGGTTGCATTATGATATTTCCCACTCAGAAGAGGGGAGTGTTGGTGATTCTTACATATGTGACTCCAACAATGTGGATATCGATATGGAAATCGAATCCCTGAACTAATGGGGGATATGCTTCATTTTTAATCATATGAAGCAGCTACTGGCTCTTTTCACATATTTGCCATCCCTTTGGGGATAGGAGATCTGGCTAAAAGTACCTGGGAAATATGCCAGTCCAGATAACTGCCAGACTTTTGGATGTTTCCAGACATCAATTTCATCAGCTGGGATCTCCCAGTGACGATATGTAGACAACGAAATTATGGCTGAAAGTCCAAAACCACTCTGGAGTCATTTTGGCCTTTTGCAAGTCGGTATATTAGCTCAACTCTCGGAAGTGTAGGAAATTGCATTATCACTTCTCTGTAATACCCAGTTGGGGCTATTGCCTTCGCAAAATGCTGTAAGGCATGAGATAATTCCCAAAATGGCTCATTTTTACAGGGCCAGCAACATGCAGCCTGCATTGTATCTCTTCAGAGAGGACTTATGTAGCAAGTTGAAGACTTGCAGGTGGAATTTAAGGTGGCTGCGGGGGTGGAGTACAATTCTAGGTGGTTAAAGCATCAGTATTCCGGCAGGCTTTCACCCTGCATTCAAGGAGCAGGAAGCTCCATTGAAGCTCCAGTGAGGAGCAGTCGGGAGTCACTAGCTGGCCTCGCAAGAACAGCTTGTTGAACCAGGCTTGCAGTAATGGCAGGCGTGACCTGTCCAGTGAGCCCCATTGAGGCTCCGAAGGAGCAAAAGGGGTCGAAGGAGCAGCCAGTCTATCCAGGCTGGGAATAAACTAGTACTGTGGCCGGCACAATAAAGCTCCAGCAAGGCTCTCAGAGGCTGTAGGCCGAAGAGGTAGTCTGTCCCATTGGGCTCAGAAATGCTGGCACAGCAATGTCGCTTTGAACTCCGGAAACGACCTGTTGGCAAGCACGGGCTGAAGATGTGGTCAGACAGGGTCTGCAATGGAACTTTGCTGAAGCTCCATCAAGCAGGTCGACCCGGGTTCAGAGACGCTGACAGGTAAGGTCTCTTTATTAACCTCCGTAAAGCTCCAAAATGGAGCAGTCCGTCGGCCCAGGTTTGGATTTACTGGCAGCATGGTATGTCTAGCACCTTTCACTGTCTCTGAAGAAGATCAGGTTGATGCAGAGACATTGGCAGGGTGCCTTGCAAAGTAACCTCTGTAAGTTCCAAGCAGGAACAGTTTGGCCACCCTGGTTCAGGGTAGACCATCTTAGAACTGGCTGGCCGTATTGGTCATATAGACCAGGGAAGCACTGCCTCAACATCTGTGATTGAGGTTATCAGGCTGCTCAGTAGAGTGAAGTAGTTGAAGTCTCCCTCAACACGTTTAAATTTCTGCTGTGTTATTGGAGTTGCCATTTCTTTGGAAACAGCATTGCCATCCTCTCTGGTATAGGTAGCTACCAGCAGGAAGCCGGTCTGGCATGTAGTATTTTTTATCTGATCTGCAGGTTCACGTTGTGAATCAAAAATGTATATAAAATAATCTGTAGGCTCTCAATACCAGTATTCCTGATTAAGTGGCTGGTCATAGAGATTGTGTTGCGCACACTGGCGACTCAGACAGGCGGTTTCAGTCAGAGGACTGCAAAGCAATTCCTGGTTCAGGCTTGCATTATGCTAATTTCCACTCCGAGGAAGAATGCTGAGGATTTGTGGTGACTAATTGTCAAGAGTTGACAGGGAACTCGTATTCCTATGACAAGTGGATACGGTGTTTCAGCTCTAGTCATAAGGTTCTGATTATATGTTATCAGCGAATTGAATGAATAACTAGATAATGCATCCTCCGCAGCAAGGGAAGCCATAGACTCATAGTAGTGTGCAATGTATATCAGTAAATTATTATGCAGATATTCATCTACTGTATTCCTAATGGGAGAAGTATCTTTTTAATTTGATTATGCTTTCTGCAACTGATTTCAGCACAAAGAACACAGTCTTTATTCAATCTCTGGCTCAGTCTTTGGGTCATAACTGACATGAGGGTAGCTTGTTATGGGAATGATCTTATAAAGCAAAACGAGCATGGTTGCGTACATTTGGAGTTGACAGCATACCCATCAGATTGGAGATTGAGGGTGTTATTATGTATACAGGTACACTGAGCTTGCTAGTGCCTATGAGATGAAGGATCGTTCATTGTTATTTAATAGTCTCTCAAGAGATTGCTGATGGCTCATTAGCAGCCAATAGAATGGATATTTCCTTTTGATCATACAGCAGGAGGCTTACATTGTGCGCCTTCAGAAGTTATAACATTTGGTTGAATATGCCTGGATGTTTGCAGATTCTGAACAGTGTTGCATGAGTTATTGTCTAACTCAAAGCCAATTGGGAAGGTGGTCCGATTAAGAGCAATGGCTATGTATGCAAGTTAACATCATGGTATTAATAACCCATGTTTTCTACCATTTATGGTTTATCTGTTTAAGCGTTTCACACACAGATTGGGTTACCGCATGAAACCACAGAGCTTTGAAGACTTTGCATAGTCACTCACGTGACTTCGATATAAAATAGAAAGATTAAACAAAAACTTACCGTTTGAAGTTTGATCTTTATTTTATGAGAAGTTGAAGTGAGGGATTACGTGCCCTCCACTCCAACCTTGATTCTCATAAAGATCATCCAGTAAGTCTAGGGTCGTTAATCTTTTTATAGTTTAAATCCGTACAACTGGTCTGTGCCTTCATACAGTTGCTCTGAAGATTGAAGCGCATGCGGGCTGGCGCCTCATAAAATAAATTTTTATTTCTCATAAAATAAAGATCAAACTTCAAACATTAAGATTTTGTTTAATCCTTCTATTAACTAATTATATGATTTGATTTCAGGTCATCCAAGTAAGATGTTTCATATTTGATTTGGAATGCTTCAATCTATAATAACTGA
The DNA here is from genome assembly GCA_963514005.1 of Raja brachyura. The sequence goes on from OY740782.1 coordinate 42,400,348, forward strand.
AAATTTCATTCAGTTCTCTTAATTGTTAAGAAGGTTATGGGCTTTTGATTGTCCTCGATCACAGCTTTTGTGTTAAGTCAATGGAAAAGCAGTAGGGAACAAGTTGCTAATTTCCGAGTATGAAAATGGCCATAACTTTTTTTATACAGAAGATATGAAAGTGAATTAGGTGTCAAATTAAACTTCCTTTTATGCTTTATCTGATGGGATAAATCGCAGACAATTTGACAATTTTTAAAAACTCAAAATTCCGTAATATTGCTAAATTCTGATGCAGGATTTCAACCAAAATCATTGACCATCCATTTGCCTCCATAGATGCTGCTTAACCTGTTGAGTTCCTCCAGCAGTTTGTATTTGATTCCAGCATCTGTAGTGATTTTTAATAATGGTAGTAGCAGTGACAGCAATTGCAAAATTAGAATGTGCAAACCCAATAAAGTTATTTGGTTAAAAGATCTTTGTCAACCATCTTAGAAACATAGAAACGTAGAAACATAGAAAATAGGTGCAGGAGGAGGCCATTCGGCCCTTCAAGCCAGCACCGCCATTCATTGTGATCATGGCTGATCATCCGCTATCAATAACCCGTGCCTGCCTTCTCCCCATATCCCTTGGCTCCACTAGCCCCTAGAGTTCAATCCAACTCTCTCTTAAATCCATCCAGTGATTTGGCCTCCACTGCTCTCTGTGGCAGGGAATTCCATAAATTCACAACTCTGTGGGTAAAAAAGTTTTTTCTTAGCTCAGTCTTAAATGACCTCCCCTTTATTCTAAGACTGTGGCCCCTGGTTCTGGACTCACCCAACATTGGGAACATTCCTCATTCTTCTAAACTCCAGTGAATACAAGCCTAGTCTTTTCAATCTTTCCTCATATGACAGTCCCGCCATCCCAGGGATCAATCTCGTGAACCTACGCTGCACTGCCTCAATCACATGGATGTCCTTCCTCAAATTAGGAGACCAAAACTGTACACAATACTCCAGATGTGGTCTCACCAGAGCCCTGTACAACTGCAGAAGAACCTCTTTACTCCTGTACTGAAATCCTCTTGTTATGAAGGCCAACATTCCATTAGCTTTCTTCACTGCCTGCTGTACCTGCACGCCAACTTTCAGTGACACCCAGGTCTCGCTGTACCTTCCCCTAACCTAACCCCATTGCGATAATAATCTGCCCCCTTGTTTTTGCTGCCAAAGTGGATAACCTCACATTTATCGATATTGTACTGCATCTGCCCACTCACTCAACCTGTCCAGGTCCCCCTGCAACCTTCTAACATCCTCTTCACAGTTCACACTGCCACCCAGCTTTGTGTCATCTGCAAACTTGCTAGTGTTGCTCTTAATTCCCTCTTCCAAATCATTAATATACATGGTAAACAGTCACGGCCCCAACACCGAGCCTGGCGCACTCCACTCGCCAATGCCTGCCATTCTGAAAAGGACCCGTTCACTCCTACTCTTTGCTTCTAGTCTGCCAACCAATTTTCCAGCCATGTCAACAACCTACCCCCAATACCATGTGCTCTAATTTTAGTCACCAGTCTCCCGTGCGGGACCTTATCAAAGGCTTTCTGAAAGTCTAGACACACTACATCCACTGGCACACCTTCATCCATTTTACTTGTCACATCCTCAAAAAATTCCAGAAGATTAGTCAAGCATGATTTCCCTTTCATAAATCCATGTTGACTTGGACTAATCCGTTTACTGCTATCCAAATGCTCCATTATTACCTCTTTAATAATTGACTCCAGCATCTTTCCCACCACCGAAGTCAGGCTAACTGGTCTGTAATTTCTTGCTCCCCATAATAATTTCACCCGTGTCTGCCTTCAAGGGACCCACATTTGACTTTGCTACTCTTTATCCCTTAACATATCTAAAGAATCTTTTACTGTCCTTCTTTATATTCCTGGCCAGCTTCCCCTCGTACTTCATCTTTTCAGCCCGTATTGCCCGTTTTGTTTCCTTCTGTTGTCCTATGAAAGTTTCCCAATCCTCTGGCTTCCGGCTACTCTTTGCTGTGTATACATCTTTTCTTTTAGTTATATTCTATCCCTAACTTCTCTTGTCAGCCACGGTTGCCTCCTACTCCCCTTTGAATCTTTCTTCCTTTTTGGAATGAAATGATCCTGTGTCTTCCGGATTGTGCCTAGAAATTCCTGCCATTGCTGTTCCACCGTCATTCCTGCTAGGATCCCTTTCCAGTCTACTTTGGCCAGCTCCCCTCTCATGCCTTCATGGTCCCCTTTGTTCAACTGCATCACTGCCACTTCCGATTTAACGTTCTCCTTCTCAAATTGCAGATTAATACTAATCATATTATGATCACTACATCCAAGTGGTTCCTTTACCTCGAGTTCTCTTATCATATCTGGTTCATTGGACAACACTAAATCCAGAATTGCCTTTTCTCTGGTCGGCTCCATTATTAAGAATCCATCTCGGAGGCATTCTATAAACTCTCTTTCTTGGGGTCCTGAACCAACCTGATTTTCCCAGTCTACCTGCATATTGAAATCCCCCATCACCACAGTGGCATTACCTTTGTTACATGCCAGTTTTAACTCCTGCTGCAACTTACACCCTACTCAAGGGCTACTATTTGGGGGTCTGTAAATAACACCAATTAGTGTCTTCTTGCCTTTACAATTCCTCAACTCAATCCACAGTGACTCTACCTCGTCAGTCCGCATGTCTTCCCTCGCAAGGGACTGAATTCCATCCCTCACCAGCAGAGCTACCCCCCCCCCCCCCCCTCCTCTGCCCACCTGCCTGACCTTTCTATAGGATGTACAACCCTGAATATTAAGTTCCCAGGCCCGATCCTCCTGCATCCACGTCTCAGTAATCCCCACAATGTCATATCTACCAACCTCTAACTGAGCCTCAAGCTCATCTACTTTACTTCTTATAGTTCGCGCATTCATATACAATACTTTGAATTCCTTACGCATCTCACCTTTCACAGCGATCCATATTACACTTGGCCATACTCTCCTATGCCTTTGTAGCTTCCTTCCCCGTTAATTCTGGGGTCATTAATCATCCCTTTACTCTTTTCCCTTTAACTCCATCGTCGACTATCTCATTTGACACCCCACCCCCCCTTATTCAGTTTAAAACCACCTGTGTTGCAGTGGCAAACATGCCTGCCAGAATGCTGGTCCCCCACCAGTTAAGATGCAATCCGTACCTTTTGTACAGTTCCCCCTTACTCCAAAACCGATCCCAGTGATCTAAGAATCTAAATCCCTGCCCCCTGTACCAGTTAATCAGCCACACATTCAGGTCCCGTATCTCCCTGTTCCTGCTCTCGCCAGCACGAGGAACTGGAACCAAACCGGAGATAACAACCCTGGAGGTCCTGCTTTTCAGCATTTTTGCAAGCTCTCTAAAGTCACGCTGCAGAATATTCATCCCCTTCTTTCCGACATCGTTTGTGCCAACATGCACTACCACTTCCGGCTGTTCACCTTCGCCCTTGAGGATTTTCTGCATTCTGTCCGTGAAATCCTGGATCCTGGAAGGTAGCACACCATCCTCGAATCCCGTCTGTTGCCACAGAAACCCCTGTCCATACCTCTCACAATGGAGTCTCCAACTACAATGGCGTTGCCTGATGTTGGCCTCTTTGGTTTTGGCTCAACAGCCCTTTTTGCTTCGCAAGCCAGTCCACCACTCAAGGGTTTCAACGTCTTCTGTCCCGACAGCTTCTAGGTGGGTGAACCTGTTCACAAGAGGTACAACGCCTGGGAACCTTTGAATTCCAAGTTTCCCTGCCTTTCTCACCGTCACCCACTTTCTCCCTTCCAGTACCTTAGGTGTAACAATCTCACTGCAGGACTTATCAAGGAACAACTCGGTTTCTCGGACGAACCCGAGGTCATCCACTTGCTTCCCCAGTTCCCCAACACAGTCCTTCAGGAGCTGTACCTGGATGCACTTCTCACATTTGTAGCAGCCAGAGGCACCAGCAGTGTCCTTGACCTCCCACATACTGCAAGCATCACACCAAATCAGCTTGCTTGACATCTCCTTCTTTCGTCTCTCCCTCTCCAGCATTTTGCAAAGCCTCCTCTCCGAAGACTCTGGAGCCAAAGACTAGCACTTTTCTCACAGGGCACTTCCCTCACAAGGCCGCTCTGTCAGTGCCACTCCCTCAGAGCTGTCTTGCTTATATTGACTGATAAATTGCCTAATTTACCAATTTACAAACCAAATTCCTCAGTTTTCAACTGTTTTCCCCCTCTGACTCACTTCTATCTCTCCTCCCACTGGGGCAAGAGCCAATTAGTGTTTTCTCCTGCTTCTCTTTGTTGCTGTTGCTTCCAAATCCGCAGGAGCTCTGAGTAAAGCCTGCCTGTGTTTTGCCTCTCCTTTTCAGCAGTTTTCACCCTCTGACTCACTTCTAACTCTCCTCCCACTCGGGCTAGAGCCAATCAGTGTTTTCTCCTGCTTCTCTTTGTTGCTGTTTCTTCCAAATCCACGGGAGCTCTGAGTAAAGTCTGCCTGTGCGTTGCCTCTCCTTTTCAACTAAGGAGAGAGCGTTCTCTGTCAACTTAAAGGTAACTCCGATAAACGACAGGAAGATTGGAAAGATTCAGTTCCGTCTGTCACATACACAAAGAACACAAGAAATTTCCAAGTGGTCAGACTCTGCTGGGTCCCATTGCTGCCCCCCCCCCCTCCTAATGGGTACCTCAGTAGTGATGGGTCTTCCCATTCCCCCTCTTTTAGCCACATTACCCCGACCATACCCCACCCATATAATAGTCCTCACGCCCCCTTCCTCTCTGAACACCCACCATCACCTCACCAGATCTCGCCTTGGCCTTTATCCACTCCACAGCCCTCCTCTGCCACAGCCCCCACCGCTGCTGTATCTTCACCATCTCCCCTGACCTCCCCCTTTCTGACCCGGAATGATCTGTCCTCACCTTCATTCCCCTCCGCCCCCACCTCAATGAGTTCCGGGTCCGCCATGATGTGGAGCTCTACTTCTATCGCCTCCACCTCTGTGTCCTTTTTCTGTGGGAAGGAGTCCTCATCACCCAGTAATGACCCCTTCTCCCATCTCCACTGGTCCCCTTCCTCTTGGACTCCCCAGAACAGCCTTCCACCCTGTCTAAACCTCTTCATTTCTAACTGCCTGTGTGACATCAACCGTCTCAACTTTTGCACTCCCCTTACCGACTCCAACCTCACCCCCTCTGAACGGACAGTCCTCTGCTCACTCTGCAGCAACCCGGACATTATAATTAAACCCACTGACAAGGCAGGTGCCGTGGTAGTCTGGCGCGCTGACCTCTACCGGGCTGAGGCCAGGCAACAACTCTCAGACACCAACTCCTATTTATCCTTGGACCATGAAGGGTCTCGACCCGAAACATCGCCCATCTCCTTCGCTCCTTAGATGCTGCTGCACCCGCTGAGTTTCTGCAGCCTTTTGTGTACCCTATCCTTGGACCATGATCTCACAGATGAGCACTTGGCTAAATCTCAAACACCATTACTGATTTCATCACTTCAGGCTGTCTGCCTTCCACAGCCTCCAACAGTATCGTTTCCCAACCCCGCACAGCCCGGTTTCACCTACTCCCCAAAATCCACAAACACAACTGCCCTGTCAGACCCATTGTTTCTGCCTGCTCCTGTCCCATGGAAATGATTTCCACGTACCTCGACTCCATCCTATCCCCCCTGGTCCAATCTCTCCCGACCTATGTCCAAGATACCTCACATGCACTTCAATTCTTCAATGACTACCTCTTTCCGAGTCCTCACTCCCTCATGTTTACTATGGACGTTCAGTCATTCTACACCTCTATCCCCCAACATGAAGGCTTAAAGCCTTCCGTTTCTTCCTCGACCGCCGAACCATCCAATTTATCTCTACTAACACTCTACTCCGCCTAGCAGAGCTGGTCCTCACCCTCAACAACTTCTCCTTTCACTCCGCCCACTTTCTACAAAGGGGCAGCTATGGGCACCTGCATGGGCCCAGCTATGCCTGCCTTTTTGTAGGGTACGTTGAACAATCCCTGTTCCAGGTATACACTGGCCCTATCCCAAACACTGTGTCCGTTACATTGATGACTGCATCAGTGCTACCTCCTGCACCCATGCAGAACTCATGGACGTCATCAACTTCACCACCAATTTTCATCCTGCACTCAAATTTATTTGTACCATCTCCGACACCTCCCTCCTCTTTCTGGATCTCACAGTCTCCATCACAGGAAATAGACTATTGACTGATATCTATTACAAATTCACTGACTCCCACAACTATCTCGACTACACTTCTTCCCACCCTGCTTCCTGCAAAGATTTTATCCCCTATTAATTCCTCTGTCTACGCCACATTTGTGCCCAAGATGAGGTGTTCATACTAGAACATCTGAGATGTCCTCATTCTTTAGGGAATGGGGGTTCCCCTCTCCCATTATAGTTGAGGCCTTCACTCGTGTCTCCTCGGTACCCCTTGCTCCCCGTCCCCTTAGTTGCAACAGAGACAGAATCCACCTAGTCCTTACCTTCAGCTGTCGCATACAACACATAATTCTCCAGAATCTCCGCCACCTCCAATGGGATCCCATCACTATCCACATTTTCCCATCTCCACCCCTTTCCACCTTCCGCAGAGACCGTTCCGTCTGCAACTCCCTGGTTAATTCATCCCTTCCCACCCAAACCACCCCTTTCTGTGGTTGCAGGTACCTTCCCCTGCAACCACAGAAGATGCAAAACCTGTCCCTCTACCTCCTCCCTCAACTCTGTCCAGAGACCCCAACAGTCCCTTCAGGTTCGGGAGATGTTCACTTGCACCTCCTCCATCTACTGTATCCGTTGTTTCAGATGTAGACTCCAATACATCAGCGAGACCAGACGCAGACTGGCCGATCGTTTCGCGGAACACCTTCACTCAGCCTGCCTGAACCTACCTGATCTCCCGGTTGCTGGATACTTTAATTCTCCTTCTCATTCCTACACAGACCTTTCTGTCCTCGGTCTCCTTCATTGTCAGAGTGAGATTAAACACAAATTGGAAGAACAGCATCTCATATTTCGCTTGAGTAGCTTGCCGTTCAGTGGCATGAATATTGATTTCTCTCACTTCAAGTAGCCCCGGCATTCCCTCTCTCTCTCTCTTCCTCCCTTCCACACCCAATTCACACTAGCTTCTCATTTTCACCCTACAAACAGCTTACAGCCTGTTTCCTTTATCATCATTACTTTTTTGCATATCTTTCATTCATTGTTCTTTATCTTTCCACATCACTGTCTATATCTCTCGTTTTCCTTATCTCTAACCAGTCTAAAGAAAGGACTTGAACCAAAACATCGCCCATTCCTTCTCTTCAGAGATGCTGCCTGTCCCTCTGAATTAGTACAGGTTTTTGTGTCTATCTAAAGTTCCAATGAAAGTCATTGATCCTTGTCGCTCCTCAATTGCTGCCTTGCATGCTGAGGATTTTCAGCTGTGTCAGGTTTATATCAAATTTTAAAAAATGTAAATCTGTAAATTTTAGAATAATTAATCTTGAGAATATACTAAAAGTCAATCGATCTCAAAGGAAATCATTTTATACATCTAGACTGCTCAAACCTTTAATCCAAAATGTTAGTTTTAGTTTTACAGATACAGCATAGTAACAGGCCCTTCGGCCCACCGAGTCCGCGCCAGCTAGCAATCACCCTTACATTAGGTCTATCCTGCACAATAGGGAAAATTTACCAAAGCCAATTAACCCACAAACCTGCACATCTTTGGAATACGGGAGGAAACCGGAGCACCCGGAGAAAACACACATGATCACAGAGAGAATGTACAAACTCCATATTGCCAGCACCTATGTCAGGATCGAACCAGGGTATCTGGCGCTGTAAGGCAGCAACCTACCTGGTCTCAATAAAACTTCTGCTATGACTTGCCACATGCTCACAAACCTGGAATTACCAATAATATCATATCCCACAGCCAACAGCACTAGATTGTCTATCAATATACCTGGGTAGGGATACAGTTAGGTGTCACTAGCACAAGACTTGCTCCGCTTTCACTCCATACCTCATAAAGTCTTTAAATGCCTGTGGGCAATTTTAATTCTGTGGTACAGTGCCTTTTCCCTTCAGAACTGTGGTTATCTTAATACACAGTAGGGATCCAAACAAATGTTTTTTCCTACAATATGTTTGGTTAAAGTTCTTATTGCAATGGCACTATGGAAGAAAATGTCAACCTGATTTTCCTGACCATATTAACCTGACGTTAAGAATTGATCAGAAACCGTTGGTGAGAATCAGAAAGTTAATTGTGAAAGTTTGGGCAAGATTTTATTCTGAAATGGTAACAGGAGGTTGTTTATGTCGCCCTAGTTCAATCAGTGTGATTTTAAATTCTGAATCTCAGTAACCTGGGCCAGGACAGCTGGCCTATGAATAGAAGAAGAACTTCGAATGGGGACAGATTGTCGTGGCTGAGGAAGAATATTTTGGGGAATGGGAGAAAACTGTCTGGTAGCAGGATACAGAAGAACATTACTATTTCATTTCGGAGTCACGTGAGTGACTTCGTGAAGAGCCCGCCGGCGCGCATGCTCGACATATCGTCGTAACGCGTTGCTGCGACGGCTGGCGGTGGAGCGCGCTCCTCGCCAGCCCTTCATAAGGGGCCACGGAGGTGAGTATTCTACCTTTAGTTGGTGGTCCTTGTTGTCTGATTATGTCTTGCAGCAAGGACATGGATGGGAGTTCGAAGGGCCGGAGGACGTCAGGACGAGTTCGCCGGTCAACAGTTCCGGGGCCTTTACCATCGGCAATACCTGCAGCGCAGGCCGGGACTCAGGCGGAGATGTGGGTAAGCCCTGTGATTACAGGTCCAGGTCCGCCAGCACACCACAGCTCGGAGGAGTTCGACGAGGAGGAGTGTGGTGTGCCGCCAGAGCAGGGGGACCCTGCCATGGCAGTCAGGTCGTCAGCGGGCTCGCTGGCGACCTCGAGCAGGGCACGTGCCGTTGCACGGTCTGTTCCACTCAGCCCTCCGAGAAGGGGGAGGGCAGGAGCCCAGAAGCCTAACCCTGTTAGGGCTAAGGCATTGCCTATCGCGGAGGAGCTCTCAGAGTGCCCCCACACCGTCAGGCTCAAAAGCTCCATACATTCGCTCACGAGGGTCGGCCGGTGCCTCGACGAGGACTCGCCCTCTAGCTCCACAACGACAACAGCACCAGAACCAGCACCAAGGGTCTTTTTTGGGACAGGGTCGGCAGAGACCTTTGTGGAAATCGAAGACGCCGCGCCCTCAAGCCAACCCAGCACCTCCACGGCCACCCACACGTGTCAAGGACCGCCGGTAACCACGGAGGTGAGGGGGTCTGGTTCTCTTTTTTCTCTCTGTTTAACTTCCCATGTTGGTGGTCGTTTACGGTTGTTTTTGGATGCATGGGGTAGTTTTACTGGTGATGAGTATGTGTTGCGGAATATTCGGGGGCATAAAATTGAGTTTATTAATGGCGACATTCCTCCATCCCAGCACATGCCTGGTCGTACGTTCAAATTGTCTGCTGCAGAACAGGCAGCAGGTTACAAGGAAATTTTAAGTTTGGAACAGAAGGGTGTGATTGAGAAAACAGTGCATGAGCCAATTGAATTTGTTTCGAACATATTTACTAGACCTAAGAAGGATGGAGGCTGTCATGTCATTATTGATCTAACCCGTTTGAATACGTTTGTAACATATACTCATTTTAAAATGGATACATTTGAAACAGCCAAATTATTGATTTCTCATGGCTGCTTTATGGCATGCATTGATTTGAGGGATGCATATTATTCAGTATCCATCCAGAAAGATGATAGAAGGTTTTTGAAATTTATCTGGATGGGGCAACTTTGGCAGTATAAGGCTTTGCCTAATGGGCTTACTACAGCCCCTAGATTGTTCACTAAATTGGTGAAGCCAATCATGGCTTATTTGAGACAACGACATCATATAGTTATGGCCTATTTAGATGATGTCTTTATTGTGGGCCACACCCTGCAATTGGCTGAACAGGGTGTTGCAGCTGCTGTCAATATATTTCAACAATTAGGATTCATTGTCCATCCAGAGAAATCGAAGTTCTGCCCTGCCCAGGTAATTAATTACCTAGGGTTCACGGTGAACTCAATGAGCATGAGGATAACTATACCAATTAACAAAATTGAGGAAGTCACTAAGGTGTGCAGAGATTTAATTGGCACCAATATACCATCGATTCGGCATACAGCCACAGTAATTGGCAAGTTAGTGGCTTTGTTTCCGGCAGCACGATATGGACCTTTGCATTATCAGAATTTGCAAAGAGCTAAAATTACTGCGTTAAAACGGAACGCTGGTCATTACGATCGATCGATGCAGCTGCCGTCCGAAGCGATAACTGAGTTGCAATGGTGGGTGTGTCACATTAGCAACTCATTTAAGCCTGTCAGGGAGGCTAATCCGGTGGTATATTTACAGACTGATGCAAGCTCCAATGGCTGGGGAGCTACTGATAATTGCTCTAGTTGTGGGGGTAGATGGGACACCCTTGAGGCATTGATGTTGTTGACTCAAGGGATTAACTATTTGGAGTTGCTGGCAGCATTCCACGGACTTCGTGCATATTGTTCCAAGCTTGTTGGAGCACACGTCCGTCTCCAAATAGACAACACCACAGCTGTGGCATATTTAAACCATATGGGTGGTACCAGGTCAGTTTCGTGTGACAAATTGGCTAACTCAATTTGGCTCTGGTGTATTCAAAGAGACATTTGGATTTCAGCTACCTATTTGCCAGGTGAGCTTAATACTGTGGCGGACACCAGGTCACGCAAATTTAATGACAACATTGAATGGATGTTGCATCCTGAGATTTTTTCTAAAGTCACAGCCAAATTTGGTAAACCGGACATTGACCTTTTTGCGTCACGGTTGAACCATCAGGTACCAGCCTACGTTTCATGGGAACCAGATCCTGGGGCAATAGCGCTAGATGCATTCTCGCTGGACTGGGGGAATTGGGTTTTCTATGCCTTCCCTCCGTTTTGCCTCATCAGTCGGGTATTGCGAAAGATTCAGGCAGATGCTGCCAAGGGCATCCTTATTATACCCGACTGGCCCACACAGCATTGGTATCCGGTGGTCTTTGACATGCTCAACGAACCTTGGGTCCTTTTGAAGGGTTGCCCACAATTGGTTACTCACCCTGTCTCAGGGGAGCCACATCCCTGCCATGACTATTTAAATTTGTTGGCTTGCAGGTTCTGAACAGGCCGTTAGTCCAATACGGCTTCTCGGCTCGGACCATGGATACCATCGGGGCGTCGTGTCGAGAGTCCACAAGGCGAAGATACCGCTCGCATATTAAGAAGTGGGAAGCCTACTGCAGCCGCTCTCGCATCACGTACGATGACGTGACAATAACCGACATCCTGGAATTCCTCGCGGGGTTGCACCATGATGAACACTTAAGTTACAGTGCCATCAACAGCGCCAGAAGTGCGCTATCATTCTACCTCAAGATTGGGGTAGGATCCAACAGGCTAGTGTCCAGACTCATGCGGGGTATATTCAATATGAATCCGTCTACACCACGCTATAATATCACCTGGGATGTCAGGGACGTATTAACCCTGCTCAGGACGTGGTCTCCCATGGAAGGGCTCCAACTGGACCAACTCACCATGAAGCTGGTGATGTTACTAGCGCTGACTTCAGCTCAGAGGGTACAGACACTACACAAACTGCGTGTCGACAGAATGACAGCTACCCCTACAGAAGTAGTCTTTTTCGTTGACGAGCTACTAAAGCAGCATAGACCTGGGTGCACAGGGCTGCAGCTGAAGTTCCCGGCATACCCCGCAGATGCTAGGCTATGTTTAGTCTCACATATCCGCCACTATGTCAAAGTGACGGCACGCATCAGAGGAATGGAGAGATACCTGCTTGTCACTCATAAGAGACCTCATCATCGAGTGACAGTCCAGACGATATCCAGGTGGCTTCGAGTCGTCTTGGGTAAGTCAGGTATCGACATTAATGTGTTCAAGTCTCATTCCACCAGGGCTGCATCGACGTCAGCGGCGAGGGTCATGGAGGTGCCCATGGACCAAATTCTCGCCACAGCAGGATGGGCGAAAGAAGCTGTGTTCCAGCGTTTTTATAACAAGCCTGTTGCTGCTCCTCTACAGTTCGTAGAAGCCGTGCTGAATGCAGGTCAAGAACGTGGAGATGTCCCCGCATGAGGGGTTTTGATTTGTTATTAATAAATATGCTCTTGTTTTGCAGTATGAACTATTGAGCAAGTTTGTTCCTCCCATCCATCCCTGGTAGTGGTGTGTCAGCATGGACGTGGTCCAGGGCGTGTAATCACAGAAGCTTTGAAGTCTTCACGAAGTCACTCGCGTGACTCCGAAATGAAATAGTAAGATTGAACGAGAACTTACCAGTTCGAAGGTTGATCTTTATTTTATGAGGAGTCGAAGTGAGGGATTTCGTGCCCTCCTCGCCCAACCCTCAATCACCTTCATCTGGTAATCTTAGTCAATTCAATCATACTATGCGAAGTCATTTCTTTTGTTGGTTTCTGTGATTCCACGTCGCTACTTTGAAGTATGTCGAGCATGCGCGCCGGCGGGCTCTTCACGAAATCCCTCACTTCGACTCCTCATAAAATAAAGATCAACCTTCGAACTGGTAAGTTCTCGTTCAATCTTACTATTCCCGTTGGTCCCACACGAAGGTTAAAATTTGAAAGTGGTTCCTTTACCTGCCCTCATCTCTTGTTGATCAAATGGCTTCCCCTCTCTGGTCACCAATTGAAATTGTTGTGGAGAAACAAAGTGCCGGAGTAATTCAGCGGGTCAAGCAGCATCGCTGGAGAACATGGATAGGTAACATTTTGGGTCAAAACCCTTGAGAGAGAGAGAGAGCTCATTATGATGCTCATTTGTAAACTTGTAAATAGAATTTGGCTGCACAGTCATGAGTGTACAGGGAGTATAATAATGGGCTGAGAACACCTGCTTGTGGGCCGCTGGTGTTGGGATTAGGTAGACTAATGGGACTGAAGGCTGATAAATCCCTAGGGCCTGATGGTCTGCATCGCAGAGTACTCAAGGAGGTGGCTCTAGAAATCGTCGACGCATTGGTGATCATTTTCGAATGTTCCTATAGATACTGGATCAGTTCTTGTGGATTGGAGGGAGCTAATGTTATCCCATTTTTTAAGAAAAGAGGAAGAGAGAATGCAGGGAATTAGAGACCAGTTAGCCTGACATCGGTGGTGGGGAAGATGCTGGAGTCAATGATTAAAGATGTAATAGCAGCACATTTGGATAGCAGTAACAGGATCTGTCCAAGACAACATGGATTTACGAAGGGGAAATCTTGCTTGACAAATTTTTTGAAGATGTAACAAGTAAAACGAGAGAGCCAGTAGATATAATGCATCTGGACTTCCAGACAGCCTTTGATAAGGTCCCACACAGGAGATTAGTGGGCAAAATTAGAGCACATGGTATTGAGGATTGGGTATTGACATGGATAGGAAATTGGTTGGCAGACCGGAAACCTGGGCCAGGACAACTGGCCTGTGAATGGAAGAAGAACGTCGAATGGGGACAGATTGTCTTGGTTGAGGGAGTGAAGGAATGGGAATGGGAGAAAGTGGTCTGGTAGCGGGATACAGAAGAGCATTACTATTCCTGTTGGTCCCACACAAAGGAATCAAGGGTCCCTTTTAGAATGACAGGTACTTGACTAGTGGGGCTCGGTGCTGGGACCATAGCTGTTTATAATATATATTAATGATTTAGATCAGGGGTTGGGAACCTAAGGCCCATGGGCCGGACCCGGCCCGTGACCCAAAATCATCCGGCCTGCAGATGTTTTTTTTTTCCATTATCTAGACTTCTTTAGACTGTTTAATACTATTGGCCAATCCTGGTTGCTGATACAAAAAATCCAACTGATATAATCCCACACACTGGGCAAAAGGTTAGTTGGATTGGTGGGCGTGGCTCCACTGATGTAAAAGTGCAGTTGCAGCGGCCGCGATGCCTGGTGCTCAGCGCGTCCCGGAACCATCTATTCCTGTGCTTCACCCGGGGGAGGGTCAGGGTCAGGGTCAGGGTCAGGGTCAGGGTCAGGGCCGCCCTCCTCAAAGATGGCGTGACGTTGGTCCATGTGGGCGCGGCGGACAGGAATCCAGCAGTAAATGGACGGGACTAGACCTTGGAAAGGAGGGTGACGGAGGTGGGGAGTGAGGGGATGAGGGAAAGGTAGAGAAGGAATGGGAAAAGCGACGGAGAGAGGAGGGGGAAAGGGGAGAGGGGGGGATGAGGTGGGGGAGGGAGGAGGAGAAAGGAGGAGGAGAGGTGGAGAGAGGGGAGGAGAGGGGGAAGGAGAGGTGAGAGAGGGAGAATGAGAGAGAGGGGAGGAGAGAGAGTGAATGGAAGGAGGGGGAAGAGAGGGTAACAAAGGATCTGCATGAAGGTTAGGACAGGGAGAGGCGAGGGTAGTTCCAATACCAGTGTCTCAAACTAACTGCTATGTCTAGCAATGTTACAAAATTTAGAGATTTTAAAAATCAAGTCTGCAATTTATCCCATCAGATAAAGCATAAAAAGAAGTTTAATTTGACACCTAATTCACTTTCATATCTTCAGTATTAAGAAAGTTATGGCCATTTTCATACTCGGAAATTAGCATCTTGTTCCCCATTGCCTTTCAATTGACTTAACTCAAAAGCTATGATCTGGATCAGTTAAAAGCCCATAACCTTCTTAAAAATTAATTGAACTCAATGAAATTTTCACTTATTATAGATTGAAGCACTCTGAAATAAATATGAAACAATCTTACTTGGATGACCTGAAATTAAAGCATATAATTAGTTAGTTATCTAATTGTAGCTAATTACAAAATTCACTGAGTAGATCTAAACATCTATCCATTTCTTAAGAAAAGATAAACTTTTTTTAAATTGCCTAAGTGTCCAAATAACATTCACACAATAATCCACAATATAACATAATTTTTAAATCTAATTTTCATGAATTTCTGGGCCAAATGGAAGGAATTTAGTGTTTTATGCCTGTAAATTAATGGCCATTTAAATCAACTAGCGAGTGGATTTTAGTGGAATGCAGTGGATTGGAACGTTGCGGTTAGCGGTGAAATCAGGAGGAAAAATACTGTTTGTTCATACATTTTTTTCGACCCCATTTTGCAACATGAAAATATTATTAAAGTCTCCCGAAAAACCAACTTTTAATATAAAAATAAACTATTTACCTTTTTTTCTCCCCCACGCAAAATCCTTCCGGTTGGCGGTTCTCACAGCTTTTGAAGGTGATTTTTAAATTACTCTAGTTAATAAATAATTTAGAGTAATTTAAAAATACCTTCATTCATGAAATGTCGGAGCGATTTTTCTTCCGCAATGAAATCGCCCGACATGGATCGATTTTTCCTGCCTGTGGAAAAACGGCACTTTAAGCCCGCCCCCCTCTCAAAGGCGCCAAAGTCGCGCACACGGGGAGCGGCAGAACTGCAGTGCTGCACAAGGTAAGTTGTGTAACATACCTACTATGTCCAGTCGATATCATATTGCTAAATATATAAATATTTATATATGTGGCTCGCCAGCCGCTCACAGACATGGGTCCTGGTCCCTATGCAGAACAAGGTTGCTGACACCTGATTTAGATGAAGGAATTAAAAGTAACATTAGCAAATTTGCAGATGACACAAAGCTGGGTGGCAGTGTGAACTGTGAAGAGGATGCTATGAGGATGCAGGGTGACTTAGATAGGTTGCTGGAGTGGGCAGATGCATGGCAGATGCAATATAATGTAGATACATGTGAAGTTATCCACTTTGGTGGCAAGAAAAAGTTGGAAGATTATTATCTGAATGGTGTCAGATTAGGAAAAGGGAAAGTGCAACGTGACCTGGGTGTCTTTGTACATCAGTCACTGAAAGTAAGCATGCAGGTACAGCAGGCAGTGCAGAAAGTTGGCCTTCATAACCAGAGGATTTGAGTAGAGAAACATAGAAAAATAGGTGCAGGAGTAGGCCATTCGGCCCTTCAAGCCTGCACCGCCATTCAATGTGATCATGGCTGATCATCCAACTCGGTATCTCGTACCTGCCTTCTCTCCATACCCCCGATCCCTTTAGCCGCAAGAGCCACATCCAACTTCCTCTTGAATATAGCCAATGAACGGGCCTCAACTACCTTCTGTGGCACAGAATTCCAGAGACTCACCACTCTCTGTGTAAAGAATGTTTCCTCATCTCGGTCCTAAAAGATTTCCCCCTTATCCTTAGACTGTGACCCCTTGTTCTGGACTCCCCCAACATCGGGAACAATCTTCATGCATCTAGCTTGTCCAACCCCTTAAGAAGTTTGTAAGTGTCTGTAAGATCCCCCCTCATTCCTCTAAATTCCAGTGAGTACAAGCCGAGTCTATCCAGTCTTTCTTCATATGAAAGTCCTGACATCCCAGGAATCAGTCTGGTGAATCTTCTCTGTACTCCCTCTATGGCAAGAATGTCTTTCCTCAGGTTTGGAGACCAAAACTGTACGCAATACTCCAGGTGTGGCCTCACCAAAACCCTGTACAACTGCAGTAGAACCTCCCTGCTCCTATACTCAAATCCTTTCGCTATGAATGCTAACATACCATTTGCTTTCTTCACTGCCTGCTGCACCTGCATGCCTACTTTCAATGACTGGTGTACCATGACACCCAGGTCTCGTTGCATCTCCCCTTTTCCTAATCTGCCACCATTCAGATAATAGTCTACCATCATGTTTTTGCCACCATAGTGGATAGCCTCACATTTATCCACATTATACTACATCTGCCATGCATTTGCCCACTCACCCAGCCTATCCAAATCACCCTGCAGCCTCCTAGCATCCTCCTCACACCTAACTATACCCCCAGCTTGGTGTCATCTGCAAATTTGGAGATGTTGCATTCAATTCCCTCGTCCAAATCATTAATGAATATTGTAAATAGCTGGGGTCCCAGCACTGAGCCTTGCGGTACCCCACTAGTCATTGCCTGCCATTCTGAAAAGGACCCATTTACTCCTACCCTTTGCTTCCTGTCTGCCAGCCAGTTCTCTATCCACATCAATATTGAACCACCAATACCGTGTGCTTTAAGTTTATATACTAATCTCTTATGTGGGACCTTGTCAAAAGCCTTCTGAAAGTCCAGATATAACACATCCACTGGTTCTCCCTTATCCACTCTACTAGTTACATCCTCAAAAAATTCTGTAAGATTCGTCAGACATGATTTACCTTTTGTAAATCCATGCTGACTTTGTCCAATGATTTCACCACTTTCCAAATGCGCTGCTATCCCATCTTTAATAACTGACTCTAGCAGTTTCCCCACTACCAATGTTAGACTAACTAGTCTGTAATTCCCCGCTTTCTCTTTTTTAAAAAGTGGGGTTACATTAGCTATCCTCCAGTCCTCAGGAACTACTCCAGAATCTAAGGAGTTTTGACAAATTATCACTAATGCATCCACTATTTCCGTGGCTACCTCCTTGAGCACTCTGGAATGCAGACCATCTGGCCCTGGGGATTTATCGGCCTTTAATCCATTCAATTTACCCAACAGCACTTCCCGGTTAACCTGGATTTCACTCAGTTCCGCCATCTCATTTGACCTCCGGTCCACTGCTATTTCCGCAAGATTATTTATGTCTTCCTTAGTGAAGACAGAACCAAAGTAGTTATTCAATTGGTCTGCCATGTCCTTGTTCCCCATGATCAATTCACCTGTTTCTGATTGCAAGGGACCAACATTTGTTCTAAGTAGTCTCTTTCTCTTCACATATCTATAAAAACTTTTGCAATCAGTTTTTATGTTCCCTGCCAGTTCCTTTCGTAATCTATTTTCCCTTTCCTAATTAAGCCCTTTGCCCTCCTCAAGTTAATTAATGCAATGACCTGATACATTACTCTATTATTTGAGTATAAGAGTAAAGAGGTCCTTCTGCAGTTGTACAGGGACCTGGTGAGACTAATTTGGTCTCCTAATTTGAGGACGGACATTCTTGCTGTTGAGGGAGTGTAGAGTAGGTTCATGAGGTTAATTCCTGGGAGGGTGGGACTGTCATATGATGAAAGAATGGAATGACTGGGCTCACTGGAATTTAAAAGGATTAGTGGGGATCTTATAGAAACATACACAATTATTAAGGGATTGGATATGCTAGATGCAGGAAATGTTCCTGATGTTGGGGGAGTCCAGAACCAGGGCCAAACAGTTTAAGAATAAGGGGTAGGCCATTTAGAACTGAGATGAGGAAAAACGTTTTCACCCAGAGAGTTGTGAATTTGTGGAATTCTCCGCCTCAGAAGGCAGTGAAGGCCGATTCACTGGATAAATTCAAAAGAAAGTTAGATAGAGCTCTTAGGGCTAGCGGAATCAAGGGAAATAGGAGAAGGCAGGAACGGGATAATGATTGTGGATGATCAGTCATGATCACATTGAACAACTTTGCTGGCTCGAAGGGCCGAATGGCCTACTCCTGCACCTATTTTTGATGTATCTATGTATCTATTGGTCTATGGGTCAAGTCTTGGCCCCGACAAGGTTTTACTGATTTTACTGATCTCGGCTTTTATGGAGATCACCTTATCGTGCATGTAGGATGTTGAACGTTAATGATTGTTCCATCTCATAATGGCACGACTTCACCAGTTTGCTCAGACAAACCCAAGATCTGACTTAATTAATGCAATGACCTGATATGTTACTCTATTATTTGATTTAACCAACTGCATTTGTTTTACTGCTGGCACATCAAACTTAATCCTGAAGTTTAATGTGGTTTGATCATCATTAAACCTCAATTAATATATCTGCAGCATTCGGGTTATTTACTACAAATTATTTTCTGATCAACCCAATTGCAATTTTAGAGGGCAACTACTGCTTGTTTGAAGAAGTCTTTCCCAACGTCACTCCAGATCAGTCTTGATCTTATTTTAAGGTTATCCCCTTTTTCTCAAGGTAACCTTAGGCCCCCTTCGGTCAAGGCTGACCATGGATGTTTCCAGGGTTGGTCGACCCCAGTGCTTGACTTTGTTTAATGTGGGGAGACTGGTGCACAGACAGCCACCATACAGTCCTTGACAGATCTGGATTAGGATCCAGTGGCATGGAGTCCAAGATGATTGAAGACCTTTTTCTGCTGCTGCCTTCAACCGTCTTCCCAGCCGTTGTGACGCTCCACTAAGATCAGCCATCATCCTCCGTCTGTTCCACAGTTGAGGTCTTAGTTGGATTGCTCTTTGTTAGAGTCCTCCCCCTCGACCTTACTGCCACGGATGGCCCTACCAGGAGCATAGCTCCCGATGGCATTGCTCTCAGGATCTCAGGGCCACACAAGCTTCTCCACCACGACAAGGTGACAATCTGCAGAGAAGCTCAGGGTAACCACTCCAATGGTGTTTCTTCACTTTACACATAAAAAGTTACAATCATCGGTAAATATAAGAGTCAATAAGTCATGATGCAGCTCTATAAGATTTTGGCTTGGCCATATTTCAACATGCAGTTCTGGTCACTCCGTTACAGGAAGGATGAGGAAGCTTTGGAATGGGTGCAAGGAGGTTTACCACAATTATGCCTGGATTACAGCATATTTAGTATGTGAGGTTAAACAGACTTGGATTGTTTTCTCCAGAAAGCCTGAGGTTGAGAGGTGTAGAAGTAACTAAAATTACAGGATGCATAGATCAAGTAGACAATCAGAACTTTTTTCCAGGGTGGAAATGTCGAAGACTAGAGGCCACAGCTTTAAGGTGAGAGAGGGAAAGTTTAAAGAAGATATGCAGGGCACTTTTTTTTACATGGAGGATGATGGGTGCTTTGAATGCACTTTCAGACGTGATGGTGGGTGCAGATATGACTGTGGCATTTAATGATCTTAATAGGTATATGGATATGCCGAGAATGGAGGGACATAGATCATGTGTAGGCAGAGGAGATTAGTTTAAATTGGCATAATGTTCAGTGCAAACATGGTGGGCCAAAGAGCCTGTTCTTGTGATGTACTTTTCTATGTTTTTTGTTCCATGTACTATCACAAGTGGATCATCCTTTATGACCTCAAGGGAAATCAGTGCAACCGGTGAAAATAACTGGACCATTTCAGTCTGATATTCTCCTTGTGAGTGTGCATTCTAGTCCTCCCAGGCAAATACATTTTTCCTAGGGCATAGTGCCCAAAACTGAATAATGTAATTTAAATGTGGTCTCGTTGGAGCTTTAAATCACGATGGAAAACTTTCAGTTCTTTGTATTCCAGCCCCTTTGAGGTAAAGATTAACTTTCAATTAGGCTGTCTTAATTTTTTTTTCCTTCTGCCCACCAGTGTTTAATGCTTTCATTCCATGGACACCCTTAATCTCCCTAATCCACCACAGTTCCTATCTGCTTACCATTTAGAATACACTTTGATCTATCTTTCTTATTCAGAAGTAAATGATTACAAATTGCAGTGGCATACAATTCTGCTCCAGGCATTTTTGAAGATCTGGTACTGTATCTGTTTTCAATTGTGTCACAACGTGGCATGCATTAGTTTAGTTCAAAGATACAGCACGGAAACAGGCCCTTCAGCCCACTGAGTCCCCACTGATCATTGATCACCTGTTCACATTAGCTCCCACTATCTAATCCACTACTGATATTTTATCAGCTCTGCCTCACTTTATGCAGTGGAAAGTGTAAATGACTTCCAGACTCAGTACATGATTCAAACACATCTTTAATCAGCACTAAAACTTAACAGCATGAAGGATGATTAGTTGTCAACACATCCTCGCTGCTCTAACTGTCGGAAATAGTGTGAGTATAATTATTACAGTGGGGTGGAGTTAGACATGTTGGCTGGTGTGTGATTGGTTAACATGCAACATCAATCTACAGAAAGTAAAGATAAAATGTGTAAGAATGGAAGATTTTTAAAAAATGTTCATGTGATGTTTCTGTCAGCATGACTTGCTGACTTTTATACACAATGCCATGACTGATGCAGCCAAGCCTGTTGTACACCATCTTAACCACCCTACCAACATATGTTGCCTTTTTCTGGGAGCTCTGTACACACCCCAATATCCCTCTCTTGGTCAACACTCCCACGAGTCCTGCCATTTACTGTATACTTTCCTCATGCATTCTCCCAAAATGCAATGCCTCACACTTGTCCAGATTAAACACCATCTGCCACTTCTCCACCCAAATTTCTAACATGGTGGACCGAAGGGCCAGTTCCTGTGCTAGACACAAAATGCTGGAGTACCTCAGTGGGACGCTTCAGGTCGAGACCCTTCTTCACTGTTTTATGTTCAACACTCAAAATATTTTGAAAAGATCAAAAGAGTATTGAAGTAAACATGGACATTTGAGTCAAAATATTTCAAAGATCTTTGAAAGCTTGATATGACAACTGCAATACTATTGATTTTTTTGAGAAATATTATGATTTTCTTTAAAGCATTGGTACATTAACATAGAAAATAGGTGCAGGAGTAGGCTATTCAGCCCTTCGAGCCTGAACCGCCATTCAATATGATCATGGCTGATCATCCAACTCAGTATCCTGTACCTGCCTTCTCTCCATACCCCCTGATTTCTCTAGCCACAAGGGCCACATCTAACTCCCTCTTAAATATAGCCAATGAACTGGCCTCAACTACCTTCTGTGGTAGCGAATTCCAGAGTCTCACCACTCTCTGTGTGAAAATGTTTTTCTCATCTCGGTCGTAAACGATTTCCCCCTTATCCTTAAGCTGTGACCCCTTGTCCTGAACCTCCCCAACATCGGGAACAATCTTCTTGCATCTAGCCTGTCCAACCCCTTAAGAATTTTGTACATTTCTATAAGATCCTCCCTCAATCTTCTAAATTCTAACGAGTACAAGCCGAGTCTATCCAGTCTTTCTTCATATGAAAGTCCTGACATCCCAACAATCAGTCTGGTGAACCTTCTCTTATCTCCCTCTATGGCAAGAATGTCGTGCCTCAGATTTGGAGACCAAAACTGTACGCAATACTCCAGGTGTGGCCTCACCAAGACCCTGTACAACTGCAGTAGAACCTCCCTGCTCCTATACTCAAATCCTTTTGCTATGAATGCTAATATACCATTCACTCTCTTCACTGCCTGCTGCACCTGCATGCCTACTTTCAATGACTGGTGTACCATGACACCCAGGTCTCGTTGCGTCTCCCCTTTTCCTAATTGGCCACCATTCAGATAATAGTCTACTTTCCTGTTTTTGCCACCAAAGTGGATAACCTCACATTTATCCACATTATACTGCATCTGCCATGCATTTGCCCACTCAAAGGCAGTTGCCCACTTAAGGCTATATACAACATTGAATTGTGTTTGTGAGCATCATAATGATAATATGACCATAGCTGCTTGCAAATACTCCATACATAGTGGTTACCCACCTAGTCAGTGTAGATCTTCTTATCAATAACATTTGAGAGAGAAAATAGGGAGAAACTATTGCCTCTGGTAAAGGTAAAGGGTAACCAGAGATCACTGTTTTAAAGTTCCACAAATAATCTGTGAAAACATGAAGAGAGTTGATAGTTATTCAGGTCACAACAGCAAAGTCCAAAATGCCAGAATCCAAAAGAACTTCCAAAAGCCAGTGGTCATATACTTGCAAAGAGCCAGTTTTGGAGATATGAGGAAAGGGTCAGGATATAAATTCGATAGCCTTTCCCAAGAACTGGTGTAGGCATGGGGAACAATGTGTGCTGCCTTCTGTGCTGTAAAGTTCTGTTTAACTACTGAGGTAATCAACATTTTATGAAAGAAAAAGAGAAAGGAAACATTTTATAATACATATAAGTAACATGGATGAAGGCATGGTTGCCAACTTTGCTGATGACAGAAAGTGAGGAAGGAAAGTAGGTTGTAAAAAGGACACATAAAGTTTACAAAGGGAGAAAGATAGATTAACTAAAAGGATAAAGGTGTGAGACATGAATGTGTGAAAATGTGTAATTTCCCATCTTGGCAGGAAAAATATGGCAGTGGCTCAGCAGTAGATTGGTGCCTGACAGCGCCAGAGACCCGGGTTCGATCATGATTATGGGTGCTGTCTACATGGAGTTTGTACGTTCTACCCCGTGACCGCGTGGATTTTCCCCGGATGCTCCAGTTTTCTGCCACACTCCAAAGAAGTACAAGTTTGTAGGTTAATTTGGCTTCTGTAAATTGCAAATTGTCCCTGATGTGTAGGTTAGTGTTAGCACACAGAGGTCACTGATTGGTGTGAACTCAGAGAGCCGAAGTGCCTGTTTCCATGCTGTATCTCTAAACTAACCTAAACTAAATATGAAAGAAGTGTCTTATCTTAATGGTGAGAGATGCCAGAGCTCTGAGAAAGAGAAAGATCTTGGAGTCCGAGAGTTTCGCTTACAAAGGTTTACTCTACAGGTACTGTGTGTAAACAGGAAAACTAACAGAGTGTTGTCATTTATTGTGGGGAGCATTACATATAAAAGCAGGAAGAATGTGCTTCAGTTATGTAAGCGAAACTCTTGGACTCCAAGATCTTTCTCTTTCTCAGAGCTCTGCCATCTCTCACCATTAAAATAAGACACTTCTTTCATATTTAGTTTAGGTTAGTTAATGTAAAATTTAAAATGAACTGGTTCTGTCATTGTCCTTAATTGAAAATTGTCTGCTGTACATAGTTTCAAAATCTAATCTTCTATACATAACTAAAACTCTCATCTAGTGCTCTTCGGTTTTGCATTTTGTTTCTATTTGCACAAAAACGGTACGCAATAACGCTACGATGTATTGCCACCTTACTCACCATTCTCCTGTGCTACAAGGGCAACAGGTTTTGTTCCGATCTATGGTATATTTTAAAAGTTATTTAGGTTTAAATATCTTAAAAACTGCACATGCGCATTTTGGTCTCCACACCTGTCAGTCGCCGCCATGCAGATTGGTCTCTTCTCCTGTCAGTCGCAGGAAGGGTGACGCCCCTTCCTGCACCATCAGCGCACTGATTGGCTGGGTCTGCTGTCAGTCATGGGTGGCGCCTGCCTCACCCGGTGAGGAGATTATAAAGGTGAAGGAGCGGCATGAGCATCACCAACGCTCCGCCGGCTGGAGCTATGTTTGCGGGCGCCTCTGTGATGGTGAGCGGCTGAGCCCACTTCACAGCCTCCGTGGTGCCCATCCGCAGGCGCCATCGGCCACTTCATCCGACCCAGGTTCTACCCACAAAGGCCCAGACGAGGTTCTACGTGGTGATCTAGAAGGCATCAAGACTATGGTGGTGAGACCTCCTGATGATGGGCGGTGGGGCCTCGCAGCGACAGTGGCGCTCTGGCAGTGGTGGGGCTTCGCGGCAGCGGTGGGACTTTGCGGCGGCTGTGGGGCCTTGCCGAATTTCAAAATCCACGGAGAAATCTATCTCCTCTTTTTTTCAGTTTTTTCCTATCTCGTGTCTGGTGGCAGAGGAGGGGGAATAGAGGGAAAGGAGAGCAGTGGGGGAGGTGAGGAGAGATAGTGGGGGGATGGGGGGACGTGGGGGATAGAGGGATAGGAGGGGGGTAGGGAGGGGAGAGGAGTTATGGAGGGAGGAATGGAGTGTCTGAGGGTAGACGTAGGGGAGGGATTGGGGAGGGAAGGAGGAGAGGGGAAAAATGTGTTGGGGTGAAGAGGAGGTGTGCTGGGAGATGAGGGGAAATGAGCCGCGCCTGCACTGTTAGGGACTATGTGTGAGTGGTGGAATGTTGCATTGGGGGAACAGACCCAGTCGAGTGCAATATAAATATATGACTTCCAATGCATGAAGTTTACTTTTGCCATCTCAATGTGTGACGTAAAGAAGCTTAATGATAGTTTCAGTTCTAAAGATGAATTGCTACCTGATAGGAATCATTTATCTTGGAATCTCAATCTGATAATTTTACTTCTTTATTTTAATTTGGAATTCCAAAGAAGGATCAAAGAAGTAAATTATAATTTGCACACTATCGTCTCTTCCTGTGAAGTAGATATAGATGACGTAGATATTGAGAAACAAAAGTAAGGTTTTTGCTGCATAAACATAAAATATGCATAAATGCCTAAACCAACCTCTCTTCCATTGACTCTGTCTGCACCTCATGCTCACCATAATGCTTGGCAAGGTCACCAGCATAATCAAGGAGCAGTCTCACCCCAATCAATCTGTTTTCTCTCCTCTCCATTCAGGCAAGAGGTACAGACGTTTGTAAATACATACCTCCAGATTCAGGAACAATTTCTTCCCAGCTGTAAACAGGCAACAGAATGGGTCCTCTCACCAGCTGGTGAGCTGCTCTGACCTCCAACCTACCCCATTGGAGATCATTGTAGTACCTTCAATTGGGGACATTGTATTGCTTAAATGCAGTACCCTTTATCCTTTATCTGTACACTGTGGACAGCTTGATTGTAATTCTATATATTCTTTTCTTTGTGTGTCCCTCAGCACACGTGACAATAATAAACCAAATGCTACCATCATAGAACACTGAACATTACACTAAACTAAACCAAAAACATATCTAAATTCAGTGAATGAAAACACAGCAGCAATTTGCAAGATATGACAATAAATATCTCTCTTTGAACATAGTGCTTACAGAAATAGATGCATTTTATTGCCCACATATAAAAAATAGACAAGCTAGATCTCTGCATTTCCACACCAATGAAGGCAGGAGATGCCACTAGTACACTGGTTTCATGTGTTTCCTACACTGCAATTGGCAGCTTTGTGAATCGCAGACATGATGATTGGGTGATCGTTTCGCTGAACACCTTCAATCAGCCCACCTGAACCTACCTGATCTCCCGGTTACCAAACACTTTAATTCCCCTTCCCATTCCCACACTGACCTTTCTGTCCTGGGCCTCCTCCATTATCAGAGTGAGGGCAAATGCAAATTGGGGGACCAGCACCTCATATTTTGCTTGGGCAGCTTACAACCCAGTGGTATGTATATTGATTTATCTAACTTCGTAACCCTTGTATCCCCTCTCTCTCCATCCCTCCCTCACCCAAGTCATTGTACTCTAGCCTCAAAGTCGTCTTGCTGAGTCTCATTGTCTGTAACTCGTTTTCACCGAGCCCACAGCTAACAATGACCTGTTTCTTTTATCATCATTCGCATATCTTTCATTCATTTGTTCTATATTTCTCTATATCACCGTCTATATCTCTTGTTTCCCTTTCCTCTGTCTGAAGAAGGGTCGTGACTCGAAACGTTCCCTATTTCTCCAGCGATGCTGTCTGACCCATTGAGTTACTCCAGCTTTTTCTATCTCTGGACCTCTCCTTCGTTTTGTTGTCTCGCTGCTCAGGAGGGAATGATCAGATGAATGTGCCAGTGTAATTGTATGTATTCATCCAATGGATAGAATCCATGTGCTGATTGTGCGTGTACTGTATAAGGGGCTGAATCAGGATAACAGCAATTGGGAGTGATAGGTTGATAGATTGAGATGTGTGAAAATGTGTTAAGAAAGGATGAGTGAACCTGTCTGGTGTCAAGTCAAGTCAACTTTGTTTGTCACATACACATAAAAGATGTACAGAAATGAATGTGGCAATGCCTGCGGGTTTCTGCAAAACAACAGAATAACAGAACAGATTTAAGAAGGAAATGATGGAACAATCAAAGGTAGACAAAAATGTTGGAGTAACTCAGCTGGTGAGGCAGCATCTATGGAGTGAAGGAATGGGTGACGTTTCGGGTCGAGACCCATCTTCAGACTGATGTGTGTGGCTGTGAGGACGAATGCCGTACCAGGCTGCAGAAGATAGAGTACTCATTGAATGTACTGTTATATTCACATTTTCTTGGATCATTAAATCTCTTCCTGCACTGCATCACAAGGGCAAAGCCCCAGACTGTACTCTGCGCCTTCCATCTATATTTTCTCAGCCTCTACAGGCTGCGGGCTTCTTCCTCCTGTTTCAAGAGATGAATTGATACTTTCTGTTCCAGATGGTAAAGATCTTCTAAATTGGAAGAATAGGTGCCGGAGACAAAGGATTCTGGAGCAAAAACAAGCTGATGGAAGTCAGGCAGCATCTGACAATGGGAAAGGGACAGTATGATGGTTCAGGTCGAGACATGGTATGAGGACTGAAAGAGTGAAGGAGAGATAGCCCGTTCGAGGGAAGGGTGTGGCAGGGACCTGCAAGCAATAGGCGGATACATATGAGGAGATGTGGAGAAGCAGATTGTGCCAGATAGGGGAGGGGAGGGAGGGGATAGAGACAGCAGTGATTCGTGTTAGTTAACAAAGGGTTGGAGATGATAGAATCTGATAAGAAAGGTGATGAGTGGGACCAGATAAGGATGGGATGCTGCAACTTCCAGGTGGGAATAGTGGGGGGAGGGGCAGGGATAGGAGACTAAAGGGGAAAGAACCAATTGGGGGAGGGGAAAGAAACTGGGTAACAGGGGCTTGGGGTTGATGGATGTGCATGAGAGGACTTTGGAAGATCAGGAGAGAAGGGACACAAGGTGTGGGTAACATTAAATTAGGGCATTCAATGTTCATGCCATTCGATTGTAGAGTTGCCCGATGGAATATGAAGTGCAGAATCAATGTGCAGATAGTGATTTACAGAAAAAGACAAAATGCTGGAGTAACTCAACGGATCAGTTAGCATCTCCGGCGAACATGGATAGACAACATTTTTTGTCGGGACCCTTCAGATTGTTTGTGATTGATGGGGGTGGGGGGGAGGGGGGGCAAAGGAATGCTGGATAAGAGGAAGGGCAGCGTAGAGCCTGGCAAGTGATCAGTGGCTGCAGGTGAATGGTTGAGGTGAGATGATTGGACAAAGACTGGCGATGACAAGTCAAGAGGTTTGAGGAAAGGATAGAAGAGTTGCAACTTATGAAGTCAGAGGAAGGAATGTGAGTGGAAGGGGAGGAGAAGGGGAGAGATGGATACGAGTCCAGGTAGGACATAGGGAAGGGTGGAGGGAAAGGGAGGGGGGAAGAAGGGGGGATTTCGAGTAGTTACCTAAAATTGGAGAATTCAATGTTCATAACTTGAGGTCGATCAATGAGGTGCTGTTGTTTTAATAACAGATGTTGTATTGTTATCTAGGATCACTTCACACATCTTGAAAAGCATAATAGATGCCCGAGTTTAAAAGCCATTGATAGATGTACCGTGCCAACTTTCATATCTCCTGTATACTCTCTCTGTAATGCTACCACACTGAGCTGGTCTTTGATAGTGCAAGAACAAAAGAAACAAATAACCACCTCAAGAAATGATTTTATTACAGCATTTTGTTCAAAAATTAAACCCTGTGTCTTTGTTTCTCTTCAGGGCAAATTCATTTGTCATCATATTGTGGTACATATTGAACGAACAAAGTAAAAGACTGATAGATTAGTGTCAGATCCCAACAATTCAGATACTTCAACAACTCAAATGAGACACAGCAAAGCACTGTAAACCAACAATGTAGTTTTATGGTCAACTAATGGAAGGGGGAAATATTGGTCCATTGACAACATGCTGGGAGGATAATGACCAAAACCAAACCATGGCATCCAAAGCTGGAATGAAGGAAGGGAATGGAGTTCCCACCAGAACAGAAATCTGTCAAGAGAGATGTGGGTGATTCTCAGGATATCCTATATGTGTGGTAAGAGAAACAAAATGCCATAAATGGTACTGTAAAGAGTAAGCCATAGAATCATAGTCATAGAGTGATACAGTGTTGAAACAGGCCCTTCGACCCAACTTGCCCACACCAGCCACATGCCCCAGCTACACTAGTCCCACCTGCCTGCGCTTGGTCCATATCCTTCCAAACCTGTCCTGTCCATATACCTGTCTAACTGCTTCTTAAACATTGGGATAGTCCCAGCCTCAACTACCTCCTCTGGCAGCTTATTCTACACACCGACTACACTGTGAGTGAAAAAGTTACCTCTCAGATTCCTATTAAATCTTTTCCCCTTCTCCTTAAACCTATGGTCTTCGATTCACGTACTCTGGACAATCTATACACCTCTAAAATTACCCTTCCTCTTCCTACTGTCCGGGGAATAGAGTCCCAGTCTACTCAACCTCTCTCTATAGCTCAGGCCCTCTAGTCCTGGCAACATCCTCGGAAATCTTCACTGTACCCTTCCAACATCTTTCTTATAACATGGTGCCTAGAACTTCCCGCCCTCCCCCCCCTGCATCAGTCTGAAGAAGGGTTTCGGCCCAAAACGGTGCCCATTTCCTTCGCTCCTTAGATGCTGCCACACCCGTTGAGTTTCTCCAGCATTTTTGTCTACCTCCAATAATCTAAATGTGGCCTCACCAACGTCTTGTACAACTGCAACATGACCTCCCAACTTCTATACTCAATACGCTGACAGATGAAGGGCAAGCAACCTTCCACCATCATCCTCTGCTTCCTTCCATGAAGCCAATTTTCTATCCACTCAGCTATCTCTCCTTGGATCCATGCGATCTAACTTTCCAAAGCAGCCTACCATGCGGAACCTTGTCGAATGCCTTACTGAAATCCAAGTATACAACATTCACAACTCTGCCCTCATCGACCTTTTTGGTCACGTCTTCAACAAACTCAATCAGATGTTTAACACATGATACCCCATGTACAAATCCAAGCTGACCATCCCTAATCAGCCCTTGTACATCCAAATGCTTGTATATCCTATCCCTCAAAATACTCTCTAATAACTTTTCACCTACAGATGTTAAGCTCACTGGCCTATAGTTCCCAGCATTTTCCTTGCAGCCCTTCTTGAATAGAGGCACAACATTTGCCACCCTCCAGTCTTCCGGCACCGCTACCGCATTTAAAGATATCTCATAAATTTCAACCAGGTCTCTGGCAATTTCCTCTCTAGTTTCCCACAATGTCCTCAGATATATCAGATCAGGCCCTGGAGATTTGTCTACCTTCATAAATGCTAGTACCTTCAGCACCTCTTCAACGGTACTACTGACTGCTCTCATTGACTGCCCCAAGTTCCTCCGTCCTCCTGTCTTTCCCCTTAGTACATACAGAGGATTTACGAAGGAGAAAATTGGGAGAGGACCTTGCCCATTGTTGAGCACCTTCCCCATCTCCTGTGGTTCCACACAGAGGTGACCGTTTTGATTCCTGAGGGGCCCCATTCTATCTCTAGTTACCCTTTTCCCCCTTATGTATTTTCTAGACTAAGTGGGACCCGTTGGGCCCCAGCTTCACATGGGAGGGCTGGTCCCCCAACGCAATATTCCACCCCTAAACCAATTCCAATATTGCTGATCAGTGGGTCTGGAGAGCTAGCATGGTGTTGTGGGCCGAAGGGATTGGTTTCCAGAAGGCTAGTATGAACATTGTGGGCCGAATGGATTCTTGAGCTGGCAGCTCAGTCACTGAGACCACACACATACACACACACTGACAAATACATACACAGCCAGACACTCACACAGACACTCACACAGACACACACAGACACTCACACAGACACGCTCACACACACTCACACACACTCACACACACATACACACACTGACTCACACACCATATATACATGGCAGTAGACTTTCTTGAATACTCACACGGCTGAGCACGGCCTCTCCACTTAGGGGCTTTCGCAGTCAGCGGCACTTCCGCAATCAGCGTGACCTCTGCACTTACCGGAAACACGAGGAATGCGGTGGAAGAGGGGGGCCACTACCCGGGATATCCCACATAAAGACCTAATGGAATTGGAGGACCGGTTCCTCCAAAGGATAGGTGTATCCTAAGCGGTCTCGTTGTAAAGGATGTGGGATACGGGGATACAGGGAGAGAAGGGATACTGTTATAAGATAGGGAACTATCAGCATTAGGGGCCTCTCAAGCAACTATAGGGTAAATAATACGATACGGTCGGAGAGAGGAGCCGAGCGCAGTCTATGGCAGCGCATCACTGCAGCGATCGCGAGGAAGTTCCCCTCTTTGTTGGATTGGGACCTGAAGTTGAGTGTGGAGTGGTCCACGCTTGAGGAGGGGAGCAGTCATCTCAGACAGTCTGCCCTCATCAGTGGCATTTATAATGAGCAGCTGGGATTCCCTGAGGAGCGAGCGCTAAACTCCACTATGGTAGGATTCCTGGTTAAAACGGCAGTTCCCCACTTGAAGGGTATACTTCTACCCCTTTTGGGACTGTCCATAGGCAAATCTGTGGGGGAAGCCTTAGCTCTCCTGGAGAGGCTAGATCACGTGGTGGGGCCTCACAGTTTCCAGGTACATAAAATAGACTATGGTAGGAGTGGGAACTGGGGGGACATTCTGTCTCAGCCCCCGTCTCAGTGTAAGGAAATGTTTCAGGCTCTATTGAGGGCCAGGGTCCCTAGGGAGAGGGTGGATGGGATACCCAGTCCCGCCCTCTATGCTTCATGGAAAGATCACTGTCTGGGGAGGACGAGCGAGTCTGGGGAGAAAGGAACAAACATCACCCGGAAAGATGGAGGGAGGACTCCGCTCTTCCCGACACCCTATAGATGGTTGGTAGCGATACCTATGGGGTTGCATCTGCAGGGGGAGGAGGTGAGGGATGGAGACCTCCCTGACCCACTCCCATAGGGGTGTGGCCAGGTCCCCCGGCAGATATATTCGGCAGCCCTTTCCCGGCCGGGAGACCTGAGGCCATACGTACCCGTTGCAGTACATTGGTTGGTCCTAGTGGACACTGGGGCAGAACACACCATAGACCCAGGGAATTCCAGGAAGATACACGGCCCGAAGGTGCTGGTGGAGGGGCTAGAGGCCGTCCCCGTTCCCAGCCGACAAACCACTCTTCCCGTGCCGATTGTAACTTGGCCACCTGTGACTACTTCGGTCCTCATTACCCCCTCTTCCGAGTGCATATTGGGAATGAACGTGTTGTGAGGCCGGTCGTTACAAACCAGCAGGGGAGGGTTCACCTTTGGAGTGGCCTGAGCCACCGTGCTAGTGGGGCAGGCCAAGTAGGAACCATCGGTCGTCCCGCCTCCCACACGGGTGATTCACACCAAGCAGTATTGCCAACCCAGTCGAGGCTTTGCATAAGACTGGGGTCATCAGACTGGCCACTTCCCCTGATAACAATCCGGTCTGGTTGGTATGGAAAGCAAATGGCATGTGGAGAATGAAAATTGACTTCCATCAGTTGAACAAACATGTCCCGCCACCCCAGATGTGGTGACCAGAGTAGAGGGTAAGTCAGGGCATGAAGGGAAACCTTGGTATGCGGTAATTGACTTGGCTAATGCTTTTTTTTCGATTCCCCTGAGCCCTGGTTCCCAGGATCAATTTGCTTTTACTAGGAGGGACAGCAGTACACTTTTTGTCACCTACCACAGGGGTACATACAAAGCCCCACCCTTTGTCATGGTATTATTGCCAGTGATCTGGAACAGTTCCCTTGGACTCCACCGTCTCCATGTCCCACTATATAGATGGTGTGTTGCTGGAGGTGCCTAGCGAGGAGGTGGTGGCCGAGGCCTTTGAAGCATTGATGAAACAGTTCAAGGACCGCGGGTGGTACATCAACTCTGATGAAGGCCGGGGACCTAGCCAGAATGTTGTTTATTTGGGTATACAGTGGCATTCGGGCCACCACAAAATTCCAGAAAAGGCCAGGAAAAAGATCCTGAAAGCCTCAGTGCCTACCTCAAAGGTCGGGACGCAGAGATTTGTGGGTCTTCTTGGTTACTGGCACCAACATATTCCCCACCTCGCTATGATCTTCAGGCCACTCGACCAGGTATCTCGGAAAAAGACTGCCTTTGTCTGCCTCAAGCAACTATAGGGTAAATAATACGATACGGTCGGTGAGAGGAGCCGAGCGTAGTCTATGGCAGCGCATCACTGCAGCGATCGCGAGGAAGTTCCCCTCTTTGTTGGATTGGGACCTGAAGTTGAGTGTGGAGTGGTCCACGCTTGAGGAGGGGAGCAGTCATCTCAGACAGTCTGCCCTCATCAGTGGCATTTATAATGAGCAGCTGGGATTCCCTGAGGAGCGAGCGCTAAACTCCACTATGGTAGGATTCCTGGTTAAAACGGCAGTGGGGACCTGAGCAGCAGGTGGTGTTCAGAAGGAATGTGGACACCTCGACCTACATTAATGTATCTCCTGTTCGAAACTCGTTTCTCACCCTCAGCTATAAATTTGCCCAACGGCTAAATGTCTCAGCTTGCTGTGTGTACATATCCAGTACCATTGTGGGGGCAGCTTAACCCCATTCTCCTGCCTTCTCCCCATAACCTCTGCCTTAAATATATCCAGTGACTTGGCCTCCACTCCCTTCTATGGCAAAGAATTCCATAGATTCACCATCCTCTGACTAAAGAAATTCCTTGTCATCGCCTTCGGAAAAGAATGTCCTTTGTAACAACACAATAATTGTTTGGTTGGCCACTAAGCACAAAGCTAATTTAATTTAAATACAGGTACAGATTTGCGACTGATTAGCAACTGTGTGTATTTAATAAATTGCAGGTTGAAAGATTGAAGCCCTGTTTCCTATTGTTTATATCAAGGAGTTTTTCTGGAATGTTTAGAATACACAACAGTTTAATTCTAAGCGGACTGACATTGTTAAATCCTGCTATCTGATAAATAAAAATAAAAATTTGTGACACAGCTTTGCAAAATGTGTGAATCACACTTTACAAGGAGATGATAAATCTTAACTTGTATTGCAAAAATAACCATGTTACCATCTAGCTTATCCACAACAATTTAACACCAATGTTCAGCGCTTCCTCTTTTTGCGTATGGCATGCACAGCCTAACGTTGTAGGACAACTTGTTCTATTTGATCTTATTTGATTGCATTCGTCGAAACAGGGCGGACCACATGAAGGTTGCAATCTTCTACCCCTGTTCAGCACTGAAAATGTAAAACACTGCTGAATGCAGTAATACTCTCTCAATGGCAAGGAGGATAAACTGATCAACATTTCACAGCAAATGCCTGGTCAGTAGAAACATTTATCAAAAAGCTGATGATTGCTGATGCTGGAAATTTTAAATAAAAACTGCAACCATATGTTTAGATTAGTTATTTGTCCCATGTACCGAGGTATAGTGAAAAGCTTTTGTTGCATACTAACCAGTCAGCGGAAATACTGTACATGATTACAATCGAGCCATCTGCAGTGTACAGATACATGATAAAGGGAAGCATGTACAGTGCAAGATAATGTTCTATTAAAGTAAAGTCCAATTAAAGATAGTTCAAGTAGATTGGACACGCTACAGGCAGGAAACATGTTCCCGATGTTGGGGGAGTCTAGAACCAGAGGCCACAGTTTAAGAATAAGGAGTAAGCCATTTAGAACGGAGGCAAGGAAACAGTTTTTCTCACAGAGAGTGGTCTGTGGAATTCTCTGCCTCAGAGGGTGGTGGAGGCAGGTTCTCTGGATGCTTCAAAGAGAGAGCTAGATAGGGCTCTTAAAAATAGCGGAGTCAGGGCATAGGGGGAGAAGGCAGGAACGGGGTACTGATTGGGGATGATCAGCCATGATCACATTGAATGGCGGTGCTGGCTCGAAGGGCCGAATGGCCTACTCCTGCATCTATTGTCTATTGAGTGTCTCCAAAGAGGTAGATAGTAGCTCAGGACTGCTCTCCAGTTGATAGGATGGTGCAGTTGCCTGAAAACAGCTGGGAAGAAACTGTCCCCGAACCTGGAAGTGTGCAATTTTCATACTTCTGTACATCTTGCCTGATGGGAGAGGGGACAAGAGAGAGTGACCGGAGTGAGGCTAGTCCTTTGATTATGCTGGTGGCCTTGCCGAGGCAGCGTGAAGTGTAAATGGAGTCAATGGAAGGGAGGTCGATTTGTAACTTATAAGAAAACTGATTATGCTGGAGATGCTCAGCACATCAAGCAGCATCTGTAGAGAGAGATCCAGAGGGAATGGTTCAGGTTAATGATATGATGGAGCGTTGACCTGAAAGATCAACCCTATTTCTCTCTCCACAGATGCTCCTGATCTACTTTCCTGTTATTATTCCAAGTGGAAACATCACCAAGAATTAAGGGAGAGAGGCCTTATCTCTAAGGCAAACTTAAAATAGAGATGTAAAAAAATAAGAATAAGGATTAAAAGTGTAGCATGTATTTTAAAAACTCACATATAACCATTTAACAATTACAGCACGGAAACAGGCCTTCTCGGCCCTTCCAGTCCGTGCCGACCATTTATTTTTCCCTAATCCCATCTACCTGCACTCAGACCATACCCATCCATTCCCTTCCCATCCATATACCTATCCACTTTACTTTTAAATGTTAAAATCGATCCTGCCTCCACCACTCCTGCAGGAAGATCATTCCACACAGTCACCACTCTCTAAGTAAAGAAGTTCCCCCTCATGTTACCCCTAAACTTCTGTCCCTTAATTCTCATGTCATGCCCTCTTGTTTGAATCTTCCCTACCCTCAATGGGAAAAGCTTATCCACGTCAACTCTGTCTATCCCTTTCATCATTTTAAAGACCTCAATCAAGTCCCCCCTTAACTTTCTGCGCTCCAAAGAATAAAGACCTACAAAGAATATGGACACTACAAAACAAAAATCTTGACCAATTGCTTGGATTTTACTTCGGAGTCACGTGAGTGACTACGTGAAGAAGCCCCGCCTGGCGCTGGATCGGCATTACGTCGACGCTATCGGTAGAGAAAGAGCTGCAGAGCGCAGCTCCACACAGCGGTAAGGAACCGGCCCGCAGGTAAGAGAGTTTTCGGAATTTTAGGGCGAGGTTCCAGAACTCCGTGCCTGGTGGGTAAACCAGGAGGAGTTAGCAAAAAACAAAATGGAGAAAGCCAAAAAACAGCGGGTAAAACGTGCGTCCCGGGGTGATGAGTCGGGACAAGAGTTTATTGCGAAGTTGGTTCCGATACCGGTGGCCGTTGAAATACCCGTTAGTGAGGCTTTGATTGCTCCACAAACAGAAACTTTGGAGGAAAACCCAGTGCCTAAAATATGTAAAAGAAAATCTGAAAGGCCTGTGGGTTCTTATGAATCTGATTCAGAAGGTCCAGATAGGAAAGCCTTATGGCTCAGAATGGACCAAATGGAGAAAATGCTCCAAACTATTATCAACCAAGGGTTTAAGAACCCAGAATATTCCCAGGCAGCCCCTGAGGGGGTTCCATATCAAGAATATGGTGCCAGTTTGAATTGGGAATTTGAAACTCCAGTGCCTGGGATTGGACTGGAGGAAGTCTCCTTTGAACAAGTTTCAGGAGTACCAGGGCTGTATGAGACAGACCCTGAAAGTGGTGATTGCGGTCCGGAGTACACACCACAATACAATTATATGGATCCAGGTGTGCCTGATGTGGCACAAAGTTTTGCTATACCTGGAGGAGGCGGTGAGGCCATGGAAGAAAACCTGGCGGCCAATATTAATTATATGGTCTCTCACCCGCTTCAAGAAGCTGTTATGGTTGAGACAGCAGAAATGTATAAAACACCTATCAATTGTGCCTCATTGAAGGTACCTACGGTGAATCTGGCTGTTTGGGCGCCAATGTCATCGATAATGCGGGCGCAGGAGATTCGATTTCAAAGAGTCCTCAAGCTGATTTCAGCTGGCATTACTGCATTTGGTAGACAAGTGGAAGGTTGTGGAATGACCAAAGTGCAGAAACATATGTTGGCTTTATTTTGCAACTCATTTTTTGAGATAAATTGCATGAGGAAGATTGCCATTCGGCCTCTGTTACATCCAAGATTTGCAGGGTTGTGTAAACCAAGCAATGTTCAAACTCCTGGTTATTTGTTCGGAGAGGATTTGTCTAAGCAAATTAAAGAAATGGATGAAGAGGCAAAGACTTTTGGTCGTATGAAACCCTTCAGCTTTGGCCAGAGATGGACTGGCTATATGAAAAGGGGATTTGATTTTGGAGCTGGTACAAGCCGAGGCAGGAGTATGATAAGGAAAAACTTCCAGCCAACACAGCCGAATGTACGCCCCTTCATTGGGAAAAGGAGATCATTTCGTCCAGTTGGAGAGGTACATAAACATTATCCTATTAAAGAGGAATGTTGGGATGAGCCACAGATTGGTGGTAGACTCCAAATGTTTTATAAGGAATGGGACAATATAACAGCTGATCGTGTTGTATTAGATACTGTGCTAGGATCTACCATTGATTTTGTGGAAGGTATGGATCCATTGGGACAGAATGAGCCTAGTCATTCTTTGATGTTCTCAGATCTTGAGAAAATTCAAATTGACAAAGAGATTAAGACAAAGAGATATTTTCCCCAGACCAAAGAAAGATGGGGTTGTAGAATCATTTTAGATCTCACACTTTTGAATACATTTGTCCAGTATAAACATTTAAAAATGGACACATTCTACACTGCAATGCAGTTGGTATCGACAGGCTGTTATATGGCTACAATAGATTTGAAGGATGCATATTATTCGGTCCCAATTCATCATAGTTTTCGCAGGTATTTAAAGTTTAAATGGATGGGACAGCTGTGGCAATACAAAGCTTTGCCTAATGGATTAAGGTCAGCACCTAGATTGTTCACAAAATTGTTGAAGCCAGCACTTGCACTGATAAGGGCACAAAAACACATCGTTATGGCTTATCTAGATGACATTTTAATTGTCAATGCTAATCAGGAATCAGCTGAAAAATCAGTCTCAGCAACTATAAGCTTGTTTGAGAAGTTGGGTTTCCTGATCCATCCAACAAAATCTAAGTTACAGCCATCCCAAACCATTGAATATCTGGGGTTTGTGATAAACTCAGTTACCATGTTGGTAACTTTACCAATGGATAAGGTGTTAGATTTGACAAATGTGTGTCAAAACCTGACTAACAAACTTTATCCCTCCATCCGAGAGGTTGCCAAGGTTATTGGTAAGTTGGTAGCAGCATTTCCTGCAGTAGAGTTTGGTCATCTACATTACCAAAATCTTCAAAGGGCAAAAACTAAAGCGCTAATTCATCGAGCAGGCCATTTTGATAGGCCAATGCAATTGCCTAAGGAAGCTTTATCAGAATTACATTGGTGGATTGAGAATGTTCTACAAGCTGCTAAGAACATTTTAATTCATCAGCCAGTAGTGTTTTTACAAACTGATGCAAGTTCTCTCAGATGGGGGGCTACGGATAATGAGACCAGCTGTGGAGGCAGATGGGCTGTCCAAGAGGATTTGTTGCTCCAAACATATGGTATTAATTATTTGGAGCTACTGGGAGCATTTTATGGATTAAAAGCTTATTGCTCTTCATTAAAGGATTTGCATGTCCAAGTACAAATAGATAATACGACAGCTGTGGCATATATCAATCACATGGGTGGTGTCAGATCAATATCATGTGATCATCTGGTAAACCAGATATGGCAATGGTGTATGGGAAAAAATATTTGGCTTTCAGCTATTTATCTCCCGGGGAGAGACAATGTTGTGGCAGACAAAAGATCACGAATATTTAAAAACAATACAGAATGGATGTCAAATCCACAAATTTTCAAAAATATTGTCAGTCGGTATGGAGTACCGGACATTGATCTGTTTGCATCTAGATTGAATCACCAATTGCCGAAATACGTGTCTTGGGAACACGATCCAGGGGCAGTAGCGGTGGATGCTTTCTCGCTACACTGGGGGAATACGTTCTTTTATGCTTTTCCCCCATTCTGTCTCATTGGGCAATGTCTCAAGAAAATAGCGCAAGACGCTGCCAAAGGCATTTTGGTGGTGCCAAATTGGCCCACGCAGTCATGGTTCCCATTGATGCTAAAAATGATTATTGAACCATGTATGACAATTCCCAGTTGCGACAATCTATTGACACAACCAGTAACAAAAGAAATTCATCCATTGCATGATCATATGAATTTGTTAATCTGCAGGTTCTGACCAGACCATTGCAAGAGTTTGAACTGTTGGACAGGACCATGGATGTTTTAGATGCAGCTTGGAGGAATAGCACTAAAAAACAATGTATGTCGCATATAAGGACATGGGAAGCTTTTTGTACACAGTCAAAGATATCTTATCATACTGCAAACATTTCAAATGTATTGGAGTTCCTTGCTGGGTTACACTTTGATGAGCATTTGAGTTATAGTGCCATTAATTGTGCTCGGAGTGCATTGTCATCCTATTTAGGACAAAATTCGGATCGGGATTCAGTTGGGTCTCACCCATTAGTATCCCGATTCATGAAAGGTATTTTCAATAAAAATCCTCCCAAGCCCAGATATACAGAAATTTGGGATGTTAGCATTGTTCTCACTTTGCTTAAACAATGGACTCCAATTAATTCAATGTCTTTGCAGAAATTAACATTCAAGGTGGTTATGTTAATGGCATTGGTATCAGCTCAAAGAGTACAAACTTTGCAATTGTTACGGTTGGATTGCATGCATGTGAATACAGATAACATTGTGTTTTATGTTTATGACTTGATCAAACAAAGCAGACCAGGAAGAACTGGAATGAAGGTAATGTTTAAAGCATATCCTGTTGATGAAACATTGTGTGTAGTTAAGCATTTAACTCAATACATTGAGGTAACCAAAAATCTCAGAGGTTCTGAGAAAGCGTTATTGATAACACACAAAAAACCACATACAAAAGTTTCAGTTCAAACCATTTCTAGATGGTTAAAACAGGTTTTGGGTCTAGCAGGAATAGACACTGATGTGTTTAAATCTCACTCCACTAGGGCGGCAACTACGTCCGCGGCGAAGGTACAGGACGTACCACTCGATCAAATTTTAGAAGCCGCAGGGTGGTCTAGAGAAGAAACTTTTTCAAAGTTCTACAATAAACCTGTTGTCACGGTGCCAGCAGTACTGGGTTCTCTTTAAATGCTTGCTTTGTTTTATATTATCGATTTATATTATCGATTTATGTTACCATTGACATCATTTATCAATTATTTTGTAATTTTCCCCTGCGATATAGGGGTTATTATTAAAAAAGTTGTTCTTTTTATAATTAAAGGACTTATTACATAAATTGTAACAATGTGTTAAAATACTATTTACTCACTACTGTTTTGACTAAACAGAGAGTTGTATGAAATGAATTTACGACATAAAAAACACAGAGCTTTAAAATCTTCACGTAGTCACTCACGTGACTCCGAAGTAAAATAGTGAGATTAAACGAGAACTTACCTGTTCGAAGTTTGATCTTTATTTTATGAGGAGTTACGATGAGGGATTACGTGCCCTCCACTCCCAACCCTCATAATGTAAATGATCATCTGGTAGTTCTAGTCTATTTTGAGCCTTACTATTTTACTTCGGCTATTGGTTCTGTGTTTTTCATGCCGCTGCTTTGAAGTATGCTGATCCAGCGCCAGGCGGGGCTTCTTCACGTAATCCCTCATCGTAACTCCTCATAAAATAAAGATCAAACTTCGAACAGGTAAGTTCTCGTTTAATCTCACTATTATAATTTATATTGTGTATCATTCCATATAGTTATAGATCGTTCAATAGTCTGAACATTTTGAGAAATGTTCTCCCAGCATAAAGTATTCCAAAAATCGGTTGTAGTTTAAATCTGCCATCAGCAGTACATTCTGTCACAATCAAAAAACACAATTCTGGAGAAACTCAACAGTCAGACAGCATCTGTGGAGGGAAATGGACAGACGATGTTTCATGTCCAGAACCTCCTTCTGTGCTGATAACTTATCAGTACATCTTTATGTGGGAGGAAACCAGTAAAATCAATAGAAACTTATGCAGTAACACGAGGAAAGTGAAAATTCCACACCTTTAGCACCGGAGGTCAGGATTGAACTTGGATTCTGGGAATGTGAGACGGGTCAATGGAAGAGTATATATGATGATATATGATGCCACTGCTCCCACTGTGGAATTCAATCGTCCCACTTACAATGTGTAGGGAGAAATTGCAGATGCTGGTTTAAACCGAAGACAGACACAAAAAGCTGGAGTTACTCAAATTGTTTTGGGTTGGGACCTTTCCTCAGACTGTCTGAAGAAGGGTCCAACTTGAACTCTCCAGTCCATCCACAGATGTAAATATTTTCTTAAAGACACACTGTTGCTAAATCCTATATCTTAACAATCTGATGTATTGGAGGGATCAAGAAAGCCAATGCACGGAATGAGTTAGGCAATACACATGTTTTGCACAAATCAACCAGGTGTCCCATGTGAAATAATTCAACTATACCAATGATTCATACTATTCTGCTATATTCTCATCTGAAGAAGGGTCTTGACCCAAAACGTCACCCATTCCTCCAGAGATGCTGCCTGTCCCGCTGAGTTACTCCAGCATTTTGTGTCTTTCTTCACTTTAAACTAGCACCTGCAGTTCATTCCCACACAATATCCCTGCTGACTGATTTAACATGTCTAGTTGTATATTTTCTTGTTTTCAGTTACAGACAATGGTTACAAACTCCAATGTGGTTTTCAGTGATGATTCTTAGTCTTTTTTTACGTGGGGGTGGTGGGGGGGGGAATAGGGGGAATCTGTTTCCCAGTCACATACCTGGACGGAGATGCGTCTTTTCTCTGAGTCGAATCTTCACCTCCCCCCCACCAACTGGACTGGCGCGGTCTTTCCTACCGGAGACCGGCCAGAGCTTCAGCGGCGGTGCAGCACTGAATTACCATCACGGAGCGGGACGATGCCTTGCCAGGGAACGCCTGTGTTGGAGCTCCGGAGTGTTGCACCTGCTGACTTTAACACTGTAGTGCTGTGGTTTGCGGAGCTTCTAGCTACGGGCAGTGCTGACTTTATCATCGCGGAGGCCTGGGACCCCTTGCTGGGGGTCGCCAATACTGGAGCTCTGACCAGCGCGGACTGCGGATTTCAGACGCCGTGGTCTCTGGTAAGAAGTGGCCGATTCGGAAACTCCAAGCCGCAGAGTGTGTTACGATCCCTTCCAACGCCGGAGCTCCAATCATCCCTGCAAGAGAGCCTGAACATCGAGCTGTCCGTAATGGCGACTGCGGTGGGTTCAAAGACCTCGACCACGGGTGAACAATGAGGAACAACGTCTTCAGCACGTGTGTGTGAACGGAAAGAGCTCCAATTGGCACCCAGTGTTGAGTGGTACACCCCAGGGCACAGTACTTGGCCCACACCTATTTTTGCTTTACATCA
Source organism: Raja brachyura (assembly GCA_963514005.1). The sequence goes on from OY740782.1 coordinate 42,442,596, forward strand.
ATGACATCCATGAAAAAGTCGCAAGTACGACCAGACTATTCGCTGATGATTGTTTGCTGTACCGTCCAATTAAGTCAGCTGATGATGAAGATGCTCTCCAAAAGGATCTCGATACTATGGTCGAGTGGTCACAACAATGGGGCATGCAGTTCAACCCTTCCAAATGTGAAACCATGCATGTCACCAGAAAGAGGAATCCAGGCGTCACATCTTACAACATACTTGGTGTCACCCTTGAAGAATCCAAACAAACCAAGTATCTTGGCATCAAATTGCAGAATGATCTACGCTGGAATGGTCAGACTCATCATGCAACAGTGAAAGCAACAGGCGTCCTAAACTTCCTGAGGCGCAACTTCCATCATTGTTCAGCTTCTGTCAAGGAGAAGCTGTATTTCACCCTCGTTAGACCTCATCTGGACTACGCAGTTGCAGCTTGGGGCCCATACACAGATAAAAACATTTCATCCATCGAACGTGTCCAAAGACAGGCCGCTCGATTTGTTACTAACACCTACGAGAGAGAAGCTAGTGTCACCAAACTTCTGAATTCTCTGGGGTGGAACCCTCTCCAAGACAGATGTGAAGCTCACCGTTTGACCTGTTTTTAAAAAGTGTTAAATGGTCAGCTAGACATAGATCACAAGACCTACACCAACCCCAAACCAATTAGGAGCAGACGAGGGCATTCGACCCAATTTGTGGTCCCAGCCACAAAGACAGATGTGTACACCAATTTGTTATTTCCACGCACTATTAAAGCATGGAATAATCTCCACCAAGCCACGGTTGCCCAGCCAGATGCAACTAAATTTAAAGTGGCACTTTTTTCCCAATAACCCTCTCTGGCTAAACCACTCCCTTCACCACCTCCAGTTTAAATTCCAGTTGAAATATTTTGGAGGACCAAGTAACCAATAACCAAGAACCAAGGAAGATGACTGAACTTTATTGCCCTCACTCACAGTGGGAAACGTTGATTCCGTTGTGGTGGATGTTCATGTTAAACTCTATCGTGTATTGCGTTCTTTTTATTTGTATGGCTATATGGTAACTCAAATCTCACTGTACCAATTGATGCATGTGACAATAAATGTAACTTGAACTTGATTTGTGTGCACAATCAATAGCATTGCTGGGGAAGCAAGCAGAAGGAGAATGGAGATACAAGGAGTAGCAGATGCTGGAATCAAACTGCTAGACAAACTCAGTGGGTCAGCCATTGCATGTGGAAGGAATGGCGAGGCAATGTTTGGAAAGGGGCTGATGAAGGGTCTTGACATTGTCTGTCCATTCCCTCCACTGTTGTGGCTGGCACGCAAAAACAAAAGCTTTTTCTGCTGATTTTCAGGCAAATAAATGATTGGCAAGTGGTCCATTTGGACGTCTTATGTTGAGTCCTTCGTCCGTTTGTTGTAATCTATATATTACTAAAACTCTCATCTTGTGTATATGTATATGTGTTTGTATGTATGATTATATATGCCCGAAACTCCGCAAAAATGTTACACGATAACGCAACAATTTTAGTCCCACCTTACTCACCATAGCGTGCCGTTATGGAGTAGCAAGTTTCATTCGATTTGACAAAGTAATTTCCTTTAAAAACTTATACAGCGCTCCCATTTGCCGGGTCCGTCAGCCGCGCCTGTGCAGTTGAGGGAGGCCTGTCAGCCGCCTCACAATTGAAAATGGCGCCGGTGACGCAAAATGACGCCGTCTCCCCGCGCGTGCCCACTGGGCTCCGTATCCACACGTGTGCAGTTGGGGAAGGCTTGCCGGGCCGGGATCGCCATTTTGACTGAACATTGAGTTCGTGTATGGGTGAGTGGTGGAATATTGCATTGGGGGAGGGGACTCAATGGTTCCGCGCTTGGTCTAGTATATAATAATTACAACCAGCTTTGCTGTCCAGCTCAACCGAGGATTAGTGGCTGTAGGCAGAGGTGAATGGTTTTTATGTACTAAGAAGTGGAGATTTGATACACTCCACTTATTTTAAGAACTTTATCACAGGATTACAACCTTCAGTGTCGTCTACAGTTACTGGTTGTGACAGTCAATATGGAGGCTTTGGCCATCTGCCCTTTCCAACTAATGGTAACACCTAGAACTTACAGTTGGCAGTGAAGCAAATGCACTTACCACTGAACTTGAAGTAAGCTGCCAATAAAGTTTGAGCAGTCTCTGAGTTGAGAACGTTCCTCTTACTGATTACTATTGCAGTCAGACTTCAATTCCAGATCTCAGTCCAAAGATGAGTCCCGACCCAAAACGTCACCTATCCATGTTCTCCAGAGAAGCTGCCTGACCTGCTGAGTTACTCCAGCACTCTGTGTCCTTTTTTGTAAACCAGCATCTGCATTTCTTTGTTGCTTCAATTCCAAGGAGATCTCAGGTGTCCAGCATTTATGTCATTAAATTGGCCAAGCAACCATTCACAGGAAAGTGTTCTCATGGACAGAAAAGACGGTTTAAAAACACGATGCTTCACTTACTTTTCAAATATGGTAAATATTGCAAAATAAAGTTCAAAATACACACATGGCACAGAGAGAAGCTAAAATATCAAACTTAAGCTTCTTACAATGTAAACGTCTTACAAAAACCCTTTTTATCTTGAAATATTCATCATATATAATTACATATCAAATGTATTATTTTGTCCTGGTCCTTGGAATCAGGAGCTGTGCGAAGGATTAATTATGATGTGCTGTGCTATCAAATCTCACAGACCTCCCATTAAAAAACACAAGACATTCAGGGTAGCTTGTAATTAGCTTAAACTCATATCAGTTCAACTGAGATCTCGTGAATCCATTTGAAAAGGCTGAAGCCAGCAGGGCTTGTAGAGGTACGCTGTCACTGACAGTGAATTTGGGATTGACACCTTCAACAACTCGTGCATGGAAATCCTAAAGCTGCTGTTAATTTCACGGTGTGATTTCACCATTTGTTCCACCATCATTACAACCCAAACATCCCAGCCTGATTCTCAGTTTCTCACAGTGGGAAACGTTGATTCCACTGTGGGGGATGTTCATGTTCAACGATAGTGTATTGTGTTCTTTTTATATGTATGGTTGTATGGCAACTCAAATCTCACTGTACCAATTGGGGCATATGACAATAAGTGTAACTTGAACTTGAACTTGGATAGCCCATTATCTGTTTATTTGCACTTTATCAGTTTATTTATTCATGTGTGTATATATTTATATAATGGTATATGGACACACTGCTCTGTAGTCATGCGTACTATGTTCTGTTGTGTTGAAGCAAAGCAAGAATTTCATTGTCCGATCAGGGACACATGACAATAAACTCTCTTGAATCTTGAACTTGATTTGTGTGCACAATCAACAGCATTGCTGGGGAAGCAAGCAGAAAGAGAATGGAGATACAAGGAATAGTAAAAAGAACCAGTTTTGGATTCTCTGCTTTAAAAATATCTGCAACAAAAATACCCAATCCCGGAAGTGCATCACATTTTGTTATTTTTAGCATCTGTTAAAAGTTTGTTTTTATGTTCTTCGGTTTGTTGAATGTGGGGGAGGGGGGGATCGGGGGGGATCAGGGGAAACATTTTTTCAAGTTCTTACCTCCCCGGAGATGTGATCAATTTTCGGATTACATTCTCCGGGCTCTGCGGCCTGCCAAGCCAATTAACCTACATACCTGTACGTCTGTGGGGTGTGGGAGGATCTTGGAGAAAACCCACGCAGGTCACGGGGTGCACACTACGTGAGCACCCGTAGTCGGGATCGACCCCGGGTCTCCAGCAACTCTACCGCTGCGCCACTGTGCAGCCCACAGTACGCTATTGTTGGATTAGACTAAACAAGTAAAAGGAGTGCATTTGTTAATGGTGCGTTCTGCTTCAATACTGCACATCATGGGTAGAGTACATAATTATAGTGGTAGATGGAATCAAGCAGAATGCCTCATCCTGGAACCCGGTGCTTTTGAGCCTTGTTGGTTATGCACCCTTTCACAAGTCTATCCATCATAATTCCTACTGTGCAATCTAAATGCTCGAATGGCTTTGGAGTGTCATAGGGGAGTCACACTCTGCAAGTTATCCACTGTCTGATCTGCTTTTGTATGCACAGTAGTCAAGTCAGTCAAGTCACTTTTATTTCTATAGCACATTTAAAAAACAACTCTCATTGACCAAAGTACTTTACATTGGCGGAGGTACTAACGTTTTACAACAGTGGTTCATAGATTAAGTACATACATAAATACATACATATAGGACGTCAGAGGACGTCAAGAAAAGCTTGCGAGTAAAGATGATTTTTAAGTCTCGACTGGAGGTGGTGTGGAGGATAAGCAGGCTTTTGATGTAGGTGGGGGCAAGCACTCCTAACGTTATCGCTGCAACAGCCTGCCGCTGAATTCCAAGGGCGGTTGATGAAATTCTCTTTTGCTGGTGATGCTCATTGATTGGAACCTGTGTGGCACAAATACTACTTTCCATTAATCACCCCATGCCTGAACTTTCTCTTGATCAACATTCCAAATACTCTTTACAGATGAAGCAGTCCATTATTTGCACTCCTCCACAATGTGTCTCCATTATACTTAGAAATCGAAACACAAAACCTTAGTGATTGTTACGCAGAAGATCTCTGTACAGGCTGTAAGCATGACCGTGATGTTCCAGTCGCCTGTCTCTTTAATTCCATGGATAGACACAAAATGCTGGAGTAACTCAGCGGGATGGGAGTGGGTGACGGTTTCAGGTCGAGACCCTTCTTCAGAGTGACATCATCAGTCAGTTCTCGACCCGAAACGTCACCCATTCCTTCTCCCCAGAGATGCTGCCTGTCCCGCTGAATTACTCCAGCATTCGGTGTCTATATTCGGTTGAAGCCAGCATCTGCAGTTCCTTCCTGCACTTTAATTCCCCACCTCACTTCCACTCTGCCCACCCTGTTTGTGGCCTCCTACACTGTTCCACTCAAATCTCAATGTCAGCTCAATATTTCCATCTAATATGTCGTATTGCTCATCAGAGCTCAACATTAATTTCAACAAATTCACAATACCTTACTTCTCTTTTCAGTTCCGTTTAGTTTATTGTCATGTGTATTGAGCTACAGTGAAAAGCCTTCTTTCTTTCCCTTTTCCAACTCTTCTTTCAGCGGGCGTCACCACCACAAGTTAATCCATCTTTCCTGATCTCTACCCTTTCACAGATCTTCCCTTTTGTTCCTCTCCCTTTCTCCTATCTCTATAGACTGAAACTTCCTTTTTGTTGATTCTGTTTCTCTCTCCACTGATGATGCCTGACCCGCACAGTAGTTCCAGCATTTTCTGTTTATGCTTCTAATTCCTAGCATCTGCAGGATTTCCGTGTTGAATTAACCCGAATGCCTGAATGAAAATGTGTTATAAAATCATCTATTCTTCAAAGGGAGCCCAGATCTAAAAATGTAGGTGGGGAATTTATCAATGGATAAAAGTTACAATGACAAACAATCAAATAATACCATTTTTATATCTGAAATTACAAAGTGTTGATTTTCTTTCCTTTTAATGATTAAATCTGATTGAGTTTTTTTGAGGGAATGAGAAAAGAGACTGACGAAGGTAGCGCAGTGGATGTTGTATACATGAATTTTAGTAAGGCTTTTGATAACGTTTCTCATGGTAGGCTGATCCAGAGGGTTAAGATGAATGGGATTCATGATCTTCTTCCTCGTGTCCGGTCGTCTTCTATATCACATCTTTCCGGTCGGTCAGTGACGGTTGACGGTCAGTGGTTGCAGAATTGGCTACTTCAGTCAGTCACTGTGGTACAGTTCCTGTCGTCAGCATTGCCCGGGATGCGCCACGTGGATGATTTGGTCATATGGATTCAGAACTGGCTTACTCATAGAAGACAGGGGGTTGTGGTGGACGGTAGATGTTCTGGCTGGAGATCTGTAACCAGTGGAGTTGGGAGTAACTAGTTTAGTTTATTGTCACATGTACTGAGGTACAGTGAAAAGCTTATTCTGCAGTGATCTGTGCTGAGACCTCTGCTGTTTATAATATATGTAATATGTAATACGTATAATATAATATATATAATATATATATATATATATACATGTCTGCAATTCCTCCAACTTTGGTGTTATCAGCTAACTTACTCATCAACCCATCTACATTTGGGTGGTGGGTTGGTGAGTAAGTTGGCTGATAACACCAAGTTGGAGGAATTGCAGATAATGATGAAGGTCGTCAGAGGATATAGTGGGATATAGATTGTAGGTATGTTACAAAACTTATCTTTAGCGGTGCTGCAGTTCTGCCGCTGGTCGTGTGCGCAACTTTGGCACCTTTGGGGGGGGGGGGTTAAAATGCGGTTTTCCCCTTGCCATCCGGAGCTTTCTGTTGTCGGAGTGCGAGCTATTTCTGGAGATGCGTTCCGACTTTTATGGGCTTTTGATTGTCCTCGATCACAACTTTTGTGTTAAGTCAATTGAAAAGCAATATGAAGCAAGTTGCTAATTTCCGAGTATAAAAATAGCCCTAACTCTTTTAATACTGAAGATATGAAAGTGAATTAGGTGTCAAATTAAACTTATTTTTATGCTTTATCTGATGGGATAAATTGCAGACTTGATTTTTTAAATCTCAAAATTCTGTAACATTGCTATAGATTGGCTGCAGAAATGGGGAGAAAATGGCAGACAGAGTTTAACCTGAGCAAGTGTGAGGTGTGGCACTTTGGGAGATTAATTGTGAGAAGAGAGTATACGGTTATTGGTAAGATGCCAACCCTAAACAGTATCGATGAGCAAAGGGATCGTGGAGTCCAGGTTCACAGCTCAAGTAGAAAGGATGGTAGGGGCAGGAAGTCATGATGCAGCTCCTTAGGACTTTGGCCATGCTGCATTCGGAATATTGCATGCAGATCTGGTCGCCCCATTACAGGAAAGATCTGGAAGCTTTGGAGAGCGTACAGAGGAGGTTTACCATAATGTTGCCTGGATTAGAGGTTTTCAGCTGCAGGGAGGGGTTGGATAGTCTTGGATTGCTTCGTCTGGAACATCGGAGTTTGAGAGGAGACTTGATAGTATGAGAGCCATGGATAGGTTAGACAGTCAGAACCTTTTGCCGAGCGTGGAAACGTCTAACACGATGGCATAGTTATAAGTTGAGAGGGGGAAAGTACAATGGAGATGTGCTGAGCAAGTATTTTTCACACAAAGGGTGGTAGGAGCCTGGAACGCATTACCAGGGCTGGTGGTGGAGGCAGATACAATGCTTGCATTTATGAAGCTTTTAAATAGGCACATGGATTTACATGGATGGAGGGATATGGAGCACTTGCAGGCAGATGAGATCAGATTAGCGAGGCTTCATGTTCAGCAAAAACATTGCGAGCCAAAGGGTTCGTTCCAGTATTGTTCTATGTTCTAACCTTAAAATTCCTTTGCCACTGATTGATACTTAATGCGCGATCCAATCCATTTTATGTAAAACATCTTATCCTTTAACATCTCTGTAAACATTTGTAACAGCGACTTTTCTAATCTTTCATCATTTAAAATTGATGATGGTATAATGTATGAAGACATACAAGTGATGTATTTTCATCAAAATATTCCATGTTATCGTTACAGGCACTGAAAAGATGCAAAGAACCTGCATGCATATGTCAAAGACGCAATTATCTTACCCAGCCGCACTGAGAACTTTCAACTTCTGATACTAGATTGGAACCATGCTGGTCAAGAATGTTGCATTAGTTGGCAATCCAACTCGTTATGAATGACTAATTAATTCACAATGCTTACCTCTCCGATTTAAAATGTGTCTTCCTTACTCTCCGGAGCATCCACAGATTAGAGTGAACAATGTTGCCCACTTTATTTTGCTCAAATTATTCTCTTTCATCGTGCAAACACATAATCTATGAAACAGTGGCAGGGGTTCCTCAATTCTTATTCTGTAAAATTGAGACTGATCTGTATTTTGTTCACTTTTGGAGTGAATGTGAAGAGGATATTTCCACATCCAAAGGTATAAAATATACCTTTAAACATCCAAAGATTTAAAGATTAAAGAAACTTTTCCCAGGGTGGAAATATTAAAGATTTGTGAGCATAGCTTTATGGTGAGTGGAGCAAAGTTTAAAGAAGATGAGCGGTACAAGCTTTTGTTACTGGGAGTAGTGGGTGCCGAGAATGCACTGCTGGGGTAATGGTGGAGGTAGATATGACAGTGATGTCTAAGAGGCTTTTACATAGGCACATGGATATATTGGGAATGGAGGGTTATTGATCCTGTGTAGGCAGATGAGATTGTTTATCTTGGTATTATGTTCGGCACAAATATTGTGAGCTGAAGGGTTTGATCCTGTGCTCTACTTTTTTATGTTCTTTGCTGGTGGAACTCAGCGGGTCAAGCAGCATCTGTGGAGGGAAATGGACATGCAACATTTCAGGCTGGGACTGTTTTTCAAAGTGCTGTAAGGTTTCGACTCGAAACATTAGCTGTCTATTTCTCTTCACAGAGGCAAGCTGACCTGCTGAGCTCCTCTAGTAGTTTGTCTGTGGTCCCCTTATACCTTCTTTATTTTAATCTCCAAAATACTATTAGACCTGATTATTCTCAATGATAGAGCGTCAATAACATTCTGGGTGAAGACATATTTCCTCATTATAAATGGCTGAATTAATTCTGAGATCATCCTCCTTCGAGATTTTCCAGGCAGAGAAAATAGACTTGCAGTTTCGACCCTGTCAACCCCCCTCAGAATTTTCCATGTTCACTCATTCTACAATCCATCAAGTACATGCCAGTCCTGCTGTATCTCTTCTTATAAAATAACTTGAAGCTTTAAAAGACATGTGGACAGGTCCAATGAATGGGAAAGGTTTAGAGGGCCAAATGTAATCAATGGGATGAGCTACTAAGGTATCTAAGATGAGCATTTTGATTGGCATGGACAGTTGAACCAAAGGGTCTATTTCTTTGCTGTATGACTCTATGAACTGCACACCCCCTAGTGATCATTCCAGTAAATCTATTTTGTACCATCCTCGGAGCAAATGTAATGTTTTTAGGTACATAGAGTAAAACTACACCATGCTTGGACTCACCAAAGCCCTGAAGCAAGATTTATTTACTCTTACATTTTAACTCCCTTGTAATAAAACCTAATATACCAATTGCTTGACTGCTGTACTTGTAAGTTAATTTTGTGCTTCATGGCCTGGAACATCAAGATTCCCCTGAACACAAATATCCATAATACATTCTTGCCATTTAAAAACATATACCCTTCCTATCCAAGGATGCAGTTGGTCAGGCTTTAGGAATTTATCCACTGAAATGTGCTTTGAGACTACTATTACCTCAGTTCCTTAGCTTCCATATTCTTCTCCACAGTAAAAGCTGATGCAAAATATTTATCTGCTGCACTTCCACACTTAGTTAATTCTTGCTGAATTTTAAGGGTTTTTTTACTCTCCTTTGCCAGCCTTACGCTCTTAATAATCACTTTGGGATTTACCTTGACATTGCCCATGAGATCTATCTCATAGTGAATCCCCGTTGCCTGTATCAACCTATTACTTGCCAGACTTTGATCTGCCCCCCCTCTCTTCCAGCTTTCTTTCCCCCCACCCCACCACAATCAGTCTGAAGAAGGGCCCCAACCTGAAATATACCCCATCTATGTTCTCCAGAGATACTATCTGACCCACTGAGTTACTCCAGTACTTTGTGTCTTTTTTTGCAAACATGCATCTGTAGTTAGTTGCGCCTCCAATGAAATCTGGAAAATCACCATGGATACATCTAGAACCTATTGATGATAGGTCCTCTCAACCACCAGTAAGCTTAAAGGACGTGTCGATCTTGCTTCAAAATGATGGTAATGCAATGGATAAAGTACCAAGCTAGTAATCGAAAGGCCTCGACTAATGTTGCAAAGACCCAAACTCAAATCAGTAAATGACCTGAATCTTCAGTAGTATAGAAACAAAACTACCATCATAAAGTGCATGCAACTCAGTAATATTCTTCAGGGGAGAATATCCTTGCCATGTTGGCCTAAATGTGGTTGAGTTGGGAAAAGAAAGCTGCTATAACCATCTAACCTTTCTCACCAGCCACATTGAGACATGGGTTTAGTATAAGTTGAAAACAGAGACCTTCCTTGTTCACTTGGCTTCAGGCTTTGCCAATGTGAGGAGATGAAGTTCTTCCTTGTAAAGTAATTGCTGTTAGTTGTGTTGGTGTAAGTGTAGACACCGAGACAGAGGTAGTATGAGGAAAAGAACACCCTTTACTGAAGAAGAGTCCCCACCCGATACATCACCCGCAATGGTCCCGTTGGGGAAGGGGGTTGGCGGAAGGGGGGTGAGGGAGGGGGGGGTGAGGGAGGGGGGGGTGAGGGAAGGGGGGTGAGGAAGGGGGGTGGTGAGGGAGGCGGGTTGTGGGGAAGGGGGGTTGTGGGGAAGGGGAGTGGGAGAAGGGGGGTGGGTGAAGGGGGGGTGGGTGAAGGGGGTGGGGGAAGGGGGCTGGCGGAAGAGGGGTGGAGGAAGGGGGGGTGGGGGTGGGGTGGAGGAATGAGGGTGGGGGAATGGGGGGGTAGAGGATGGGGGATGGGGAAAGGGGGGATGGGGGAATAGGGGGTTGGGGAAGGGGGGTGTGGGGAGGGGGGGTGGTCGCAGCTCGCGCTCTGCTCACCCCGCACCTTCAGCTTTCGGCCTCACGCAGTCCCATGCTGGCTTTACTCGGAGGCTTCTGGTTCAACTCAGGAGCTTCCGGCTCGTCGTGCTGGTAACCGCAGAAGCATCCCGCACACTGCTCACACGCAGCAAAGGAGAATGGTGAGTAAGGTGGCAGAAAATCGTGGTGCTATGGCAGATCGTTTCTGCGCAAATTTAAAAACAACACAAACGGGAAGAGGACAAGATGAGAGTTTTAGTAATAGTATGCAGGATGGATGGATGGAAGGAATGGAAGTGAAACTGACTGCGGAGGACCACGGGAATGCGGGCAGTCAGCAGCGGCCGACTTCACCTGAGCTGCTAACCCTATGGCCAGCAGCCCCCGACTTGGCACCGCTACAGCCCGTACGTGTACCTCGGACTGGCAGTAAAGCCACCCGAAAGTCAGATAGGCCCGGAGACTCGGCAGGGTCCGGGCTGGAAGATTCACCGCCTGCGGATAACGACTGGCCGTTTATCTCGAATGGAGCGGTTGATGGAGCAACTGCTCCAACATGACCTACTCCAACAAACGGAGTCTGGTCACCGTGGGTCTCCTCGGACACCCACGGCAGCACCTTTTACAGGGCTGCCAAATGTCTCCCTCTCCTCGGAGGGGAGCATAAGGAGTCAATACTGGGCTGACTCTGAACATGGGGGTTTGGCTGAAGACACTTCCAGTGTGCTAGGGGTGCAGGAACAACAAGAGCTGCTCTGCATGGTCTCCAAATTTGTGATGCCCTCGCAAAAGGGACAGCCGTTACAGCCGCAGCTGGCAGCCAGCATCAACTACCTCACCACCAACCAGCTGCAGGAACAGGCCATGAGTAACACAGCTGCTAAATATTTAGCACCGGAGAACTGTGTTTCCCTCAATGTTCTCGCGGTGAACAACCCGATCTGGGGAAACATCGGTGCTGGCATCAGAACCCAGGAAGTAAAGATACAGAAGATCCTTAAACTATTGGCTTCCGGAATAACAGCATTTGCCAGGTCTGTGGATGGCAAGGACATGTCGGAAGAACAACAAGACACCCTGGCACTCTTCTGCAATGCACAGTTTGAAATAAACTGTTATAGGAAGAGTGTTATCCGACCTGCCTTCAACCCCAAATTTGCGGGGTTGTGCAAGACCAGCAGCACGCAGCCACCTACTTTACTGTTCGGGGACAACCTGCTGAAGCAGGTTAAAGACCCCAACAAGGAGGCAAAAGCCGTTGGCCTAATGAAAGCGCCGTCCACTGCCAAAACCTCGTATCCTCGGCGGCAGCACCCCTACACATCCACCAGCAAGCCAAGATACCACAATGAAAGAACAGCAGTTGGTGAAAGGTCCAAGGCCGTACGTTCAGGACAAAGGTCTTCTTTAGACCAAGGCCCAGAATGGTCTTCGTGGAAGATGCGTCAACCCCACACCCCAGCTCCTCCAAGCCCCAAGAGCCAAGTACGAAAGAAACCAACACAGCACCACCGGTAACCATGGAGGTAGATGGGTCTGGTTTCTTCCGGAACATAGCATGTGTAACTTCTTCACAGACTGGGGGAAGGTTACACTTGTTTAGAAATGCATGGAGTTCCATAACTTATGATCCTTTTATACTGCAAAGTATCCAGGGATACAAAATTGAATTAATTCACAAACTCCTCCCTCCGGTTCAGCATGCACCTAGCCGAATGTTCATGCTTTGACAAAAAGAAAGATTGGAAGGTCATGCGGACCTTTTGAGGTTACATACAAAAGGAGTAATTGAGAAATCCAAACACGAAACTTTTGAGTTTGTGTTAAATATTTTCACAAATAGCAAAACAGATGGTGGATGTCGCATCATCATTGATTTGACACAGCTGAATACTTTTGTGCAGTATACCCACTTCAAAATGGAAACATTTGTTACTGCCAAACAATTAGTTTCCAAAAGATACTTCATGGCTTGCATCGACCTAAACGATGCATACTATTCAGTACCAATAGAGAAGGGTCATCACAGATATCTGAAATGTAACTGGATGGGGCAGCTCTGGCAGTACAAAGCGCTGCCTAATGGATTAACATCAGCCCCCAGACTATTGAAACCAGCCTTGTCGTTTCTCCAAAAACAGAAACATATCGTCATGGCATATCTGGATGACATCTTAATTGTGGGAAAAACTCTGGAGTTGACCAAATTGGTTGTTTCAGCCACCAAGCTCTTATTTGAAAAGTTGGGGTTTATCATCCATCCAGATAAATCCAAGTTAACGCCTTCTATGACAATGGATTACTTGGGGTGCACAATTGACTCTGTTCACATGTCTGTGACTTTGCCAAAGGACAAAGCAACAGACTTAATGCAACAGCCTAGTTTGCATCAGTCAACCATCTATTCGACAAGTAGCCAGGGTAATTGGGAAGCTCGTGGCTGCGTTCCAAGCCACACAATTTGGACCTTTGCATTACCAAAATTTACAGAGGGCCAAGATTAAAGCACTCAAATACCATGCTGGCCATTTTGACAGGCCAACGCAGTTACCAGCCAAAGCAGTTTTGGAATTGCAATGGTGGATTAACAACACTCGACATTGCTTATATCCCATCATTATCAGCAATCCTTCAGTTGTGTTACAAATTAACGCCAGCGCTCATGGCTGGGGAGCAGTACCACCTCCAGATGCGGTGGTAGATGGAATGCACATGAGTTAACTTTACTGGGTATTAATCATCTAGAGATGTTGGGAGCGTTCCACCAAATTCGAGCTTACTGTTCGGACATGCACCATCTGCATGTTCACCTACAAATTGATAATACCACTGTGGTGGCATATATTAATCATATGGGTGGAATTAAGTCAATATCTTGTGATGAATTGGTCAATACAATCTGGCACTGGTGCATCGAAATAAATATCTGGATATCAGCTACTTACCTTCCAGGTAAGCTCAATACAATGGCGGACACCAAGTCACACAAGTTCAATGACAACACCGAATGGATGTTGGACCACCTACTGATAGTGTAGCTCAGTATGGAACACCAGATATCGATCTATTCGCATCCAGACTTAATCACCAATTACCAACATATGTTGCATGGGAACCAGACCCTGGGGCAGTAGCGATGGACGCTTTCTCGCTACACTGGGGGGAATTGTTTTTCTATGCATTTCCCCCCTTCTGCCTCATCAGTCGGGTCTTGCGGAAAATACAACAAGACTCGCGAGGGGTATCTTGGTAGTACCCAACTGACCTACCCAGCCATGGTTTCCTGTGGTACTCGACATGGTCTCGGAACCATGTATGCCCATGTTCAAATTGGTTCATCCTGTGACAGGCGAAAGTCACCTGTCCCATGACAGAATAAACCTGTTGATTTGCACAATCTAAATAGACCATTCCTGGAATTTGGACTGTCGGACCGAACCATGAAAATCACCACAGCAACCTGCAGAGTCCACCAGGAAACAATACCTCTCATATATGAGAAAATGGGAGATATTCTGTAGGGGGGGGCGAACATCACTTACCATACGGCTACTATAACGAATGTGCTGGAATTCTTGGCGAGCCTACACTTTGATGAAGGCTTGAGCTACAGTGCCATCAACTGTGCTAGGAGTGCCCTATCATCATACTTGGGATAGTGTTTAGGACACCATGGGGTTTGATCTCACCCTCTGGTATCAAAACTAATGAAGGGTATTTTCAACTCTAATCCCCCCCCAGGCCTATGTACTCCCAGACCTGGATATTGGTATTGTGTTGACCCTGCTCAGGGGTTGGGCACCAGCTACATCCCTAACACTAGCGAAACTAACATATAAAATGGTCACACTGATGGTACTAGTAATGGCACAACTGGTCCAGGCACTGGACAAATTAAGACTGGACGCTATGGTAACATCCAAGAATAAAATAACTTTCTATATATTTGAGGTACGTAAATAGAACAGGCCTGGATCGTCTGGCCTCAAATTGGAGTTCCTGGCATACCCCATAGACCCTTGTCTATGTATAGTGACCCATCTATTACATTACCGAGAGGTCACCAAAAGCCTAAGAGGCACAGAAATGGGTTTATTAATGTCATAAACATCCTCATAAAAGAGTGACCATGCAGACCATTTCAAGATGGCTTAGACAGGTATTAGGTGCAGCATGGGTGGACACTGATGTCTGTAAATCTCATTCCACCAGGGCTGCAGATACATCGGCAGCAAGAATGTTGGAAGTTCCCATGGACCACATCCTTGCAACGGCGGGATGGTCTAATGAAAGAACCTTCCAACGTAACGTGTTGCAGACATTTGCAGAATTTTGAGTTCTGTATTATGATTTTACCCCGAATTAGGGGTTATTATTATTTGTTAATAAATGCATCATTGTATTTTCAGCATCCGATTCATGTCTGAATTTGTTAACATACTTCCTCCATTGGTCATTATGGCAGTGTGTGAGCATGGACCCATTCCACGGCATGAAATCACAGAGCTTTGAGATCTTCATGTAGTCACTCACGTGACTCCGAAATAAAATAGTAAGATTAAACGAGAACTTACCAGTTTGAAGTTTGATCTTATTTTATGAGGAGTTACGTTGAGGGATTACGTGCCCTCCGCTCCCAACCCTCTATTATAAAGGTCAACTGGTATTCTAGTTCTCTTATCTAACTAAGTTTAGTCAACCTGTTATCTGTGATTTCACACCGCTGCTTTGAAGAATGTCGTGCATACGTGCTGGTGGGGTCTCAACTTAATCCCTTAACGTAACTTCTCATAAAATAAAGATAAAACTTCAAACTGGTAAGTTCTCATTTAATCTTACTGTTAAATGCTGTAATTTTACCCACCCCTACTATCTCATATACTCACATCCTCTGTGGATGTATCTTGCTCCTCAGGACATTTTTAAATGGTGGCACAGTGGTAGAGTTATTGCCTTTCAGTGCCAGAGACCAGGGTTCGATCCAGACTATGGGTGCTGTCTATGTGGAGGTTGTATGTTCTCCCTGTGACCACATGGGTTTTCTCTGTGTGCTCTGGATTCCTCCCACACTCCAAAGACGTACAGGTTTGTAGGTTAATTGGCTTCGGTAAATTGTAAGTTGTCCCTCGTGTGTCAGATAGGGCTAGTGTATGGGATGATCGCAGGTCGGTGCGGACTCTGTGTGCCAAAGGGTCTGTTTCTGTGCTGTGTCAATAGAAAAGAGACAATAGGTGCAGGAGTAGGCCATTTGGCCCTTCAGGCCAGCACTGCCATTCACTGTGATCATGGCTGATCATCCACCATCGGTACCCCGTTCCTGCCTTCCCCCAATATCCCCTGATTCCGCTATCTTTAAGAGCTCTATCTAACTCGCTCTTGAAAGCATCCAGAGAATTGGCCTCCACTACCTTCTGAGGCAGAGAATTCCACAGATTTACAACCCTCTGTGTGAAAACATTTTTCCTCATCTCTATTGTAAATGGCTTACAGCTTATTCTTAAACTGTGGTCCCTGATGTTCCTCTGTGTGTCTTGTGTGGGGGGTGGTGTGGGGGGGCTAAGGGGGAAATGGCTTCAGTCGCCTCCTCCACGGAGAGGCGACTTTTTCCATGTCGCCTCCCCCGTGGCCTAACGGCAAGGAGCAGTGTGGCCTTTCAGATTCAATCTTTCCCGGAGGAACGGCCAAATGTTGTGCCTTCCACCACAGTGATGAATGCTGTGGTGGATGTTTGTGTTAAGTTTTTATTGTGTTTTTGTGTGTTCTTTTTCATTGTTTCGCTGCTGGCAAATTTATTTCACTTGCACTTTATGTGCAAGTGACGAATAAAACTGATTGATTGATTTATTGATTGGACCCCCCCAACATCGGGAACATGTTTCCTGCCTCTAGCACAGTGGTCGGCAACCTACGGGCCCCGGGCCGAATGCGGCCCACAACCCAAAATCATCAAACTGAAGAAGAGTGTCCCACTGCTTCTCTCCAGAGATGCTGCTGGTCCCGATGAGTTACTCTGGCATTTTGCGTCTATCTTCAAATGACGTCACGCGCTCCAGACAGCTGTGCGGTCGAATTAAGTTGCGCGCGACCTTGGCTGGACCGTTGCGGCTCGACGCGACCACAAGGTCGAGTAATTTGCATGCCCAGGACATGTAAGTGGGACAGGCCCTTAAGTGTCTGAATATCCAGCAAGACGTTGATCATTTGCATTTAACAACCTTTCTCCCAAAGTGGTGCACTGTGGAGAGATGACCAATCTTATTATTGTCCAAATACCATAAAGGGCTGATCATGTGCGGTAAAAACAAATAGTAAAAAACACAATAGTACGGTATGTTCTTGCAAATAATTAGTCAGGCTACATTTATTTTGCTACCCTACAACTGCCTTTATCAATTCTGGTGCTTCTGCAAAGTGTATCTCAAAAGGCAGCACTTAAATTAAATGGCTGCTGCAAATCTGGTGAGAAATCCTCCGTGAGGGTGTCTGAAGAGTCATCTTGCATGCCATATGACTCTGATTCTATCAATCTCTTCTGCAGCTGGTTTAAAATCTTCCCATTCTTCCTGTAATGTTGAATCGGTTGTAAGAACGGCAAATGCAATATTAGGATTTATTTTGAGAGGACTAGAATATAAAAACAGGGATATAATGCTAATGCTTTATAAGGCATTCACCAGACCGCATTTGAAGTATTATGTGCGGTTTTGGGCCCCATATCTGAGGAAGGGTGTGTTGGCATTAGAAATAGTCCAGAGGACGTTTACGAAAATGATCCCGGGGATGATTGGGTTAAAATGTGATGTGCGTTTAACGGCACTGGGCCTGTACTCGCTGGAGTTTAGAAGGATAAGGGAGGATCTCATTGAAACTTATCCAATAGTGAAAGGCCTGGAGAGAGTGGATGTAGAGAGGATGTTTCCACTAGTAGGAGAGTCCAGGACCAGAGGCCATAGCCTCAGAGTGAAAGAACATACCTTTAGGAAGGAGATGAGGAGGAATTTATTTAGTCAAAGGATGGTGAATCGGTGGAATTCATTGCCACAGAAGGCTGTGGAGGCCAAATCAATGGATAATTTTGAGGCAGATTTTTGATGTGTGTATGTCAAGGGTTATGGGGAGATGGTCGGAGCCGGCACGGTGGTGCAGTGCTAGAGTTACTGCATTACAGCACTGTAGACCCGGGTTCTAAAGGGAAATTTCTCAAGGGAAATCAGGGATAGTATAAAAACAAAAGATGAGGTATACAAATTTGCCAGAAAAAGCAGCCTACCGGAGGACTGGGAGAAATTCAGAATCCAGCAGAGGAGGACAAAGGGCTTAATAAGGAAAGGGAAAATAGATTATGAAAGGAAACTGGCAGGGAACATAAAAACTGACTGCAAAAGTTTTTATAGATATGTGAAGAGAAAGAGACTAGTTAAAACAAATGTTGGTCCCTTGCAGTCATAAACAGGTGAATTGATCATGGGGAACAAGGACATGGCAGACCAATTGAATAACTACTTTGGTTCTGTCTTCACTAAGGAAGACATAAATAATCTGCCGGAAATAGCAGTGGAACGGGGGTCAAATAAGATGGAGGAACTGAGTGAAATCCAGGTTAGCCGGGAGGTGGTGTTGGGTAAATTGAACGGATTGAAGGCCGATAAATCCCCAGGGCCAGATAGTCTGCATCCCAGAGTACTCAAGGTGGTAGCCACAGAAATAGTGGATGCATTAGTGATAATTTTTCAAAATTCCTTAGATTCTGGAGTAGTTCCTGAGGATTGGAGGATAGCTAATATAACCCCACTTTTTAAAAAAGGAGGGAGAGAGAAAGCGGGGAATTACAGACCAGTTAGTCTAACATCGGTAGTGGGGAAACTGCTAGAGTCAGTTATTAAAGATGGGATAGCAGCGCATTTGGAAAGTGGTGAAATCATTGGACAAAGTCAGCATGGATTTACGAAAGGTAAATCATGTCTGACAAATCTGATAGAATTTTTCGAGGATGTAACTAGTAGAGTGGATAAGGGAGAACCAGTGGATGTGTTATATCTAGACTTTCAGAAGGCTTTTGACAAGGTCCCGCATAAGAGATTAGCATACAAACTTAAAGCACATGATATTGGGGGTTCAGTGTTGATGTGGATAGAGAACTGGCTAGCAGACAGGAGGCAAAGGGTAGGAGTAAACGGGTCCTTTTCAGAATGGCAGGCAGTGACTAGTGGGGTACCGCAAGGCTCAGTGCTGGGACCCCAGCTATTTACAATATGTATTAATGATTTGGACGAGGGAATTGAATGCAACATCTCCAAGTTTGCAGATGACACCAAGCTGGGGGGTATAGTTAGGTGTGAGGAGGATGCTTGGAGGCTGCAGGGTGATTTGGATAGGCTGAGTGAATGGGCAGATGCATGGCAGATGTCGTATAATGTGGATAAATGTGAGGTTATCCACTTTGGTGGCAAAAACATGAGGGTAGACTATTATCTGAATGGTGGCAGATTAGGAAAAGGGGAGATGCAACGGGACCTGGGTGTCATGGTACAACAGTCATTGAAAGTGGGCATGCAGGTGCAGCAGGCAGTGAAGAAAGCAAATGGTATGTTAGCATTCATAGCGAAAGGATTTGAGTATAGGAACAGGGAGGTTCTACTGCAGTTGTACAGGGTTTTAGTGAGGCCACACCTGGAGTATTGCGTACAGTTTTGGTCTCCAAATCTGAGGCACGACATTCTTGCCATAGAGGGAGATAAGAGAAGGTTCACCAGACTGATTGTTGGGATGTCAGGACATTCATATGAAGAAAGACTGGATAGACTCGGCTTGTACTCGTTAGAATTTAGAAGATTGAGGGAGGATCTTATAGAAATGTACAAAATTCTTAAGGGGTTGGACAAGCTAGATGCTGGAAGATTGTTCCCGATGTTGGGGGAGTACAGAACAAGGGGTCACAGTCTAAGGATAAGGGGGAATTCCTTTAGGACCGAGATGAGGAAAACATTCTTTACACAGAGAGTGGTGAGTCTCTGGAATTCTCTGCCACAGAAGGTAGTTGAGGCCAGTTCATTGGCTATATTTAAGAGGGTGTTAGATGTGGCACTTGTGGCTAAAGGGATCAGGGGGTATGGAGAGAAGGCAAGTACGGGATACTGAGTTGGATGATCAGCCATGATCATATTGAATGGCGGTGCAGGCTCGAAGGGCCGAATGGCCTACTCCTGCACCTATTTTTCTATGTTTCTATGTTTGATCCTGACTATGGGTGTTTGATCCTGACTATGGGTGTTTGTCCGTCACAAGGTCACGGCAGGAGCTTGTGACCTGCGGGGGGTTTCTCCGGAACTCCAGCTTCCTCCCACACTACAAACGCGTCCACGTTTGCAGATTAATTGCCGTGGTATAATTGTAAGTTATCTCTAGTGTGTGTAAAATAGTATTAGTATGCAGGGGTTGCTGTCGGCATGTGCACGGTGGGCTGAAGGGCCTGTTTCCCCGCTGTATCTCTAAACTAAAAGAGAAAAATAGATCAGCCAAATGGCCTAATTCTGCTCCTATAATGTATGGCAGCTATGCAGTAGAGGAAGACTGAGGTCACTGAATGGGAATGAAGATTGATGCTTTTGAGATTGTTAATATTGACCAAATTAAAGATACTATAAAATTGAGAATCTCTGCATTTGTCAGAATTGCTTAACCTTTGTCAGTGGAAAATTACAGGCTGTGGATGGCACCGATTAGTCTGAGCTTCAGATTGATATGCAGGATGGTGAAAGATCCTGGTGTTCTCCTCATTTCCCCTTAATTGATA
Source organism: Raja brachyura (assembly GCA_963514005.1). The sequence goes on from OY740782.1 coordinate 42,463,069, forward strand.
ACATGTATAAAAACTCTGCAAACAAACTTAAATATATTGATATGATTGGATTGCTGCATAAGAATTGTTTTGAGTTCCAGGGTAAATGTTGCATTATTCAGTTATTTAGCTTCATTCCAGAAGCTTCTGCAAGAAACAATGTATGGGAGACTTTGTAATTGGTTTGGGGAACTGTCAATAATGTATTGATGTTGGCCACTAGGGGCACCGCATTGAAGGCAGCTTCTGCCTACAGCCTGTCTGCTTTTCAAACTTTTTAAAATTTTTAGTCAGTTTTAAAGTTTGTGTTGGAGGTTTCTTTAGTTTTTCTATGTGGGGGAGGAGGGTAGGGTAAGGGCGAAACCATTTACCAGTCACTTCCTGGCGAGGACGTGACTATTCTCCGAGCCGCATCCTCGCCCCCCTCCTCACGGCCTACCATCTGGATTGGAGCAGCCTTTCCTGCCGAGGACCAGATCAGAGCTTCAGCAGCCGCGGCGCAGCGCTGGATACATCGTGGAGCGGGCGATGCCTACCTGGATCACCGTTTATTTCTCCGGAGTGCTGGGCCGCTGCTCCAACATCGTGGAGGTTGGGTTTGCAGAGCTTCCAGCACGGCCAGCGCAGACTTTGGCATCGCGGAGACATGGGGCCCTTTGCCGAGGGCCGCCAGCATTGAATCTCCACTCATCGTGGCCTGTGGACTTTGAGAGCCACAGACTCCAGTAGGAGGTGGCTGACTGGGATGTCCAGGCCGCTGAGGACGTCCTCCAGTCCCGACGTCGGACTTCCATCACCCCGGTGAGCGGGCCTGATCATTGGGCCGCCTGTAGCGGTGACAGCGGGGGGTTCTGGAACCCCCCAACCACTGGAGGACAACAAAGGAGGATGGCTGAATTTTCGAGTCTTCCCTCACTGTGGGAAACTTTGATCCCGCTGTGTGGGGATGTTTGTGTTAAGATTTAGTGTTATGTGCTCTTTATTACTCATATGGCTGTGTGGCGACCACACATTTCACTGTACCAATTGGTACATGTGACAAATAAATGTATCTTGTAATATGTTTGATTGGACTGTAAAGAGACCATCCCTACGTAGTTCGGCCCCTCAAGGTTCGTGGACCTATAAAAGGCAGCCCCCATTTAGATCAATGTCGATGTTCTGGAGGAACGCATGGGACTGTGTGACCTTTTGGAGTGTGTCTGCTTGCACAAGGCTGAAGGGTGTGGCCAGGCTGAGACAAGGGTCGAACCTGCGGTGGTTTAGGTATCATATCGAGGAATTTGCTGTTCAATCTAAAAATAAATCGTCGTTCCAGTGCTTGAGTTAGTGTTTTTTACTGAGGGGGGTAAGCTTTAGAAGAGCGTATTTACATTGGGGGCTCGTCCGGGATCTCAACGGACCCTGAAACTCACGCTTGCGATTAAGGGTGTTGAGGTGTCCCAATTGAGAGTGCAGAAATCGGCACCACGGTGCGCTTTTAGTATCGGCTTTCATTACTTGACTAGTTGGAGCACATCGATCATTCACAGGCTTGGGAAAGGGTCCCAACGAGATCGTAGAACAGAGTCTAGCAAGCACTGGGGGCAAAAGTGCCTTTGGGATTAGAGGCCCTGCTAGGGTTGGGTTAAAGGCGCATAAAACTAGGGTTGGGTTAAAGGCCCGTAAAACTTGGGCATAGTCAGTAGCTGCAGCTGCTGATAAAAAACAAACTATTCCATAAAAAATAAAAACTAGAGGTTCGAGGCCCTGCTCAGATCGGGTATCCAATTGACTGGATATTTAAAGACGAACTGGGCGTAATAGTGCTAATGCCCCTGTTCCACTTGGGAAACCTGAACGGAAACCTCTGGAGACTTTGCGCCCCACCCATGGTTTCCGTGTGGTTCCCGGAGGTTTTTTGTCAGCCTTCCTAATGGTCGAAACTGACAAAAACCTCCGGGAACCTCCGCACCGAAACCTTGGGTGGGGAGCAAAGTCTCCAGAGGTTTCCGTTCAGGTTTCCTAAGTAGGACAGGGGCATTAAGAGGCTGCGTCGTTGCTGGGGGTGCAGATTGGAAGCTTGCTCCAAGAATCGGCATTGACTGCCAACGTGAAGAGGTTACGCACTGACACACGGTGCCAAGCAGGTGGAAAGGAAGAAGCCTTTTTGACAGGGTGAGCCTATGGTGGTAAAAGTCCACGCTTGGTTGAGGTATCTAGATCTCTGAAAGGACGGAGGAGGAGCCTCGTAAAGGTATCGGGCATTGGGTGGTTAGCGTATAGATTGGTCGAAAATATTCTAATCATTAGAGAATCAATTCTATATCCGAACAAAATATGAATTTGAATTTGCGTACGTCAAATCACGCACCAAAAAAACTAATTAGTCAGAGCAGAGCGAGTTGAAATTCTTCGATTTATATTCACTAATATTCAGAATCTCACATTGAGATGCTGGGCAATTTAAAGTGTGCACATTTCCTTTCAGGTTAATCTCTGTGTGATAATAAAACTTTGAAGTTGTGTATAAAGTGTATGTAAGACTGCTGTTGTTGCACAGTGTTTACTGTGTATTGCCTCTGATTTAAATTTTGAATGTTAGATTAGATTAGATTAGATTAGATTCCTTTATTGTCATTCAAACCGTACGGTCTGAACGAAATTGTTGTCATACATATAATAAAAACAAAACACACAATAAACACATATCCAACATCCACCACAATTAGTTCACCAGGCACCTCCTCACTGTGGTGGAAGGCAAAAGTCTTAAGTCCTTGTCTTCCTCCATCCTAGTTCTCCCTCTGCGCTGAGGCGATCCAGGCCGCCACCGCCGCTGGAGCACCGCAGCTCTGAGCTGGACCGCCGCCGCTGGAGCACCGCAGCTCCAAACCGGGCCGCCGCCGCCGCTGGAGCATCGCAGCTCTGAACCAGGCCGCCACCGCCGCTGGAGCACCGCAGCTCTAAGCGGACCGCCGCCGCCACTGCTGGGGCACCGCAGCTCTGCGGGCCGCCGCCACCGCTGGAGCACCGCAGCTCCGAACCAGGCCGCCGCTGCTGCTGGAGCACCGCAGCTCTAAGCGGACCGCCGCCGCCGCTGGAGCACCGCAGCTCTAAGCGGACCGTCGCCGCTGGAGCACCACAGCTCCAAATCAGGCCACTGCCGCCGCTGGAGCACCGCAGCTCTAAGCGGACCGCCGCCGCCACTGGAGCACCGCAGCTCCAAATCAGGCCACTACTGCCACTGGAGCACCGCAGCTCTAAGCGGACTGCCGTCGCCGCTGGAACACTGCAGCTCCGAACCTGGCCGCCACCACCGATGGAGCACCGCAGCTCTAAGCGGGCCACCGCAGGAGCTCCACAGCTCTAAGCGGACCGCCGCCGCCGCTGGAGCACCGCAGCTCTAAACGGACCGCTGCCGCCGCCGCTGGAGCACCGCAGCTCCGAACCTGGCCGCCACCGCCGGTGGAGCACTGCAGCTCTGCGGGCCGCTGCCGCTGCCGCTGGAACACCACAGCTCCGAACCAGCCCGCCGCCACAGCTCCGCCATTAGGCCTCAGCACAGATGGTGACGGGGGACACGCATCCCCCCGAAAGGAGAGACTAAGACTGTTTCTCCCACCCCACACATACACAACCTAATAAAACAAAATTCTACCGAACAATCACAAAAAGACACAAAAAAAAAGAAAAAAACAGACGGACTGCCGGTGAGCCGCAGCTGCCAGCCAGCGCGGCCACTTCCAGATTAGATACACTGTTATATAAATTGTTTAAATCGGCTGTATAAAAATATAGTTTGATCTGGGCTATAGTAATCGGAGGCTGACTCGTGTTTGTTCGGCCAGGGGTTCGTATCCTTCCGATCGTTGTTTCGGGGGAGGGATTGTTCCATTGACCAAGCACATCATGAGGAGGGATTAAAATATACTGTGATTTGTTTTGTAACTGTACAGTTAATTAATGCGATATTAGACAAATGCTTGTGGTTGATATGGGAATCTGGTTGTGTGTGATAATAATAAGTGGTATAATTTAGTTTCTCTATACGATTTTGCTTGCCTGTCTGGAGATCATTTGCATGTCTTTAGATTGAGGTTGCCCTGGGTATAGGAAACAGACTGCGGGACCTTGTTTGACTGTGTTTGATTGTTCCCTGGAACACCTGAATCTTCGGATGCTCGCGGATTGTTAAAATTGTAGAGTTGGAATTGTGTGGATTTGTGGGAGACAGGAGAAGAATTTGAATAGTAGATTGGAAAGATTAATTGTGTGTTTGTGTGAAAGAGGTGCAAGACTGTTAGCGCTTTGTAGCCGTTGGTCATTGTTCGGGAGAGACCTGGTGGTCTCAGAGATTGAGATCAGGGGTGAATTGTTAAGAAGGTGTGAGTGACTTAGGAGTTGCTTCCATTGTCCAAAAGAATGGGGAATCACGTTGATAGAGATATGACAGCCAATTCTGAAAGTCCATTATAATTACTATGCAGCGAATTTCCACAGAGAGCTGAACAATTGAGAAATCTTTCCGGGGTATTAAATAAAGAATTAGGGAGTGAAATATGGCTCGAGGGTGGCGTTGGTACATTGAAGGGATTGAAGTACATTGAGCAAATTAAATGGCAATGCTGCGATAGTGAAGAGGCAAGGGAATTAATTGGATTGTGGAAAAATTATTATGAGGAACGGAAGGCAAGTAGAGGCGCTGAAAGAATTGCAAGTTGGAAGGAAGCAACTTTGAAGCGGGGATAGAATTGGAGTATACTGAAGCATACCGGCATCTTGAAAGAGGAGCCTGAAAGTATCAAAGATAAGGGGAGAAGGATATCTTCCAAAGGGAAATGGGCACCAGTAAATCTCGAGGATGGTTGGCATTAGTTTTGAAAGGGACGATGATGAGTATTTAGAAGATTGGGAAAGTGTTAGAAGTAGAGATCCACGACCACCACCTTACTCCTCTTACGATCTCCGCACTTCAGATACACATTGTGTAGCTTGTGAATGGAATACACAATCAGATTCTGTAGCACTGTATTCCTTAAACCAAACCGCTCCATTAATAATAGATAGTCTGAGAGTTCATGGTACCAGAAGCCAAACTAAAAAGATAACTCATGTAGTTAAGGTAGAGGAAGGGTACAGAGACCAGGGTATTCTTGCGAGCTTAAACCTAGATGAGTTGAACAAGTAGCAAGAGAAGAAAACGAGTCATTTAGAAGGTACCGTGAACCCCTTAGTGAGGGAGAAGATACATCTGGGGGTGAGACAACAATTTTTTTATTTTTTTTAAATTTTTTTTAGAAGCATTGTACAATTGAAGAAGCCGAGATAGATCTTGATATGGCAGAAAGTACAAAAACTAAACAAACAACCCATAGACAGTTCCCTGTGAGGGAAATGCCTAATCCTTCTTTTGATCCGACCAATGCAGTGAGTGCAAATAATCCCTGTACAATAAGAGTCTATATCCTATGGAAGCCCAACGAGATGATGGCCATTTTAAGTCAAATAACCGATCATGGAAAATCACCTGCTTACTTTGTGGATCACCTAAGAACTACAATGCATGTTTACCAGGCAGACTCCTGCGATCTATGGGCAGTGATCCAGCAAATAATTACCCTAAGCGAACATACCAGGTTGCTAACAATTCTAGGACATTCGTTGCATGAAGCTCTAGCGAATATAATAGCGGACAATAGTGCAAGGGAAGAGGCTGTTTTAACAGCCCTTGGAAACACCCTTCAAATGCCGATTCACTTGGCCAGAATCATAGATGCAAGACCAAAAAAGGGAGAGGGAGCAGATGAATTTTTAGAACGATTCTCCGAATTATAAATGGATCAATCAGGTGACTTAAATTATCGAAACGGAGGAAATTCCCCACAATATTGTGCTATCCTATTGAATTACCTTCCCAACAATGTAGCGGAATCCATTAAAACTAATAACATGGACTGGAGAGAAAATAGTGCCAGCCAAATGGCTCGGGCAGTAAGATATCATTGTAGGTACATAAAGAAGCAGGAGAGTCCGCCTGCAGTAAAATAAAAGACCGAATATGTAATCATAAAAGAAGCGCCAACATCTGATCCTGAACCATGGATCCCCAGAGTACCAGCAAATTACGGATTGGGAAAAATGGGAGTCCCAGAATATTTAGACCGATATCATAGAGAAATACCTGGGAGTGCCCAACTAAAAAAAACGAAAGAGGGGGTCACAGAAGAAATTTCCAAGGCCAAAGAGAATGGAGAGATCAACAGGATCCTAGAGAGCACAGAGGGAATTAACAGAAAAATCAAGAATCAAGGGGGAAAATCTCCTTTTCCCAGAATAAACCATTCACATGCCTATCATCAGCAAACCTAATGGTGACTGGATGCAAGTCTGACAAAGAACCTATATTGTCTCTGCAGGTAGAAGGGAAAATCTGTACCTTCTTAGCAGACACAGGGGCATCTATGTCATCCCTTGAATCAATTTATAATCTCCCAATCAAAAGAAGTTCAGAACCTGTCTGGGTTTCAAGGCCAAGTCTGCCAGTATCCCATCTCTGAGCCAGTTAAAGTGGAGGAAAAGCAATCAGACACAGATTTGTGATAACCACCGGATTAGATTGCAATTTGATGGCTAGAAACTTGCTCTGTGCTTTCCAATTAAAAATAGAATGCTACGATAGAGGCATAGTAGTGACCCCCTGGGCTCCCTTACAGCAGTGTTACTCCATAGTGACCCTTCAATGGTGGCCCTTAGATATGGATGAAGAACCCCCACTTCACATTACATTGGCTTATGACAGGAGTGGGAAAGATAAAGAGATGGAAGCCTTCTTTAAACCATATGAAGGACAGGATTGGGAGGTGGATATGTTGGCACTAGTTGAGCGAAAAGAGGGAGCTGCTGAATATAATAAATTACCAGCACAACAATGGAAAAGAACTGCAGGAGTTGCTCCTCACATCACCCGAAAGGTGAACTTCCCGGCAAGAGCCAAAGACTTAGGAACGATGGTAAGAAAGCAATCACCATGGCAAACCCGAATAATTACCAAAAGCAAAATTTATCTAATCAATATGTTGTTGAATTTTATCAGGCCCCAAGGACAGTTGTTACCCACTTACGACATCATCTGGGGAGTGAGGTATGTGAGTATGTGGATGCTCAAGTATGGGCGGAGGACACAGCTCAGGTAGGATGCGTGAACATCAATCCCATCCGTGTAGCTCTCCAGAAAGGGGTAACATGTCCTTCAATGCAAGAATATCCACTACAATTACAGGCCATCAGCAGCATTGACAAATTAATTTGGGGTTTGCTAGAACAAGGAATACTGGTGAAGTGCCAATCGATTTGTAACACCCCTATTCTTGCCGTTCCAAAGCCGGGAAAGGAGGGCCAACGTAGACTTGTACAAGATCTGTGAGAAATCAACTCTGTTGTGGAACCGCTCCATGCCCTAGTGCCAAACCCTGCCATATCCTAGCCCAAATACCGGCTGAAGCAAAAATCTTTTCGATAGTCGACTTGCAACATGCATTCTTTTCTCTGCCTCTTCACGAAGACAGTCAATATGTGTTTGCTTTCACATATAGGGGCCAACAATATACCTCGACCAGATTGCCTTAAGGGTTTATCAATTCGCCTACTTTATTCTCCAGGAGTCTACAAGATCAATTGAGTACTTTCAAGTTCAAAATGAATTCAACATTAGTGCAGTATGTTGATGATTTATTAATGGCCAGCAAAATCCAGTAATCGGCAAGATCCTGCTCAACTACTAAACCATTCCTCTGCACTGCGGCTCGGAGGAAAGCGCTCCAGAGGACCATTGACAATGCCCAGAGGATTGTCGGCTGCCCTCTCCTTACCTTAGAGGACTTACACAGTTCCCGCTGCATCAAAAAATCCCAGAATATTATAAAGGACATTTCCCACCCCGGACACTCCCTGTTTGAACTGTTGCCGTCAGGCAGACTGTACAGATCTACAAGGACAAGGACAAACAGACTCAAAAACAGTTTTTACCCCACTGCTATAAAGGCACTAAATGTAGCCGCCAAGGAACACGGGGACTAAGGGACTGTGGTTGGTACACTGTGAAATCGACAGAAGGATGTAGGGTTGGGTGTTTATGCGTGCTATTTTCATATTTCATATTTATTTTAGTTGTTTATCTTTTTAATATTTTACCTTGTATGTAGCTTTTATGATTTGAATGGTGCACTGACTGGTTGACATTTTTAAATTTTGTTGTACATGGTTCATGTTACAATAACAATAAAGAAACTATACTATACTATACTATACTATACTATACTATACTATACTATACTATACTATACTATACTATACTATACTATACTATTTAGCTCATTTAGGATATGTAGTCTCCCAGTCAAAAGTACTGATGGCCCAGGAGAAAGTAAAATTTTTAGGGATTATAAGTTCGGCAACTGAAAGGAGTCTCGAGAAAAGCAGAACCCACCTGTGAACCCACCTGTGAACTCCCAACTCGAAAAGAAGCCAAACAAATGAGGCAATGGCTTGGCATGGTAAATAATTGCAGACCATGGATCCCTAACGTAGCTCTGAAAACCAAGGAGCTAACACCCTATATATGCAAGGAGGGTAAATTCAAATTAACAAAGAAAGCACAAGAGGCCTTTGAAAACTTAAAAAGATCACTGATGCAAGCCCCGGCATTGGGAAGACCATTATACGACCGACCTTTCCAGCTCTATTGCACCATTTTATCTGAAAGTGCAACTTCGGTTCTGACTCAAAGACATGGGGGTAGACATAGACCAGTTGCTTATTACTCCTCTAGATTAGATTTGGTTGCCAGGGGACATCCAGTTTTGAGGGCACTCAAATTTTAACTGCAATATGTAATAGTTTACAATCAGCTGCTAATCTGACCCTCCAGCAGGAGATTGTAGTATACAGCTCGCATTCGGTATCGGCATTGTTGGGGCAGCTTCAAACCCAGCACTTCACAATGGCCCGCCTAAATAAGTATGAGATTTATCTTTTGAACAACCCAAAACTGCAATTCAAACATTGTACATTCATTAAACCAGCCTCTTTTCTTATTTCACCCCCAGAAGAGCAATCAGAAGCAGGACATGACTGTCTATTACCATAGAGGAGGAAACATCTGTAAGAGAGGACTTGAGGGATGCACCCATAGAGGAGTCTGACATCACATTTGATGTGGACAGGAGTGCATCTATTGGATCGTGGGGTGAGAGATTGTCTGGGTATGCAATTGTTAATCAGAAAGCAGAAATTGTAGAAGCAGCCGCCTGTGCATCACCTTATTCAGCACAGCAAGCTGAATTATTCGCTTTAATTCGGGCTTATATTTTTGGGGAAAATCTAAAAGTAAATATTTACACTGATTCTCGGTATGCATCGGAGTGGTGCATGATTTTGGACAATTATGGAAAAATAGGGGATTTCTAACTTCCGCAGGAACCCAAATCTCAAATAAACAATTGGTGACAGATTTCTGTTATGCACCCTGATTCTGTAGCACCCACACTAAAGAAAGACTCCAATAGATATCGGGAATCGTAATGCTGATTTAGTAGCCAAGAAAGTATTGCGGGAACGTAAGATGGTGGTGCCTAAGATGATGAGGCAGACTAAAAGTGTAACTGACAAGTCCCCCTCGGAGAAACTGATGCCAACCATCCAAGAAATTGTTCAATTACAGGAGGAGGCTACTGACAGAGATAAGGAACAACTTGGGTGTGTACTGGATTGTATGACTGGACTGTGGACCACTTCAGCAGAGCAGACCAGCATGACAAATTCATTGGCAATGTGGGTTATAGTGTTCATGCACTCTGCAACCCATTGTGGTGCAAGGGCAGAAGGGGACAGTCTATTGGCTACTTGGTGGCATCCAAAATTACAAACTTTAGCTCAGAAGGTAAGCAGTAATTGCTTGGTCTGCCAGAATATAATCCATGGAAAGGAATAGGATGTGAAGGAGGGAAAACACCATAGCCTATGGATCCGTTTGAGACATTGCAGATGGTCTATATCAAATTAGAAAGGTGCCAGGGGTATAAATACGTACTTGTCGTAGTCAATGCTTTCAGCCGGTGGATCGAAGCTTACCCAACCCTTGACAACAAAGTGGCCACTGTTGTCAAGGTATTAATGAAAGAAATTGTCCCTAGATTCGGTATCCCCATTCGACTTCGTTCAGATAACAGTCCACACTTTATTGGACAAATCAATAAAGAATTTTGTGAACAGCTGGGGATCCAGCAGCAATTACAATGTGCTTGTCAACTGCAGGCTGTTGGACTTGTGGAAAGGGCAAATAAGACCCTTAAAACTAAATTAGCCAAATTGAAGGTGGAGACGAGATTTGGATGGATCAAATTACTCCCAATAGCTCTATTTCAGATGAGAGTCACGCATGTAGGGAAATCTAGATTAAGCCCACCTGAAATTATTTATGGTAGACCCTTGAAAACACCTTGGAACCAGAATGCGATGAAAATAATCAATTTTCACCATATGACTTTGGAGATGACCGACTACATTCTAGCTTTGACCAGAGCCTTAAGGGGTGCACATAGTAGAGTAAAGGCAGCCTATAGCGAGGTGCCTGTGTTAGAAACTCCCATTAAAGTGAAACCTGGAGACTATGTCCTTATAAAGAATTGGCTGAGGAAAGGATTGGAGGTTTGTTGGGAGGGACCTTATCAGGTTCTTCTAATGAATCCAACAGCAGTGAAAGTGAATGGAAGGATGGGTGCATCTCCATCACTTTAAAAGTATCAGTGAAAGTATGGATTGCTAACTTACATAATCTCAGGTTCTCTTAAGAACTCTATACTCTATTATGGATCAAGCACAGATGAACTATCAAGATTGATGGATGGGATTCGCGCCCATGGAAACGTGGGAGGTGAAGACTCATCAGACGGGAATCATAGAGCTACGCCCACGAAAACTCGGGGAGCTTGATGGAGTTCTGGGAAAATACATCAGCATCTTTTTGTTAGAACATTTGTTAGAGTGAACCAGTCGTTATTGTATTTCGGTTTATCATTAATGATGAGGGTTATCATAAATGATAAAACGGGGGAATGTTAATATTGAGCAAATGAAAGACACAATAAAATGGAGAATTCCTGCATTTGTCAGAATTGCTTAACCTTTGTCAGTGGAAAATTACAGGCTGTGGATGGTGCCGATTAGTCTGAGCTTCAGATTGATATGCAGGGTGAAAGATCCAGGTGTTCTCATTTTCCCTTAATTGATACAATATATAAAAACTCTGCAAACAAACTTAAATGCATTGATATGATTGGATTGCTGCAAAAGAATTGTAAATAATGTAAATAATGTTGCAAGACAGTTACCCTTGATTGGCCAAAGTGTTAAGCCCTGGCAGTATTGTTTTGAGTTCCAGGGTAAATGTTGCATTATTCAGTTAGTTAGCTTCCTTCCGTAAGCTTCTCCACGAAACAACGTATGGGAGACTCTGTAATTGGTTTGTGGAACTGTCAATAATGCATTGTGTAATAAATATGTTTGATTCGACTGTAAAGAGACCATTCCTATGTAGCTCGGCCCCTCAGGTTCATGGACCTATAATAGGTAGCCTCCATTTTAGATCAATGTCAATCTTCTGGAGGAATGTTTGGGATTGTGTGACCTTTTGGAGTGTGATTGCTTGCACGAGGCTGAAGGGCTTGGCCAGAAAGAGACAAGGATCGAACCCACGATGGTTTAGGTAACGTATAGGGGAATTTGCTGTTCAATCTTAAAATAAAGTTTAGTTGTTCCAGTGCTTGAGTCAGTGTTTTTTACTGAACGAGATTAGGGCGGTAAGCTTTAAAAGAGCATATTTACAAGATGAAATAATTTAATACTTTTTAAAGTACAATTTTGTTTCCTGGCATTTTTTGCTATGTAGGGATTATTTCATTCTGAATGAATGAATGAATGAATGAATAGGTTTATTGGCCAAGTATTCACATACAAGACATTTGCCTTGGTGCTCTGCCCGCAAATGACAATATGACATATGGTGACAGTTAGGAATGGCACATAAAACATTAAACATTAACAATGAAACAATATTGATTAAATATATGAATGAAATAAAATACCAGAGCACAAGGAAGCTACTGATTGTTGGTTATTGAATAGAGTTACTGCTGGTGGAAAAAAGTTGTTTTTATGTCTACCTGTGGCAGCTTTGACAACCCAGAGTCGCCTTCCAGAGGGAAGTGATTCAAAGAGTTTGTGTCCAGGGTGAGAGGGGTCAGAGATGATCTTACCCGCTCGCTTGCTGGCCCTCCAGTGTCAATGGAGGGAAGGTTGCAGCCAATAACCTTCTCAGCTGCAGCCTCCAGATGTCGTGCTTGGTGGCTGAGCCAAACCAGACCATGATGGAGAAGGTGAGGACAGACTATACGATGGCCATATAGAATTGGACCATCATTGCCTGTAGCAGATCATGCTTCTTCAGCTGTCGCAGGAAGTACATCCTCTGTTGTGCCTTTTTGACTGTGGAGTCGATGGTGGCCCCCCATTTAAGATTCTTGGAGATGATGGTTCTCAGGAACTTAAAAGACTCCACAGGTGTGACTGTGGTGTTGATGATGGTGAGTGGTGTGAGGGGGAGGGTGAGTTCTCCTAGAGTCTACAATCAATTCCACTGTCTTAAGAACATTGATGTCCAGTTGTTGCGAGGGCACTAGAACGTCAGCTGTATCACTTCTATAGGAAGATTCCTCCCCATCCTGGATCAGTCCAATCAGGGTTGTGAACTGAGGCTAACGTACTCCCTACACTTCACTTTTTTAATTAACAGTACTTTTCCGCGTTCTTGTTTGGAAGTTGCAGTCCCAGGTAATTGTGCGAACTCCGTATCAAGGCTGATAATTGCTCCATAAGTCAGTGGTTAATAGCTGAAGCAAAACCTGTTCCATTCCAATACACAAAGCTAATAGTTTTGTTCTATTGATCACACTGCCTGTCCAAAACAGACTGATTTAGGTCCATGATCAATAAAGTTATTAAAAAATCAACTGTCAGCAAACCCAATCTGTAATATTTAAATATTTTTCTATGAAATAAAAGTCTTATCAATGAAAATTACTGCTATCCTTCACTGCATTTCAAATTGAAAATTCTAGACATTCAATCTATATTTAACAACGCCATTATGAAATTATTCAGAATCTGTTCTTGAGCAAGGTCCAACATGAAACGAAGAGAGAAATTGTGCCTCTCTCTTGTCACCCTGTGGAAATAATTTTCTTATTACTGATGTTTTTTAGAAATTTATTTTTAACCAGAACTAAACCAATTATTTGAATGCAATGATCACAACCAGTGTGTAACAAAGCATGACCTTGCAGTTAGTTACACACAAGCCATTATTTCAAAGATCTAAGAAGTTTAATCTAGAAGGAAAGTTGTAATTTTTGATTGAAGTATGTCCTTACTTCCATATGTATCATGCCATGGTTCTTATTAAAATGGCATTAGCTTGTAATCCTTCTATCAGCATGTACAGCAGGAAAGGATTCCTGTTAAAGCACATTCTCTCCATTTCATGAATAGTGAATTAAATAATAACTTGAACTCCCTTATTACTGCTGTTATTGACCTTCTCTGCATAGCATTTTTTAAATTTCAAAGCAATAGAGCAAAAAAGAAAACCCGGTTTATATGCCACTATTGATAATTTTTTCTCTAACAAAAGTGCCAATCCAATAGCCTATTGCAATTAAGCAGCATTTAATGGTCTGATCATTACGTTATATTTCCCCAAAAAAGGGTGCAGGTCTTGTTCTATTATTCCTCTGCAATTTAATCCTCGACTTGTTCATCCACAGACCACAGCCTGTTCGAATTGGAGGAACCACTTCATCCTCAGTAACAATTAGTATGGGAGCACCTCAAGGCTGTGTGCTCAGCCCCCTGCATTACTCACTCTATACCCATGACTGTGTAGCCGGACATAATGCGAACTCCATCATCAAGTTCGCCGACAACACCACTATGGTTGGATGAATCACAGATGGGGACGAGTCAGAGTATAGATGTGAGATCGACCGACTGATCAAATGGTGCCAGCACTACAACCTGGCTCTCAACATCAGTAAGACCAAGGAATTGATTGTGGACTTTGGTAGGGGAAGGATGAGGACCCACAATCCTGTTTATATCAACGGGACGATGGTGGAAAGGGTCAATAACTTAAAATTCCTGGGCGTGCATATGTCAGAAGGTCTTTCCTGGACCCAGCACACCGATGCTTCCTGAGAAGATTATGGAGATTCGGCATGTCGAAGAGGATTCTCCTAAACTTCTACAGGTGCACGGTAGAGGGCATTCTGACTGGTTGTATCGTGGTCTGGTTCGGCAACTTGAAAGTCCAGGAGCGAGAAAGACGACAAAAAGTTTTGATCACTGCTCAGTCCATCACCGGCTCTGACCTCCCCACCGTCAAAGGGATCTATCGTAGTGTTACACAAAAAGCTGGAGAAACTCAGCGGGTGCAGCAGCATCTAAGGAGCGAAGGAGATAGGCGACGTTTCGGGTCGAGACTCTTCTTACCCAGACCTGCAACGGACCCCAACCCTCTCCCGGATCTATCGTAGTTGCTGCCTCAAAAAGGCAGCCAAACTAATCAAGGACCCACACCATCCAGGCCACACACTTATCTCACCATTGCCATCAGGAAGAAGGTACAGGAGCCTGAAAACTCTAATGTCCAGGTACAGGAACAGCTTCTTCCCCACAGCCATCAGGCTATTAAACACATTGAATAAGCTCTGAGCTCTGAAGTGCAAAATACTATATTATCATTTGTTATTTGCACTATATTTGTTATTTATTGAACTTTTTCTTTTTTTTCCCCCGTTATGTAAAATGTTTACATATTCATGTATTCTATTGTGCTGCAGCAAGTAAGAATTTCATTGTCCTGTCCGGGACAACTATACTATTAATAAAACTCTCATCTTGTCCTCTTCTGGTTTATTTAAATTTGCACAAAAACGATACCGTATATCGCTAGGATTTTTTCCGCCTCCTTAATCACCGTTCTGATGTGCTCCAAGCGCAAAAAACTTTTGTTCCGATCAGTGGAATATTACAAAAGTTATGAAGGTTTAAAAAATCATGAGATCAGCAGATTGGTCTTCTCGCCTGTTCGTCACCATGAAGGTAACGACCTTTTCGGCACCCCCCCCCCCCCCCCTCCCCACACCTCCCCTTCCCCACACCTCCCTCCCACACATCTCCCCCTCCCCCACATACCCCCTCCCCCACACTATCCTCCCTCACACCCCCCTTCCCCAAACACCCCCATCCCCCACACCCCCCCTCCCCCACAAATTAGCTGCACCTGTGCAGTTAGGGGCTATGGGTAAGTTGTGGAATATTACTTTGGGGGCAAGGGTTGCTTTGGGGGGACCAGGCCTCCCGTGTGACTGGGACCCAATGGGTCCCACTTAGTCTAGTATGCCAATAAAACACTCTTGACTCATGACTCTTGTTTTATTCAGGTCGAACAGTCAATTGCAACCATCAGACATCCTGTGTGTTGTTGTTGTGGTATATTTAGACCAAGGAAGGATTGATTTTCCCTATATCAAGCTAATCTCTGCCTTCCTTAGTGACTGTCGGTCTCTCAGACCAGAGAATTGGGGATGCACCAAACAAATCAACCTCCCTTCCATTGACTCTAATGGTCTTGGCATCATGTTCGGCACAGACATTGTGGGCTGGAGGGCCTGATCTTGTGCTGTACTGTTTGATGTTCTAAGCTCAGCACCATCCAGGACAAAGTAACCCACATAATGGATACCCATCCAGCACAATAAACATTCATTTCATCCACCATTATAACACCACGACATGTTTGATACCTCTCCTAAGTCTGCAGCTTCTCCCAACTACAAGGGCAGTAGTTGCATGGGGCCATCACCGCCTGTAGATTGTCACCCAGGGCACACACCATTGTGATTTGGAAATTTATCCCTTGTCCTTCATCTTCCCAGGGACTGAAATGCTGGAGCTGTTTCCCCAACAAGGAGTGCGAGTGCATCTTCACCAGAAGGACTGCAATAGTTCCAGAAAGTGGAACGCCTTCTCAAGAGCATTTAATATTGAACACAAAATGCAGAAATAACTGAAATGCAGATGCAGAACTATAAATACTGGCCTCACCAGCAACATATACAGCCCACTAAAATTATTTAAAAATATTGAAGAACGATGCAACAAGTCAAAATATTTGAATTTCATTTCGGAGTCACGTGAGTGACTTCGTGAAGAACCCGCCAGCACGCATGCGCGACATATCGTCGCTCGCATTGCAGTCGACGGCTGGAGAGGAGCGCGGCTCGTCACCAGCCCTTCATAAGGGCCACTCAGGTAAGTACCAACAACCTTGAGTTGGTTGTTCTGTGTAAGTAATTGTGTTTTCTTCCACAGAAACATGGACAGCGGGAAAAATAAAGGCCGTAAAACTTCTGCAAGGAGTTGTCGGCAACCCAACCCGGAGCCCCCCTCCACGGCAGGAGGACGGGCCGGGAAAAAGGCGCGCAAGCCGGGGAGCCCTGTATTCACAGGATCCGGTTTACCGACACAGCTATGCCCTAGCGGGGTACCTGCAGTACAAACAGTCGGTACAGCGCCGGAGCAGGTGCATCCTGACTCCATCTCGCTCTCACCCACTGGGTCGTTTGCAGAGACGAGCAAGAGGGATTCGCGTGCTGATGCACGGCCCTTCTCCCTGAGCCCTCTTGAAGGAGACACTACCTAGCCCTTCGCGGGTTGAGGTCTCACCAGGAGCCACTAGGAAGTGGTCTGGTGAATCAGGCAGGCCCGAGTCCACTGGCAGACCAAGGAGGGCCAGTGTCGACTCACCACCCAGGGGGACCAGGAGGAGTCACAAGGGTGGAGCCTCGCCTAGGTCACCGCTTCCCCCGCTGGGGGCAGGTCGGGACCGTACGCCGTCTGGGTCCAGATCAAGGACAGTCGGCAAGCCCGCGCGGACGTCGGGTCACCACGCTGCGGCGTCAGGTGCCGACCTCTCCCCACCCATGCCCTTCGAGGCAGCCGGGTCCAGCTCAGCGAAAAGGAGGCGCTTGAGCAGGTCCGCGCGGGAATCGCTCAGCTTCGCCGAGGCGGCTGGTAGCGACACATCATCACAGTACCGATATTACCTCGACGAGGTACGGACTGCTGATCGGAGCCTCCGGAGTTCCTTCGGGCGCGAGGCCTCTTACCTCCCACACCCGCCCGATGAAGGGCGCTTGGATCGTATGGAGAGGATATTGGAGCAAGTTCTTCTCAAACAGAAACAGGACACACACAGCTCCAGGGGACTCATGGATATATCCCCGTCCCCATCTATGGACAGCATAAGACCAGATGAGGAGGACATCCTGGTACATGCCCCAGCAGCACCTGAGGTCCCTCAGGAAGATCTGCTGGATGTGGCAGCCAAATTCGGGTTACCCGTATCATCAGGACAGCCCCTCAACATCAAACTGGCCGCAACCATAGATTACCTTACCAACCATCAATTGCAGGAGGAGGTCCTTGTGAAGGCCATGGAGAGCCACAAGGCTCCAGGGAACTGCAATTCACTCCACGTGCCGATTGTGAACATGCCAATCTGGGGTAATATCAGCCCGGGCATCAGAGCGCAGGAAGTGAAACTGCAGAGGATTTTAAAACTACTTACGTCTGGGATCACCGCTTTTGCAAAGTCGGTAGATGGGGTTGATCTAAGCACCGAACAGGAGGATGCTCTAGCTCTGCTCTGCAATACGCAGTACGAGATCAACGCTTTCCGGAAGAGCATTATTAAACCTTCCTTGAATCCCAAATTTGCGGGACTATGCAGAGCACCTCCTACCCCCCCACCTAGACAGCTGTTCGGGGAAGACCTCCCAAAGCAGGTCAAAGAGCTGGATGACCATGCGAAAACCATAGGTCTGATGAGACCACATTTTGTGGCCAGACCTTCGGCCAAGAAGACACCTTACTTCAGGCCACGAGGTCAGACCGACAGGCCAACAAGGACCTACGTTCCGGCACCTCCTCAATATCAACAGCCTCCTCAGCCCAGGCCTTTTTTAGGGCTAGGCCCTCAGCGGCCAGCATGGAAGATGCGGATTCCGCACCAACCACGAAACCCAGCACCTCCACGTCCCACCAAAAATCCCAGGGACCGCCGATAACCATGAAGGTAAGGGGGTCTGGATTCCATGCACTTGCATGTCTAACCTCACGAGTTGGGGGCAGATTACGGGGATTTAAGGAGGCTTGGGAAACCATCACTTCAGATGAGTTTATCTTGCAAAGTATTCAGGGTTATGAAATTGAGTTTATTCATGGCCAATTGCCTCCACCCCAGCATATGCCGAATCGCAAATTTGTGCTTTCCAAAAAAGAATTGGCAGAAGGCTATGCTGAAATCTTGAGTTTACAAGACAAAGGTGTGATAGAACGAACCACACATGAACCAATTGAATTTGTGTCTAATATATTTACTAAAACTAAAAAAGACGGTGGATGCCGGGTCATTATAGATTTAACTCACTTGAATACCTTTGTAAAATACACCCATTTCAAAATGGACACATTTGAAACAGCCAAATCTTTGATTTCGGAGGGCTGCTTCATGGCATGCATTGATTTAAAAGATGCATACTATTCAGTATCCATTCGGAAACATCATAGGAAGTTCTTGAAGTTTACCTGGATGGATCAGCTTTGGCAATACAAAGCATTGCCCAATGGGCTTACTACAGCCCCCAGACTGTTCACCAAACTACTCAAGCCAGTGTTATCTACACTGCGGAGACAAAATCATACGGTCATGGCCTATTTGGATGACATTCTGATAATTGGGCACACTCTGGAATCAGCAGAGTTGGCGGTTTCAGCCACTGTGGAAATTTTTCAAAAAATGGGGTTTATAATCCATCCAGACAAATCAAAGTTCCTCCCCGCACAGATCATGGACTACTTGGGGTTCACGATAGACTCCAATCGCATGATCACCACCATCCCAACTAACAAAGTTGGTGATGTGTTTCAAGCATGCAAGAACCTGGTCTGCGCCAGTATACCGTCTATCAGATTAACTGCCAGGGTAATTGGCAAAATTGTAGCAGTATTTCCAGCTGCTCAATATGGACCTTTACACTATCAGAATTTACAAAGGTCAAAAATAACAGCATTAAAACTAAATGCTGGACATTATGATAGACCTATGCAGTTGCCGGTTAAGGCAAAACTTGAGTTACTATGGTGGATTGGCAATATCCATAACTCATTTAAACCCATCATTGTGTCTCGTCCAATGGTATACTTGCAAACAGATGCAAGCTCCCATGGCTGGGGAGCTACGGACAACAACAACAGTTGTGGAGGTAGATGGGATTCACTTGAAGCTACTTTGTTGTTAGCACAAGGGATAAACTATTTGGAGATGCTAGGAGCATTCCACAGACTAAGAGCCTATTGTTCAAACATGACTAACACTCATGTCCGTCTCCAAATAGACAATACCACTGCGGTGGCTTATCTGAATCATATGGGCGGTACCAGGTCAATTTCATGCAATGAATTGGCAAACACAATTTGGCTCTGGTGTATTCAACGGAATATTTGGATCTCAGCTACCTACTTGCCAGGTGAGCTCAATACAGTGGCGGACACCAGGTCACGGAAGTTCAATGACAACATCGAGTGGATGTTGAACCCCCAAATATTCACCAAAATTACAGCCAAATTTGGTAAACCGGATATTGGCCTTTTTGCGTCACGGTTGAACCATCAGGTACCAACATACGTATCATGGGAGCCAGATCCTGGGGCAATGGCGATGGACGCATTCTCGCTAGACTGGGGGAAATGGTTCTTTCATGCCTTTCCTCCATTCTGCCTCATCAGTCGGGTATTGCGGAAAATCCAGCTCGATGCTGCCAAGGGCATCCTCATTATACCCGACTGGCCTACGCAATCATGGTATCCGGTGGTCCTTGGAATGATAAGTCAACCATGGGTCCTCTTAGAGGGTTGCCCACAATTGGTGACGAACCCTGCCACAGGGGAACCACACCCCTGCCATAGTCATTTGAATCTATTGGCTTGCAGGATCTGAACAGGCCACTACTTCAGTATGGTCTATCTTCAAGGACAATGGATACCATGGGAGCATCATGCAGGGAGTCCTCAAGACGGCAGTACTTATCGTACATCAGGAAATGGGAATCCTATTGTGGCCGCATGGACGTTGCATATGACTCCGTCTCCATCACAGATGTGCTGGAATTTCTTGCGGGGCTACACCATGATCAACATCTCAGCTATAGTGCCATCAATAGCGCCAGGAGTGCGCTATCGTCCTACCTCAATATTGAGGTAGGATCCAATAAATTGGTCTCCAAACTTATGCGGGGGATATTTAATTCCAACCCGCCGAGGCCCCGTTACAACGTCACATGGGATATTGGCAAAGTGCTGACCCTGCTGAGAACATGGTCACCCATGACGGGGCTCGAATTGGACAAACTCACCCTGAAGGTGGTGATGTTGAAGGCACTTACTTCAGCACAAAGGGTGCAAACGCTTCACAAGGCCAAGATCGACAGAATGATCTCTACCCCTGAACGGGTCACTTTCTTCATTGATGAATTGCTCAAGCAGCATTGACCTGGATTTACAGGGCTGCAGCTGGAGTTTCCAGCATACCCCGCTGATGCTAGGCTATGCATAGCCACCCATATCCGCCACTATATCAAAGTGACGAGGAAAATAAGGGGAATGGAGCAATACCTGTTCATCAGTCACAAAAAACCTCACCATAGAGTGACGGTGCAGACGATATCCCGATGGCTCAGGATCGTCTTGAACAAGGCAGGTATTGACACTGATGTTTTTAAATCCCATTCCACCAGGGCAGCATCAACATCGGCGGCAAAGGTCATGGAGGTGCCCATGGACCAGATACTTGCCACAGCGGGATGGGCCAGTGAAGCCACTTTTCAACGGTTTTACAATAAACCCGTCACCGTACCTGGAATGTTCGCAGGAGCCGTGCTGGATGCAGGCCGAGAGCATACAGTTACCCCTCAGTGAGGGGCCTTTCTTGTTGTTATTAATAAATATTATTACTTTTTCAGAGAAACAGTGACGGAAATTGATTACTGCTGTCCACCTTTTCAGTAGCGTGTGTGATAGCATGGACGTTGTCCAGGGCGTGAAATCACAGAAGCTTTGAAGTCTTCACGAAGTCACTCACGTGACTCCGAAATGAAATAGTAAGATTAAACGAGAACTTACCAGTTTGAGGTTTGATCTTTATTTTATGAGGAGTTGCGATGAGGGATTTCGTGCCCTCCGCTCCCAACCCTCGATCATAAAGTCAACTGGTAACTAGAGTCTCTTCAATCTTACTATAACAAGTCATTTCTTGGCTTGGTTTTTTCTGTGATTCCACACCGCGGCTTTGAAGTATGTCGCGCATGCGTGCTGGCGGGTTCTTCACGAAATCCCTCATCGCAACTCCTCATAAAATAAAGATCAAACCTCAAACTGGTAAGTTCTCGTTTAATCTTACTATTAAAATCATGTAATGAGAATAAACATTCCTAGCACCATGATAATCTGAAGCTCAGGGTTGCTCTTGTGGATTGAAAGCAGGCGTACTGTAAACCTAATCTGCATTTCAGTTTTTTGGTGTTGACCAAACATTCTTCAGCAAGTAAATTAAATCTTGTCCATGATTGGATTCAATTGATAGATAATTTAGATTACACAAATTAACACCATTGACAATTGGACTAATTTTTGCAGCATTGGTAAAATCCTGCTTCAAAGAATCCTGCCTAACTTAACTGTATATTTCATTAGGCTGTGAACATTGGATTTGGTGCAGTTGAGTGAAAAAAGTGCAAGTGAATTACTGCTTCACTGAACGGGAACATCTGGGTTCCTCACTGGTTTGAAGGGAACAAGTAAGAGGTCAGGCATTGCCGTTGCATAGATAGATGTCTTGGGAGGAGGAATGGATGTTGATGAACATAGTCACGAATTGCTGGAGAAACTCAGTGGTTCAGGCAACATCTCTGGAGTAAAGGAATAGGTGACGTTTTGCGTCGACACCCTTCTTCAGACTGAACACCATCCATTCCTTTTCTCCAGAGATGTCTGACCTGCTGAGTTAATCGAACATTTTGTGTCGATAGGTGATGGGTGATGGGGGATGGGTACAAGAGCAGAGAGGCAGGTGGGTGTGAAATGAGGGTAGAAGCAAAAGGTAGCAAGGTGAAAAGTAAAAGTGGCAGGCAGGCAAAACCAGGGCAAAAATCAAAAAGGGCCACTTTTCAACATAATTGTATAAGGGGTAAGAGCATTGTAAAAACAAGTCTGAAGGCTTTGTGTCTCAATGCAAGGAGTATTCGTAATAAGGTGGATGAGTTGAACGTGCAGATAGCTATTAATGATTATGATATAGTTGGGGACACGGAGACATGGCTCCAGGGTGACCAAGGCTGGGAGCTGAACATCCAGGGATATTCAATATTCAGGAGGGATAGAGAGAAATGAAAAGGAGGTGGGGTAGCGTTGCTGGTTCGGGAGGAGATTAACACAATGGAAAGGAAGGACATTAGTTTGGAGGATGTGGAATCGGTATGGGTAGAGCTGCGAAACACTAAGGGGCAGAAAACTCTGGTGGGTGTTGTGTACAGGCCACCTAACAGTAGTAGTGAAGTTGGGGATGGTATCAAACATGAAATTAGAAATGCGTGCGACAAAGGCAAAACAGTTATAATGGGTGACTTCAATCTACATATAGATTGGGTGAATCAAATTGGCAGGGGCGCTGAGGAAGAGGATTTTTTGGAAAGTATGCTGGATAGTTATCTAAATCAACATGTAGAGGAACCAACGAGAGGGCAGGCTATTTTAGACTGGGTATTGAGTAATGAGGAAGGGGTTAGTTAGCATTCTTGTTGTGCATGCCCCCTTGGGCAAGAGTGACCATAATATGGTCGAGTTCTTCATTAGAATAGAGAGTGACATTGTTAATTCAGAAACAATGGTTCTGAACTTAAAGAAAGAGGGTATGAGAGGTGAATTGGCCAAGTTTGACTGGCAATTAAATCTAAAAGGGTTGACAGTGGATATGCAATGGAAGACATTTAAAGACTGCATGGATGAACTACAAAATTGTTCATCCCAGTTTGGCAAAAGAATAAATCAGGGCAACCGTGGATAACAAGGGAAATCAGGGATAGTATCAAAGCAAAGGATGATGCATACAAAGTAGCCAGAAAAAGCAGCATACCAGAGGACTGGGAGAAATTCAGAGACCAGCAGAGGAGGAAACATAGAAACATAGAAATTAGGTGCAGGAGTAGGCCATTCGGCCCTACGAGCCTGCACCACAATTCAATATGATCATGGCTGATCATCCAACTCAGTATCCCGTACCTGCCCTCTCTCCATACCCTCTGATCCCCTTAGCCACAAGGGCCACATCTAACTCCCTCTTAAATATAGCCAATGAACTGGCCTCAACTACCCTCTGTGGCTGAGAGTTCCAGAGACTCACCACTCTCTGTGTGAAAAAAGTCCTTCTCATCTCGGTCCTAACGGATTTCCCCCTTATCCTTAAGCTGTGACCCCTTGTCCTGGACCTCCCCAACATCGGGAACAATCTTCCTGCATCTAGCCTGTCCAACCCCTTAAGTATTTTGTACGTTTCTATAAGATCCCCTCTCAATATCCTAAATTCTAGAGAGTATAAACCGAGTCTATCCAGTCTTTATTCATAAGACAGCCCTGACATCCCAGGAATCAGTCTGGTGAACCTTCTCTGCACTCCCTCTCTGGCAATAATGTCCTTCCTCAGATTTGGAGACCAGAACTGTACGCAATACTCCGGGTGTGGTCTCACCAAGACCCTATACAACTGAAGTAGAACCTCCCTGCTCCTACACTAAAATCCTTTTGATATGAAAGCTAATATACCATTCACTTTCTTCACTACCTGCTGCACCTGCATGCCTACTTTCAATGACTGGTGAACAATGACACCCAGGTCGCACTGCATCTCCCCTTTTCCTAATCGGCCGCCATTTAGATAACAGTCTGCTTTCCTGTTTTTGCCAACAAAGTGGATAACCTCACATTTATCCACATTATATTGCATCTGCCAAACATTTGCCCACTCACCCAGCCTATCCAAGTCACCTTGCAGTCTCCTAGCATCCTCCTCACAGCTAACACTGCCCCTCAGCTTAGTGTCATCCGCAAACCTGGAGATATTGCTTTTAATTCCCTCATCCAGATCATTAATGTATATTGTAAATAGCTGGGGTCCCAGCACTGAGCCTTGTGGTACCCCACTAGTCGTTGTCTGCTATTGTGAAAAGGACCCATTCACTCCTACTCTTTGCTTCCTGTTTGCCAGCCACTTCTCTATCCACATCAATACTGAACCCCCAATGCCATATGCTTTAAGTTTGTATACTAATCTCTTATGTGGGACCTTGTCGAAAGCCTTCTGGAAGTCCAGATACACCACATCCACTGGTTCTCCCCTATCCACACTACTAGTTACATCCTCGTAAAATTCCACAAGATTCGTCAGACATGATTTACCTTTCGTAAATCCATGCTGACTTTGTCCAATGCTTTCACCACTTTCCAAATGTGCTGCTATCCCATCTTTAATAACTGACTCTAGCAGTTTCCCCACTACCGATGTTAGACTAACTGGTCTATAATTCCCCGTTTTCTCTCTCCCTCCCTTCTTAAAAAGAGGGTTATGTTTGCTACCCGCCAATCCTCAGGAACTACTCCAAATATAAAGAGTTTTGAAAGATTATCACTAATGCATCCACTATTTCCGGAGCTACTTCCTTAAGTACTCTGGGATGCAGCCTATCTGGCCCTGGGGATTTATTGGCCTTTAAACCATTCAATTTACCCAACACCACTTCCCGACTAACCTGGGTTTCACTCAATTCCTCCTTTGACCCACGGTCCCCTGCTATTTCCGGCAGATTATTTATGTCTTCCTTAGTGAAGACGGAACCAAAGTAGTTATTCAATCGGTCCGCCATATTCTTGTTCCCCATGATCAATTCACCTGTTTCTTACTGCAAGGGACCTACATTTGTTTTAAATAATCTCTTTCTCTTCACCTACAAAAACTTTTGCAGTCAGTTTTTATGTTTCCTTCCAGTTTTCTTTCATAATTTATTTTTCCTTCCTAATCAAGCCCTTTGTCCTCCTCCGCTGGTCTCTGAATTTCTCCCAGTCCTCTGGTATGCTGCTTTTTCTGGCTACTTTGTACGCATTATCCTTTGCTTTGATACTATCCCTGATTTCCCTTGTAATCCATGGATGCACTACCTTCCCTGATTTATTCTTTTGCCAAACTGGGATGAACAATTTTTGTAGTTCATCCATGCAGTCTTTAAATGTCTTCCATTGCGTATCCACCGTCAACCCTTTTAGAATTGATTGCCAGTCAAACTTGGACAATTCACGTCTCATACCCTCAAAGTTACCTTTCTTTAAGTTCAGAACCATTGTTTCTGAATTACCAATGTCACTCTCCATCCTAATGAAGAACTCAACCATATTATGGTCACTCTTGCCCAACGTGGCACGCACAACAAGACTGCTAACTAACCTCTCCTCATTTACTCAAAACACAGTCTAAAATAGCCTGCTCTCTCGTTGGTTCCTCTACGTTGATTTAGATAACTATCCCGCATACATTCCAAAAAATCCTCTTCCTCAGCACCCCTGCCAATTTGATTCACCCAATCTATATGTAGATTGAAGTCACCCATTATAACTGTTTTGCCTTTGTCGCATGCATTTATAATTTCCTGTTTGATACCATCCCCAACTTCACTACTGCTGTTAGGTGGCCTGTACACAACACCCACCAGCGTTTTCTTCCCCTTAGTGTTTCACAGCTCTACCCATACCGATTCCACGTCCTCCAAGCTAATGTCCTTCCTTTCCATCGCGTTAATCTCCTCCCTAATCAGCAATGCTACCCCACCTCCTTTTCCTTTCTCTCTATCTCTCCTGAATATTGAATATCTCTGGATGTTCAGCTCCCAGCCTTGGTCACCCTGGAGCCATGTGTCCGTGATCCCAACTATATCATAATCATTAATAGCTATCTGCACGTTCAAATCATCCACCTTATTACGAATACTCCTTGCATTGAGACACAAAGCCTTCAGGCTTGTTTTTACAACGCTCTCACCCCTTATACAATTATGTTGAGAAGTGGCCCTTTTTTATTTTTGCCCTGGTTTTGTCTGCCTGCCACTTTTACTTTTCACCTTGCTCCCTATTGCTTCTACCCTTGTTTTACACCCACCTGCCTCTCTGCTCTTGTACCCATCCCCCTGCCACATTAGTTTAAATCCTCCCCGACAGCACTAGCAAACACTTCCCCAAGGACATTGGTTCCATTCCTGCAGGGAGGTTCTACTTCGGTTGTACAGGGTCTTGGTGAGACCACACCTGGAGTATTGCGTACAGTTTTGGTCTCCAAATATGAGGAAGGACATTATTGCCAGAGAGGGAGTGCAGAGAAGGTTCACCAGACTGATACCTCGGATGTCAGGACTGTCTTATGAAGAAAGACTGGATAGACTCGGTTTATACTTTCTAGAATTTAGGATATTGAAAGGGGATCTTATAGAAACTTACAACATTCTTAAGGGGTTGGGCAGGCTAGATGCAGGAAGATTGTTCCTGATGTTGGGGAAGTCCAGGACAAAAGGTCACAGCTTAAGGATAAGGCGGAAATCCTTTAAGACCGAGATGAGGAAGACTTTTTTCACACAGAGAGTGGTGAGTCTCTGGAACTCTCAGCCACAGAGGGTAGTTGAGGCCAGTTCATTGGCTATATTTAAGAGGGAGTTAGATGTGGCCCTTGTGGCTAAGGGGATCAGAGGGTATGGAGAGAGGGCAGGTACGGGATACTGAGTTGGATGATCAGCCATGATCATATTGATTGGCGGTGCAGGCTCGAAGGGCCAAATGGCTTACTCCTGCACCTAATTTCTATGTTTCTGTGTTTCTATGTGTCTATCTTCGGTGTAAACCAGCATCTGCAGTTCCTTTCAATGGATGTTGGTGGATTTGGAAGAGTGAATCAAGGGTTCATGGAGCGAATGGACTTTTGGAGTAGTGAAAGGAGGGGGGAGCTTGTGACTGCTGGTAGTGGGTTCTCATTGACAATGATAAACTATGATGGATGACCTACTGAATGTGAAGATTGATTTGTTAGAATGCATGGGAGAAGGGGCTGCTATCTTCGCTCACAATAATATGTAATGCTTTCCAAAACTCTAATGATTTTACTATATTTTATATTAGATTTCGAAGAGTTGCTTTTTTTTGTTAAAACACTCTTCTGCAAGTTAATTATATGATGTCCAGGCTTGGATAAACAATATTACAGTCAGCAATTGATGAAATTGATAGGACAGTGACAGATGATGTCGATTATGCAACTTAACACCATTGACAATTTGACTAATTTAAGCAACATCAGTACAATCCTGCTGCAATGAAAATTACTTAATTAAATGGAATTTTTATTTTGGCTGTGAGACTGGATATACCTTGATATGGTGGTCAACGTACCTTTTTGCTTAATCTTTGTGCATATTCTCAAGAGGATTTTGTCTTGAGAAGGTATTGAAGGACTGTCTTCTTGAATCATGGTAGTCCTTAATGTGAATTTGCACTGAACTTTCAGCAATTAAAACATCATTTGGTTCCTCTGGCTTACATTATGTTTCAAATTTACTTTCCTCCCACCCTTCATTGCAATTTTGTATTGATGGTGGTCCCACATAGTTAGATGGAGAATTCCTGGAATTGTAGAGATGGTTGGGAAACATACACAAGTAAAGAGCTTACCATACTCGGGGAAGTGTGATGGCATGGATTGAAGACTGATTGTCACATTAGAAGGCAGAAAGTTGAAATAAATGGGTTGTTTTCTATCTGGATCGATGTAACCAGAGGAATGCTCCAAGGGTCAGCATTTGGCACTCAATTAGAGGCAGAGATATTGTTACCATTGTTCAGTGTTGCTGAGACCATAGCTGGTGTTCAGTTTAATTTAGTTTAGAGATATAGCGTGGAAACAGGCCCTTCAGCCCCACCGAGTCAATGCCCACCAGCTATCACCCATGTACTAGCTCTATGCTATACACCCGGGACAATTTACACAAGCCAATTAACCAACAAACCACATCTTTGGAATGTGAGGCAGAACCAGAGCACCTGGAGAAAACCCACACAGTCACAAGGAGAACATACAAATTCCGTACAGACAGCACCCATTGTCAGGATCGAACCTGGGTCTGTAAGGCAGCAACTCAATTGCTGCTCCAGCTGAGCACAGTTTTGGTTCTCTTATTTAAGAAAGAATCTATCATTAGCACTGGAGGAAGTATGAAAGAGATTTTCATGCCTAATTCCTGAATGGATGAAGAAATTGGATCTGTATTCAATAATTTGGAAGAATGGGGGTAATCTTACTGAATCAAATAAAATTTCAAGAAGGCATGATGCAGTCAACGTTGAGGTGCTTCCACCAACAGGAGAGCCTCAATCAAGGGGAAATAGTTACAAGATTACAGAACAGTCATTTAAAACTGAGGTGCATTTTTTTCTCTCAGAGTGTGGTGTATCTGTAAAATTCTCTTCTTTGTTGGGTTCTGGAGGCTAGATCATTGCAGGGATTTCAAGAACAGGCAGATCATTGTTTGAAAGATCTGGGAATAAAGGGCTTTAGAAAAATGGAGATGAGGCCTGGGGCACATAAGCCATGAATGTATTAAATGGTGGGGCAGGTGGTGCAACAGATAGTCCACTCCTGCTCCTATTTTCTTGGGTGCAATTAATCTCAGTAAATGACGGTCTGGGTTAAGTGTTGAGAGGAAACATCCTCCCCTGAATAGTAAGGTTCTGGTAAGGGTTGTGGAGTTTTGGGTGAGGTTCTTGGCTAATATGCTGAAGGGGGATACTCCGGTGGAGCTAAAGTACTGTCTTCAATATAACTGGATGCAGACATAATCACTGCTCTTTTGGAAACTTATGTTGAATTTCCAGGTATAGGAATGAGAGGAATTAGAGAGGAATTATATTGCGGTTTTATTTAATACTCCAATAATATACACCAATTTGAGGGCAAAAATGTGCTCGTTTTGATTTTTTTCCATATTTTCATTTTTAGCAGATTCTTTCATTCACAGGAATAGAACTCGCAAAATCTCTGCTCCTGACATCCAGGATGGACGGCAGAAGGTGTTAAGAATATAACAAAAAATTAGTGGAAGTGAAGATTTATCCAGCCAAATACGTTATCTTTTTGGGCCTTGCAAGCCTTAAGCAACGGCGGGCAAGTCATTCTTAAAGCAGCTCAAAGCCATGACTGAGTAAAACAGTACATGAATACTGAATCTTAACCCATCAACCTGTCATGTATTAAGTGAGAACAATGGGAAAAAATGTTTCCCATCTATTTCAATTACCAGAATCTGCCATGCCAAAGTAATTAATATTGTGTACTGTTCCAGCTGAAACCAAGGCACAAATATTAATCCATCAAATTAATTTAACATATCGGAAATATTTAGGGCGCAGAATGCAGTAAGTCATCAGCCACAGTTGAGCATATCTTTCGTGTTTTGATATTGGAGTCTCTGCTTCCATTACATAAACCAATTCCTAATCAGAAATATATGTAATGGAGTAGGTCTGAAGATAGAAGTGATAGCAACAGATCTGTTGCTTCCACAAATTAGTGCAATTCATTCTTAGTTATAATCTCTTGCATCTAAATTAAATATATTTTATTGCATGTCTTTGGTGAAAGCATAATATTTTCTTTCCCGTTCAATGGAAATTAGGTGCCAGATTGGCTCATTCCTGCATGCTTGCAATGTGCAATTGAAAATCTTGATTGAACAATATTTTTAAATGTAACTTTATTTATTATCACATGGGTTCCATCATGTCTTACTAAACAATGAGTTCAAATTACTAGTTGGCTTTGAGGCATTTTAAGTTATTTTCAAAATATTGCTCTTTGTGACATCTCACGTTGGAAAATATTGATAATGTGTTGCGCGGGTGTGTGATGTTGGACTTGGACAAAATCCTCATGGAAGTTTGCATTTTAATATCCAGCATGTGATATCCACCATTGACAATTTTGGTGGAAGTAAGCTAATCCATATACATTTTATTTTAGTAGGATTGGCAAGGGAGAAACAGGCTAATTCACTGTTTGGCACTTCAGGAGGCAGTGAAAGCAATCATCTTTGAGATCATTTATATATTTGATTGCAATTTTTTGTAAAATTCCTTCACCAAACTCTTTGTTGTCTTCATTGTAACAACTCCTTCTCCTGAGCTGCAAAGCTTGTGGCCTTATTCCGAAATCAGCTGTAGCAATTGAAAATTCCGTCATGCACAAATTCACTTTCAAAAATATCTTAAAACAGTGAGAGCCTGGCTCAATATCTCCAATGCACAAAGCTACTAGCCAAAGGTTTACCATCATAAAGACCTAATACTTTACCATCTCATGAAAATATCCTTAATAGTTTACAGGGAAAATGAAGAAAGCGACCTATCAGACCTGTGTAAAATCAACAATTTCACAAAAAAAATGATGGTGGTGTAGAAATCAAATCAACATAACATGCTTTGCCTCAGATGCCTATCGAGCATCTCTTGAGGGCACACTCGTTTGACAAGGTGCCACTTGGTAGGCTGCTCTGGAAGGTTAGATCTCATAGGATCCAATGAGAGATATATGAATGGATAGCAAATTGGCTTCATGGAAGGAAGCAGAGGGTGATGGTGGAAGGTTGCTTATCAGACTAGTGGTGTGCCACAGGGTTCGGTGCTGGGCCCATTACTGTTTGTCATCTACATCAATGATTTGGATGAGAACATACAGGGCAACATTAGCAGGTTTGCTGATGATTCAAAAGTTAGTGGTTTTGCAGATAGTGAAGATGGTTGTGAATTAGTGCAACAGGATCTGGATCGATTAGCCAGGTGGGTGGAGGTATGGTTGATGGAATTTAATACGGAGAAGTGTGAGATGTTGCATTTTGGGACGTCGAACAAGGGCAGGAGCTACACAGTAAATGGTAGGCCTCTGGAGAGTGTTGTAGAGCAGAGGGATCTAGGAGTACAAGTGCATGGTTCATTGAAGGCCATGTCGCAGGTAGATAAGGTGGTCAAAAGGCTTTTGGCACATTGGCCTTCATCAGTCAGAGTATTGAGTATAGTTGGGAGGTCATGTTGCAGTTGTACTCTACCATGCTTCCTGAAGAGAACAACTGGCTCCTTTATCTTGCTGACATTGAGGGAGCGGTTGTAGAAACAAGGAACTGCAGATGTTGGTTAATACACAGAAGGACACAAAGTGCTGGTGTAAATCAGAAGATCAGGCAGCATCTCTGGAGAGCATGGATAGGTGATGTTGCAGGTTGAGACTCTTCTTCAGACTGCTGTCGTTGTTCTGACACCATATTACTAAGCTCTCTATCTCCTTTCTCTACTCCGTTGTCATTGTTTGGAGTGCAGTGCAGGAATCATCTTAGCACAAGCCACTGACTGCAGTCACTGAACGGCATTAACACACAATAAGGCCCTGCCCCACGTCACGCTCATATTCAATGCAGTCATTGAACTTTTGATAATAATCAAGATTACTGGGATCTGTTAAAAATGTTAACAAAATTATAATAATTGAAAAATGTATTTGAAGTTTCAAGATTAACACACACAGTTAAATCACTTGAAAATCTTTAAATGTACTTAATTAAATCAAATGAAAGCATCCACTTAGCTTTTTCTTGCAGCAGATATTGTTTTTCATTGGATGTGTCTATGAAACTCATGATGGGTTTAACCTGGTGGATGCTCATTTGGGAAGACTTCCCACCCTCTGATTTGGGAAGACATGAAGATCCTGTGAAGAATCCAGCAGTGACATGCATAGGCAGCCAATACTTCAGGCCGCATAGTGAAAGATGCCACTGTCAGAGACCACTCTCGGCAGCAACCACAATAGGCTGGTATGCATCTCAATAGAATAATTTTTATAGCACATCGATAGAAGTTTGGGAAAATCTTTGTGGACATGCCGAATCTTCTCAGACATATACTGATTATCATATCAGTGTGAAAGGACTAGGTTAGGTTTTTGGTGATATGAATGCCTAGCAACTTGATGCTGTCGAAGGAATGAATCTCAGCGTGATATGCTCATGACTGCTTGAACGTTCCATACAGTCCATCTTCGCTTGCATTGCATCAGGAAGGCAGCAAGTATTGTCAAAGATACCTGCCACCCTGGCCATTCCCTGTCCTCTCTTCTACTTTATGGGAGAAGGTACAGGAGCTTGAAAGGCTGGACATCCTGATTTAACAACAGCTTTTTCCTACGGCTGTTGAACAAAATTCTTCTTTTAACACTTCCTTGCTATTTTGTCAATGCTAGCATTATAGTACTTTTGTATTTATTGTTTATTCTCTGAACTTAATGTGAACTACCAATGTCATTGCATCTTGGTGTGTATGACGATAAGCTGATCTGAATCTGAATCTTTTATTTCCTCATTTGCACAGTAATAGTCATTTGTATAGTTCCTGAGGCGCAACTTCCATCATTGTTCAGCTTCTGTCAAGGAGAAGCTGTATTTCACCCTTGTTAGACCTCATCTGGACTACGCAGTTGCAGCTTGGGACCCATACACAGATAAACACATTTCATCCATCGAACGTGTCCAAAGGTAGGCCGCTCGATTCGTTACTAACACCTATGAGAGAGAAGCGAGTGTCACCAAACTTCTGAATTCTCTGTGGTGGAACCCTCTCCAAGACAGACGTGAAGCTCACCGTTTGACCTGTTTTTACAAAATGGTAAATGGTCAGCTAGACATAGATCACAAGACCTACACCAACCCCAAACCAACTAGGAGCAGACGAGGGCATTCGATCCAATTTGTGGTCCCAGCCACAAAGACAGATGTGTACAGCAATTCGTTCTTCCCACGCACTATTAAAGCATGGAATAATCTCCACCAAACCACAGTTGCCCAGCCAGATGCAACTAAATTTAAAGTGGCACTTTCTTCCCAATAACCCTCTCTGGCTTAACCCCTCCCTTCACCACCTCCAGTTTAAATTCCAGTTGGAATATTTTGGAGGACCAAGTAACCAAGAACCAAGAAGAATAGACAATTGACAATAGGTGCAGGAGTAGGCCATTCAACCCTTTGAGCCAGCACTGCCATTCAATGTGATCATGGCTGATCAATCTGTACCCCGTTCCTGCCTTCTCCCCATATCCCATGACTCCGCTATCTTTAAGAGATTAAGTAACATTAATGCTGCATTCGTGAGCACTTCCAGCATTTTCTGTTTTTATTTCAGATTTACAGAATCTGAAACGTCACACAATATCCTTGGTGCAACCCTTGAAAAATCCAAACAGACTACGTATCGTGGCATCAAATTACAGGACGATCTACATTGGAATGGCCAGGCTCATCATGCAACAGTAAAAGCAACAGGTGTCCTAAATTTCCTGAGAGGCAACTTTCATCATTGTTCAACTTTTATCTAGGAGAAGTTATACTTCACCCTCGTTAGACCACATTTGGACTATGCAGTTGCAGCTTGGGACCCATACACAAATATAAACATTTCTTCCATCGAACGTGTCCAAAGACAGGCAGCTCGATTTGTTACAAATATCTATGAGAGAGCAGCGAGTGTTACCAAACTTCTGAATTCACTGGGGTGGAAACCTTTCCAAGACATAAAGCTCACCGTTTGACCTGTTTTTACAAAATGTTAAATGGTCAGCTCAATATAGATTACCAAACCTACACCAAACCCAAACCTATTAGGAGCAGACGAGGGCATTCGATCCACTTTGAGATACCAGCTACCTAGACATATGTGTACAGCGATTCATTCTTCCCCCGCACAATTAAAGCATAGAATAGTCTTCACCCTACCATAGTTCCCTAACCGGAAGCAACTAAATTTAAGGTAGCTCTTCTTCTCCAAGAACCCTTTTTTGCTTAAGTCCACCCTCCACCACCTCCAGTTTAAATTTCATTTGGAATATTTTGGAGGACCAAGAACCAAGAACCAAGAATGGTATTGTTTTCTTCACAATTTACTGGATCCTGCTGAACATAAACATTCTCCTCATAATTTTCTGAATAGATAAAAGTGAAATTGAACTCTGTGTAAACACGAGCAAATATTCGCACTTCTGGCCATATAATGGAGAGATGGTTATTGGTGAAGGAGTCAATGATGATTGAGCTTGGACATAGCAGAGGGAACAGCTGCAGCAATGTATTGGCGCAACGACGATCGAACCTCCAAAAATCCCAGCCATGTTATATTCTGCTTGCTATGACTCCAGGCAGAAGAGAATTTTCTCTTGATTCCAAGTAACTCCGTTTTTACTGTGGCTCCTTGTTGGACACACAATCACATGTCGCTTCGATATTAAGGACGGTCAGTCCCTTCTTCACTCTAGAATGGACCTATATTTTATCCCCCCACATTTGGACCATTTGCAGCAACTTGTGGACGCAGCCCAGACCATCACACAAACCAACCTCCTTTCTATTAAGGGTTACACAAAAAGCTGGAGAAACTCAGCGGGTGCAGCAGCATCTAAGGAGTGAAGGAGATAGGCGACGTTTCGGGTCGAGACCCTTCTTCAGACTGGTCAGGGATCAGGGAAACGAGAGATATAGACAGTGATGTGGAGAGATAAAGAACAATGAATGAAAGATATGCAAAAAAGTATCGATGATAAAGGAAACAGGCCATTGTAAGCTGTTTGTAGTGAAAATGAGAAGCTAGTGCGACTTGGGTGGGGGGGGGGAGATAGAGAGAGAAGGAATGCCAGGGCCCGAGGGCTGAGGGAGAGGTGGGAAGGGGGGGAGGCAGCCTGGGTTAACAGAATTGAGTACGGGACCGACCTTTCGGTGTCGGAGAGGGGAGGTCCGGGGGGATGGTGAACACGCGGCAAGGATGGGGGTTGTGGCAGGAGTAAGGCAGGTGAGTGGACTGAGGACGAAGTGTTGTGTGGTGGGGGGGTGGAGGGTGGTCAGGGGGTGGGGTGGTATGGGGGCTGTGGTGTGGGTGGGGAAGAGCAGGGGTTACATGGTAGGGGGGGATGGGGAAGACCCAATGGAATAGCCACTGAGGTCACCGGGGCTGGGAAGACGGGCACTAGGACCCAGTTCCGTTAAAAACGGAGTGGTGGGAGGAGTGAGCAACGTGGAGGCTTCAGGCCCGTCTGCCTTCCGCAAAGACCGCTCCCTCCACAACCCCCTTGTCAATTTTTCCCTTCCCCCCCGCTCCACCCCTTCCCCGGGCACTTTCCCTTGCAACCGCAAGAGATGCTCCACTTGTCCCTTCACCTCCCCCATCCACTCCTTTCGGGGACCCAAGCAGTCCTTCCAAGTCCGACAGAGGTTCACCTGCACCTCCTCCAACCTCATCTACTGCATCCGTTGCTCCAGATGCCAGCTGATCTACATCGGTGAGACCAAGCGGAGGCTGGGCGATCGTTTCGCCGAACACCTCCGCTTGGTCCGCAATAGCCAACCCGACCTCCCGGTGGCTCAGCACTTCAACTCCCCCTCCCATTCCGTATCCGACCTTTCGGTCCTGGGCCTCCTCCACGGCCAGAGTGAGCAACACTGCAAGTTGGAGGAACAGCACCTCATATTCCGCTTTGGGAGTCTGCATCCTCTGGGCTTAAACATTGAATTTTCTCAATTCTATTAACCCAGGCTGCCTCCTCCCCTTCCCACCTCTCCCTCAGCCCTCGGGCCCTGGCATTCCTTCTCTCTCTATCTCTCCCCCACCCAAGTCGCACTAGCTTCTCATTTTCACACTACAATGGCCTGTTTCCTTTATCATCAATAGTTTTTTGCATATCTTTCATTCATTATTCTTTATCTCTCCACATCACTGTCTATATCACTCGTTTCCCTGATCCCTGACCAGTCTGAAGAAGGGTCTGGAACCGAAACGTCGCCTATCTCCTTCGCTCCTTAGATGCTGTTGCACCCGCTGAGTTTCTCCAGCTTTTTGTGTAACCCTCGATTCTCCAGCATCTGCAGTTCCTTCTTTAACTCCTTTCTATTAACTCCATTTATACCTCATGCTGCCTCAGCAAGGCCAGCAGCATAATCAAGGATGAGTCGCACCCTGGCCGCTCCCTCGATTCCCCTCTCCCATCAGGCAAAAGGTACAGAAGTTTGAAAAGGCACACCACCAGATTCAGGGACTGTGGTGTTATCAGACAACTAAATCATCCCACCTCAACCAAAAAGCAGCACTGAACTACTATCTACCACTTTGATGACCCTCGGACTATCCTTGATCGAAATTTGCTGTTTTTACCTTGCACTAAATGTTATTCCCTTATCATGTATCTTTACACTGTAAACGGATAGATTGTAATCATGTACTACTTTTCTACTGGCTGGTAGCATGCAACAAAAGCTTTTCACTGTACCTCGGTACACGTGACAATAAACTAAACTGAACTCAACAGACCATAACGCTGTTTGTATTCCTTCTGGTACCCTTACTTGGATAGCACCCAATGTCAAGGAAAATACTCCATTATTGAAAGGCAGAGAAACAATACGCATGGCAACAAGTCACATCAGCAGTAACACATCACAACTGACTGGTGCCGAAAAGGACATGTTAAATTTTGCGTGATTCTGTGTTGAATTCTCCATTGTCAGGAGCAATCTAGTTTCCACAATAGTAGCATTACATGGTGATCCTGAGCAGAAGCTGTGCAGAGTAAGCAATTGCTTTAAGCAACCATGGTGGTTGTCAGTCCAGGAGAAACAATATTGACTGTAGATCTGCAGAGAAAGGAAGGGAAATGTGGTGCAAAGTTTGCTGCTCGAGGCGTTTTTAATGTCAGACTGTAAATTACTGTATTTGAAGAATGAACTATTTCCTCTGCTGGTGTCCCTTCCTCATTCATGCTGAAATGTCTTGAAACTTTGAATCACTTGGGATTTGAATTTATGGGGCTTTCTACCGCTGTCACTCTACCACCTGCATGAAGTGATTCAAGCAAGAGTCACCTGTGCAAACATTCTATGGTTTAAATACCCAGATGCATAACACCTGATTGTATTGAACAATACCGTGCTCTGCAGGGAGCATAAAATGCTCCATAGATGCTGTTGTTGAGTTGAGTCCTTACCCGTTGAGTTTCTCCAGCATTTTTGTCAACCATAAAATATAATGAAAGTCACTAATTATTGACAACAAGACTGCAATTTGTGGAGAATTGCTGCTTCTAATTCTTGCCACTGTTCTTCACTGAAATAAAGAATGAGGATTCTGTTATTTCAACTGTGATGGGAGAAATAGCATCGACATACAGATTTATAATGATTTGATTTTTATTATGAAAGAAATAATGCAAACGTGGGCGGCACAGTGGAGCAACGATGAGTTGCTGCCTTACAGTGCCAGAGACCTGGGTTGGATACAGACTATGGGTGCTATCTGTACGGAGTTTGAACGTTCTCCCTGTGACCACGTGGGATTGTTGGTTGGCACGGACTCGGTGGACCGAAGTGCCCATTTCCATGGCGTATCTCTAAACCTGCTGTAAATAGCCTTTCCCCAGTGTGCATGGCTAAGGAAGTGGTCCAAACGAGTGAGCACAAGCACATGGATCTTTGGTCTTCCAGGGCAGGTGGGACCTGTACAAGAGGATGAGTTGCATCTACTGTTGGGGGACCGATATCCTTGCCTGAATTCCCTGAATTTCAGTTTCATTATTATCCATAACTATCTAACAACCTGTGGAACGTCCCTAAGTGCTCTCCCACTTGACCTCCGCTGACTTGGCCAGGTTCGTTTCCCAATACAAGGTCTAGTATGTAAGTATCTAGTATCTAGTCCTACCTGTTCTTCCTTTCAGATTCTCCAAACCTAACCTCTACCCTCAACTCAACCCCTCCATTTGCTGACCTAGGCTATGTAAGTAAGTGCATCGATGATGTTGTTCCAAAAGGCACCATCTGCACTTACCCAAATCAGAAACCCTGGGTCAGATGGGAAATTTGTTCTAAACTCAAAGCACAGACCACTGCCTTCAACTCAGGGGACCCCGACGCCTACAAAGCAGCCAGATATGACCTCCGGAAGTTCATCAGGAAAGCCAAGAGAGACAATAGAAACAAAGTGGAATCTAATTACTACCACTCTGACCCCAGATGCATGTGGAGTGGATAACGTTGCATCACAGACTACAAAGGGAAAACCAGGAGCACTCTTCAGCCTTCCGCATCGTTCCCGGACGAGCTTAACACCTTCTATGCCCGGTTCGATGCAGACAACACAGAGCTCACCATGAGTCCACAGGTGTGCAGGGGGACTAACGCACTAACCCTACAAATGGAAAACATGAAGCGGTCTTTCAAGAAGGTCAATGACCGCAAAGCTCCAGGGCCGGATGGTATTCCAGGGCGGGCTCTCAGGGCGTGCGCTGATGGCAGAGGAGTTCACCAACATCTTCAACCTCTCCCTGAGTCAGTCTGTGTTCCCCACTCCCTTTAAAGCATCCACCATCGTTCCTGTTCCAAATAAACCATTAATATCCTGTTTAAATGACTACCATCCTGTCGCACTGACATCAGTCATCATGAAGTGCTTCAAGCGACTAATCAAAACTCACATCTGCTCCTCTCTCCCTGACACCTTGGACCCTCTTCAGTTTGCGTATAGACCAAACAGGGCCACAGACGTTGCCATTGCCATGACAACACACACTGCGCTCACCCACCTGACAAAGGAAATACATATGTAAGAATGCTCTTCATTGACTACAGCTCGGCATTCAACACCATCATTCCCTCAAAACTAATCTCCAAGCTCCTTGATCTTGGACTAGAGACCTCCATCTGCGGCTGGATATTCGACTTCCTGACGGGCAGGCACCAGGTGGTGAGAATTGGCAACCACACCGCTTCCTCACTGATGCTCAACACAGGCGCACCACAGGGCTAGTGCTCAGTCCTCTCCTGTACTCCCTGTTCATGCACGACTGTACTGCCAACCACAGCTCAATCATCATCCTAAAGTTTGTTGACGACATGACCATCTTTGGCCTCATCACAAACAATGAGACCGTGCCAGGAAAATAATCTCTCTCTCAATGTCAGCAAAACTAAAGAGATGATCGTGGACTACAGGAGACGGCAGGGGAGTGGACACCTCCCCATCCACATCGGTGATGCTGAGGTTGAAAGTGTCAGCAGCTTCAAGTTCCTCGGTGAGCACATCACTGAGGACCTCTCCTGGACACTGCACATGGACACAATA
Organism: Raja brachyura; assembly: GCA_963514005.1. Next base: position 42,502,534 of record OY740782.1, read on the forward strand.
ACAAAGAAAGCTCGCCAGCATCTCTTTTTCCTGAGAAGACTGAGGAAGTTTGGCATGAATGCCAGCACCCTTAAAAACTTCTACAGATGCACCATCGATGGGCTGCGTCACAGTCTGGGATGGGAACTGTTCTTCCCACAGCCGCAAATCACTACAGAGAGTGGTGAAGGTGGCACAGCACATCACTGGCAAATGTCTCCCGGCCATTCAGGACATTTTCCACCAGCAGTGCCTGTGGACGGCACACAGTATCATCGAGGACCACAGCCACCCAGCACACAGACAGACTGTTCTCCTTGTTAGCGTCAGGCAGATGAGACAGGAGCATGGCTGCACATACCATCAGACATAAGAACAGCTTTTACCATCAGGCCATCAGGCTTCTGAACTCATGAACACATTTCACATCATATATGTTGATTATTTTATTATTGTCTTTTTACCTTACCAATGTCATTTTTATCTTATTTTATCCTTGTAATATTATTGCTGAGGTGACCATTGTCTTGTCAAATACATTTCATTGTACCGTTAACCCTGTGTTAACCTACATATCTATATCATTAAAAGTCTCATCTTGACCACTGTAGATGTCTGCGCTGTATATTGATTTTAGAAAAAATGCTACCATCTATCGCTATGATTTTTGGCCATCTTACTCACAGCCCTCCTCCCCGAGGATCTTCCCATCGATGAAAAATAAAAGAGTTATGAGTGCTTAAAAAACCTTAAGTCCTCTCACCTGTCCATCACGGTGATGAAGGTAACACCCCTTCGGAGGGGGGGCGGGGGGCAGGACTATAAAAGCCTGGACGTGACTCAGTAACTCTGCAAGGTTGCGAGGGTGAGGCCATGACTCTCATTCTAAGCCGTGAATCAACTGAACTGTGAGTGCAATGTACTTGCAATAAATGGTTTGTTAGCCTTAATGCCAATGCCTTGAGTTGATTGGCCTGCTGCCCTGCCTGTGCTTGCAACTGCAATGCTTTATTAGGTCCGACTGTGTATGGAAGGAATAAATGCTTTATTAGGTCTGACTGTGTTTGGTTCAAAAGTCCCGCTCATTTCATGACTTCCGCTTAGTGGACAGGTTGCGCTGATTGCGTTCTTTCTGGTAAGTGCAGAGGTCACGCAGATTGCAGAAGTGCCACTGACTGCAGAAGCCCAAAGGTGGAGAGGTTGTGCTCAGCCATGTGAGTATTCAAGAAAGATTACTGCCATATATATGGTGTGTGAGTGAGTTTGTGTGTGTTTGCGTGTATTTGTTTGTGTGTGTGTGTGCGTATGCGTGTGCGTGTGCGTGTGTGAGTGCATGAGTGTGTGGGTATGTGTGCGTGTGTGTGTGCGTGCGTGTGTGCATGTGTGTGTGAGTGCATGAGTGTGTGTGTGTGTGCGCGAGTGTGTGTGTGTGTGTGTGTGTGTGTGTGTGTGTGTGTGTGTGTGTGCGTGCGTGTGTGTGTGTGTGTGTGTGTGTGTGCGTGTGTGTGCGCGTGCGTGTGTGTGTGTGCGTGTGTGTGTGCGCGTGCGTGTGTGTGTGTGTGTGTGTGTGTCCACAATGTTCATATTAGCCCTCTGGAAACCAGTCCCTTTGGCCCACAACACCCATGCTAGCGCCCCAGAAACCCCCCCCCACTGGCCAGCAATATTGGAATTGGTGGAGAGGTGGAATATTGCGCTGGGGGACCAGTACCCCCGTGTGAAGCTGGGACCCGACAGGTCCCACTTAGTCGTGTGACAAATAAAACTAAATTGATACTGATATTGAATGGCAGTGCTGGCTCTAATGGCCTACTCCTGCACCTATTTTCTATGTATCCATGAATCAGCAGTAAACTTGTTTTGAGTGGTACTCACACAAAACAGAAACATTTTCCAACTGCACTGACAGGCTCTTTATCCCCATTTAAGCCCTGCCCCACAGTACGAGTTCATTCCAAGAGCTCTGCCGAGTTTACCCTGATTCGAACTCGGAGATTTACGGTAATGGCCACTCGTCGGTACTCAGGGCTCTCTTGGACATTTCTCAACATGTTGAAAAATCTTCACGAGTTTTGCCGTGCTTACCTTACCCGAGTTTTCCCGAGTATCTGCCGTTAGTGTTACGAGCCGCTAAGAGTCGTCCCCGAGCTCCTACGTACCCGCTACGTTCGTTCTCCGTGCTTACCACGAGTCTGATTTTTTTTAAACTCGGGAGAGCTCTTGGAATGAACTCGTACCGTGGGACAGGGCTATTACTAGTGCAACCTGCCACTGCTTAACCCATGCTTCCATGATTAATTAGCAAGGCACACTATTGAGCACAATGCAAGACACCGGCTATTTTTGTTACTTTCACTTGAAGATGCTGGGCATGCTCCAAACTGTAGATAATCTTTTTTAAAAAAATGGTGCTTAAAAGATCATACGCCAACATAGCATAACAATAACACAACATTACATGACAGATTTAATTAATTTATTTTTAATTAGTCTGTGTTTAATAAAATGACATTTGTTTTCTACCAACAAAAGGTTTATAAACACCAAATATCAAATCTTTTCATTAAACTTCAACAAGATCATTTCTTCTGAAATAATCTAAAATTGATGTCTGAAATGTTGAAAATGTTTTTTTTTTACTTTGCCTGGCACACAATCAGAAAACAACCCTAAAAAAACACCTGCAGAGCCATTTGTTCACAACAAAATACTTCTTTAAAAAGAAGCAGGTGTGAGACCTGATAAAATATCTATTCATTGCTAAATAATTTGCTGTTATTTCTGGGCCTATTCTGTTTGCCTACAAACTGCAGCTATTGCTGTCTTTTTTTGTGTGGAGCGCATAGGAGAGTCTTTTGAAACTGTTCTTAAGAAAGGTTCTGATCTCTCTCAGTAGGGAGAGGGCTTAATTCATGATGCACCAGTTTTATTAGTGTCTCTCTGTCGATCAGATTCCCATTCCATCATTCTTGGTCATACTGAATGGCAGTGGCATTACCAAGCAATGCATAGTGACATTACTTTGCTGCCTGGGTAGGAATGGGGGGGGGGGGGGAGGAGGAGGGCATGGGGGGTTCAAATGCCAGGAGGTAGAGTGAAAACCTTTGTTTTGCATGCTATCCAAACTATTCCAGTAATGCTATACGTAAATACAATGAAGCCATACACAGTTGCAATAGGTGGAGCAAAGGGAAATATACAGACAGCAAAATACAGTTCTCAGCATTGTAAGGCACCAGTTCCAGGAACAAAGTCTAATGTCCTCAATGTGGTAGTGATGAATAGGACAGTACCCTACCTCATGGAAAGATCATTGAGAGGCCTGATAACAGCTGTTCCCGAGTCTGGTGGTGCCTGCTTTCAAGCTACTGTACTTTTTGTCAGATGGGAGAAGATGGAATGATTGTGGTGGACATGTCTTTTATTATGACGGCTGCTTTACTGAGGCAGCATGAAGTGTAGATGGAGTCAATGATGGGAAGTCTGGTCTGTGTGATGGATGGCATGGTTTGCACAGCGGTAGACTTGCTGCCTTACAGCTCCAGAGACCCGGGTTCGATCCTGGCTACCTGTGCTTGTCTGTACGGAGTTTGTACGTTCTCCCTGCGACCTGCGTGTGTTTTCTCCGGCATCTCTAGTTTCTCCCACACTCCAATGACGTACAGGTCTGTACGCTAACTGGCTTGGTATAGTTGCAAATTGTCCCGAGCATGTGTAGGATAGTGTTAATGAGCAATGATCGCTGGTTGGCGTGGAGCCGGTGGGCGGAAGGACCTGTTTCTGCGCTATATCTCTAAATTAAATTAGACTGTGTTTGATCTAAACTCTCTACAGTTTCTTGTGGTCTTGGGCAGAGCTGTTCCCAAACCAAGGTGTGATGCAACGCAACAGTCAGCTTTCTATAACACGTTTGTGAGAGGCAGTGGAGACATACTGTATTTTCTCAGTCTCATCCGGAAGTAGAGGTGTTATTGTGCCTTGTTGTCTGTCACACCAATGCGGTTTGTTCACGACAGATGGTTGCTAATATTGCAGTCCTCTTAGCATCAAATCTTTTCTTGGAGCACAAACATGCAGACCTGAGGGGCCTGATGCACTTTATATCTGGTCCCCCAGCTTTACACCTGGCAAAAGCCATCTGGGTGATCCAATGACAATGCCTCAGCATCTACAGAGACCTGCAAACTAATCTTAGAATGACCTGCTTTGCAGCCTGGAGCACAATCTATCCTTGGGGGCTAAAATGTTTATAAGGATTGCCTGTGAGGGATGGTCAAACATGAAGCTTGGATAGGTCATTCAATGGTCTAATATCGATTTCCATGGTTATTTAGGATAATCACATGAATAGTAAGATTAAATGAGAACTTGCCAGTTTGAAGTTTGATCTTTATTTTATGAGGAGTTACGATGAGCGATTACGTGGAGAAGGCCATCAGCCCGCATGCGCGTCAATCTTCAAAGCAGCGGTGTGAAATCACAGATAACAGTAGTTGACCTGAACATAGTAAGATTGGAGAGAACTAGAAACTACCAGATGGCATTTTTAACATGAGGGTTGGGAGCGCTGGGCACGTAATCACTCATCGTAACTCCTCATAAAATAAAGTTCAAACTTCAAACTGATAAGTTCTCGTTTAATCTTACTATTTTACTTCGGAGTCACGTGAGTGACTATGTGAAGATTTGAAAGCTCTGTGAATTCATCCCGTGGATACGAGTCCAAGCGTCACACACTGCATCAATTGACCATGGATGAGTGAAAGAGATTAATTTAGCAATGTTACTAAATTTTAAGATTTTAAAAATTAAGTCTGCAATTTATCCCATCAGATAAAGCATAAAAAGAAGTTTAATTTGACACCTAATTCACTTGCATATCTGCACTATTAAAAAAGTTATGGCCATATTCATACTCGGAAATTAGCATCTTGTTCCATATTGCTTTTCCATTGACTTAACAAAAAAGCTGTGATCATGGACAGTAAAAAGCCCATAACTTTCTTTAGAATTAAGAGAACTCAATGAAATTTTCAGTTATTATAGATTGAAGCATTCTGAAACAAATATGAAACAATCTTACTTGGATGACCAGAAATTAAAGCATATAATTAGTTAGTTATCTAATTGTAGCTAATTACAAAATTCAATTACTAGATCTAAACATCTATTAATTTCTTAAGAAAAGATTAACATTTTTAAATAGCCTAAGTGTCCAAATAACATTCACACAAGAATTCACATATGACATGATTTTTAAATCTAATTGTCATGCATTTATAGGCCAAATGGAAGGAATTTAGTGTTTAATTCCCGTACATTAATGGCCATTTAAATCATCTTGCAAGTGAGATTTTGCGGTGCGCAATTGTTTGGAACGTTGCGGTTGCAGTGAATTTAAACCCCATATCGGCAGGAAAAATACTGCCGGTTCGTATATTTACATAATCACCTCTTCGCAATGTGAAGTTTTGATTAAAGGCATACTAAGAAGCAAGTTTATATGTAAAATAAACGGCTTTCTTTTACCTGTCCCGTACGTGAAATATGTCCCTGTTGTCGGCGTTGACGGCTTTAGAAGATGCTTTTTAATTTACTCCAGTGATTAAATTGTCCAGTGCAGTTAAAAAAAAATTAATAAAATCGATTTTCGGAGCGATTATTCTTCAGCAGCTAAACAGCCTGTTCAACAGGCTGGAGAAAAATCGCATTTTAAACCCGCCCCCCTCTCAAAGGCGCTTACGTCGCACTCGCGGCTAGTGACAGAACTGCAGCGCCGCTGAAGGTAGGTTTTGTAACATACCTAATTAATGCATTCCGACATTACATCGTTTTTTAATATGCTGATGCTTTCATCATCATTCCATCATCCTGGGGGGAAACTATAAATCAGAATCTAAAATGGAACTGGCAAAAACCCCCGGTCCGGCAATTGGTTTATTGTAAAACCTTTGGAACGTTTGTTCATTGGACCATCCTGCAGCCGCTAGGATGTGGTCGATAGGGACGTCCATTGCCCTTGCTGCTGATGTAGTGAGATTTTGAAAATGTCAGTGTCCACCCCTGTACATGCCAGGACCTCTTTTAACCATCTTGAAATGGTTTGCACTGATACCTTATTATAAGGTTTTTTGTAACTTATGATTACAGATGATTCGGAGCCTCTGAGGCTTTTGGTGACCTTGATGTTCTGTAGTATGTGTGTAACTACACACAACCGTGGGTCCATGGGGTATGCCAAGAACACTAGTTTGAGCCCTGACACCCCCGGTGTGCTCTGCTTGATTAGATCATAAACGAAAAATGTTATATTATTAACAGATGAAATCACGCTGCCCAGTCACAGTTTGTGTAATGTCTGGACCCGTTGCGCTGAGACCAGCACCATGAGCGTGACCACCTTGAGAGTGAGTTGGACGAAGGCATGGGCGAAGCTGGAGCCCACTGGCGAAGCAGCGTGAGCACCACGCTCACATCCCATATCTCCGTGTACCGGGGCCTGGGTGGTATAGAGTTAAAAATACCCTTCATAAACCTTGTTATTAAAGGGTGAGTTCATACAGAATGGTGTCCCGATCCCAGCACTAAGTATAACAATAATGTGCTCCTGGCACTATTGATGGCACTAAAACTCAGTTTCTGATCAAAGTATAAGGTTGATAGAAATTCCAACACATCCGTTATTCGTGCTGTGTCATACGTTATGTCCGTGAGTGAACATAACATCTCCCATTTCTTGATATGAGGGATGTACTGTTTCTTAGTACTATTTTGCCAGGCCATAAAAGGCTGTGTTATCAATCCCAGGACTAGTGGGAACCAAGGTTGTGTAGGCCAGTCAGGCAATACTAAAATGCCTGTGGCATAGTCTTGCTTGATTTTAGCCAAACACCGACTGATGGGGCAAAATGGGGGGAAAGCATACAAAAACATTCCTCCCCAGTGTAGCGAGAATGCATCTACTGCCACTGCCCCTGGGTCTGGTTCCCATGATACATATTTGGGTAACTGGTGATTCAGTCTGGATGTGAACAAATCAATATCCGGTATGCCAGTCCGGGCGACAATGTCGTTAAACACTTCATGATTCAACATCCATTCTGTGTTGTCATTGAATTTCCATGATCTGGTTCCGCTACCATGTTGTATCTACGTGGTAGGTAGATGGCTGAAACTCAAATGTTTCTTGTAATATACCAGTGCCAGATAAGGTTAGCCAATTTATCAAAAGATACAGACTTGATTCCACCCATGTGATTAACATATGCCACCGCTGTAGTGTTGTCAATCTGAAGTTGAACATGCACATGTTGCATATTGCTGCAATAAGCCTTCAGCCCATAGAGTACTCCCAACAACTCTAAGTAGTTAATACCATGTTGCTGAAGAATTAATGACTCCTGCACATTCCATCTACCACCGCAGCTAGAGATGGTATTTGTAGCTCCCCATCCTAGGGCACTTGCATCAGTTTGTAAAATAACTGCTGGCGTATCAACCAAAATTTTACTGGAGCAATGCCGAATATTCGTTACCCACCATTGTAATTCAACAATGGCCTCTGCTGGCAACCGCATGGGTCTACCGAATTGACCTGCATGGAATTTGAGTGCCTGCTCCTTTGCACGTTGTAAATTTTGATAGTGCAAAGGCCCGAACTGTACAGCTGGAAAGGCAGCCACTAGTTTGCCAATTATACTAGCTACATGTCTAATAGAATGCTGCTCCTTAACAATAAGATTGTTCCAGGCTTCTATTAATTCTGATCGCTTGCCCCGAGGCAGAGTCACAGACATGTGAATTGAGTTAATGGTAAATCCCAGATAATCAATTACTCTGGTAGGTATCAATTTGGACTTAACTGGATGGATGAGAACCCCCAATCTCTCAAGCATGAGTTTGGTATCTGAAACAGATAATTCAGCTCATTTCATAGTTTCCCCATTGATTAGGATGTCATCCAAATATGCCATCACAATATGATTCTGAGCCCGGAGTAGCCCCAGGACTGGTTTTAATAGCTTTGTAAATAGCCTGGGGGCTGAAGTTAATCCATTAGGCAATGCTTTAAACTGCCACGATTGTCCCATCCAGCCAATGTACCCCAGATGGAGTGATTAACGGCCGGCACATTCAATGAGGCACAGTTGGCAGGAGTGTGATACTTATTAGTAGTCTCCTCCATGGCCAGATCTTGGAGCTGGTGAGAGGCCAGGTAGTTGATGCTCATGGCTAAGTCCTCCTCCAGAGGTTCCCCTGATTGTGATAGGATGGCAAATTTTGATGCCATTACTGGCACTTCTGATTCGTGCCCTTTGTGCCTCAGGGTATACTCACCAGCTATACTAAAGGTTAGTTAGGCTTAGCTTTAGCATTAGGTTCAGGTTGTATTGGATGATAATAGATCCTCCTCTGGGAAGAGCATTGCAATGAGACAGCATATTTTCTCAATTCAGGAAACTTGGATGATGAGAGGTGTTTTAACTTCAGTCAAAAAGAGGAAATATGTAGGATTCAGAAAACTGACATCGGTGAGGGTTGGTGGGATGGGTCAGAGTGGTGGGGAATAGGCAGGGGCCTGCTGCTATGTGCTGCGCCAGGCAATAGATTTGAATGTTCAGTGAACTTTTGTAACTTTGTCGGCGGCAAAATGTGGCGGCGCTTGTGTAGTGCCAAGGTGAGGTCTATTACATTTTTAATGTACCTCGGTACATGTGACAATAAAGTATCATTGAATATATACAGTAGGAATGATTTTTTTTAAATATGTGGGCTGATTAGTAAGTTTGCAGACAACACAAAAATCAGTGCAGTTGTGGATAGTGAGAAAGATTGTCAAAACATACAGCAGAATAGATCAGTTTGAAATATATGAGCACAGAAACGGCAGGTGGAATTTAATCCAGGTAAGTGTGAGATATTGAACTTCAGAGGTAATGTATAATGTATAGGGAAATCTGAGAATGTAAGTCCACAGCTCCCTGAAAGTGACAATATAATGGATAGGTTGGTATACTTTCCTTTATCGGTTGGGACGTTGAGTATTAAAATGTTGGAAATTCATGTTGCAGCCATATAAAACTTTAGTTTGGCTATATTTAATGTATTGTATGCAGTTCCAGTCACAGTATTACAGGAAGGATCTGGATGTACTGGAGAGGGTACAGAATATGTTCACCAGGATACTGCCTCAATTATAGAGAATTAGCTGGAAGGAGATGTTAGGCAAAATTGGTTTGTTTTCTCTGGAGCGTCAGAGGCTGATGGGCAACATGATGGAAGTGCATACAATTATGAGATGCATCAATAATGTAGATAGCCAAAGAGTCTTTTTTTCCCAGTTTGTCAAATACTAGAATGTGTAAAGATTTCCACGAGTCAAATTTACTCTTGAAGTTGAAATTTGAAACATTTAAAATCGTTGTAAGAACGCAGTAACCCGTGAGTTTACCGTAGTGATTTGTAAGTCTACCGTGGGCACTCTTTAATTCAGCGGGCAGGCAGCATCTCTGGAGAGAAGGAATGGGTGACGGGATGACGTTTCCAAATTTCTGTTGCGTCTTTCTGTTACTCCACCACCATGTGTTCACCTTTTGTCAACCAGCATCTGCCCTTTCTTGTGTATGACATTATCTGTATCCGTGGCAGTTGATTGTCGCTCCCTTCAGTTTCCCAGGGGGTCGGGACGGGACTGGAGTTGGGAGGGAAAGGTGGGGGAGGGGAGTGGAGGGGAGGGGAGTGGAGGGGAGGGGGTTGGGGTGACTTATCACGAGAGACAAGTGTGCTGACTGTGTGAGCAGACACTTTGGTAGTGATTGCCCATGGGGTTCACTGTCGAGGGCTTCATAATGCAGAGAGCATTATAAACAGTGGAGCGATTAACCCTGGAGAGGGGGGAGACTTCTCTCTGAGTTGGACCCAGGAAACTGAAGCAGGATTTTCTTGAGGTTATTAACGACAGATAAATGGATGGGAAGGGTTTTGAGGGCTATGGGCCACATGCAGGCAAATAGGACTACCCCAAGATGCCAAATTGGACGGCACTGCCAAGCTGGGCCGAAGGACCTGTTTCCGTGTTGTAGAGCACCATGACTAAGGACTATCCAGTGGGATTTACATGTTTTGTATGTTTCCTTTCTAAAGATGCAGAGTATTTTGGTGACTATTGCACACTGCAGACCAGAAGCGCCTTCAATACCCCGATATATCAGATCCACACAAAATCTTATTTTGCGGCAACTGTTTATAAAGCTCTCTGCATTATGAAGTCCTCGACAGTGAACCCTGCGGGCAATCACTACCAAAGTGTCTGTCCACACAGTCAGTACACCTCTCTTACACTTGTCTCCCATACTAAGTCACCCCAACACCCCCCCCCCCCCCCCCCCACCTGTCCCTCTAGTCCCGTCCCGACCCCCTAGGAAACTGAAGGGAGCAACAATCAACTGCCACGGATACAAATGATGTCATCCAAAAGAAAGGGCAGATGCTGGTTGACAAAAAGTGAACACACAGTGCTGGAGTAACACAAATACGCAGCAGAATTTTGGAAACGTCATCCCGTCACCCATTCCTTCTCTCCAGAGATGCTGCCTGTCCCACTGAGTGAGCATACTGAGGGAATTCCAACGTATATGAAGTAGAGAGAAATGTGAGTTCTACACGGCTCTGCACGACTTTTGAGCATGGATTTGGTGGTTTGTACCCACTCCCCCTCACTTCCCACCCACCCACCCACCAAGCCAGCCAGCCGGACCCCTCCTCGTTACAGCGGCAGAAGCGACATTTCCTAGAGAATGGGGCAGAGAGCTGGGGCAGGGCTGGGATGGGAGCAGGGCAGATGAGGCGCACCAAAGGATCAAACAAGTTAATGGCTGCAAGGGGCAGGGGCAGAGGGCTTGTGCCCCAGTGAGGTAGACCGCTCTTCCCCCTGCTAATGCACACACTGAAAGAGAGAGATGTGAGCAGTGAATGATCCCAGCTTAGCCCACGAGCCTTGTCGCCCCAGACTGATTAATGACGCCTGCGCATCCCCCCCTACCTCCCCCTGCCCCCAACCTCCCTCCACCACAATCACATCTGGGCACCAAAGCAGCTCAGGAGGCGAACCCTGAGCTCCGTCTCCCAACAATCTGATGTGTAACTGATGTGAAAGAACAGCGGCTGTGGCCGGCCGGCACCCGGCGTGGACTTCTCACACCCTCGCACTTGAAAAGTGTGTGCAATTAAACAAAAACAAGGAATAAAACCAAAGTCCAGCTTGAAAGACAATTAAAAATATATTCCGCTTAGAACGAACAGGCACGGAGACCTCTGTCCACATTCAAAGATTTCATCTCCCATCTCCCAGCAGTGTGTAGACCTGGCAGTAAATTAATTTAAAATAAAGCAAACCTCCGCCCGCTGGTCTTCTAACTACGTGATGCGCGTTTCAAACAAATCCTAAGTATAACTGCTCGGTCACTGGATGGTGCGCATTTTCCCTTTGTAGGTCATATCAATAGATGCGGCCACGCTGAATTCTATCTTTAGTTCAAAGCCGCAGGAAGGAGCTGTCTTCTTTAACACTGTTGCTTCGCCGCCACCGCCTCCTTGCTGCACAATGGCAGCGAGTGCGGGACCGAGATCCTCCCTAGTTTTTTTAAGTTCTGAAATTGAATAACTTTCAATACTGAATCAGAATATACTTACAGGATGAGATGCTGTCCAGCCCCTCCATTTGATAATTAAAACAGACGTTCATTCACAGTTGGCTCATGAGTAACTCGGGAGAAGAACTTGGTAACTCGGGGGAAGAACTTGGTACATTGCTGAAATGAGAAGTAAACGGCAAATTTAGACATACACGTGGGAACTCATTTAAACTCGTGAACATAATCTTGGAATCTTGTAGACAACCACGAGTGTGATTTCTTCTTTCACTCGGATCACTCGTGGGTGGACTCACACCGTGAGACAGGGCTTTTACGCTGAGAGGAAGAAAATGTTAAAGCAAGGCAAGTATTTTTACACAGAGACTATCTGGTGCCTCGAAAGCACCGTGGAATAAGATATAATATATACATTGCAGAGATTTTTAGACAGGCTGATAAACAGGCAAGGGCTGGATGGATATGGACCATGTGGAAGCAGATAGGATTAATTTAAATTACGATTATTGCCAGCACAGGCATGGGGAGAAGGACCTGTTCCCGTACTGACTCTGATTATGTTCAGTAACATGGTACATTCAGTACATCATGTTGCATTTGCATTGTGTAAAGACCAAATGGGTGATATGCTAATCAATGTGCATGCCAGGATAAAGTGGCTCTGGAGCATTTGGCATCATTGATGACAAATGGTAAAATGGCTAACGGGTCTGTCCCACTTAGGTGACTCTTTGGGCGACTGCCAAGGATTAATTTTAATGGAATTCACCTACGACACCTGGCAACAACCTACGACAGCAAAAATTATCTCCACTGTTGCCGAAAAAATTTCAATATGTTGAGAATTTTGCAGCAGTTGCCTGTAGTTGCCCAAAAAATTGCCTAAGTGGAACAGGCCCATTAGAATCACAACTGAAACCGCATTGCTGCCTCCAATATTATCACCTCTAACTATTGGTACATATTTTAATCCACAGTGATAGTGGTAGATGCAATTGTGTTCCACGTCACAAGGCAAAAGCAGAATTAATTGATTAGTATTGCACATGCCTGGGAAAAGTTGCTGCAGAGTGTGAATTTTCTGATTTCGAGTCAGTGCTTAAAATGCAGCCCATTGCAGAATGCACATTGAAACAAATTCAATGGAAAGGTCTTGGAAAGGATATCACTGTCTAATGTGCTTAGGATTCCAACATCAATGTCATTTTCAGAGAATGAAGTAGTTATTGTAGAAATGACTAGGATTTAGGGCTAAAGGAGTCAAGGGATATGGGGAAAAAGCCAGAACGGGGTATTGATTTTGGATGATCAGCCATGATCACATTGAATGGCAGTACTGGCTTGAAGGGCCGAATGCACCTATTTTCTATGTAAAACCCACATGATACTGCTGTGAATAAAATAAGAACAATAAACAGCAGGACAGAACTTTTTGCTCAAACTGTCAGTAAGATAAATAGAACTCAAAAAATGTTATTATGATGTTGGCAGTCACTCTCACAAAGTCGAATATCCTGCTAAGGGAAAAGAGTCAATGTCATATAAAAAACAAATGCTTTGCGAAAGTTTGTTCTATCGCAAACCAATACACCTGAACTTATCCAAGATGTGTTGAAGACAACGGGGAGATGAATAATTCTGTCGATCATGTGTGAACAATTGCCCTTCATCACACTGATCAGACAGCCGAGCCACAGGAAGAAATGAGCATTTGCTATTTTCCACCCAAAGTGCTGTTAATGGCAGTACAACGGTCAAACAAACCAACTATCTTGACTGTTGCCCTATTCGGTGAGGAAATGCCAAGATAATTCTTTAGAATTGGACTAAGTCATGACAGTTCTGAGAACATTTTCAATGCAAATAATGTTCAAATTCAAGAGTGCCAACATGATGTATTATGTTTTTGACAGTGACACTTTTTGCAGATTTGTCATTTACATCACTTCACATTCTAGCGAGCACATACCTAATACCTACTGCCAACCCCACTGTTCGCAAAGAATTGTGACAGAACAGCATATCAATGATTTGAGTGTGAATGCAGTGCCCACAATGATGGCACAGAGTGAAATCAAAGCTGCAGTAAACCAAGATGTTGCTTTACCATTGTGAATGACAGCTATCCAGGGACAATACATGGAAAAGCAGTGTTGAAACTCCTTCTTCTCAAGATTTGCACAATACGTTGCAAGATTTGCACAATGAACTCGTAAACTCAGATGTGGTGAAGACAGAGTAACCACTACTATGCTTATTGGTTCTGCCCCTCCCCCTCCACCAACCAGCTTCAACTGTCCATCATCCTTCACCCCATCTGCTTCCACCTATCACCTGCCCTCCCCCCACCTCAAACTCCTCCCTCTCACCGCTTTGTGTTGACTATGTCTCCTCTACACTATCAGCCCTGATGAAACATCGACTATCCCTCGACCTTCACAGATGCTGCCTCACAAGTTGAGTTCCCACAGCAGTTATTTTTGTTCTTGAAGAACAGCCAGGATGTCTGAGTGCAACATTAGCATGTTTGAGCTTAAAGCCTGGCGGACAGTCCAGTTCTATCTTTCATGACACAACAGAATGGCTGGCTCAGCCATTTCAGAGGGAGGAGAAGCATCAGACACATTACTGGAGATCAGCACAGGTCAAACTGGGCATGGATGGCAAATTGCTTTCCGCAAATTATATGAGTGAACCAGATAGGTCATTCAGTTGTTCAATGGGCTTTGTTACTAAGAACAGCTGATTAAAAAAAAAAATCAGGTTATTCTTTTTATTTACATTCCGCAGAGCTGCTTTGGTGGAATTTGCACTCAAGTCTTTTAACTGATAGTCTCGGCTTCTGGATTAAGGTTGTGAAGGATAATTGGTCAATGGCTCTTTATTGTCACATGTACAAATGTACAGTGAAATGCTTTCTTTGCATACATTTCAATAAAGTATTGCTTTGTCGAAGCACAATCCCTGAGATTCTGAAGACTAAGATATGCATGCATTTGGAAAGAAAGGGGCTGATTAGAGTTGGTCAGTACAGCTTTGTGCATCTCACTAATTTGATTATGTTATTTGAAGAAGCAGCCATGAAGGTTTAGATTAGTTACAGCATGGAAACAAGCCATTCGGCCCACCGAGTCATGCCAACCAACCTTTACCTGTATGCTTCTTTTATCCAACACACTAGGGACAATTTTTACAGAAGCCAACAAACCTACAAACCTACATATCTTTTGAATGTGGGAGGAAAGCAGAACACCCGGAGAAACCCCACACAGTGACAAGGAGAACATACAAACCTTACAGAGTGCACCTGTAGTCAGAATCAAACCCAGGTCTCTGACGCTGTAACGCAGCAACTCTACCGCTGTGCCACTATGCCACCTGTGAGGGTAGGGTGGTAGAACTAGTCAATAGTGAATTCGGCAAGGCCTTTGATGTGGTTCATTGTGGTAGGCTGCTTTGGAAGGTTAGATCGCATGGGATCCAAGGAGAGATTGCTAATTGGATACAGAATGGTAGGAAGCAGAGATTGGTAGTGGAAGGTTGTTTTTCAGAGTGGAGGCCTTTGACACAGGCTGTTACACAGGGATCATTGGACCCATTGTTGTTTGTCATCTACATCAATAACTTAGCTGAGAATGTACAGGGAAGGATTAGTAAATTTGCAGATGACTCTGAAATAGCGAACAGACATTGAGGACGGTTGCCAAGAAGTATGGCTGTATCTAGATCATCTTGGTAATTGGGCTAACAAATTCAGATAAGCTCAAGATATTGCATTTTGCGACGTCAAACCAGGGGTGGACTTTCACATTGAGCGGTAAGGCCCCGGGAATTGCTGAACAGAGGGACCTAGATGTACAAGACTGCCAAGGCCTGTTGGATCACCCAGTTGTCAACCATTTTAAATCCCCTTCCTATACTAACTTTGTCCTGAGCCTCCTCCATTGCCAGAGTGAGATCACATGCAAACTGGACCTCATATTCCACGGGGTAGCTTCCAACCCAATGGTATGAACATTGAATTCTCCAATTTTAAGTAATAAGACCCACCCTCTGTCTCTTTCATACGCCTCCTCTCTATAATGGTGTGCATCCATTTCAACCTATCCCGTCCCTCTTTCCCCATCACTCGCCACCCGTCCTCATTCACTTATAATCCTCCATCTGGCTTTACATTTCACTCCGCCTCACATCTGACACCCTTTTGACTCCTTTTCACCTCTAGCCTTTGTCACTTATTCCACCCATCTGCCAATCTAATCCACGTCACCTGTATTCATCAATCATTCAATTGTTCCGCTTTGATCTCTCTTTTCCTGCTTTCGTCCCCGGCCGCAGTCTAATGAAGGGTCCCGTCTCCATTCTCTCCACGGTTGCTTTCTGGCACTTTGTGTTCAGCACAAGTACAAGTTTACTGAAGGGGCATACTAGAACTATATTTTCTATTACAGAATGTGCCCTGAAGGTCACAGCAGTTCATGGAGCCCCATAATCTTCCAGCTTTCTAATATTTACAACTCAACATTTAACCTCATTATTCAAAAAGTCAATGGAAAGTCCAGCTCCAGTGCAGTTGTTGCTGAGATATTCAATTTAGGCTCAATGGTTTATACTCTTACTTGCGACCCTCACAACAAGTTGATTGCTCGGGTGGAGAGAGGTCACAAGGTGTTATTCTTGGTTTAGATCAATTTTACTTCACTGGAAATCATTACGAAGAGTTAAACTCTTGGGTTAAGGTGCAATCGCTGAGGTAAAGGCTTCTATGTTATTTGCACTGTTCGTTGCATACATGCATGTCCTCTATTGCTTTGCTGGCTGGAATATCTGCAGTGTTTACATTAAAAAGCCCACGGGTGAGGTTCTGCAGCCGCTTGGAGAAACTGATTTGAACTGCATCATAGACTCGCTGTCTCATACCCTTAAGTTCTTACAGTCGTCACGGAATAGTGATCTGGAAGGAAATTGTAGAAAGGAAAGAAAGAATAGATATTGAAGAATCAATTCTATGTTTAAATCTATGTATTGATGGTTAAGCTGAAATCAACAGTTGTACTCTTGGTATCCAGGTAACCTTTCCTCTGAACAACAAAAACTTTGCCATTTAATTGAAATGCAGGCATGGAAAGGAAGACGCTTAAGGGCCTGTCCCACTCGGCGATTCTTTTTGGCGACTGCCGGCATCATTGAAGGGCCTGTCTTTTACAGGCGACATGTGAAGGTCACCGAAATTTTCAACAGGTTGAAAATTCAGCGGGGACCAGAAAGACGCTACGACTCTTTGGAGACCACTCTCCACAACTTGTGAGGACCACAACTTAAACAAAGGTAACTTTGAAGGTATGAGCCGTGAATTGGCCAAGATAGACTGGCAGGTGAGTCTTAAAGGGTTGACAGTGGATGTGCAGTGGAAGGTATTTAAAGACTGCATGGATGAAGTACAAAAATTGTTCATACCAGTTTGGCAAAAGAATAAATCAGGGAAGGTGGTGCATACGTGGATAATGAGGGAAATCAGGGATAGTATAAAAACTAAAGATGAGGCCTACAAATTGGCCAAAAAAAGCAGCCTACCAGAGGACTGTGAGAAATTCAGAATCCAGCAGAGGAGGACAAAGGGCTTAATTAGGAAAGGGAAAATAGATTATGAAAGGAAACTGGCAAGGAACATAAAAACTGAAAAAGTTTTTATAGATGTGTGAAGAGAAAGAGACTAGTTAGAACAAATGGTGGTCCCTTGCAGTCAGAAGCAGGTGAATTGATCATGGGGAACAAGGACATGGCAGACCAATTGAATAGCTACTTTGGTTCTGTCTTCACTAAGGAAGACATAAATAATCTGCCGGAAATAGCAGTGGACCGGAGGTCAAATAAGATGGAGGAACTGAGTGAAATCCAGGTTAGCCGGGAAGTGGTGTTGGGTAAATTGAACGGATTAAAGGCCGATAAATCCCAAGGGCCAGATGGTTTGTATCCCAGAGTGCTCAAGGAGGTAGCCACGGAAATAGTGGATGCATTAGTGAATTTTTCAAAACTCCTTAGATTCTGGAGTAGTTCCTGAGGATTGGAGGATAGCTAATGTAACCCCACTTTTTAAAAAAGGAGGGAGAGAGAAAGTGGGGAATTACAGACCAGTTAGTCTAACATCGGTAGTGGGGAAACTACTAGAGTCAGTTATTAAAGATGGGATAGCAGCACTTTTGGAAAGTGGTGAAATCATTGGACAAAGTCAGCATGGATTTACAAAAGGTAAATCATGTCTGACGAATCTTATAGAATTTTTCGAAGATGTAACTAGTAGAGTGAATAAGGGAAAACCAGTGGATGTGTTATATCTGGACTTTCAGAAGGCTTTCGATAAGGTCCCACATAAGAGATTAGTATATAAACTTGTATTGGTGGTTCAATATTGATGTGGATAGAGAACTGGCTGGCAGACAGGAAGCAAAGGGTAAGAGTAAACGGGTCCTTTTCAGAATGGCAGGCAGTGAGTAGTGAGGTACCGCAAGGCTCAGTGCTGGGATCCCAGCTATTTACAATATACATTAATGATTTGGACGAGGGAATTCAATGCAACATCTCCAAATTTGCAGATGACACCAAGCTGGGGGTATAGTTAGGTGTGAGGAGGATGCTAGGAGGCTGCAGGGTGATTTCGATAGGCTGAGTGAATGGGCAGATGCATGGCAGATGCAGTATAATGTGGATAAATGTGAGGTTATCCACTTTGGTGGTAAAAAGATGAGGGTAGACTATTATCTGAATGGTGGCAGATTAGGAAAGGGGGAGATGCAACGAGACCTGGTTGTCATGGTACACCAGTCATTGAAAGTAGGCATGCAGGTGCAGCAGGTAGTGAAGAAAGCGAATGGTATGTTAGCATTTATAGTGAAAGGATTTGAGTATAGAAGCAGGGAGGTTCTACTGCAGTTGTACAGGGTTTTGGTGAGACCACACCTGGAGTTTTGTGCACAGTTTTGGTCTCCAAAATCTGAGGAAAGACATTCTTGCCATAGAGGGGGTTGACAGAAGGTTCACCAGACTGATTCCTGGGATGTCGGGACTTTCATATGAAGAAAGACAGAATAGACTCGGCTTGTACTCACTGGAATTTAGAAGAATGAGGGGGGATCTTACAGAAACTTACAAAATTCTTAAGGGGTTGGACAAGTTAGATGCAGGAAGATTGTTCCCGATGTTGGGGGAGTCCAGAACAAGCGGTCACAGTCTAAGGATAAGGGGGAATTCCTTTAGGACCGAGATGAGGAAAACATTTTTCTCACACAGAGTGGTGAGTCTCTGGAATTCTCTGCCACCGAAGGTTATTGAGGCCAGTTCATTGGCTATATTTAAGAGGGAGTTGGATGTGGCTCTTGTGGCTAACGGGATCAGGGGGTATGGAGAGAAGGCAGGTACGGGATACTAAGTTGGATGATCAGCCATGATCATATTGAATGGCAGTGCAGGCTCGAAGGGCCGAATGGCCTACTCCTGCACCTATTTTTCTATTTTCCTATGTTTCTATGTTACTCACGACCATAGGAGACCTCTCATGACCATACAGCCTGTATGTCGTGAGAGGTCTCCTATGGCCGTGAGAGGTCTCCAAAGAGTCGTAGCGTCTTTCTAGTCGCCGGGTGGCGGCAGTCGCCTGTAAAAGTCGCGGAAGTGGGACAGGCCCATTACAGTATATATTAAAAAAGTGTGGCTTATTTCTTCTCAGCTTGCATGGTATTTCTCTAAGTGTGCAGGAGAGATAATATACCGGGTATTTCAAGCCAATGGTTGTAATGTATTCCTCATTGTTTGTGTAGCACACAGCTTGACCACTTAATGCTTGTGCACTTATAACAAGGTCTTGCGTGTAAATAGCTCATTCAAAGCTTCCCCCCAGTCTAGTTTCAGTCAAAAATCACTGAGTCAAGCACTTGCACATCTAAACTTTATTTTGACAAAACACAATTACAGTTCAACTACTCTACCTAACCACCTCGCATCTGCCTGATCAAGCCCTCTTAGCCTCGCTCAAGCAGAGACACTCCAGGAGGTCACGCAATCCTAAGCGTTCTCCCAGAAGATCGACATAGGACCTCGTGGGAGTGGTCTTTTATAGGTCCCCGAACCTTGAGAGACCGAACCACATAGGGGTGGTCTCTATACAGTCCAATAACAGATATCAATTAATACAGTATATGACAGACATTTCCCTAACTCAATAATACAGTGACTAATACAGTGTATTCAAATGGTGCTTTTCAAAGGAATCAAACATCACAACATGTGCCTTCATATGCAAGAAAACCAGACAAGGCTCAATACTTAATCCAATCAACATCCAGCAAAGTAAAGCTTTGCAACATTATATATAATGTGTATGTCTGGTTTGCATTCATCCAATCCATGCCATGCAATTTGCACCTAATTGTCAGAGTCTGCAGATGATTCCAATCTCTTCCTGCAGCTCTTATCTAGGCTCGAGACAAACTGACTCCATTCTGCAGCTTGTCCTATTTCTGCAGAAGGCACATTTAAATTGACCAAATGGCCCAGCAGCCCAGACCCAGAAGCCTTTACTCAATTTTAGTGTCCTGGCCTCTCCAATTTGGCCAGAATTAACATGCACATACAATTAGACATTTTATGAACATACTGTAAAGCTGTTAATCCTTTAGCTCAGATCTATTCTAAATCACAGCATCAAACAAGAATGTACATGTAATTTTTTACCATGGACTTACAAAAATATAATTAAACTGTTATTTAAATTAATTCCTCGGGCATTTGTACATTTTCAAATTTTTGTATTAAATGTTATTCCAAAGGGCAGAAAGGTTTATAGAGTTTTGTAAAAGATTCCAGTGATGTTCTTACTCTCTTCAATATTTCATTGAACCAGGAATCCCAAATCAATGCTACGCCTACTTCCAATATTTGTTTTATTTTACTTTTGTTCATCTCTGGGAGTGGAGGGCAGGCTCAGGCTGACCAGGCAAGTATGCCTTCTTGTCCTACTATTTGCAACTAATATGTTCTTTTATTTGTGCCTACGCTCTCACTCTCTAACCGTTACCATACACTCATTGAGGAAGCAACCTTGTTTACAGCTTATCCCTTTGGTCACCCTGGTTTTACCCTGCCCCATGCTCCCTGTGACTTATCAAGCTTCTTGGGTCTCCTTTTCAGGTGATGCATACCAGGCACCCACCACTCTCTGTGCACCAACTTGTCTCACATATCTCCTTAAAACTTTCCCCCCTCGCACCTTAAAGCTATGCCCTCTAGTCTTTGGCATTTCCACCCTTGGCAAAAAACGTTCTGACTGTCTACCCTATCAATGTCCCTTTTAATGTAATAAACAACCAGATCTCCCCTCAGCTTCCGGCGCTCCAGAGAAAACAATCCAAGAAAGTCCATCCGCCAATTCTAACTAACACCTTATAATTCATGCAGCATTGTGGTAAACTTCTTCAGCACCTTCTGCATAGCGCCCACACTCTTCCTGTAATGGGGTGATCAGAAATGCACATGATACTCCAAATGCAGCCTAACCATAGTCCTAAAAAGCCTGTAACAAAACTACCTGACTCCTATCCTCAATACCCGATCAAAGAAGAAACCATACGCCTTATTTACCACATTATTTACCTTATTATGCCTTATCTAACTGCCCACTCTATCACCCTCTAAAGACCGCATTACCTTATTTGACACAGGGCCTCTGCCATTTATAATCTTGACAACCTTGATTTCACCCTGATACAGGTATTTTCTATGTCCTCCCTATCCATTCACCAACTTCTCTGCAACTTAAAACAAACTTTTTTTGTTTTCTTTTCCCTATTTCTTTGTTGTAAATTATTAACTGTTTCTCTTTTAACTGATACTGCCTAACCTGCTGAATGTTTCAGCATTTTCAGGTATTTGTATTTCAGGTTTTGAGCTGATGCATTTTTTTTAACTTCTAATGCCCCTGCCCCATTTGTTTCGGCGACTACAGGCAACTAGGCTGTCGCCACATGGTCGATGGGGAGTCGCATGTATGGACATAAGTAGTCTCCTCAGTCGTCCAAAGAATCATAGCGTTTTTCTGGCCGCGGCTGGATTTTGAAATGTTCAAAACATTTTTGCGAGAGTCGGCGACAGTTGGCTTGACGCCAATGAGCGTAGCTCGACTTCTCCTGACGTAGGCACTGTTGTAGGTTGTCGCCAGGATGACGTAGGTTGTCGCCGGTGCTGACTTCGGTGAATTCCACTGGCGACTACCTACATCAACTTACGTCAACCGGTGACAGGTACCGGCAACTGAATTGTCTTACCTTGTTGTAGCTTGTCAAGGGTGGAGGTAGGTTGTCGTGGGTGTGGTCGTAGGTGGACGTTCCAATGAGTCACCGGTTGTCGGTAGCTTGCCATAGCTTGACGTTGACTAGATGGTAAGTTGTTGTAGACATTGTCTTAGACATTGTCGTAAGGGAGTCCAGTCGCCAGTTTCTCCTCGACCTGCTATGATTATGACAGTCGCCGGCAATCACCAAAAAAATCGCCAAAAAAATCACCAAAGTGGGACAGGCCCATAACACTCCCCTTTGGGATACACCACTTCAGGGAAGCAATATAGCCATTATTTATCCTACATCTTTGGTCATGTTGGTTGTTTCTGTTATGATATTACCTTGACTTTTGTTTTAATCAAGATTATCACACAACTTCTTAACACATACTTTCTGAAAAACCTCACAGCAGTCCCTTAATCTATTCATTATTCAGTTCTTCTGAATGCTTTAGGCTTGCAATGTTTGCTTTCAAACTGAGTGGAAAGACATGGAATAAGAAAGGCATAATTTGCGTTTTTTCTAATACTTTCCAATTAAATGTAATGTAGGGATATGCTCAAAGGCTTATGAAATTTGAGCCCAAGCTCACTCATGATATCATATTTCTGGTAACGTTAACAAAAAATATATATTTGATCAGATTTGTTTTGCCACTAATAACAATAACTGAAATCATTCCTCTCCATTATTGTTATTACCTTGAAGGAAGGTACACCTAATCCTAAAATCCTAAATGTTTACATTGTGTACAACATCTTGAAATGTTTCATTTTCTAGCACTAATTTCCCTCATGTTAACAATTTAAAATAAATATATCAATACATTTTTAAACTAAGAAATAACAATGACAAATTGCAAATGGTTGTTTTCAAAGGTATTTCTCTCCCGGATTTCAACCAAAGCAAATAACTTGCATCATGATTCTTTAAACTGACTGTGCAATTATTTAACAATTTCTTTAACACTAATCATTCCTTTTGATGCTACACATAAAACATTTACTTATTGCAATAGCCCTTGGAAGGGATATGATTTGTGATCAGAATACTGAATATTATACAACAATGATTTATACATCATAGTCAAGCCATGTACAAATGAATCAGAAATATGCTGTTTGAATGATTTGCTCGAGAGTTAGATATCATTTGCTTTAATAATGTCAGTGATGATTTCAATCCTGTTTTAAAGGAGAATCCTGTTTCAAACAGTGTGATACCAGACATTGTTCCCAGTTACATTGTTTTCACTACCAATGTCCTTTGCATTGGAATCTCATAAATTTAAATTTCTCAGCAGATTTCAAGATGGTAATTTATATTTTATTAAATATGCTGGTACTTATTCACTGCGAAAAATGATTGAGTGTAAAAATGACATTTAATTCTTCTCTTCCCTCAGTAAAATAATTCCAATGCATTGCATTCCAATATAAAGTGCAGCAATGAAATTCTCGTTTGCCATCAGGAGGAGTGAATTCCTTTCCAACAATGCTTTTTATTCCAAAGGCTGGACTTCTTTTTAGAGGCTAACCAGGTTGGGTCTGTATTTTGGAAGGGCATGGCAGGGTTGATGATGAAATCTTTTCATCAGTGAGAGAGTCTCACCGTTATCTCAAGACATGGGATTGGTCATTTACACAGTAACATTCACTTGCAGAAAGTGTTGAATATTTGGGAATTCTCTACCCCAGAGAGTTGTAGAGGCTAGATCATTGGATGTATTTAATGTGGAGATTTTTGAAGATCAAGGAATATAAGGCAATGGGCAAAAGGCATAAAGGAAAACTTGAAGTCTGGGACCGATCAGCCATGATCATATGGAATTTCAAGCAGGCTCAGGTGGCCACCTGCTGCTCCACTTTCTTGTGTTCTCCACAAGAAATTGCAAAGAGTTATGGATGTATCCTTGTCCATCATACAAATCACCTACCCCCCCACATCAACTCCACCAAAGCTTCACACGGCTTCGTGAAAACAGCCGACATAATCAAGGATATGTAGAAACAAGGAACTTCAGATGCTGGTTTATTTATTGAAAAGTGCATGAGTAACTCTGTGAGTGAGTCCGCATCTTTCGAAAACATAGGTGACATTTCAGGTTGGTTTGAAAAATGAGTCTTCTCATCCAAATCATTGTCATGTATTGTGAATAGCTCGGATCCAAGTGCTGACCCTTACTGCACCTCACCTCCCAGCCCAAGAAGGTCCTATTTGTTCTTTTATCATAGAAACATAGAAACATAGAAAATAGGTGCAGGTGGAGGCCATACGGCCCTTCGAGCCAGCACCACCATTCATTGTGATCATGGCTGATCGTCCGCTATCAATAACTCGTGCCTGCCTTCTCCCCATATCCCATGACTCCACTAGCCCCTAGAGCTCTATCCAACTCTCTCTTAAGTCCATCCAGTGATTTGGCCTTCACTGCCCTCTGTGGCAGGGAATTCCATAAATTCACAACTCTCTGGTAAAAACGTTTTTTCTCACCTCAGTCTTAAATGACCTCCCCTTTTTTCTAAGACAGTGGCCCCTGGTTCTGGACCCACCCAACAGTGGGAACATTTTTCCTGCATCTAGCTTGTTCAGTCATTTTATAATTGTATATGTTTCTATAAGATAACCCCTCATCCTTCTAAACTCCAGTGAATACAAGTCTAGACTTTTCAATCTTTCCTTAAATAACAGTCCCGCCATCCAAGGGATCAATCTCATGAACCTACGCTGCACTGCCTTAATCACAAGGATGCCCTTCCTCAAATTAGGAGACCAAAACTGTACACAATACTCTAGATGTGGTCTCACCAGAGCCTACAACTCAGAAGAACCTCTTTACTCCTGTACTGAAATCCTCTTGTTATGAAAGCCAACATTCCATTAGTTTTCTTCACTGCCTGCTGTACCTGCACGCCACCTTTCAGTGACTGGTGTACAAGGACACCCAGGTCTCGCTGTACCTCCCCCTTACCTAACCTAACCCCATTGAGATAATAATCTGCCCCCTTGTTTTTGCCGCCAAAGTGGATAACCTCACATTTATCTATATTATACTGCATCTGCCATGCAATCAACCTGTCCGGGTCCCCCTGCAAACTGCTAATATCCTCTTCACAGTTCACACTGCCACCCAGCTTTGTGTCATCCGCAAACATGCTGGTGTTGCTCCTAATTCCCTCTTCTAAATCATTAATATATATGGTAAACAATTGCGGCCCCAACACCGAGCCTTGTGGCACTCCACTCGCCACTGCCTGCCATTCTGAAAAGGACTTGTTCACTCCTACTCTTTGCTTCCGGTCTGCCAACCAATTTTCTATCCATGTCAACACCCTACCCCCAATACCATGTGCTCTAATTTTAGTCACCAGTCTCCCGTGCGGGACCTTATCAAAGACTTTCTGAAAGTCTAGATACAATACATCCACTGGCACCCCTTCATCCATTTTGCTTGTCACATCCTCAAAAAAGTCCAGAAGATTAGTTAAGCATGATTTCCCTTTCATAAATCCATGTTGACTTGGACTAATCCTTTTACTGCTATCCAAATGTTCCATTATTCCCTCTTTCATATTTGACTCCAGCATCTTACCCACCAACGAAGTCAGGCTAACTGGTCTGTAATTCCCCGTTTTCTCTCTTGCTTCTTTCTTGAAAAGTGGGGTAACATTAGCTATCCTCCAATCCACACGAACTGATCCTGAATCTATTGAACATTGGAAAATTAGAAGGTTAAGGGGGGACTTAATTGAAGTCTTTAAAATGATGAAAGGGATAGACAGAGTTGACGTGGATAAGCTTTTCCCATTGAGGGTAGGGAAGATTCAAATAAGAGGGCATGACATGAGAATTAAGGGACAGAAGTTTAGGGGTAACATGAGGGGGAACTTCTTTACTCAGAGAGTGGTGGCTGTGTTGAATGATCTTCCAGCAGAAGTGGTGGAGGCAGGATCGATTTTAACATTTAAAAGTAAAGTGGATAGGTATATGGACGGGAAGGGAATGGAGGGGTATGGTCTGAGTGCAGGTAGATGGGACTAGGGGAAAATAAATGGTCGGCACGGACTGGAAGGGCCGAGAAGGCCTGTTTCCATGCTGTAATTGTTATATGGTTATATGGTTAAAATGATCACCAATGCATCCACTATTTCTGGAACCACCTCCTTGAGGACCCTGGGATGCAGACCATCAGGCCAAGGGGATTTATCATGCTTCAGTCCCATTAGCCTACCCAATACTATTTCTCGCCTAATGAAAATGTCTTTCAGTTCCTCTACCCCTTAGATCTTCTGTCCTCCAGTACATAGAAACATAGAAATTAGGTGCAGGAGTAGGCCATTCGGCCCTTCGAGCCTGCACCGCCATTCAATATGATCATGGCTGATCATCCAACTCAGTATCCCGTACCTGCCTTCTCTCCATACCCTCTGATCCCCTTAGCCACAAGGGCCACATCTAACTCCCTCTTAAATATAGCCAATGAACTGGCCTCAACTACCCTCTGTGGCAGAGAGTTCCAGAGACCCACCACTCTCTGTGTGAAAAAATTCCTTCTCATCTCGGTCCTATGGGAGATTGTTTGTGTCCTCCTTCGTGAAGACAGATCCGAAGTACCTATTCAACTCTTCTGCCATTTCCTTGTTCCCCATAATAATTTCACCCGTGTCTGCCTTCAAGGGACCCACATTTGACTTTGCTACTCTTTTTCCCTTAACATATCTAAAGAAGCTTTTACTGTCCTTCTTTATATTCCTGGCCAGCTTCCCCTCGTACTTCATCTTTTCAGCCCATATTGCCCATTTTGTTTCCTTCTGTTGTCATATGAACGTTTCCCAATCCTCTGGCTTCCGGCTACTCTTAGCTGTGTAATACATCTTTTCTTTTAGTTTTATTCTCTCCCTAACTTCTCTTGTCAGCCACGGTTGCCTCCTACTCCCCTTTAAATCTTTCTTCCTTTTTGG
Organism: Raja brachyura; assembly: GCA_963514005.1. The sequence goes on from OY740782.1 coordinate 42,529,453, forward strand.
AATGAAATGATCCTGCGTCTTCCGGATTGTGCCTAGAAATTCCTGCCATTGCTGTTCCACCGTCATTCCTGCTAGGATCCCTTTCCAGTCTACTTTGGCCAGCTCCCCTCTCATGCCTTCATGGTCCCCTTTGTTCAACTGCAACACTGCCACTTCTGATTTAACATTCTCCTTCTCAAATTGCAGATTAAAACTAATCATATTATGATCACTAACTCCAAGCGGTTCCTTTACCTCGGGTTCTCGTATCGTATCTGATTCATTCGACAACACTAAATCCAGAATTGCCTTTTCTCTGGTCGGCTCCATTACAAGTTGCCCTAAGAATCCATCTCAGAGGCATTCTACAAACTCTCTTTCTTGGGGTCCTGAACCAACCTGATTTTCCCAGTCTACCTGCATATTGAAATCCCCCATCACCACAGTGGCATTACCTTTATTACATGCCAGTTTGAATTCCTGCTGCAACTTACACCCTACATCCGGGCTACTATTTGGGGTCTGCAAATAACACCAATTAGTGTCTTCATGCCTTTACAATTCCTCAACTCAATCCACAGTGACTCTACCTTGTCAGTCCGCATGTCTTCCCTCCCAAGGGACTGAATTCCATCCCTCACCAGCAGAGCTACCCCCCCTCCTCTGCCCACCTGCCTGTCCTTTCTATAGGATGTATAACCCTGAATATTAAGTTCCCAGGCCTGATCCTCCTGCAGCCACGTCTCAGTACCTACAATGTCATATCTACCAACTTCTGAGCCTTAAGCTCATCTACTTTACTTATCATACTACCCGTATTCATATACAATACTTTTAATTCCTTACGCATCTCACCTTTTACATCGATCCATATTACACTTCGCCATACTCTCCTATGCCTTTGTGAGCTTCCTTTCCCGTTAATTCTGGCGTCATTAACCATCCCTTTACTCTCTTTCCCTTAAACTCCATCATCGACTATCTCATTTGACACCCCACCCACCTTATTCAGTTGAAAACCACCCGTGTAGCAGTGGCAAACCTGCCGGCCAGAATGCTGGTCCCCCACCAGTTAAGATGCAATCCGTCCCTTTTGCACAGTTCCCCCTTACTCAAAAACAGATCCCAGTGATCTAAGAATCTAAATCCCTGCCCCCTGCACCAGTATCTCTGTCCCCTGTGCAATAACTAATTTTCGGTCCATGCCAGTACGTTACCCTCAATACAATCTGCTTTAATTTTGCACGCAAATTCTCATGTGGAACATTATCAAAGGCTTTGGAAAAATCCAAACATGCTGCATCCAGTGGTTCTCTTTATCTATTCTATCAGTTATAAACTTCAGTAACTTTGTCCTGCAGGATTTCCCTTTCAGAAACGCATGGTGACTGTATCTAATGTGCCTGTAAAGCTGCAGCAAGTAAAAATGTAATTGTTCAAGTTCATATCTGGTGCATATGACAAATAAATTCTTGACTTTTTCTAATCCTGTTGATATTTTCTAAACATCCTGTCTCCCCACTACTCACACTGGGCTGTGGTTCAGTGTTTTCCCTCTCCAGTTCCTAAATTGGAGTGGTATACGTTTTACTATCCAACGTACAGGAATTGATCAATAATTATTAGAATTTTGTAAGATATCAACTTTTATTTCTATATTTTATTCTGAAAGGGGCTGTCCCACTTGGGCAACATAAATTGCGAGTTTAGAAGAGATTGAAAAAATGTCATGTTGAAGACCTCCTTTGACTATGTAGAAGACCTCCTTCAACTGTATTGAAGACCAACTTCGACTAGCTACGACTAGCTTCGGGAAAATTGGACATTAAATAGTGGAGAGTGAAGACAACCTCCTTCGATCTCCTTTGACCTCCCTTCAACTTCCCTTCGACTATGATGAAGACTATCTACGACTACCTTCGACTACCTTCGACTACCCTCAATTACCTAAGACTAACATGCCGACCTACTACAACCTACTACGACTAAACTTATTAGTTAAAAAAGTATCTATTTTTTCCATGGCAACTTTTTTTTACTCGCGGGCATTTTTTAACATATTGAAAAAAAAACACCATGACCTAGCTGAGGCCTCGAGTACGGGGAGACCTCTCTTGAGCATGAAGGAGAGTTACGAAGACTTCCTACGACCTTGTGGCGACCATACTGCTGGAGTATGAATTGAGGGCAAACTTGCCAGAACTCACGGATTAGGTCGTCCATGTGGGACAGGCCCTTTAGCACTCTGGGACATACATAATGTGACTGTGGGGTTTATCGACTTTCAGAGCCAAGAGATTCTCCAACACTTATTTTTTAATGAATTCTAATTTCCTGTCATTCTTTTTTTTCTATTTGACTCATGGTTCCTGGGGAATCCTGGGAAGTTATATGTGGCCTCTTTCTTAAAGTATGTGTTCAAATGCTCTGTCTTAACTTTGTCTTCATTATAAATTATGACTGGAAGAGCTTACATTTGTTTTCACTAATCTTTTTATTTTTATAATGATGCAGAAGGAGGCCATTTGGCCTATCAAGTCTGCACCTCCACCTACCCCCCCCCCTCCCCCCCCCCCCAAAGAGACCATACCCACCAATTCCGTGGGATAGGCAGCATCTCTGCAGAGAAGGAATGGGTGATCCTTCTCTCCAGGGAGATGCTGCCTGTCCCATGGAGTTACTCCAACATTTTGTGTCTATCTTTGATGTAAACCAGCATGAACAGTTCCTTCCTACCCATCAATTCCATCCCCCTTCACCTATTTCATAGTATGCCTCCAATCCCCATTAACCCTCCTTTGATTTGAGCTGCGGGACTGAGGAGCAGCCAGCTGCGGACGGCAGCGCTGAACTTTACATTGGGAGCTTCCATCCCAGTGGTGGAGCTCCATCCGGAAGCCGCGGACTCCAGTAAGAGGCGGCCGTTCCAGGTGACCCAAGCCGCTGAGAGGGTGCTCCCGATGCCGGAGAACCATCACCCGGCAAGAACGGCCTGGAACATCGGGCCCCATTGCAGCGACTGCAGAGACCTCAATAGGCCCGACTATGGGTGAACTGGGGATGGGGCTGGACTTTGTTGCCTTCCCCCACAGTGGACACCATTGTGGGGGGATATTTTTATGTCTACTGTTAAATCCTATGATGTTGTGTCTTATCTTTATTTGTGGGCTGCATGGCAAATCAAATTTCACTGCACCAATTGGTGTACGTGACAATAAATGTCCTTTGTCCTTTGATTATCTATATATTACTAAAAGTCAGATCTTGACCGCTTTTGACTCACTGCGATGTGATTTCTGAGAGAACGCCACCACTTACGGCTGTCATTTTTGGCCACCTCGTTCAGACTCCCCACCCCCCCCACCCTCCGCCGGACTGAACCAGAGGATTTTCCCATCATTGAAAAATCAGAGAGATATTAATGTTTTAATCTTTTTTGCCATTCTCTCTGCTGGCGGGAGGGGAGAGGGACTATAAAACCTGGAAGTGGTGTGCCTAACTCAGTCTCTGCAATATGGAGGAAGCGAGAGGGTCACGTCAATCTGAGCTCTGAATAACACTGAACACGTCTACTCAACGGTGAGTGCCATTAATGTGGTTTGAAAATGAAAATGGTTGGTTTGAAGTAAACAGGCACGGAAAATGGTTGTTTGGGGGGTTTAGGTTGAGGTAAAAAGGCACTGCAAATGGTTATTTGTATGTTTTGGGTTGAAGTAAAAAGGCACTGCAAAGGGTTGTTTGGGTGTTTTGGGTTGAAGTAAAAAGGCACTGCAAAGGGTTGTTTATGGGGGTATGGGTTGAAGTAAAAAGTCACTGCCAAGGGTTGTTTGTCTAAACTTGACAACTTCCTGTTTGCACTATATTGATTTTAGATAAAACGCTACCACTTATGGCTGTGATTTTTGGCCATCTTACTCAGTCCCCCTCCGCTCATCAGCTACAGAGGATTCTTCCCATCAATTAAAAATAAAAGTGTTATTAGTGATTAAAAAATGTTGAGAATCTCTATCCTGTCAATCACGCCATGAAGGCCACACCTTTTCCCGTGTGAGGGGAAGGGATTATAAAACCCAGAAGTGTGGGTGTGGCTCAGTCTCTGCATGATGGGGGAGGGAGAGGTCACGACTCTGTCTGAGCTGTGAATCAACTGAACACACTGAATGTCTACTGAACTGTGTTTGGTGTTTTGTGTGGTTTTATGGTGGTTTTATGGTGGTTTCACCCTGCTTGAAATGGTATGAAACTGCATTTGAATGTGGTGGCCTTGCACCCTGCATGAAATTATATGAAACTGCATTTGAATGTGGTGTTGTTGCACCCTCCTTGAAATGGTATGAAACTGCACTTGAATTTGGTGGCCTTGCACCCTGCTTGAAGTGGTTGGAAACTGCACTTGAATTTGGTGGCCTTGCACCCTGCTTGAAGTGGTTGGAAACTGAACCTGAATTTGGTGGCCTTGCACCCTGCTTGAAGTGGTATGAAACTGCACTTGAATTTTGTGGCCTTGCACCCTGCTCGAAGAGGTAAGAAACTGCACTTGAATTTGGTGGCCTTGCACCCTGCTTGAAATGGTAGGAAAATGGATTTGAATTTGGTGGCCTTGCACTCTGCTTGAAATGGAATTTCAAGGAATAGCCGCGAGTCTACTGCCAGCCCACCAGCTATGAGTGAGCTACCAGCACATCAGGCTTGAGGGACTGAGCTGCCATCCCAAGAATCCATTTGGCCCACAATGTCCACACTAGCCCTCTGGCCACCAATATTGGAATTGGTGGAGAGGTGGAATATTGCGTTGGGGGACCAGCCCTCCCATGTGAACATGGGACCCAATGGGTCCCACTTAATATGGTTTTCACTTTTACTTTATTTGACATTCAATGGCTTTACCATTGCCAAGACACCACCATCAACATCCAGCTGGATACCATCAACCAGAAACTCATCTGGATCAATAAACAAATACAGCAGTGACAAGAGCAGCTCATAATCTGATTATTTTTCTGCAAATGGTTCATACCCTGAAAGGCCTTCAACCATCTACAAGGCCCTCGTCAGGAGCATGTTGGTATACTCTCCACTTGCCTGGAAGTGTGTAGCAAAAACATTTCTCAGAAACACAATAACCTTTTGAGACAAAGCAACCCATTTTATTGGCACTCCATCAAACACCCAAATTATTCAATTCCTCCACCAATGGCATGCAGTACTGTATCAAATGCAATGTGTGCAAAATGCATTGCATTTACTTGTTCAACAGCAATGGCCCAAAATCATCCTGAGGTAAGGAAGCTGCGGACGAGTGACTTTAACCTACAGAGTCCAGGCATATTTTATGTTATATTCTAGGTTAAATGAGGTCACATATTTCAGTGAGAAGGTTCTCAGTGAAGCCTAGATTACATGGAATTTTTTCATCATAGAGGTTCATACAAGAATGTGGTTTTCTGTACATTGTGCATGTGACAGGTCTTGGATCATCGGTTCTTTCTGTTTCCTCTCATGTGGCTTCCACGACTATCCACAATACCTCTAGAGCCTATTGTCCATGACAATGTCATTCAGTGAGAAACGTTGATGTCAGTTTTACATCCATAAAAATCATCGGTTTTAAAATCATGCAATGATTTTTATGGACTTATAAAACTGAGTCAGTCTGAAGCTGTTGTGGAGTAAGCATAGAGGCTACAAAAAGATTGATGAACAATCTGGCAAACAATGCATTCTGAATGTTGGCCCTTAATCCTCTGTGGACCCTTTGTTCAGTTCTATTTGTCCTCTATGTGTAGCATGGGGTAGCCAAAAAAACACAGGCATCCTGCAAACTCCCAGGGTGCAGGCAGTCACCTGCACTATTCTGCACTGGCTGCACAGTTGATAGAATAAAACACCTCATGGATCATTTAGTGCTTAATACATTTGAACCACTGAGCCTTTCAGAGTTCTTTATCTTGTGTTTACATCACTCCAAAAAATAGGCAAACTTCTAACACAGAACCCCTCTGAACCTCAGGTACGTATGCCTCTTCCCTTTTTCCCAGGAAGCTTTAAAGCATTAAGCTTCCTGTGATAAAATCTATCAAGATTGAAGGTGAACAATCATTCGTGACCTTTTCCATCTCAGCCTAATTTTCCTCAATGAAGCAAATGTTGGTGGTACTTAGAAGTATGTACTTCAGCTACAGTTCATCTGAGAGTTAATAGTGCGCGGGGATCGCTGGTCGGCACGGACTCAGCCGTTTACGCGCTGTATCCTCAATTTAATCTAACCTCAACTAAATATTAAGTCACTGTGGCATTGGCAGCATCCCTCGGGTGGCTTCTTGGAGAGGATACCAGTGACAAGGTCTGGACAAAGGACATTTATTGTCACATACACCAATTGCTGTAGTGAAATTTGACTTACCATGCAGCACACAGATAAAGATAAGACACAACATTAAAGAATTTAACAATGAACATAAAAAATATCCCCCCACAATGGTTCCCACTGTGAGGGAAGGCACAGAGTCCAGTCCCCATACCTTTGTCCACCCATAGTCGGGCCTATTGAGGCTTCCGTAGTCGCCGCTACGGCGGCCCGATGTTCCAGGCCGTTCTTGCCGGGTGATGCTGCTCCAGCGTCGGGAGAAACCTCAAGCGGCTTGGGACACCTGGAGCGGCTGCTTCCTTACTCGAGACTGTGGCTTCCGAAGCCGCGCTGGATGGAGCTCCACCACTGGTGATCTCGCAGAGAAATCCCAGGCTCCCGATGTTAAAGTTCAGCGCCGCCGCCCGCAGCTGGCCGCTCCACAGTCCTGCAATGTTCCAATCGGCGGTCCCATGCCAGCGCGGCGACACGGGCAAGGCATCGCCTGCTCAGCTCCACGATAGCGCTCCAGTGCTGTGCCGCCACCGAAGCCGTGGTTCTGGCCGGTCCCCTCAGGAAACGCCGCTCCAGGCCCGCTGGTAGGCCGTGAGGACGGGTCGAAAGTGCAGCCCGGAGAAAAGTTGCCTCTCCGACCAGGTAGGGACCCTAAAAAGCAGTTTCCCCCTCCCCCCCCCCCCCCCCTCCCAAACATTAAAAAAGGCTAGAGCTCTGAAAAACAAAAACTCAACTTACTAAAAATTAATAAAAAGTGAAAAACGGACAGCTGCAGGCTGGGCAACCATACCCGTACAGGACAGCACCCCCAGTCGAAGACCGGGTTGGTAACATTGCTTGAGAGTAGTCTAATTTATCCAAGTGAATGTTGGCCATTTTTTTAAAACAGGGTATTTATTGCAGTAATTTTGAATATATGTTGGTCAGAAACAAACAAAGTAATGCTGTGCAGGGGAGGCCAGACATCTTTTCTGCCTGAGGCCAATGTCTTTTTGAACGGTCCTTGAAATATACGCTTTACGCCTCTCCTATTCAATAGACAATAGGTGCAGGAGTAGACCATTCGGCCCTACAAGCCAGCACTTAAATCAACTTCGAGTCAGACTTAAATCTTCCAAACATCTTCCAGGTTCATACCAGGACTATATTCTGAGTGTCCGGATAAGATAAGAATTGACTCTGTGCAGGCAGGGAAGGCTAGCATTGAAACTGCATTTCTGTAGACCATTTTCTGTGACAGGTACAACCAAGTCCAATTTCACGCCGCTGAGTTTGATGGCAAATAGTTTAGATATCAAGATGCACCAGTGAATTGATCAAACCATAGTAAAACTAAGGTTGAAGCACTGGGGCATGTTTGGGCTCCACATGTTTCAGTAATAGAAAATGTAAATGTACTTGGATTCTGCCCGAACTGAAGGAATATATTTGTAAAAAAAGGACTCGTAAGGCAGGAGTTGCTTTTATTTATGTTATGATTTTTTAAAATAATGGAATAATGGATTGCATATGGAAATAGATTGTTTCCTGTGACTCACAGTACTGGAATCAGGGGGTCATAGATAAAGGATTTGAGTGCTTTAGAACAGTGAATGGAATTTTATTTTGTATACAGCTTAGTAAGTCTGTAGAATTCCTTGTTGTTAGTAATGGTTGAAGCAGAGACAATGTCAATACTTGGCAGGCTGTTGAAGGTGATTGAAGAACACAGAACGTAGATCACACAGAATTAGGTTATTTCTAGTATTGTGAATGCACACATACTGACCGATTTGCAATTCTGTGTTATTCTATGAAATAAATTCTTCATTTATTGAACACTAGATTTGCTGCTCCCACAATACTTAATAATGCTAACAATGTTGCTAGCTGAAGTGAGGTTAAACATAAAATCAAGTGATATTACTGAGAAACTGTCAATTAGTTATTGGTTTCACTTCTGATAAAGATTTAGATTATTAGATGAAATTGCATTTACTTTGTGGAATGGCAATTTCTTAACTTTCCAATGTCCAACTTTTAATTGCCGTTACTACACTGGCAAGGAGGAGTGGAGTTTACGCAGTCGATGTTAAAAACAAATCTTCCAATCGTTATTTCCAGTATCATTGATTTTAATTGAAGTTGTTGTAAATACAAAGAAGTGTCTTATGCAAGTTGTAGCTTTCCGTTCTTACTATCTGAAATGGTAAAAACTGTGTCTTCTCTTCGCATGCCAGTTCCCCTCTGATCTGACCATTCCCTGTTGTATCGCTTAGTTCAATGTAAGTCACGCCCATCTACATAAATCCACGCCCATCTACCTATCAAAATCCTACCCCCAAGCATTCAAAATGATACAGCTAGAAATATCTAGACAATGTACTCTAATATACTAACATTAACTAACGTAAGCATACATGGCTCCTACATACCGGCCTCTAATTATTCTATGTAAACAAGGAAGCAATTACCAATAGATATTAAAAGGAGCTATAAAAGCTTAACATGTTATCAAAAACAAAACAGATATGCACTATATGTTAGCATTCAAACTACTTCAGTGATTCTTCAATCTTCTTCAGCTTCTTGAAGCAGACATTTTGGTTATGGGTCTTACCAAAGATGTTGTACTTTGTCTGAGGTTGTACTGTACGCACAAGACCTTTTGCATCTGGTATGCTCGCCAATATTCTGCCAATCAGCCAGGAACGTTGTGGTGCAGTTGAATCAACCATCAAAACAATATCACCTGGAATAAGGCTTTTTTTGACCCTTGACCATCGTTGTCGATCTTGGATTTGAGGCAAATATTCTTGAGTCCAACGTTTCCAAAATAGGTCTGCCATATATTGTACCTGTCTCCATCTGCGTTTAATGTACAAATCTTCCTTCACAAAGAGCCCAGGTGCTAGTATTGGCTTGGTCTTCATCAGAAGAAGATGGTTTGGTGTAAGATATTCCAGGTCCCAAGGATCATCAGAACATCTGGTAATGGATCGACCATTTAAAATTGCTTCAATTTCACAAAATAATGTACTGCCCTGCTTGCCAAGCAAGTGAAGATTACACCATACCTTTTAACTAGACTTCGTCTTCTCTTCACCTCTATAGGGCCGAAGAAATCTACTCCTTCATCTGTAAATGGAGGATTATCAGGTAGAATCCTCTCCAGGGGCAAGTCTGCCATTTTCTGTTCTCCAACTCTTCCATGCTGCTGTTCACACACAGCAATTCTTTTATGACCTTTCTTGCAGCAGTTAGCTTTGATAATCCAGTATTTTATGCAACAGCATAATGTTTCTTCCTCCATGTCCAATCTGTTCATGGATATGTCGTAACATTAATGTTGATGTGTGAAAGTCCTTTGAGAGAATAATAGGATGTTTAGTCTCTTCAGGCATCGCTAATCTATTCAGACGACCACCTACTCTCAGAAGTCCTTCATCCAGTACCGGATCCGTTACAAATGTTTGAAAGCGTTTCTTTTCGTTATTGATGTACTTAAGCATTGTTGTGCTATCAGTCCAGAAGATGGATTTCTCCAGCTGAAGCTGTAATTCCTTTTGCAGCAATATGTCAACTCTGCCAGCTGTAAGCTCCATTCTAGGAATCGTCACTCTGGCTTTTCCCATTATGAATGCCACATGCACTTCTTTATTATCATCTTCAAGTCTTAGATATGAAACAGTACCGTAACAACTTTCACTTGCATCTGAAAGGTGGTGCAGCTGTGAATATTTGATTTGACCAAAGTTAGCAGGCTTCATGCACCAGTCCACTTTGAATTCCGACATCTTGTTGAGATCTGCCAACCATTCTCTCCATCGCTGAGAGAAGGTTTGCTTTCTACTATCATCCCATCCAACTTTTTCCTTACAGAGCTCCTGCATAATCAGCTTGGCTGGCAGAATAAATGGTGCTAGAAATCCCAAAGGGTCATATATAGAGCCAACCACAGATAAGATGCCCCGTTGGGTATATGGTCATTCTTGTACCACAATTCTGAACTTGAACACATCTGTTCCAATCCCAGTGCTCTTTCCAGAGGCAGGTTGTCTTTGTCCAAATCCAACTCCCTGTCTCCTTGGCTCTGTGTTCTTGTGGAATGGATGTTAATACAGCATGGCTGTTGCTGATCCACTTTGATAGCATCAATCCTCCCTTTTGGCAGAGGGAAGTCAGGTGTGCTGCTTTTTGAATTGCTTCATGTTCCGAAGAAATGAACTTTAAACAATCATCCACATAGAATTTGTTCTTTACTGTATTTGTCACCTCAGCTGGGAAATAAACTGTTGTCCTCAGCAGACCTCAATGCAAAGTTTGCACAAGAGATTTACCTTCATCTGATATTCAACAAGATCTTGCAGCGCATCAACTTCAGGCCACCACAGGAATCACAAATAGTCAATATGCTTTTCTGATACCTTGACTTGATGAAACATAGCCTTAATATCAGTCATCAAAGTAACCGGCTGTTACCTGAACCTGATGAGAACTCCAATGAGTGAGTTGGTAAGGTCTGGACCTTGCAGCAGTTGGCAGTTAAGTGATGTTCCTTTGAAGACTGCCCCACAGTCAAAGATCACCCTCAAGGTCCCTTTCCTCGAGTGATACACCCCATTGTGTGGGATATACCAGAGCTCTCCATCACCTCGATAGTTGTGTCCACTGGCATGATTTCAGCATAACCATTATCAATCATTTCTGTGAGGGAAAGATGTATATTCATCACAAAATTTCTCATTCTTGTCAAACCTGCATTTCAGGATCTGGATGCGCTGCACTGCAATGCAACGGTTATTTGGCAAACACACACTTTCTTGTTTGAAAGGTAAATCTAGACAATAGTGTCCATCTATCATCTTCACTGATTCATAATATCCAAGAACTTTACCTCTTCTCTGGACATTTCTGATTCTTTGCTGGTACTTTCATTGAAGTCGTGATTGTATTGCTTGACCAGTAGCTCTAAGTTTACAGTAGATATTCAATTGACAGCAGCAGCAGTATAGCCATTCTCATCCATGCTTTCATTGTCTCTACGCAGCAGTAATAGATGACCCATTCGATTTGGATCCTCACGGCAAATACTTCATCTCCTTGACTGTTCACCAACTCCCAAGGTTCCAATACATTTCTTCCGATGAGTAGGTTGACGCCAGATTCTATTTTAGGAATCTTGATTTCCTTCAAGTAAGGTCATTGTTTCAGGTCTTCCTGCTTGGGAATGTTTAGATGAAAAACAGGCATGGTCTTTTGTGTAAACACTTCAAATAGTTGTTTAAAATCGTCTTTGGCCAGAGTAGATATTTCCAAATCTGAGATACGATGACTAGACAAAGACTTCTCTTCATTTATGGTACGCAAGAGAATCTTATTTTTCTGTCCTGCAACGTTCAACCTTTTCCATCAAGCTTTCTGTACAAAGAGTAGTTGAACTTCCATGATCCAAAAATGTGTATGTTTGCAACACTGTATCACCCATGCGGCTCTTTACCTGTACTGGTAAGATGGAAAAAATACAGGTTTCTTCACCGGCCCCAATATGCTCACTCATCCCAGATGAGGAAACGGCATCACTTGCAGCTGGCTTCTCCTTCTATGCTCTGGCTTCTTCTCTGTATTCTTCCATTCAGTGTGAAGTAATTCTGGATGATCTTGTTTGCACACGTCATGAGTCATCCGACTCTTGCAGTCTTTGGCCATGTGCCCTATCTTCAAAGATCCCTTCAAGCAGACTCCCTTCTCCTTTATGAAGTCCATCTTTTCTTTATGCCCCTTCTGCTTAATCAGTCAACACCACCTTAGTATTATAGCACAATAACCTGGCTCTCAACACCAGCAAAACCAAGGAACTGATTGTGGACTTTGGAAGGGGTAGGATGGGGACCCATAGTCCCATTTATATCAACCGGTCGATGGTGGAGAGGGTCAAGAGTTTCAAATTCCTGGGCGTACACATCTCTGAAGATCTCTCCTGGTCCAAGAACACTTATGCAATTATAAAGAAAGCTCATCAGCACCTTTACTTCCTGAGACGATTACGGAGAGTCGGTATGTCAAGAAGAAATCTGCAACATCCAGGTTCAGGAATAGCTACTTCCCCACAGCCATCAGGCTATTAAACACAACTCAAACAAAACAATGATCATTACTAGCCCATTGCACTTTATCTGTTTATTTATGTGTGTGTATATATATCCATTGGTATATGGTCACACTGATCTGTTCTGTTCTGTTCTGGATTTATTTATGCCTACTATATTCTGTGAGTTGAAGCAAAGCAAGAATTTCATTGTCCTATCTGGGACACATGGCAATAAACTCTCTTGAATCTTGAATCTATTGTGTGACCATTTTTATTACAGAACAAAGAAGAACCTTGAGTGTTAATGGTAGACGCATCTCTTTTCATTCCACCTGTTGTCGGATTTTCTTGCACTGCTGTTTCTACAGGTATTACAGTTGTTGCAAAACAGTTTCCTTTCTGTCCTGATCCTTCTCTTGTTTTAGCAAAAGTAGAACTTTTGCCAGTTGCCATTGAATGTTTCCCGAAATCCTGAATGTTTCCAAAACGTGGATCTGATATTATCTCCACTTGCTCCTCCAAGAAATCCACCAGATCAGGAAAGTTAGCTCGACGTCTATGAGTTTTCTGTATCTGACAAACACTATCCCTCCATTTGTCTCTGAGCCTGTAAGGCAAATTTTGAAAGATAGTCTTCATATTGGCAGCAACATACATTACATCCATATAGGTGAAATGTTCGATTGCATTGCAATGCTTAGTTCAATGTAAGTCACGCCCATCTACGTAAATCCATGCCCATCTACGTATCAAATCCCACACCACAATGTTCAAAATGAGACAGCTAGAAATATCTAGACAAAATACTATAATATACTGACAGTAACTAACAAGCGTAAATGGTTCCGACACTTTGGTTTAAATTTACTTGGATTCAACAAAATCACGATACCTGCCAATGTTAAGAGTGTAAGAGTGTTTAACAGCATCCATTGCCATTAACATTGCCAGGAAGCATTAACATCAAACTAAAGCCCTGAAACAGTTATTAGTCGGAAGATTTTTTTAAATAAGACCTAGAAAAATTAAATATAAATAATTTGAATCCAACCTACAATACTATAGGTTCAGGAATGTTGACAATTTCTCTTTCACCACCACTGAAAACATTTTCTTCTTTTTTCCTTCTTTCCAATCCAGATTCCACAGTCTAACATAGAGTCCATAGAGTCCAACAATGTGGAAACAGGCCCTACAGCCCAGCATGCCCCATCTTCATTAGTCCCCCCTGCTTCTTGCCTTTGTTTCCCTCAGGGTGTTATCAAATAAATAAGTTGCTGGATCATTGTCATGGAATTATTATTATGCCTGCTTTTGGCACATATCCCTCTAAACCTGTTCTATCCATGTACCTGTCTAATGTCTCTTAAACAATGCGAAACATAGGTGAATCTCCTGTACATTGCCATCATATTTCGGCATGAATTTCCGCATGAGGATTGTTGCTGTTCCAAAGAACTGTTGTAGCCTTGAGGTCACCATGAGCAAAGTAAAAATCTGGATGTGCAACTGGTACATGCTTTGCAAAAGGGACCTCCTTCTTCTGTAAAATATATGTTGTCTGATTGTCCAATCACAACAATTCTCACAGTGCTACATCAGTTTTCTATGTGAAATGGTGAGAAGCTATTGAAATGGTGAGAAGCAAATTGCAATGGGGACAGCGTTGATCCCAGATCATGCCATCAACATCAAAGATTCCCAGCAGGTCAAGAGAAGGAGCTAATGTCTTGTGTTCGCAACTAGTATGTGTGATCTGTGGTTCAGTTATTTCACACAAACCTTTACATAGAAACATAGAAAATAGGTGCAGGAGGAGGCCATTCGGCCCTTCGAGCCAGCACCGCCATTCATTGTGATCATGGCTGATTGTCCACTATCAATAACCTGTGCCTGCCTTCTCCCCATATCCCTTGACTCCACTAGCCCCTAGACTCTATCCAACTCCCTCTTAAATCGCTTTCCAAACAAAAATGCCAAAACAAATATTCATCTAAAGTGCAGAAGACTAATTCTTCATGTTCACATTTCACCAATAAAGTGCAATTAAGCGGCACTGATTTTTTTGCAGCAACACTGAACTTTCTAATAAACATATTCATGTAAATTACAGCTCTGTGGATAATTAAGGCAAACAGCTGATGCAAGAGTCTAATCTTAATGTTCACCCTCTGCTTTGCTAATGTCAAAAGCTACAACCAAGGAGGCAGCCAACTGAATCATAGCATTTGCAAGAGGTATCTAAGCTATCCGCACAGCTTGTTTTCTAGCCGACCATGCCATTACAGGTTAGATATGGACAGTTCCAAAGTTCGTTGTGGCGGCATAGCCTTGAGGTCACCGGGAGCCGAGTGAAAATCCAGAGTTGTAACTTGTACATGTGCTTTGGAAAAAATGATCTCCAGTGAAATTTATGATGTCTGCTTGTGCCATTACTACAATTGTCGCAATGCTACATCAGTTTTCTACTAATTATCTCTAGTTTAAAAGTCCACCCAGTCTGAAAAAGTCCACCCAGTCTGGAAATCCCACTCCAACGTGGTATAATGTCCCTCGCTTAAGAAAAGACCATTCAGTAGTCTGATAACATCGGCTGGAAACTTTGAAAATTTGGTGGGATGTGCTTTTAAACTTGTGTATCTTATGCCCGATGGGGAAGGGGTCAAGAGGATATCACTGAGGCGAAAATGGTCCTTGATTGTGTTGACTGCTTTCCAGAAGTGTAGATGGAGTCACAGCGCAGCGGTAGAGTTGCTCCCTCACAGCGCCAGAGATCCGTGTTCAATCCTGACTATGGGTGCTGGCTTTACAGGGTTTGTACATTCTCCCTGTGAGGTTTTACATTCTCCCTGAGGGTTTTATCCGGGTGCTCCCATTTCCTCCCACACTCCAAAGACGTTCAGGTTTGTTGGTTAATTGACTTTGGTAAAAATTGTAAATTGTCCCTTGTGGGTAGGACAGTGCTTGTGTATGGGGATGGATGGTCAGTGTGGACTCAGTGGGCTGAAGGGCCCGTTTCCACACTGTATCTCTGAAGTCTAAAGACTACAGTCCAAATCTCCAGACTCTTGTGCCTCAATGTTTCTGTAGGTGGAGTCACCTGGTCAGACAGAGCAGGCATCCACCAACTCCTAGAAGCAACATTGCTGAACTTGTTGGCCACCCATTACCAGAGGCTGAAGAAGTCCTCACAAGCTTTTTTTATTTTTGAAATACAGTGCGGAAACAGGCCCTTCGACCCTCCAACTCAAAGTCGACCAATGATTCCCGTACACTATCTACACACTAGGGACAATTTACAATCTATCGAAACCAATTAATGTACAAACCTATGCATCTTTGGAGCATGAGAGGAAACCAGAGCACCCAGGGATGACCCACGGGGTCACAGGGACAATGTACAAACTCTGTATAGTCAGGATCGAACCTGGGTCTCTGTGCTGTGAGGTAGCAACTCTACCGCTGTGTCACCGTACCACCCCTGCTTCTTGCCTTTGTTTCCCTCAGGGTGTTATCAAATAAATAAGTTGCTGGATCATTGTCATGGAATTATGCAGCTGTGCAGAGCAGAAACAGATGCTTCAGTCTGAAGAAGGGTCTCCAACCAAAACATCACCCTTTCCTTCTCTCTAGAAGGGCCCCCTGAGTTACTCCAGCTTTTTGGGTCTAACTTTGGTTTAAATCAGCATCTGCAGTTCCTTCCTGTAGGAAGGACTTGAGCCCACTAATCTTTACCGAACATCAAACACTAACCCATCTTATTTTCCTTCTAGTTCACTGCACGATATACTCTGGAGACAGGTGACAGATGGATGAGTTACTGGAGCTTGCATTTACTTTAGCTCCCCAGTGATGTCAGTTGCCAGAGCAGACACTTGAGCTCGTCTCCATGGTTGGCCTCCCACAGGTGTAATTGGCATCAGCTGCAAACATCTCCCAGCCAAAGAATCGTTACAACATCCAGGAGACTCCATCAGCCGCAAGGGATACCATTCCATTAGTGTGCCGTTCTTGTGAAAGCACAGGAGGGGATTTCAACAGGTCTGGGCCAGATTACCCGGTTAATTGTCACATTGCCTTCATACTATGGCAGTCCAACATTCCAAATCTTTTCACTCCATGAAGCAGATTTAAGGGCTGCTGCACAGAAGACAAGAGGATGTAGAACACAAAACAGTACAGCACAGGGAACGGGCCCTTTGGCACAGTGTTTGAGCTTCATTTGAACTTGGTTTATGACTTCAAGAGGAACCATGTCGATCAGCTGCAGCCAGAGCAGTACATGGAATATAGGACAGTACAGGAACAGACCCTTCAGCCCATATTGTCTGTGGCCAATATAGTGACAAGACAAACTAACCTCATCAGCCTGCATTTAATCCATACCCCTCCATTCCCCACATATCCATGTTCCTAATGCAAAAATCTCTTAAATGTCATTGTTGTGTCTACCTCCATCACCACCCTTAGCAGCACGTTCCAGAAACTGACCACCCTATGTGTAAAGAATTTGTCCAACATATCTCCTACTTTGCCCCACACATCCTCTACTTGCCCCACTCATCGCATTAGTGTACGACCATCTTCAACAAAATGACTGTCCCCACCCCACCCCACTCGCAACGTGCAGCACTTCATTGCAAGGTTTACACTGGAGCTTATGTCATTACAGACTTAAGATTTCACCACACCATATGCAGAAATTACAGGAGATTTTCTGCATACCCCAAGTACCGCTTATCCCCTCAAACGGTAAAATGAAAACTGATGCAGCATCGTACATCAGTGCCGTTTGCCAGACATATTTGCATAACTTGTAGCGATGTTACAAAACTTACCTTCAGTGGCGTTGCAGTTCTGCCACTGGCCGTGTGCGCGAATTTGGCGCCTTTGAGAGGGTGTGGCGGGATTAAAATTTTGTTTTCTCCTGCCTGTCGGAGGCGGACTACCTCAGGCTGCGAGCTGCTGAAGAAAAATCGAACCCACTCGCAAGATGATTTAAATGCTCTTATGACATGATAGTCCAAAAAAAAGCATTTAAATCGTCTATATTTTGTGTTATTGTCTGCCGTAGTCAATATTTTTATAGTAAATATCAGTTTTAGTCCCATGTATTGTGCAAAATAAAATCTTTTGATTATATTGAGTGAATGTTTCTAGATTAATTTATGGGAATTAAACATTAAATTCCTTCCATCTGGCATGTGAATTCATGACAGTGAGATTTAAAAATCATGTTATATTGTGATTTCTTGTGTGAATGGGATTAGTTTGTTATTTGGATACTTAGGCTATTTTAAAATAATATCCTTTTCTTAGGAAATTAAATCTACAGGACATTGTTAATGGGAAAGTAGTGGGCAGAAAGGCATGTCATGCGTGGTTTGAAGAGCAAAATCTTGTAGTTTACAATGCCAAAATTGAAAAGTTGAGGAAAAACAAGGTGTACAGAGTTGCTTATTGGTTACAATCTGAGGAGTATGATAATGCTACTGATTATGATATGCCAATGTACCAGCTAGCAACTGATCTTCTCCATAAAGACTTGGTCTATTGCTAGAAATTGTAATTTATTTACCTATCTGTTACAGACTTACAGCATATAATACAATAATATTAGTTCTGATCTTGAGAATATCACATTTTAATTTAAGGCAGTCTGGGTGTTTGTTACTATTTCCGTCACAATAGTCAATTTTATAATTGACTGCAATTAGGTAACTAACTAATGATATGCTTTAATTTCCGGTTATCCAAGTAAGATGTTTTATATTTGTTTCAGAATGCTTCAATCTATAATAACTGAAAATTTCATTCAGTTCTCTTAATTTTAAGAAAGCTATGGGCTTTTGACTGTCCTCGATCACAGCTTTTGTGTTCAGTCAATGGAAAAGCAATTGGGAACAAGATGCTAATTTTCGAGTATGAAAATGGCCATAACTTTTTTAATACTGAAGATATGAAAGTGAATTAGGTGTCAAATTAAACTTAATTGTATGCTTTATTTGATGGGATAAATTGCAGACTTGATTTTTTTTAATCTCAAAATGTTGTAACATTGCTATAACTTGGGCGCTGAAGTTGTCCATCTCCTTAGGCTGTGAAGCACTTTGGGAGACCTCGTAGATGTGAAAGGCATTTTATAAACCCAAGTTACTTCTTGCTGGTTATTCTGTTTCAATCCTGGCAATGCATCTGGGAGCATATAATCAGGAAATTCTACAAACTTTGCAAATTACTTTCCATATGTTTTAATTAAATAGCCTGAAATGAGGGATTGCTGGAGTATTATCCACTGAACAGTTGCTGATAGGGGAAGCTGGAAATGTATCTGTGAAACATCAAAAAAATATATTAGCTTGGAGTGATGCCCACATTTCTATATTTCTTACCACCAATTGCGATTATGTTTGGACAATATTTTTTTCGAGTTTTTCTGACATTGCTTCTCCGTCTTCAAACTAAATAATGTCTATGGCAATGCAATAGCCCAAGGTTGGTATCAGCGAGAGTTTCAACCACATTGGTCTGAGCAACAGCTGTTCACTCGCAGAAGAAATATTTGTTTCTACAATTGGATGTTCATTAAAAAATGTTACTTAAAGAGCTTCCAGCAGCACCACAAACGCATAGACTTAGACCAATCGCATTCGCTATGCAATCAACAAAAAGACTATGATTCCCTTCAAGCCGTCCACAGTGTACAGATTCAGGATAAAGGGTATAACATTTAATGCAAGATAAAGTCCAGTAAAGACCAGATAAAGATAGCTTGATGATCTCCAATGAGATAGATGGGAGGTAGATTAGGGATAGTCAATATGTTTCTGTGGTATGCAGATCGTATCTCAGATATTTGATTGAGTGTTTTTGTAGAACCAACAGAATTGCTGAGGTCAGGGCCATAGACATAGTCTAGATGGAGTATGCTCCTCATATGCAGGAAGGAACTGCAGATGCTGATTTAAACCAAAGGTAGACACAAAAAGCTGGAGTAACTGAGACGGACAAGTAGCAGCTCTGGAGAGAAGGAATGGGTGACGTTTCATGTTGAGACGTCTGAAGACGTCCGTTTCAGGTCTGAAGAAGGATCTGGACCCAAAACAGCACCCATTCCATCTCTCCAGAAATGCTGCCTTGGCCCGCTGAGTTACTCCAGCTTTTTGTGTCTGTGCTCCTCATATTGCGTTTGAGTAATTTACAACATAATGGTATGAACATCGAGTTCTCCAATTTCAAGTAACAAATCTACAGACAGCTGCATCTTCTTTCTTGCCTCTCTTCACTGTGCCCCTCCTGAATTCACACCAATTTCTGCCCTTCCCCCATTCCTTTGGCTTAACATTTGCATTTATTTTTATCCTTTTATCATCTCTAAGCCTTTTTCCAACCATCTGCCTATCAAAAATACTCCTCACCTGTATCCACCTTTCACTTGCCAAGCTTTGTACTGCCCCCCCCCCCCCGGACTCTTCCTTAATAAATTACTAATTATGATACCTACATTCTCTTCCAAATCATTTGTGTATTTCCAGCACCAAAACAATGTTGCTCTTTCACCTTGAATCCCATGCAGCATACATTGCAGGACCATGTCAACGCTTAGGGCCATGCAGACAAAAAACAATCTTGATTACCTTCTCAATAAACTCAATTGGATTTGTGAGATACTCTCCCACGAACAAACCCATTCTATCCCTCTTCAGTCCTTGTCTTTACAAATGGAAATAAATCCCTCACCTCTGATTCTTTTCCAATGACTTCCCCATTATTAAAGACTGCTTCCACCACCCATTGAGAAAGAACATAATTTCAGTCCCATCACCCTATTCGAGAGGAAAATTATCTTGCCTCAAAGGGAATGAGGAATATGTGATACAGATGTGCACCAATTTTCTTACTGGATATTATATTGCAGCAGTAAATCTGTTGGGCTTCATTACACCTCCTAATGTTCAACATTTATTAATAAATTCTAACACATCCACCTTGATAACACCTTGATCCACCAGGAATAACACTCATTACAATTACATGTATTCTGGTTTGGAATTGTAAACCACATGGACATAGCAACATTACGCTTTCATGTATACAAACAGATTGTCAAGTTTGCATACGTCATTGTGAGACCTGCAGGTTGTTAATGCTGGCCTCCAGAAGCAGTAATTCCTCGACTCGTTTGTAGATTTCACAATGGAGGTAATGAGTAATTTTCTTTAATCCAACTGACTTTTCAATATTGATTCATTGCAATCATGAGTCACAGAAAGATCAAATCAATTACTCAAAAGAGCGCAGAGCAAATTGCTCCATCAAATGGAACAATTACACTGCCATGCTGGAAAACAAACCCAGGGCATTTATTTTAACAATTTAAAGCTAAGAGTGTAACATTACTAGATTCCTTCTTGTCATGGTCAGCACACAAAGGATTAATTAATGAATTAGGGTTGATGTTGGAAATTGGGATCAGTTTATATAGTGGTGGAAGATTATGAGGACAACACTGGAATCATCAGGAACAAAGGTATGAATAAAGGCTTCAAATGAGCCAAGATGGATCCATTGTGAAGAAGGGGAAAATACGATGGTTAGGTGAAAGGGGTCAAAGTTTTCAGGGAAAAAAAAAACAGAATCACAGAAACTACACTAAAAGAGGACCTTCAGCCTATTAACTCCACACTCACTTCCCATTTAGCCACCTCTTCAGTTTGGTTGACGGGGTTACCAGTACCATTTTCTTGTTCATTTTGTAGTTTATGGATCATTTCTATTACTTTTTAATTTCCAAGAGTCAAGTCGTCAAGAGAGTGTATTGTCATGTGTCCCAGATAGGACAATGAAATTCTTGCTTGCTGCAGCACAGCAGAATAATGTAGGCATAAATACAGAACAGATCTGTGTGTCCAAATAACATAGAATATATACTTAATCACACATAAATAAACAGATAAAGTGAAATAGGCTGTTATAGTTCAGAGTTTGTTTGAAGTTATGTTTAATAGTCTGCTGGATGTGGGGAAGTAGCTGTTCCTGAACCTGGATGGTACAGATTTAAGGCTCCTGTACCTTCTACCTGATGGTAGCAGAGAGATGAGTGTGTGGCCAGGATGGTGTGGTTCCTTGATGATGCTGCCAGCCTTTTTGAAGCAGCGACTGCGATAGATCTCCTCAATGGTAGGAAGGTCAGAGCTGATGATGAACTGGGCAGTGTTTACTACTTTTTGCAGCCTTTTCCCTGACTGGATGCTCAATTTGCCGAACCACGATGCAACCGGTCAGCATGCTCTCTACTGTGCACCTGAAGAAGTTCGAGAGAGTCGTCCTTGACATACCGACTCTCCGTAATCTTCTCAGTAAGTAGAGGCGCTGATGTGCTTTCTTAATAATTGCATCAGTGTTCTCGGACCAGGAGAGATCTTCAGAAATATGGACACACAGAAATTTGAGGTTCTTGACCCTTTCCACCATTGACCCGTTGATATAAATGGGACTATGGGTCCCCATCGTACCCATTCCAAAGTCCAGAATCAGCTCCTTGGTTTTGCTAGTGTTGAGAGCCTGGTTATTGTGCTGGCACCATTTGGTCAATCGGTCAATCTCACTTATATACTCTGACTCGTCCCCATCAGTGATATGTCCCACAACAGTGGTGTCGTCGGCGAACTTGATGGTAGTACTCGCACTATATCCGGCTACGCAGTCATGAATATAGCAGGGGGCTGAGCACGCAGTCTTGAGGTGCTCCCATGCTGATTGTTATCGAGGATGACACATTTCCATCAATAGGGACAGACTGTGGTCTGTGAATGAGGAAGTCAAGGATCCAATTGCAGAGGGATGCGCAGAGACCCAGATCAGAGAACTTGGTAACCAGCTTCGAGGGGATGATGGTATTAAATGCTGAGCTGTAGTCAATGAATAACAGCCTGACATATGAGTTTTGGTGGTCCAAGTGGTCCAGAGCGGAGTGGAGAGCCGGCGGAGTGGAGCATCCACCGTTGATCTGTTGTGGCGGTAAGCGAACTGCAGTGGGTATGCGTTTTTGTCGAGGTACGAGTTCATTTGCGCCATGATCAACCTCTCAAAGCACTTCATCACCACAGACGTTAGTGCCACTGGTCGATAGTCTTTGAGGCTTGTCACCTTGCTCTTCTTGGGCACCGGTATAATTGATGCCCTTTTAAAGCAAGTGGGAACCTCAGACCTCAGAAGTGAGAGGTTGAAAATGTCTGTAAAAACTCCAGCTAGTTGGTCCACGCAGGATTTTAAAAACACACCCGTGTGTATACCATCGAGTCCAGGCACTTTTTGAGGGTTCACCCCTCTGAAGGATCTTCTGACGTCAGCCTCTGTGACTGTGACCGAAATACCATCACAGCGAATGGGGGCTCGGGAAGGCACATCTGTGTTCTCCCTATCAAAGCATGCGTATAACGCATTGAGCTCGTCAGGGAGTGATGCTTCACGGACATTTGAGCTGCCTCATGATTTTCCCTTATGAAAGACTCAATTAACTCTGCTTGCATTACCAGTGGAGGCATTTGGTTCCAGTTTTTAAATTACTCTCCTTGTAAAAGGTTGTTCCTCGCCATTCCCACACCTCCCACCGCATACTTTGAATCCATGCTCACAATTCTTGCAAATCTTTTGTCTGTCACATAGTTTGTGTTCCCCGTTTCTTGAATTGTTCTGTTGTTATGTTTTTTTTTTCCTTTTGAGGAGTATTTTATGATTTTCAGCTTAAAATGCTGTAAGGTTCTGTGCATGTCCATTCTCTTTAGAGCGATATGTTTGACTTTGTTGGAAAAGGCATTGAGTCCAGAAGGTGGCACATTATGCTACTGCTGAACAAGTCATTAGCGAGACCACGTTTGGAATATGGTGCGACGTTTTGGTCACCTGATTGTAGAAAGGAAATCATGAAGCTGTAAAATGTGCAGACTAGATTCACCAGGATGTTATCAGGACGCATGGGCTTACGTTCCTAAGGAGAGTAACTCAGCAACTGGGGGTGGCACAATGGCGCAGCAATAGAGTTGCTGCCTTACAGCGCTTGTCTGCGGGTGCCATCTATACTGAGTTTGTACATTCTCCCTGTGACGGTCTTGGTTTTCTCCAACTATTCCGGTTTCCTCCCACACTCCAAGGACGTACAGGTTTGTAGGTCGATTGGCTTCGGTAAAATTGTAAATTGTCCCCAGTTTAGAAACATAGAAAATAGGTGCAGGAGGAGGCCATTCGGCCCTTCGAGCCAGCACCGCCATTCATTATGATCATGGCTGATCATTTCAAATCAATAACCCGTGCCTGCCTTCTCCCCATATCCCTTGACTTCACTAGCCCCCAGAGCTCTATCTAACTCTCTCTTAAATCCATCCAGTGATTTGGCCTCCACTGCCCTCTGTGGCAGGGAATTCCACAACTCTCTGGGTGAAAAAGTTTTTTCTCACCTCAGTCCTAAATGGCCTCCCCTTTATTCTAAGAGAGTGGCCCCTGGTTCTGGACTCACACAACATTGGGAACATTTTTTCTGCATCTAGCCTGTCCAGTCCTTTTATAATTTTCTATGTTTCCATAAGACCCCCCCCCCATCCCTGTAAATTCCAATTAATACAAGCCTAGTCTTTTCAATCTTTCCTCATATGACAGTCCCACCATCCCAGGGATCAATCTCATGAACCTACGCTGCACTGCCTCAATCACAAGGATGTCCTTCCTCAAATTAGGAGACCAAAACTGTATACAATACTCCAGATGTGGTCTCACAAGAGCCCTGTACAACTGCAGAAGAAGCTCCCTACTTCTATAGTGAAATCCTCTTGTTATGAAGGCCAACATTCCATTAGCTTTCTTCACTGCCTGCTGTATCTGCACGCCAACGTTCAGTGTACAAGGACACCCAGGTCTCGCTGTACCTACCCCTAACCTAACCCCATTGAGATAATAATTTGCACCCTTGTTTTTGCCGCCAAAGTGGATAACCTCACATTTATCTATATTATACTGCATCTGCCACGCATCTGCCCACTCACTCAACCTGTCCAGGTCACCCTGCAACCTCCTAAAATCCCCTTCACAGTTCACACTACCACCCAGCGTTGTGTCATCTGCAAACTTGCTAGTGTTGCTCCTAATTCCCTCTTCCAAATCATTAATATACATGATAAACAGTTGCAGCCCCAACACCGAGCCATGCAGCACTCCACTCGCCACTGACAGCCATTCTGAAAAGGACCCGTTCACTCCTACTCTTTACTACTATCCAAATGCCCCATTATTACCTCTTTAATAAGTGACTCCAGCATCTTTCCCACCACCGAAGTCGGGCTAACTGGTCTGTAATTCCCTGTTATCTCTCTCGCTCCTTTGGTGAAAAGTGGGACAACATTAGCTATCCTCCAATCCACACGAACTGATCCTGAATCTATTGAACATTAGAAAATGATCACCAATGCGTCCACTATTTCTAGAGCCACCTCCCCGAGGACCCTGGGATGCAGTCCATCAGGCCCTGGGGATTTAATATCCTTCATTCCCACTAGCCTACCCAATACTATTTCTCACCTAACGAAAATTTATTTCAGTTCCTCTACCCCCTTAGATCCTCTGTCCTCCAGTACTTCTGGGAGATTGTTTGTGTCTTTCTTAGTGAAGACAGATCCGAAGTACCTATTCAACTCTACTGCCATTTCCTTGTTGCCCATAATAATTTCACCCGTGTGTGCCTTCAAGGGACCCACATTTGACTTTGCTATTCTTTTTCCCTTAACATATCTAAAGAAGCTTTTACTGTCCTTCTTTATATTCCTGGCAAGCTTCCCCTCGTACTTCATCTTTTCAGCCCGTATTGCCCGTTTTGTTTCCTTCTGTTGTCCTATGAAAGTTTCTGAATCCTCTGGCTTCTGGCTACTCTTTGCTGTGTTATACATCTTTTCTTTTAGTTTTATTCTATCCCTAACTTCTCTTGTCAGCCACAGATGCCTCCTACTCTCCTCAGAATCTTTCTTCCTTTTTGGAATGCAATGACCCTGCGTCTTCTGGATTATGCCCAGAAATTCCTGCCATTGCTGTTCCACCATCATTCCAGTCTAGAATCCCTTTCCAGTCTACCTTGGCCAGCTCCCCTCTCATGCCTTCATAGTCCCCTTTTTTCAACTGCATCACTGCCACCTATTTAACATTCTCCTTCTCAAATTGCAGATTAAAACTAATCATATTATGATCACTACCTCCAAGCGGTTCCTTTATCTCGAGTTCTCTTATCAAATCTGGTTAATTGGACAACACTAAATCCAGAATTGCCTTTTCTCTGGTCAGTTCCATTACAAACTGCTCTAAGAATCCATCTCAGAGGCACTCTACAAATTCTTTCTTGGGGTCCTGATCCAACCTGATTTTCCCAGTTTACCTGCATATTTAAATCCCCCATCACCACAGTGGCATTACCTTTGTTACCTGCCAGTTTTAACTCTAGCTGCAACTTACACCATACTGTTTGGGGTCTGTCGATAACAACAATTAGTGTCTTCTTGCCTTTGAAATTCCTCAACTCAATCCACAGTAACTCTACCTCATCAGTCCCTATGTCTTCCCTCGCAAGGGACTGAATTCCATCCCTCACCAGCAGAGCTACCCCCCCTCCTCTGGCCACCCTTTCTATTGGATGTATAACCCTGAATATTAAGTTCCCAGGCCTGATCCTCCTGCAGCCACATCTCGGTAAACCCCACAATGTCATATCTACCAACCTCTAACTGAGCCTCAAGCTCATCTACTTTACTTCTTATACTTCACGCATTCAAATACAATACTTTTAATTCCTTACACATCTCACCTTTCACATCGATCCCTATTACACTTGGCTATACTCTCCTATCCCTTTGTGTGCTTTCTTTCCCATTAATTCTGGGGTCATTAACCATCTCTTTACTCTCTTTCCCTTTAACTCTGTCCTCGACTATCCCATTTGACACCCCACCCCCCTTATTCAATAAAACCACCCGTGTAGCAGTGGCAAACCTGCCCGCCATAATACTGGTCCCCCACCTGTTGAGGTGCAATCCGTCCCTTTTGTACAGTTCCCCCTTACTCCAAAACAGGTCCCAGTGGTCTAAGAGTCTAAATCCCTGCCCCCTGAACCAGTTCCTCAGCCACACATTCAGATCCTGTATCGCCCTGTTCCTGCTCTGTCCAGCACAAGGAACTGGAAGCAAACCAGAGATAACCACCCTGGAGGTCCTGCTTTTCAGCACTTTTCCGAGCTCTCTAAAGCCACGATTCAAAATATTCATCCCCTTCCTTTAGACATCGTGCACTACAACTTCCGGCTGTTCACCTTCAGCCTTGAGGATGTTCTGCACTCTGTCCGTGGCATCCTGAACCCTGGCACCAGGGAGGCAGCACACCATCCTCGCATCCTGCAGAAACCCCTGTCCATACCTCTCACAATGGAGTCTCCAACTACCACAGCGTTACCTGACATCAACCTCTTTGGTTTTGGCTCAACAGCACTTTTTGCTTCGCAAGCCAGTGCACCACTCAGTGTGTTAACATCTTTTGTCCCTTCTAAGTGGGAGAACCTGTTCTCAAGAGGTACAACACCCGGGGACCTTTGCTATCCATGTTTCCATCCCTTTCTCACCGTCACCCACCTTCGCTCTTGCAGTACCTTAAGTGTAACAATCTTACTGTAGGACTCATCGAGGAACAGCTTCTCGGACAAACCTGATGTCATCCACTTGCTTCTCCAGTTCCCCAGCTCGGTTCTTCAGGAGCTGTACCTGGATGCACTTCTCACATTTGTAGCATCCAGAGGCACCAGCAGTGTCCTTGACCTCCCACATACTGCAAGCATCACACTAAATCAGCTTGCTTGACATCTCCTTCTTGTATTTGTTGTGGCGTCCTCCCTCATCCTCCTCGCCGAAGATTCATGAGCCAAAGACTCACACTTTTCTCACAAGGCACTTCCTTCACTGCCACTTCCCTAGAGCAGCCTTGCTTATATTGACTGATAAATTGCCTAATTTACCAATTTACAAATCAAATTCCTCAGTTTTAAACTGTTTTCCCCCTGTGACTTACTCACCTTCCCCACGGGCTTCAGCCGATCAGTACTTCTCCCAGGTTCTCTTTGTTGCTGCTTGTTCACACTCCACCTAAGCTCTGTTTGTAGGATAGTGCTTGTGTATGGGGTGATCACTGGTCGGCGGGTATTCAGTGAGCTGAAGGGCCTGTTTCCGTGCTGTATCTCAAAAATCTAAAGTATAAAGAGAGGCTGGATATCCTGGGATCTTTTCCTACAGGATAGGAGACAGAGGGATGACCTTATAAAGGCAAACAAAATCCTGGGAGGAATAGACAAGTCTTTTTTCCAGGGTAGAGGTGGAACTAAAGGTGAGAAAGGAAAGATTCAAAAGAGACCTGTGGGATAATTCTTACATGCAGAGGGTGGTGCATATATGGGTCATACTGCCAGAGGAAGCTGATGAGGCATGTACAAATGTGGTTGAAAAGGCATTTAGACAGGTACCAGATAGGAAATGTTTAGAGAGATATGGCCCATATTCGGACAAATGAGATGAGATCAGTTATAAAACCTGGTCGGCATGGATAAGTTGGGGCGAAAGGCCTGTTTCTCTACTCTGTGACTAAGGAAAGCAGCTATTATGTGCATATGACAGAGTTGTGAATCTGTATCGTTTATTATAAATATAAGAACTCAAACAATCAAACTTCATATGATGATACTAAAGCAGCAGCTTCTTCTCTATTAACCAAATATTTAAAGTATTTCAAGTTCGTGTTTATTGTCACTTAACCAATTAGGGTACAGTGAAATTTGAGTTATCGTACAGCTATACTAAGTGAAAAGAACACAATACACACATAAAATAAAATGTAACATGAACATCCACCCAGTGGAATCAACATCCCTCACTGTGATGGAAGGCAATAAAGTTCAGTCACCTTCCTCGTTTGTTCACTTGTGGTCGGGGCCTTTGAACCCTTCCCAGTTCGCCGCTGCTGACTGTCCGACGTCCAGGCCCTCTCGCCAGGATGATCAAACCTCCAACATCAGGTCGGATTGGAACACTCCACGGTAAGGATTTCCTGAGTTGGCCGCGTGGGCTTCACGGTGCCTGCGGCTTGAAGCTCTTTTTAGG
Organism: Raja brachyura; assembly: GCA_963514005.1. The sequence goes on from OY740782.1 coordinate 42,558,035, forward strand.
CCGGTCTCCAGGAAAGGCCGCACCAATCCAGTTGTTAGGTCGTGAGGGGAAGGGCAGGGAGATGAGAAACTGAGAAAATTGCATCTCTGTCGAGGCAAGTGACCGAAAAAAGGTTTCCTGCTATTCCCCCCCCCTCCCCCCCCAACATAAAGTAACCTAGAAACATTGAAACACACATTTAAAACATATTTAAAATAATAAAAACAGAGAAGAGACATGACAGACTGCTGGCGAGGTAGCCATTGCTGGCGCCACCCTGTGTTTAATTTGTAATTGGTATTTGTGATCCTGTGAACATCTATTATATCTCATCACAGCTGACTTTGTTCAAAGGAGAACCACCCCAGCTTTTCCAAACCAACTTTATGGTTGAAGTCACTTGTTGCAACAACCATTCCTGAACTGTTTAAGGCCAAGATAGTGATCAGAAAGGGGGTGGATGGTTTGGGAACTGGATTTGGATTGGGAATTAGGACACAATATTGGACACGCTATTTAGCACACTGTTACTGGACGGGTCAGAAGAGAAAGTGGTGAGAAATAACTAGGTGCTATCAAAATACAGGTAGAGCTACAAATGTGTCCTTTACTTAGAAATTGCAGTACTGCGTTCAGTCCATGGACTGATTCTAGTCATTATCCTGTTTATAATCAAGTTGTCATCAAGAGTCTATCTGCACTTGGTAAATAGAAAGGGAAGTATGAATATGACCATGACAAAATAAATAATAAATTAATCTTGAAAATGAATGTAAAACTAGCATTGATATAAAATAAATATATCTATATATTGAAAATGGAAATAATATGATGCAGACTGTTTCATTGTATTAAAATACTTGGTTCTTTTCTAAGGGTGGCATGGTGGCCCAGCAGTAGATTTGCTGCCTTACAGCGCTTGCAGCACCGGAGACCCAGGTTCGATCCCAACGAGGGGTGCTGTCTGTACTTAGTTTGTACCGTGATCGCGTGGGGTTTCGCCAAGATCTTTGTTTTTTTCCCACACTCCAAAAACATACAGGTTTGTATGCTAATATGAGTAAATTGTCCCTAACGTGTGTGGGTGACTCTTCAGTAAGTGTCTACTTTGAAGTTTCTGGAACCCGATTACAAAACTTAAATTTTTGGAACTTTGAATGTTGTTTCACGTAGATGAACATCTCTACTATGGGAAAAATATGTTTGGCGCAATGTTAGAGAATTTAATTTATTTTTTCCTCTTCTTTTCCAGGTTGCCCATGGCACGGCCCTGTCCAGTAGCCAACGTGGCAGCTCCACGGAAAACTGCATATTTTTAACTTGCATGTTCTTTTAAAATTTATTTCTAAGTACCAACTCCCTAGCACTAACAAAGGGAAACTCTCTTAAAACTAAACTCTAGTGTAAATGGAGACTTTTTTCAAGCTGTACTCACCGATCCAGCGTGGGCAGCAGAGATCAACAGAGATCAACCGCGGCAACAACAATGGGAGCGCGGCTCCAAGGAAAACCCGGAGAAAACATCAGGGTAGGCGGGGGGGGGGGGATTCGGTATAGGCTGAGAGCCCAAGCCTTTTGTCCTCCTCTGCCCAGCATTCTTCTGGCGAACGTCCAGTCCCTGGAAAACAAGCTGGATGACCTCAGGGCGAGGGTCAGATTCCAGCGGGACATAAGGGACTGCAACATCCTCTGCCTGACCGAAACATGGCTGACCTCGCTGGTGCCGGTTTAAGTAATCTGCCCAACTGAGTCCTTCACTGTCAGGTGCCACATGCTGACAGAACAGAAGAATCTAGGAAAGCGTGGAGGAGGTGTGGAGGAGTCTGCTTCATAACCAATAACAACTGATGCAACCCTGGAAACATCAAGATGCTTTCCCGTTCCTGCCCGCCACCTGGAGCATCTGGCGATCTCATGCCACTCATTCTACCTTCCCCGGGAGTTTGGCTCAGTGATCGTCACAGCCGTCTACATTCCACTGCATGCGGACACCGACGTGGCACTATGGCAACATCAAAACAAGAACCCAGATGCAGCTATGGTGGTGGCTGGAAATTTTAATAAATCTAATTTCAAGAAGGTCAGGCCGAACCTCTACCAACACATCACGTGTGCCACCAGGGGGGAAAGAACATTGGATCACTGCTATACGCCGTTCACGAAGGGCTACAAGGCCGTTTCACTTCCTCTTTTCGGAAAATCTGACCACGCTGCCATTTTCCTGCTGCCGGAGTATAAACAATGGTCAGTACGGGAAGCGGCAGTGACGAGGGACGTAAAGCGGTGGTCCGACCAATCAGAGACCATGCTGCAAGATGCACTGACAGATGTCGACTGGAATATGTTTCAGTGACGTCAGTGAGTTCGCGGTTATGGACTTCATCGCAACAATAGCCGATAACATCGTCCCCACGGTAAGGGTTAGCACCTTTCCGAATCAAAAACCCTGGGTGGACAGATCCGTTCGTGTTGCCTTGAATGCTCGCACCGCTGCCTACAAATCTGGCCTGGCGGTGGCGCTATGGAGGGCTAGGGAGCCATGCCAGCCAGCTCCTCCTGAAAAACGTTGAATTTACCGGGAGAAAACGCCTACCTGCTGCCTGCTGCTTTGGTACCGGCTGCCGTGAGTGACGTCATCAGGCGCGCGACTTACAATGTCCATGCAGCGCAGGCCCCCCTCCTGAAAAAACGAAATCTCGACTTACAAGACTTAAAACGGCAGAACCAGAACACGGCCTGATGGAAGCCTCGGGAGTGGGTAGGACGCTATCCCAAGAAGATGTGTCGAAAAAAGCAAAGAAAAAAATGGAAGGTGAGGAACTCAGAAATTTTATTTCACAAGAAATTGCAGAGCTGAAGAATGAACTTGGAAAGGAGCTTGTTAAAACTAATGAAGAATGAAAGAAAATGAATTTTAAAGAAGAAGTAAAAAAGATCAAGGAGGAGATGAAGGAGTTAAAATTTGAAATTAACTCCAAGGTTGTGGAATCATCTGAAAAATTGAAGAAGGAAATTGCCGCAGTACTGGTTGACCAGGCTAAAGCTACAACAAATGAAATAGATTTTAAAATCAGTAAGCTGGCAACTGATTTTGAAGAAAAGATGGAGCCAGTGGAAGAGACGCTGAATCAACAGTCGACAGCCATAAAGAGCCTTGAGGAGATAGCCGAAACAAGTGCTCAAACTATGAAAACACTCATCACAGAAAATTAACGTCTAACTACACTGCTGGGCAAAATAACTGATAAATGTACTGAATTGGAAGGCCGCCAAAGAAGGCAAAATCTGAGAATTGTGGGTATTCGAGAAGGGAGAGAAACGAACCAAGGTGCCAGAGAATTTACTGCAAATTTATTGCAAAAAGTTTTGTCTCTGGATCATAAGCCTTTACTTGCTCGAGCTCATAGAGTGATGAGACGTCAGACACGACCCGACGCCCCTCCAAGGCAAATGATAATAAAAGTTCAATATGATCATGTTCTGGAGGAGATGATGGCAAAAATTGTAAGATGCAGAAATCTTACATATGAAGGTGATAAGATTAGTATTTATCGAGACTACCCAGCAGAGGTCTCCAGGAAAAGAAATGCGTTTAAGGAGACTAAAAGAATCTTGAAGTAAAGAATTTGAAGTATGGTATAAGGTACCCAGCTACCTTAAGAGTTACCCACAACCAGAAATAATATTTTTTCACCAACCCTGCGGACACACTGGACTTTGCCCAGAAGACTAAAGAGAGTGAGGAAGATTGAATAGTATCTTTAAAATTCAACAACACCAAGGAATAAACTGACTTTGCCAGATTGGATGGAACCAAGGACTTATTTAAGGAGGCTGGAGAAAGAAGCGGATTGGAAACTCTCCTATGGATACTAACATTTAGAATAGTAGCACTACTAATACAAATAACTAATAAATACTAATAATGCGCGGCATTACTATCAATCAAAAGTAATAATTATCATTAATGACTAATATTTAATTATAACTGAATTATCTAGAATTAAATAAATAGTTATTATAATTGTGTAGAACATATAGTGAGATTTCATTCGTCCTTTTTCTCCCCCCCCTTTTTTTAATTCTCCTTTCTTTCCCCTATAGGGTTTTTTTTGGATTCCCTTCCTTTTTTTTATTACTATAGTTACTTAATATGTTTTAAATAAATGTATCTTCACATTCCTGACTAATGGAATTTGTATACTCCAGAATTTAATATCCCCGGTAAGAGACTGTTACGGTATAATAATCTTAAGAAATTAAGGAGCTGATAAGTTTTTTAACATCAACGACGGAAGTCTGTAGATATTTAGCCATGTTAGAATGGCTTTCACTAACTCTAGATGTAGTTTTTTCCACCTTTATACACATTACTAACCTCTTTATCTATCCTTTTTTTGGTTATATTATAATCTATCTTTATTATTTTAAATATGAATGGAGTTATAAATATATTCAAAGGAGATATATACGTGAGGGTCTCGAAATTCGTCTATTTGGAGTTCGGGTGTAAGGTCGGGTCTGTCGAACTGAACCATTTGCTCTATTATAAACCCCCCTAAATAAAAGATGCAAGACTTAAATGCGAATATGGGGAATGAAGGAATAACGTTCTGTAGTTGGAACGTTAAAGGCATTAACGAACCAGTAAAGAGAGGTAAAGTATTGGCACATTTAAAAGCACTTAAAATAGATGTAGCCTTTATCCACGAGACACATCTAAAAAAAGATGCAGAGCATAGATTGAAAGCTAAATGGATAGATAAAGTATACCATTCCTCTTTTACACATAAATCTAGAGGTGTAGCAATATTATTCCGTAAAGGCACTGTATTTAAACACACATCAACAATAAACAACAGTGAAGGCAGATATATTATTGTAATAGGAGAATTAAATGCACAAAAAATGATTTTTGTCAATATTTATGGACCAAACTTTGACAACCCATTGTTCTTCAAGAAAATATTTAATACTATCCCAGAATTAACACAACACAATTTAATAATTGGAGGAGATTTAAATTGTACCCTTGATCCTTATCTAGATAGATCATCAAAGCAACGGAAAATCAAATCACATTCAAGTGATTTTCTGAATGCATATATAGATACTAGTAATATTAAAGACGTTTGGAGAATAGAAAACCCAACTGGGCGAGAATACTCATTTTATTCACCTGTACATAAAACATATTCAAGAATAGACTACTTTCTGGTAGACTCCAAACTTATTTCACTCAATTATAATTCAAAATACCATAATATTACAATCTCAGATCATGCACCTTTAACATTTCAGATCAAAATAAATGGTAAAATGGAAAAACAGAGACAGTGGAGACTTAACCCACAAATTTTAAAGGACAAAGCAACTCAGAAATATATTACAGAAGAGATTAAGACCTTCTTTGAAATAAACGATAAACCGGAAATATCTTCTTCTCTATTATGGGAAAGTTTTAAAGCATTTACTCGTGGAATTATGATTTCTTCTCAAGCATTTTTTAACAAAGAGAATCGGAGGGAACAACAGACATTGGAAAAGGAGATTAAACAATTAGATACAGAGAACGCTGTTAACCCAACTATGATAAAACATAATAAAATTGCTGTATTGAAATACAAATTAAATAAAATATATTCAGATCAAGTGGTAAAACTCTATCAATATACCAAACAATTACATAGAAACATAGAAAATAGGTGCAGGAGTAGGCCATTCGGCCCTTCGAGCCTGCACCGCCATTCAATGTGATCATGGCTGATCATCCAACTCAGTATCCCGTACCTGCCTTCTCTCCATACCCCCTGATCCCTTTAGCCACAAGTGCCACATCTAACGCCCTCTTAAATATAGCCAATGAACTGGCCTCAACTACCTTCTGTGGCAGAGAATTCCAGAGACTCACCACTCTCTGTGTAAAGAATGTGTAAACAAATTACAATTTGAATTTGGAGATAAATCCCAAAAATTATTGGTCCGGGTCAATTACGGAAACTGGAGGGAGAAAAAATAATTCATAGGATTAAATCACGTAATGGCAAGCTGCTAGTGAATCCTAGAGATATTAATGAGAGATTTTTGCAATATTATAAAAACTTATATTCAGTTAAAATGGTAGAAAACCGGATAGGAGTAGAAGCATTTTTGAAAAAATGTAATTTAAAGGGGTTGGATTTAGAAAATATAGAATCATTAAATGCTGAAATAACAGTAAAAGAAATCAAAGAATCTATTAAATCATTAAAAAATGGTAAAACTCCTGGACCGGATGGTATTGGTTCGGAATTTTACAAAACATTCTATGATTTGATTGCACCATGTTTAAAGACACTTTATGAACACATTTATACCCAACAGAAATTACCAGAAACGTTAAATGAATCTATAATAACGCTTATACCAAAAATAGATAAAGATCTGGATGACCCAGGATCATATAGAGCTATAGCTCTTTTAAACACTGATCAAAAAATACTAACTAAGATATTAGCACAAAGACTAAGTTCAGTGATTAACAAATTAATTCATCCGGATCAGACATGATTTATACCAAAGCGATATTCTTCATATAATCTGAGACGATTATTCAATATTATATATTCGAAAAGAGGCAATAATAAAGACCTAGTAATTATTTCATTAGATGCGGAGAAGGCCTTTGACCAAGTGGAATGGCCTTATCTGTTTTCGGTTATGGAAACTTTTAAGTTGGGAGAGAAGTTTATATCATGGGTTAAATTATTATATGCAAATCCAACAGCTAAAATATTAACAAATCAAATGTTATCAACTAAATTTAATTAATCCCGAGGCTGTAGACAAGGTTGTCCCTTATCCCCACTACTGTTCGCACTTGCAATTGAACCATTAGCTCAAAGCGTAAGATTACATCCTGAAATATATGGGTACGAAACTAGAGATACTGAAAATAAAATCTCCTTATATGCTGATGATGTTTTACTTTATATTACAAAACCGGAAATTAGTATTTTAAATTTATTAAATTTAATAACTGAATTTGGTTCGTTTTCAGGATATAGTATTAATTGGAATAAAAGTGAACTCATGCCAATAAAGGTAAATAATCTACATACATTACAACAATATCCTTTTAAGATAGCAAAAGAAAAAATAAAATATCTTGGAATTCATGTAACAAAAATATATGATTCTTTATTTAAAGCTAATTTCCCACCATTACTGAATAAACTAAATAAGAATATTTTATATTGGAAAACATTACCTATCTCAATGTTAGGTAGAATTAATGCAATAAAAATTATCTTTCTTCCACAAATACTATATCTTTTCCAATTGATACCAATATACCTTCCTAAAATTTTTTTTTGAAAAGTTGACTATAGTTACCAATTTTATGTGGGGATATAAGAGTCATAGAATAAATAAAAAACACTTATGTAAATCAAAAATAAATGGAGGTCTAGCATTACCAAACTTTATGTTTTATTACTGGGCAGTTAGTATTAAAAATATGAATTTTTGGCTGGATGAATTAGATAAACAACCAAATTGGTTAAAAATGGAAAAAGAAGATTGTACACCTTTTGACATTAGTACGATTTTATTCGCCAATGCTAAACTAGCTAAGAAAACCTATAAAGAAAACCCTATAATAGAGAGTGGGATACGTATTTGGAAACAACTTAAGAAAACATTAAAATTGGAATGTATACCACTAGCTCTCTCCATTGTAAACAATGTCACATTTAAACCTTCAATGATGGATAAAGGTTTTTCACAATGGAAAAATTATGGAATTAATAGGGTGGGTGATCTTTACAGGGAAAACTGCTTTCTTTCATTTCAAGAACCACAACAAATTTATGGATTACATTCAAAAGATTATTTTAGATATTTACAAATCAAAGACTTTGTAAAATCAAACACACAGGAAATTAGAAATAGAAAGGCAGAAATTTTAGATGAATGTCTCAATAAACATCCAAATACAGAAAAATTGATATCATATATTTATACCAACGACAAAAACATATAGGCAATCATGGGAAAATGAATTAGGTCAAACAATTAGACTAGAAATATGAAATGAAAGTTTACAAAATATACATCATTGTTCGTTAAATGATAGACACATCTTCATACAATTTAAAGTACTACATAGATTACATTATTCCAAATCAAAATTACATAGAATTTTTTCAAATATACCAGCCATATGTGATAAATGTCAATATTTAGAAGCTAATCTAACGCACTCATTCACAAACTGTATAAAAATCACGACTTTTTGGGCAGAAATTTTTAAGATAATCTCGAATGTTGTTAATACAAATTTGCTACCTGACTCAAAACTAATAATATTAGGAATATTAGAAACAGATCAATTAATAACAATAAATCAAAGAATTTTTATTGATTACAGTTTAATAATTGGGAAAAAACTTATATTGAAATTTTGGAAGGGTCCTACATCCCCCACAATTAAAATGTGGATCACTGAAATGTCGGAGACACTTAATTTTGAAAGATTAAGACTTGTCCTTATGGGCAAGTTGGATCAATTCAGAGGGATATGGTCTCCATTTATTGAATATTTAAAGGGTCAAAGTGGTTTGGTGCAAGAACCTGACTGATGCCTGAACGAAGAAATAGACGAAATTTTACATATAATAACCCATGATATATCTCCAATGATGTACCAACTGCTTAATACTTCATTCATTTTTCTGAATTTTTATCTTTATTTTATTTTTCTCTTATATTTTCTATCTATATAAAAAATTTAAAATTCATAGAAGTAAAAATTAGAAATAACTATTAATATTAATATTAATAACATTAAGAATGTATATGACATGTATATTTTTATTTTGATATGTACTAACTTCTAATAAAAATATTTAACAAAAAAAAAACAAATCTGGCCTGGCATCTGGAAATATGGACGTCTACAAGGTAGAGTCCTACCGACTGCGAAGGGTGGTGAAGGACGCAAAAAGGAGGTACAGAGACAAGATGGAGTCACAGATGGAGCAGCAGGACACCAGACACATTTGGCAGAAGGCTACGAACTGTAGCCACTACCAGAGCAGCCCCCCCTCAACCGGAAGTGTCGGCACCTCCCTAGCTGATGACCTGAACTCTTTCTAAGCTGGTTTCGAGATGGGCAACATCACCCCAGGCTTGCCGGCTAACGACAACACCACGAGCATGCTGGCTAACGAAGCTGGAGGGAGGTCCACCGCTGGGGATGTGCACACATTCTCGTTGTCCGAGCATGACTTGAGGAGGGCTCTGACACGTGTGAACACGAGGAAAGCTGTAGGCCCAGATGGCGTCTCAGGGCGAGTACTTAAGTCTTGTGCTTAAGATCCATCATTGTACCTGTACCAAAAAGTGCCTCTCCAGCCTTTCTGAATGACTATTGTCATGACTGTCTGAATGACTATCGCCATGACCCAGGTAGCCCTCACCTTGGTAGTCATGAAATGCTTTGAGAGGCTGGTCAAGAAACACATCTGCGCCTTCCTCCCTCGCAACATGGACCCATTACAATTCGCATACCGTCCGAACAGATCCACGGACGATGCTGTCTCCCAGGTTCTGCACACCACTCTCTCTCACCTTGACAGCCAGAAGGGGGGGCTATGTGAGGATGCTGTTCATAGACTTCAGTTCAGCCTTCAACACGATTGTCCCCACCAGACTTGCTGAGAAGCTGCTGGAATTGGGGCTCAAAACCTCCCTGTGTGCCTGGGTCCTGGACTTTCTCACCGCCAGGCCCCAGGTAGTCAAGATGGGAGGAAATACATTGAAGTCCCTCACCCTGAGCACAGGATCCCCCCAGGGTTGTGTCCTCAGCCCCCTATTGTACTCCCTGTACACACATGACTATGTGGCCAGGTTCAGCTCCAAATCTATAATCAAGTTTGCTGATGACACTGTGGTGGTGGGCCTGATCTCCAATAACGATGAGAAGGCCTACCGGGAGGAGGTGGCTGATCTGGCACTCTGGTGTCAGGACAACAGCCTCCTCTTGATTGTCAAAAAAACTAAGGACCTGATCGTGGACTTTAGGAGGGCGCAACACCCGAGGACGTACACGCCATTGAAGATAAATGGGGATACTGTGGATAAGGTGAGCTGCTTTAAATACCTGGGAGTCCACATCTCTGAGGATCTGACATAGTCATCACACGCTGCCGCACTGGTGAGTAAGGCAAGGCAGCGTCTTTACCACCTCAGGCAATTGAGGAAATTCAGAGCATCTCTGAGGACCCTCCAGTGCTTCTACTCAGCAGCTGAGGAAAGCATCTTGTCTGGAAACATCACAATTTGGTTTGGGAACTGCTCTGCCCAGGACAAGAAGGCTCAGCAAGAGTAGTGTGTTTGGCCGAACGCACTATGGGAACTACACTCGCCCCCCTGCAGGAACTATACATCAGAAGGTGGAACTCCGGAGCCAGCAACATTATGGGGGACCCCTTCCACCCCAGCAACAGACTGTTCCGGCTACCACGGTCAGGCAAACGCCTCTGTTGCCATGCTGTGAATACAGATAGGATAAGAAAGAGTTTCTTCCCAGAGGCCATTGGGACTGTAAACTCCTATCTCACCAGGGACTAACTTACTGTTGTGTGGTGTCTTTTTTAAATTGCCGTTTCTTCTTTTTTTTCCTCCCACAAATATGCAATTACTGATTTTACTTCGGAGTCACGTGAGTGATTCCGTGAAGAACCTCGCCAGTTCGCATGCTCGTCAGTTACATCAGCCGCATTGGCGCAAGCACCGGACTGGCAGGGCAGCATTCCTGCCGGCGGGAAGTTAAACCTAGAAGGTAAGTTTATTTTACTTACCAGGGGTTTTTGTTCGAGCAGGAGCCTCTCTTCACAGAGGTTTCATGCCAGATTCAGAGCCCGACGAGTGAGCCGGATATGGACTGTGGGGAAACCCCGGTCTGACCGCGGAAGCGGATAGCTGGTAAAAGATCGGGTTTCGCGATAAGCAGCCGCTGACAAGGCAGTCAGTGGCTTCCTGCCTGCGGGGATGCCGTGGAGTGGCAAGTAAGTAACGCCAGAGTCGCTGACAGTGCAGTCAACGGCTCACAGACACGTTGGCCCCCAGGCAGGGAGTAAAATTGGTAGAGGAGAGGACTCGTTCAGCCCTACTGGACTCGGGTGAGTCGGGCTGCAAGGGTTTCTCTTTAATAATAAGGGTAGTTTTTGCATGTATGCTGTAGTACTTTTAACCCTTCGCAGGTGAAGCTCTACACTACAAAATTAAATTAGTGAGACTGCATTGTAATAGCGCGGGCCTATGGGACAGGCTGCGCCAGCAGCGCCTGAGATAGGGCTGCTTCATGTGTGAAAGTGCCGGCCTACGGGAGAGCCGCGCCTGCAGCGCCTGGGACAGGGCTGCTTCATGTGAAAAAGCACCGGCCTCTACGAGAGGCGGCGCCAGCAACGCCTGGGACAGGGTTGCTCAAGGTAACACATAAGTCTGCTAGGCCCACGGAGTTGGGTGAAGATTCCCCACCGGGGCTGGATAGTGTGTTTGAATGACTATCCCAAATGCAGCAACTATTGCATACAGTGCTCCAGCAGGGCACACTCCAGCAGGAAGAGCGTCAGCGCTAACCTGAACAAGAGGCGCCAGCAGTACCTAGTAGAGAGCTGTTTGATAGCACCCTCATGGATAAGGAGACGGAGCCATGGGTCACCTTAGTTCTGACCCCGACTCTGATGGTGAAGTTGAGCCAGATGTTCCATCTTTGCAGGCCGCCTCAGCAGCGCCAGTTGACAGAGCTGCTTCATGTATCCTTCGTGGAGGCAGAGACTAGGTCGGGTCAGTATCCTGCTGTCGCTGAGTCTCAGGATATGGCCGTGGGGCTGAGGCTGGGGATCTGGGATCTGGGATCTTGGGCTGGGGGCTGGGGCTGGAGGCTGTGGGCTGGGGATCTGGGGCTGGGGATCTGGGGCTGGAGTTCTGTGGATCTGGGGCTGGGAATCTGGGAGTTGGGACTGGGCCCTGAGGACCGGGGGCTGGGAGCTGGGAGCTGGGAGCTGGAACATGTGGGGACGTGGCGTTGAAGGACGAAAAGCCGAAGCAAAGAAGTGGAAGCCAAATAACCGAATGGAAATGTACCCGAAATGCTAAATAACCGAAAGCCTACGAAGCCGAAACGCCAAATAACCGAAAGGGTGGGTCTGGGGCTAGTGTTGGGGTTAGTGTTGGGGCTAGCGTTGGGGCTAGTGTTGGGATTAGTGTTGGGGCTAGCGTTGGTGTTGGCGATAGGGTTAGTGTTAGCATTAGGGAAGAAAAGATAAGCTGGAGGAGCTGGAGATGGAGCTAGATGGAGATCGGGGGTTAAGTTACGGAGGTGGCGTGACGGGAATGGTGGCCCAAGCCTTTAGCCCAGCATGGCCTCGCGAAGGCCACGTCTGGCCATATCGTTTAGACGAACGGCACATGGCAGGAACGCATCTCCAAGTTCAAATCAAAAAATAAAGATTTTTTTTCTCTACGGCTTCAACACCATTCGGAGATGACGGTGATTAAAGCAACTTACCTCGCCATGCAACAAAAAGCAGAGTTTTCACACGCTTCTTATGCCGGGAATCAGGAGAAGTTCACAAGGTAGATAACTATCAAAGTCTGGGATCCTTTGAGGTCAGAAGGTCGTGCCCATTCCATTTATACCCATGTGGGATGGCTCAACACCGGTGAGTGACAGTAAATGACTCTAATTGTCGAGACATGGAATTTTGGGAAAAAAACGGTAAGATTTTAAATTTTATCAAGATACAGGAATATTTTTAAGGGTGATAAATAATTTAATTATTAATACCTACCGTTTAAAAGTATTTTTGTTTCAGATAGATCCCCCATTAAATAAATATGCCGACTTGAAATTTCACTAGTTACCATCGGGACATACGGTTTCCGGGGGGGGGGGGGGGGCATCGAACATTGGATAATTTTTTTTAAATAACACTTTATTTATTTAGGGTTTAATCATTATTTATGAGGATTATGTTTATTAACAATATAAAAAAAGAAATGGGATAGAATTACGGATTTTCCTTATATACAGCATCAAAGTAGCAGGACACCAAAGTAGACACTTACTGAAGAATCACCCGTGTTGTAGTGTTAGTGTGCAGGGATCACTGGTCGGTGCGGATTCGGTGGGCTGAAGGGCCTGTTTCCGCGCAGTATCCCTAAAACTAAAGCACCAGTATTCATATAAGCATCAATTAATCTTAAAAATAAATTCTTCATTAGATTAGATTAGATTAGATTAGATTAGATTAGATTCTTTATTTGTCATTCAGACCTTTCGGTCCGAACGAAACTCTGTTTCCCTGCAGTCATACATATAATTAAAAATAAATAAGTAAAAAATGACAGAACACACAATAAACACAAATTTAACATCCACCACAGTGAGTTCACCAAACACCTCCTCACTGTGGTGGAAGGCAAAGTCTTAAAGTCTGTGTCTCTTCCCTCTTTGTTTCCCTCTGCGCCGAGGTGATCCAGGCCTCAGATGCCGCGACCGCACTGGGCGATGGTAAGTCAGTCCCGCGGTTCAACCGAGCTCCACGAATGGGCCGGTTCAACTCCGCGGCCTGGGGGGGTCCACCGGGCCCGTGGTCGGGCCGCTGCAACCGCTCCAGGACCAAGTCGGGTCGCCGCCCCGGGACCGAGTCGGGTTTCCGCCGCCGCTGTCGCCGCCGCCGCTGCTGGAACCGCTCCGGTAGTCAGGCCGCCGCTGCTGCTGCTGCCGCTGCTGGAACCGCTCCAGTAGTCGGGCCGCTGCTGCCGCCGCCGCCGCTGCTGGAACCGCTCCGGTAGTCACTGGAACCGCTCCGGGAGTCGGGCCGCTGCTGCTGCCGCCGCCGCTGCTGCTGGAACCGCTCCGGGAGTTGGGCCGCTGCTGCCGCCGCCGCCGCTCCTGGAACCGCTCCGGGAGTCGGGCCGCTGCTGCCGCCGCCGCCGCTGCTGGAACCGCTCCGGGAGTCGGGCCGCCGCCGCTGCTGCCGCCGCCGCTGCTGGAACCGCTCCGGGCCCGAGGCCGCCAGCTCCGCCATTAGGCCTCGGCGCAGACAGAGACGGGGAATACGACAGAAAGTCGCACCCCCCCCCCCCCCCTCAGAAGGAAGAGACCCGGACATGTTACTCCCCCCCCACCCACATACACACACAATCCAACAAAACGAATGAACCCAACCAAAAACAGGACATAAAAATAAAATAACAGACAGACTGCAGGTGGGCCACAGCTGTTAACCCAGCGCCGCCATCTTGTTCATTGGAACCAATCTATTTTGTTTCAAGGTCATGATCCTAAGAGAAATACCTTGATGTTTCTAATATTGTCATATAATCTTACTGGGAGTTAAATATTTCTGTTTAGCGAAAAAGAACAGCGAAAACTCAATTTCTAATATCTAAAATGAAGACTGCTCTTGAATATAAGAAGAAAGAGCAGCAATCGACATAATGCATATCACTCAGAATGAGATAATTGCATCAAAAACTGTGTGATTAGAACATATGGTGTTTTATTCTATCAATAGGAATTTGAGTTGGATCAGGCATAATTCCCATCTCCTGTCAGACTTTGTAAATGTGTGAAATATTGACCAGAATCCTACGATCAGGTATTATTAATTTGTGCATGCTTGAAAAGATTTTTTTTCCTATAAGTTATTGAGAACGTGGGTGTGCTTCAGAGATTTCATAACCTCCCCATGTGCCCAATAATCCTTCTGCATTAAGTTTCCATGCAAATGTTTTGAACATGTATCTTTAAATATGGTCAAATTTTGTATTCCTGTGATAGCACTGCTTTTTAAAAACTCACTTCCTCTTTATACATTCAGAATTTATAAAAAGGGAGATTTAGAGAAGATCCATTTGGTATTTCGTTCAGCATTTTAAATTTGCATTACTGATAAATTGATTTATCCCATGAAAATCTCAGTAACTATTTTGGCTGAAGGGTGAAAAAAACAGATTAAATTAATGCTATCCGAATAAGAAAACTGTTTCAAATTCTGGATTTAGCATATAATTTTGGTCCTAATTGCAGTTTTCCACAATTTATACTTGCCTGAAAATGTGTCTTCTGACAACTGCTAATTTGGTGCTCAAGTGCTGAATATCATGATGTAATTTGTCCAGTCTCTTCGTACACACTATTATCAAGCATGTGTGGGGCCAATGTCATCAGCCTCTGAACACAACTGTGGGGGTGATAACTAGGAATCTATGCCCGTCTGTTCAGGGAACAGCAGGCAAGAGGCTCCCTTATACAAAAGAAAGCGTACAGTATGCTTGCCATTATTAGTCGGGCCATTGAGTAGAATGGTCAGGAAATCATAATACAGCTTTGTAGGACTTTGCTTAGGCTGAATATTGAGTATTACGTACAATTCCAGTGGACCCATTACAGAAAGGAAGAGGAGGCTTTGGAGAGGGTGCTTACCAGAATGCTGCCTGGACTAGAGGACATTAGGAATAAGAACAGGTTGGACAGACTTGAATTGTTTTCTCTGGAGCATCAGAGGCTGACGGGAGGCCTGATAGAAATATATAAGATTATGAGAAGAGCCAGAATTTTGCCATGAACGCCGTAAGTGTCTTTTCATGCCTATTTTGATTTTTTCACCAGGATAATGCCTTTTTCACCATCGAGTGCCTAAATCAGCATTTTTTTGCCATTTTGCTAAAGGTCGCCCTATTTTCTCTAGTTGTATGACTTTTTCTATGTGAACACGTTAATATTAATGTTATTATTAATGTGATAACATTGTATAACTTACAAGAAAACATCCACCACCGGGGCGAAACCGGGAGCACCACCGTCGGTCATTCAATCATTCGTGGCGCTGCCAACTGGTTAAGCCTTCTCCAAGATCTATTTAAGAAAGAACTGGAGATGCTGGAAAGATCGAAGGTAGACAAAAATGCTGGATAAACTCAGCGGGTGAGGCAGCATCTATGGAGAGAAGAATAGGCAATGTTTCAAGTTGATGTCGGGAGGAGGAACAGGATAAAGAAAGGAACAGGCGGAGACAGTAGGAATAGAAAGAGCTGGGAAGGGGGAGTGGGAGGAGGGAGGAGACAAGGGATATCTAAAATTAGAGAAGTCAATGTTGATACCGCTGGGGTGTAGACTACCAAAGCGAATTACCCAAGCATATCTCCTGATTACATTTACTATTGCCGCAAATCTGAGTTTTCTAGTGATCTGTGTAAAGCATTCATTGATGCTAGAATTCCACTGTGGAAATTGGAAAACAAATCTCTCAGAGGTTTTTAAGAGAAATACACAGAGGAACATATACCAAGCGAGTCATAATTATGGAAAAATTATGTTGACAGCAACTTCAACATTATTGTGCAGAAAATTAGAGATGAAGTTGCATGCAACAAAATATGGATCTCAAAAGCTGGAGAAACTCAGCAGGTGCAGCAGCATCTAAGGAGCGAAGGAGATAGGCGACGTTTTGGGTCGAGACCCTTCTTCAGACTGTGCAGGTACTAATTTGATACATACAACAGCAGACAGACCTAACAATACCTTAAATTGTTAGCTGGCGGGTGCATGATGACAGATTACAGTAGAGATGTCCTTTCTTATGACTAAATAGCTCTCAAAATAAGAGAGCAAAATATCTAGTGTTATTGTGCCGAAATCCTGCTGGTGCAATAGAAGAAAGGCAAAATATTCATGTTATTGTGTTGTAATCTTGCTAGTGTTTATATTATAGGACAAGACACCTGGTGTTTTTGTGCAGAAATCTCGCTAGTGTAAAAGAAGAGAGGTTAAGCATTCATTTTGTAACTTCAGAATCCATTTTGTAACTTCTACTTCATCAAACTCTTTCAGGTCCATGCTGTATGCAAGCGGAATGCTTATTAAGAAACCAAGGCAGGAAACAACTGTGGATATAGGAGCCTGAAGTCAGTAAAAGCCCTCAGCATTTGTAATATCACTCTCCAGTAGAATCAAACAAAATACTGTGCAACAAGTGTAATTTGAATCACAGCAACAGCCAGGATAAATTCATAAGCAGGGAAGAGTAGGGAGCACAGCCATGCAATAGTAGAGTTGGTGCCACACAGCTCCACAGACCCGGATTTGTTCCTGACTATGGGTGCTTTCTGCACTGAGTTTGTACATTCTCCCTGTGCTCGCGTGGGTTTTTTCCGGGTGCTCACACTCCAAAGATGTGCAGGTTTGTAAGTTAATTGGCTTTGGTAAAATTGTAAATTGTCCCTAGAGTGTAGGATAGTGCTAGTTTATTCGCTAGTCGGCGCAAACACAGCGGGCCGAAGGGCCTGATTCCACGTTGTATCTCTAAAGTCTAAAGCAAAGTCTGAAGTCTAAAGAATGGGTAAACAGCTGATGTTACTTAAGGCAGCAACAATTGTTGGATCCATCTTGTTCATGGATGCCGTCTAAGCAAATAAATATACAGCACAAGCAGCTCAAACCAAGGTGTCGCCCAGAGTTAGTCACATTTTGCAGTCCTGGAAGAAGACACGTAACCTCCAGATTCAGGGACAGATTCTTTCCAGCTGTTATTAAGCCACTGAATCATCCTCTCATAAGCTAGAGTGTGGTCCTGACTTCCCATCTACCTCATTGGAGACTTTTGAACTATCTTTAATCAGACTTTATCTTGCGCTAACTATTGTAACCTTTATCGTTTTTCTGTATACTTTGTTCAGCTTGATGGTAATCATGTGTAGTCTTTTCTTTTCTTTGACTGCTTAGCACGAAAACAAAAGCTTTTCACTGTACCTCGGTAATAATAATAATAACAATAATAATAATAATAATGCATTTATTTGCATAGCATATTTAAAAACAACTCACGTTGGCCAAAGTGCTTCACATCAGTGCAGGTACTAATTTGATACATACAACAATAGACAGACTAACAATACATACATAAACTGTTTACAGCGCCCCCTCAGAGGGGCTCAAAAACGTTGCGGGTGTAGAAATAGATTTTGAGTCCTGACTTAAAGGAGTCGATGATGAGGGCTGTTCTGATGAGGAGCGGGATGCTATATGCTAAACACAGTTTAGGTGCTGCAACCGCAAAAGCGCGGTCACCCCTGAGCTTAAACCTAGACCCCGGGATAATCAGTAGCCCCAAGTTCGCCGACTTGAGGGACCTGGAGGAAGAATGGTGGGTTAGAAGATTTTTGATATGTGGGAGAGGGGGGCAAGCCCGTTAAGGGCTTCGTAAACGTATAAGAGGAGCTTGAAGTTGATTCCATATCGTACTAGGAGCCAGTGGGGAGAGGCCAGGATCGGGGTGATGTGGTCCCTTTTACGGGTACCCGTCAGAAGTCTTGCTGCGGCGTTTTGGACCAATTGCAGATGGGATATACATCATTGGCTGATGCCAGTGTATAGGGAGTTACAGTAGTCAAGGCGGGAAAAGATGAATGCGTGGATGATTTTTTTCAAGGTCGTCGAATTCGAGGAATGATTTGATTTTAGCTGTTGTACGAAGCTGGAATAAACCAGCTTTTACTACAGAGTTAACTTGTTTGTCAAACCTTGATGCGGAGTCAAATATCACGCCAAGGTTTTTGACGTGCGGTTTGACTAAGGAGGTCAGGCTTCCAAGGCTGCCTGTTATCGTTTTGAAGGGGTCGGAGGGGCCGAATAGAATTACCTCAGACTTGCGCTCGTTAAGTTGGAGGACATTCTGAGCCATCCAGCATTTTAAATCATCATGGCAGTGCATGAGGCTGTTTAAATTAGACCCGTTGTTGGGTTTCAGGGGGAGATAGAGCTTGTATCATCTGCATAGCAGTGGAGAGAAATGCCATGCCTTTTAACATCGATGACTGCATTGGTGCTACTTCCTGCAACCACACACGACTCACTGACTTCATCAACTTCGCCAGTAACCTCCATCCGGCACTCAAATACACCTGGACCATTTCCAACACTTCCTTACCATATCTTGACCTCACTATCTCCATCGCAGGTGATAGACTTCTGAACGACATCCACTATAAACCCACTGACTCCCATGGCTATCTGGACTACACTTCGGGGGCCACATGAGTGGCACAGGTGGGGTATCGATTTGCGAAATCTGAGAAATGTATATAGATTGTATGGAACAATTTGTATAGCCTCCGAAAATGTCGGATGGATTTTTCGCACAGTTGATGTATTGTATGTATTTATTACCCGAATAAAGTCTATTTTGAAATATAAAAAAAAAATCTGGACTACACTTCTTCCCACCCTGCTTCCTCCATCCCCTACTCCCAATTCCACCGTCCACGCCGCATATGTTCTCAGGGTATCAGAAATGTCCTCATTCTTCAGGGAACGGGGGTTCCCCTCCCCTACTATAGATGAGACTCTCACCAGGGTCTCTTCAATATCCCGCCACACTGCTCTCTCTCCCCATCCCCCCACTTGGAACAAGGGCAGAGTCCCCATAGTACTCACCAAATAGTCCTCCGTCATTTTCGCCACCTCCAACGTGACCCCACCACTCGCCACATCTTCCCATTTCCTCCCCTGTCTGCTTTCCACAGAGACCGCTCCCTCCGTAACTCCCTGGTCAATTCGTCCCTTCCCACCCACACCACTCCCTCTCCGGGCACTTTCCCTTGCAACTGCAGGAGATACTACACTTGTCGCTTTACCTCCCCCCTCGACTCCATTCAAGGACCCAGGCAGTCGTTCCAGGTGCGACAGAGGTTCACCTGCACCTCCGCTGCTCTACATGTCAGCTGATCTACATCAGTGAGACCAAGCGTAGGCTTGGCGATCGTTTCGCCGAACATCTCAACTTGGTCCACATCAACCAACCTGATCTCCCTGTGGCTCAGCACTTCAACTCCCCCTCCCATTCCGAATCCTATCTTTCTGTCCTGGCCCTCCTCCATGGCCAGAGTGAGCACCACCGGAAATTGGAGGAGCAGCACCTCATATTCCGCTTGGGCAGTCTGCACCCCAGCGGCTTGAACATTGACCTCCAATTTCCGGTAGCCCTTGCTGTCTCCTCCCTTTCTCAGCTCTCCCTCAGCCCTCTGGCTCCTCCTCTTCCCTTCTCCTTCCCACCCCCCCCCCCCCCACCCCCCCCCCCCCCCACCCAGCATCAGTCTGAAGAAGGGTTTCGGCCCGAAACGTTGCCTATTTCCTTTACTCCATAGATGCTGCCATACCCGCTGAGTTTCTCCAGCACTTTTGTCTACCTTTGATTTTCCAGCATCTGCAGTTCCTTCTTGAACATGCCTTTGAATAGCTTGGCCAAGAGGGGGCATGTAGAGGGAGAAGAGAGTGGGGCCTAGGATGGAGCCTTGTGGAACCCCGCAGAGAAGGGTAGCTGGGGAAGAGAACGAATTGCCTACGTTAAAAAACTCCTGTTTTTTAGGTAGGAAATGAACCAGCTCAGGGCAACGCCATCAACACCAACCCTGTACCAGAGACGGTCGATTAGGATGGTACGGTCTACTGTATCAAATGGTACATGTGACGATAATAAACCAAACTAAACTAAGAAGAAGGGCCCATCGTGAATCATCTACCATTTCCCTCCACAGTATCTGTGTGACCTACTGAGTTCCTCCAGCACTTATGTTTTGCTCAGGATTCCAGCTACTGCAGTTATTTAGCTGCTATAGATTATTCCTCAGTGTAGATAAGCAGCATAATAATCATAGAGAGTTCATAAGCACATGAGACAGAATAGTTGCAAGGTCGGGAAGGTGGAGAGGGGAATGGATCCATCGGGCTGACTGGCTTTCTTTTGCAGTAGTATGACCAAGCAAAATTCATGCACATGTACCAACACCCATATTAGCATGCTATCCTGTACTACCTGTACTATAACTATGCTATGGATATCATTTTGGAACTCTCGGGTACCTCCCAAAAAATTACATTCCACCAAGTACAGGTCAGGTCCTATCGGAGCAGATTAGGAAATGTATGGGTGGCTTTGAAACTGTGAGAGAGGATAGACCAGTTCCTCAATTCAGCATTGGCAATAAGTTCATAATAAGTTATAGAAGCAGAATTAATCCATTCGGCCCATCAGGTCTACTCTGCCATTCAATCATGCTGATCTATCTTTCCCTCTCAACCCCATTCTCTTGCCTTCTCCCCATAACCCCTGACACCTGTACTAATGAATAAGCAGCTGCGACTCATCTGCAGTTCGTCTGTCTTTTCTTCTTTTTTTTGTTTTCTTTTGTCCTGTTTAGTTTATTTCATTTTTTTTAGTTGTGTATGTGTGTGGGCGGGGGGGGGGGGGGGGGGTGGGAGAAACTGATTTTAGTCTCCTCCTTCGGGGGGGATGCGACCTTTTCTTGTCCTATCCCCCGTCTCTGTCTGCGCTGAGACCTATCGCGGAGCTGGCGGGCTCGAACTGGGACCGACGTCGAGGCTCCTAGATAAATCAGAGCCAGGACTTACCAACGCGGGGCTGGCCGACTTCGGGGCTGTGGTGGCGTTGCGGCAGCGGCGACCCAACTTCGGAGCCTCGGAGGCTCGGCCGCGGGCCCAGTAGACGACAACGTCGGGAGCTCGCAGGTCCCAGGTTGGTGGCCAGTTTTCTGGAGCTCCCGCAACGACGGCTTAGTCCGCTGGACTGGAGGGTGGCAGCTTCGGCAGCTTCGACCGCCTCGGGCCGCAGAGTTTGAACCAGCCCGTTCGTGGAGCTCGAATGCGGCAGCTGCACCTACCATCACCCCGCGGGGGGCCCAACACCAGAAGCCTGGATCGCCTCAACGCAGAGGGAGATGAGGAGGGAAGAGACATGGCCGTTAAGACTTTTGCCTTCCATCACAGTGAGGAGGTGCCTGGTAGACTCACTGTGGTGGATGTTAAACTGTGTTAAGTGTGTGTTTTGTTATTTTATTCTATGTTACGACTGCAAGGTATACAATTTCATTCAGACTGAAATGTCTGAATGACAATAAAGGATAGTTTTACTTTACTTTACTTTTACTCTACCTCTCCACATCCACTCTATCCAGGCCTTTTGTAATTCAGTACGTTTCAATGAGGTCTCCCCTTATCCTTCTAAACTCCAGCAAGTACAGACTCAGTGCCGTCAAACACTCGTCATATGTTAACCCAATCATTGCTGGGACCATTCTCGTAAACCTCCTTTGGACCCTCTCCAATTCCAGCACATCCTTCCTCAGTTATTGTGCCAAAAACTGCTCACAATACTCCAAATGCAATCTGACCAGTGCCTTATAAAACCTCAGCATTAGATCCTTGTAACCCAACAGGTCAGGCAGCATTTCTCCAAAGATACTCCATCATTTTCTGTCTACCTTCGGTATAAAGCAGCATCTGTAGTTCACTCCAAGAACATACTGTTCTTCTTCTACTTTGGAGAATAAATAACTGAAAATAATGGTGGATTAATGATCATCTTAACGTGCCTGACATTTTCACAGGGAATAGTGGCCAGTTAAATGTAAACATGTAAATGTTTGGGGAATTACATGTGCTCTTTCAATTGCTATTTATTGGCTTTTCATCAATCCAAAATGGAATTCACAGTGAATCATTGGTTCAAGGAAACAACTGCAACAAATAAGGAATGCTGGAAGCTGTGTTTTTCTTTATGCAGGCTTGTACAGGACTGACTATTCCTTCCCTCCTCCATAATATGTTGAAATAGAACTCATTAAACTTGATGCAGGTATTGCCACTATTTTTATTATTGACTGAATTGTGTAATACAACAGTCAGTTTGAGTGAAAGACGACTGCTATAACTCAATTCCCCAATGTGACCAGCGAAAGAGTAAGTGCCCTGCACTTCCTGATGAAAGACAGTTCAGAAATAGAAAAACCACTCACTTGCCAATAATTGTTCATTTTTATTAGTCAAAGACATTTGCAGGATCGATCTGGCAAGAGCCTGAATGCTTTAGGTTGAAACCTATACTCCTAGAACATGAACACAAGAACAAAGGCAGTAAACATTATTTAGTCTCTTTATTTTGATGTTTATTATGAATTCCATTTCTGCCGATTTGTGCAGTTCAGGGTTCAATGTTCTGATAACATGAGGGAAAACACCTCATAACCTCATGGATAGAGAACTGGCTAGCAGACAGGAGGCAAAGGGTAGGAGTAAACGGGTCCTTTTCAGAATGGCAGGCAGTGACTAGTGGGGTGCCGCAAGGCTCAGTGCTGGGACCCCAGCTATTTACAATATATATTAATGATTTGGACGAGGGAATTCAATGCAACATCTCCAAATTTGCAGATGATACCAAGCTGGGGGGTATAGTTAGGTGTGAGGAGGATGCTTGGAGGCTGCAGGGTGATTTGGATAGGCTGAGTGAATGGGCAGATGCATGGCAGATGCAGTACAATGTGGATAAATGTGAGGTTATCCACTTTGGTGGCAAAAACATGAGGGTAGACTATTATCTGAATGGTGGCAGATTAGGTAAGGGGGAGATGCAACGAGACCTGGGTGTCATGGTACACCAGTCATTGAAAGTAGGCATGCAGGTGCAGCAGGCAGTGAAGAAAGCAAATGGTATGTTAGCATTCATAGCGAAAGGATTTGAGTATAGGAGCAGGGAGGTTCTACTGCAGTTGTACAGGGTTTTGGTGAGGCCACACCTGGAGTACTGCGTACAGTTTTGGTCTCCAAATCTGAGGAAAGACATCCTTGCCATAGAGGGGGTACAGAGAAGATTCACCAGACTGATTCCTGGGATGTCAGGACTTTCATATGAGGAAAGATTGGATAGACTCGGTTTGTACTCGATGGAATTTAGAAGATTGAGGGGGGATCTTATAGAAACCTACAAAATTCTTAAGGGGTTGGACAAGCTAGATGCTGGAAGATTGTTCCCGATGTTGGGGGAGTCCAGAACAAGGGGTCACAGTCTAAGGATAAGGGGGAATTCCTTTAGGACCGAAATGAGGAAAACATTCTTTACACAGAGAGTGGTGAGTCTCTGGAATTCTCTGCCACAGAAGGTAGTTGAGGCCAGTTCATTGGCTATATTTAAGAGGGCGTTAGATGTGGCACTTGTGGCTAAAGGGATCAGGGGGTATGGAGAGAAGGCAGGTACGGGATACTGAGTTGGATGATCAGCCATGATCACATTGAATGGCGGTGCAGGCTCGAAGGGCCGAATGGCCTACTCCTGCACCTATTTTCTATGTTTCTATGTTTCTATAACCTCCTCTGTTCTTTGGGTGGTTGTCTTAAATGCGGAGCAAAAATAAAATCAGGATTGACATTAATTTTTACTTTACTTTTGAGTTTTATATTTAAGAGATACAGCGTGGGAGCAAGTCCTTTGGCCCACCGAGTCTGTGCTGACCAGCGATCTTCCTGTACACGAACACTATCCTGCACACCAGGCATAATTTACTACGATTAACAGACCTACAAACCTGCACATCTTTGTAGTGTGATAAACCTCGCCTGCACCCTTTCCAAATCCTGTAATGGGGCGACTAGAACCGCACACAATAAAAACACTAGAAACAGGAAAACGCTTCTCGTCTATACATAACAGGCAATTTTTTTGTTGTTGCAGAATTCATGTGCACACATTGGGAAAAGCAGACAAGATGTCTGAATCCAAACAGAGGATTATAGTTAATTTAGCCTCTTGTGAGATAGTGCCCTGGCTCTACTTGTGGAATAATATATGCACCAGGATGGATTTAATTATTTTCATTAAATTTGTCACATATCAGATGGATCACATTTTCCTTCTAGCTGTGGCTGTGAGCAGGCAGCAGTCCTCCAGGCATTGAATCATTGTCTTCATTGTCTTTTGCAACTGTTTGTTTTAACTGGCTGGATGGTGCCACCTTTCCTAATGCACAAATGTGCAGCCAATGCACACCACCTTCCTCAAGGCCTTTTAACAGATTTGTTACAGCATGCCATTTTAATGGCCCCTTGAGATCCTGGATTGGTGTAAAGAATGAGAGAGAGAGAGAGAGAGAGAGAGAGAGAGAGAGAGATGGAGAGACTATCATCGATCACCACAGATTCATCCAATCTCAGTGAGAGTCCCTTGAAATAACTGTAGGACTTTACACCTATGAGAAATGCAGCATTAACTATACTTATCTGATGGATTTACAATATTAAGGGAATTAATTGGCATTAATGTATCGCTGAGGTAAAATATCAGCCAAGATCTTATTGCATGGCAGAACAGGCACAAAAGGCTGAGTGGTCTTTTGCTGCTATTTCTTGTGGTCTTATGATATATTATATATTTATTTTGGGAAAAATCTGATACATAGCTCTTCATATTTGGGTCCTAGATGTACTATTTGTATTACAGATTGATGTCCTTGGTATCTGAATTTCGGCATTTATTTCCCAGCAACTGAAAAGTTTGAGGGGCCACCTAAGATTCATGATGGGTGTGGAATTTACGCGTAATTTACGCGTGGCAAAATCATGTTGGCATATGCCCTAATAAGTCTTGTTGACAGTATTACAAATGATTATTATTATGAAATGTCATTTTATTCCTTGAAATTAAATTTCACAGCTGAGGTTTGAATTCAGGGTTTGGTCACTGGGTTATTGGTCTAGCAAATGAAACGCTCTAGAAGTGGCACCGGATAATCTGTTGAAGGGTACAATGCACAAAAGCTCAATGCAAATCCCACACTTTCAGCGGACTGCCGGCAACTGTCAAGTTGGCCTGCAAAACCAGCAACTGGAACGGCTACTGTCAGAGTGGAACACACACAAACACATCACTTCCTTCACCAGCCCGCTGCGCAGGCGGGGGACAGGGCAAATAACTGGTCGGATATATCCTTTGTTCTGAAAACTACTGCTTACCATTTTTATTCCCAATGAGCCAATGAAATTCACCGGTCAACACCGGCTACAACCTATGAGAACCTCAGAGAACCTTCGACCTCCTCGCAACTCATTAGAACCTCCTGGTGACCCACCTACAGCTCGAGAATTCGCGCTACTCTCCATGGTGGCTTCATTCTACTCGCCGCTAAATTTTCAACATGTTGAAAAATTCATGGTGACCATAATGAGACCACGACTAGTTCCCATAATGCAGAAACTCCTCGCGATTATGAAGGCGACTCCCCGGCAACCGCCATGTGGTGACTGCATAGTCTCCTGCTGTCGCCTAAAAGGTCGCCTAAGTGGGACAGGCCCATTAGCACATTGCAGCCATGTACATGCATCTGACTCTTTGCACAAACTACGAATTATTCAACCGTGCCAACCATGGAACCCAAATAAATTACATAATACTTAGTGACAATCTGAACACATTCACAACGTTAAATGTTCACTCCCTACAGGAAATACTGACTACGCAGATCATGGCATCCATTATGCTGCTATGCTGATGGAGGAACTCTGCAATTGAGCAGCATCTCTGGGAGAAAGGAAGTGTCAATACTTTGGGTGGAGATTCTGCATCAGGACCATTCCTGAAATGGAAGGATGCAGTACAATTGCTGAGTTCCTCCAGCAGTTTTTTTTTGCACTAGATTCCAACATTTGCACTCTCATGTGTCTCCTGGGTGCAATACTGTGTCTACTGCAATGCAATGTTCCTCCCTTAAAAGTTCATTTTTCTGGACCTGGAGATTGCTGCTGAGCTAATCATTTCTTGTCCATCAATATTGGCCTGAAGAAGGAGATAGAAGTTGCACTTTTGAATCACTGCAATCCTCCGGGTGGGAAAATTACACCTCCAATGAACACAATTCCCTAATTTCAGGTCTCCCTCTCCCTTCTCATCTACCCAGCTCCCACTGCCCCTCCCTGTGCACCCACTCTTTCAACTTTTACTTCCTATTTCATCCTTCATCTGCTCATCTTCTATCCTTCCCCACCTTTCACTGCTCATCTTCTTTTTTAGATTCCACATCCACCTCATTTTGTCTTCTCCACTTCACCTCAAGCCTTGGTTACCATCTCCACCATTCTCTCCCTGACCTGACTCATCTGTCAATCCCTCCTCACCTGGATCCACATATCATGGCAGTTCTTGCTCTTCACAGTCCCCTGATCTCTCTCCACCAGATTTCTCCCATGTATTCTGTTGGTCTGAAAAAGGGTCTAGGCCCAAAACACCAAATGCCCAGTTTTCCACCATTGATGCTGCCTGATCTGTTGAGTTCCTCCCTCTGTTTGTTTATGCTCAAGATTCCAGCACCTCCATCTCTTGTGTCTATCATTATTGTTCTTTGATGCGACACCACCAAGATACAAGATACAAGATATGATACCGACCAATGAAGTAGCAGAAACAAAGAACTGCAGATGCTGGTTAATACAGAAAAGGACATAAAATGCTGGAGTAACTCAGCAGGTCAGGCAGCATCTCTGGAAAACATGGATTGGTGGTGTTTCAGGTCGGGACCCTTCTTCAGTGAACCCATTCACTATTCCCTTTGTCCAACCATTGAAGTGTTGCCCTCATGGTTCTGCCAGACTAGTTTTACCAGGAATCATTGATGCCACATGTCATGTTACTTATAAGTGCTGATTCTTTTCAGCTGAATAATGTGGTGAATTAAGTCGTGCTTAAACCTATTGGTTCTTTTGACAAGGAGCAGTAATTGAAGAAGAATTCAGTGACTTTGACAGCATTGTGTCATTGAGCCTCTTGCATCACTGCACCCAAGTCCTTGATTTACAGCATTGACCACCAGATCTTTCAGTTTCCACAACCTGCTCAGAAAAGCACCTAATGGATAAATGCAACTTGTTGTGCTTATTTCATGTGGATAGTTTACTTTGTGTGTATTGTTAATTGTGAAATTGTGAGAAGTTTTCTTATCTTTTCCTTCTCCGCATAGCACCCAGCACAATGATCAAAAACCAGCTCTGATGCACCAGTACGTATGCTTCATATATCTGTATGACATAGGTCAATGGACCAATTGAAGCTGTGCCACTGTGCACAATCCTATCAACCCACTTATTTTCTTGTATCTTCTTCGTCCTCAATTGTCCACCCACACCCTGATTCTGCTGCCACTTACCCACCCACACTGGGAGCAATGTACAATGGTCAGTTAATGAATCAACACGTCTTTAAGATGTGGGAGGAAACTGGAGGACTGGCAGAAAACCACACAATCACAGGGAGAACATGCAAACGCTACATCGGCAGCACCCGAGGTCAGGATCGAGCCTGCATTGATCGGGTCATGGGGCAGTGACACTATCTGCTGCAGCGCAATGCCATTCTGGATTTACTGTTTTACAGGTGAGTTTTGGTGCACAACATTTTCCAGAAGTTGGTTTTGCCATGCACCATCCCTTTAAAGGACACAAGGAAACATAGCCACAACTAGTAGACAGCCTCATAGTCAGAGAAATTGCTTCAATCCTGACCTCAGGTGCTTCCGAGTGGAGTCTGCATGTTCCCCTATGACCACAGAGGCTTCCTCCTGGTGTTCCTGTTTCCACCCACATCCCAAAGGTTAATTGACGGCTGTAAATTGCCCCTAGTAGGTGAGGGCGAGAACCTAGGGAGAAGATGAAAATGTGGGGAGAATTAAGAAAGGTTTACTGTAGGATCATTGTGGACCCAGTTCACTGAAGGGCCTGTTTCCATGCTGCATTTCTCTGTGAGTTTATGATCCTATGTTGACTAAATTATAACTGTGATTCGCCAATCATCAATCAGTCCCAAGAAGAACTGCAAGCAGGTTAGCACTCACTCACTCACTCACTCACCGACTGACCGACCGACCGACCGACCGACCGACCGATTGAATGAATGAATGAATGAATGAATGAATGAATGAATGAATGACTGAATGAATGATACAGCATGGAAACAGGCTTTTCAGCCCACCGAGTCCACATTGACCATCCATCACCCATTTGCATCTAGTTCTAAGAAGGGTCTGAAGAAGGGTCTTGACCCGAAACGTGGCCTATCTCCTTCGCTCCTTAGATGCTGCTGCACCCGCTGAGTTTCTCCAGCCTTTTGTGTACCCTGCCTCTAGTTCTATATTATCCTAACTTCGCATGCACTCCTTGCATACTAGGGGCAGAAGCCATTTAACCTACATATCCACACATCTTTACAATGTTGGAGGAAACCGGAATACCCAGAGTAAACCCACAGGGTCACAGGGAGAACATGTAAACTCCTGATAGCAACCAGGGTCAGGATTGCACGCGGGTCTCTGGTGCTATGAGGCAATATTTCTATGAGGCAGTTGCACCACTGTGCAGCCCCTGTTCCAATCACTGCTTGGAAACTTAACTTCACGCCAACTGCAAATTATAATTAATATGCTGTGTACCTTGCAATCACAGAAACAGGATTATTATGCCGTGACCCCATTCCATTTCTGAGGGCATCCAATTTATTCCCTTTCATCTCACAGCACAGATGATTTCTACATGGGATCTGCGATTTTAAACTGTTTTCTGTTGTGTGGAGGGTTATAATCCAAGGAAAAAAGTTTGAATATTCGCAGAGGTTCAACTGTTGCAAAGATGTTACTGTATGGATCATTAACTTTTGTATACAATATCACTTTCTACCTAGTAACATTACTCATGTAGTCAGATATTTCAGTGATAAGCTACAAAACAAAATCACAAGGCAATACGGCAAGCACAGCAACAAAATGAGCTAAGCCTATAAAATAAAATGATGACATCAGGGCTGATGTGCTGCAATAGACTATCTCCATAGAGTGATGCTAACTCCACAGTCATTAGCTGCATTGTTATTTATTGCAGAAGACTCAGCAAGGCAACATTTTCCATTCACTAATAATAACCCCCTGGACTGAAGGTTTGTTACATTTATAAAACTAATGACCAGCTTAATTCCAACCAGAGCAGATATCATCTTGGGACAGTCCATTTCCACGCGAATTTGTAAAATGACTGATGTAAACACTATGGGCCAAGCTCAACATGGTTTACTGCTATTTTAATGCTGTGAAATTGCTCCTTAAGTGATCCCTTTCCGATCGTGACCGTGTGTGAGTGATCTCTCCACCAGAATGTCAGCTGCCAAAGGAAATTTACACCAGGTATAAAGTTGGCACCATGCAACCCAGAATTGAGTGGTCCAACTAATAGTCCTTCAAAGGTCCATTTAGAGCATCTCAGGGGATTTTTTTGGCTCCTCAAAATTACAACTAATCAATGGCAGCATTCTGTTTCTCTTCTGAAGGCTGAGCTCAGAGCTGACCAAAATTCATCAGGCTTCAAGTGATGAGCTGCATTATTGCATTCAGCTGGCGCACAAAGTTCACTTCAAACAAGGCTCAAAGGCAAATTTTGACTGGGCCTTAGCTCTCCAGGGACCTATGTGTAAACAAAGTGTTTTGTTGAGTTGCCTCTTGCTTTGGGCACATCGGTTTCTTGGCTGACATCTTGAAAAGTCATCCTGACCCATCATGTTGAGAGTTCCCTCAAGAAAGTATTTATGCATTTCCCAAGTTCTATTCATCTGGAGAACCGGGGAAAAATGGTTTGACTTTAAACTTGTAAACTCCTCTTTTACAGTTCTCAGCAGTTTTTTTGTTTTGCCAGCAATCAGATACCACCCCCTCACCAGACATCGCCTCGGCCCCAGTCCACTCACCTGCCTTCCACCAGCCCAAACCCCCATCCTTGCCGTGTGTTCACCATCCCCCATGACCTCCCTCTCTCTGATACAGAATGGTCTGTCCTCAGCAGAGGCCTTACCTTTGTCCCCCTCCTTCCCCGCCTCAATGATTTCCACGCCCACCACGATATGGAGATCTTCTGTCGCATCTGCCTCAAAGCGTTCTTCCATGGGAAGTTGTCCTCGCCCCCCATTGATGACTCCCTTCTCCCAACTCCAATGGACCAGCTCCCCTTGGACTCCCCCTCATGGCCATCCTCCAGCTTTGGACCTTTTTATTTTAAACTGCCGGCGGGACATCAACCGCCTCAACCTCTCCACTCTCCTGTCTCACTCTAACCTTTCCCCCCTTGAATGTACAGCCCTCCACTTTGCAACAACCCAGACTTGGTGATCAAACCTGCCGACAAGGGAGGTGCCGTGGTAGTCTGGCGCGCTGATCTCTACAAGGCTGAGGCCACACGCCAACTCTCAGACACCTCCTCCTAATTATCCTTGGACCATGACCTCACATATGAGCACCAGGCCATGATCTCTAACACCATGACTGACTTCATCACTTCCGGCTCCCTAGCCTCCCAAGCCTCCAACCTCATCATTCCCCAGCCCTGCACTGCCCGATTTTACCTACTCCCCAAAATCCACAAAACTGACTGTCCTGGCAAACTTATTTCCACATACTTCGACTCCATCCTGTCCCCCCTGGTTAAATCCCTCCCTACCTATGTACAAGACACCTCACACGCTCTTCGTCTCCTCCATGACTTCCGTGTTCCAGGCCCCATTCCCTCATCTTCACCATGGATTCTAGTCACTTGACACTTCCATCCCTCACCAGGAGGGTCTTAAAGCCCTCCATTTCATCCTCTACCAGAGAACCAACCAATCCCCGTATACTGATACTCTCCTCCGCCTAGCGGAGCTGGTCCTTACCCTTAATAACTTTTCATTTGACTCCTCCTATTTCCTCCAAATACAAGGCGTAGCTATGGGCATGCGCATGGGCCCTAGCTGTGCCTGCCTCTTTGTAGGGTACGTCGAACAATACTTGTTCGAGACGTACCGTGGCCCTATCCCAGAACTCTACCTCCACTACATCGACAGCTGCATCGGTGCTACCTCCTGTACCCATACATAATTCACCGACTTCATCCATTTCACCACTAACTTCCATCCAGCACTTACATACACCTGGACCATTTTCAACATTTCCCTACCATTTCTTGACCTCACTATCTCCATCGCAAGTGATAGACTCCTGACCGGCATCCACTATAAACCCACTGACTCGCAGGACTACCCTTCTTCCCACCCTGCTTCCTGTAAGGACTCCATCCCCAACTCCCAATTCCTCCATCTGTGCCGCATCTGCACACAGGATGAGGTGTTCCACACCAGGGCATCGGAGATGTCCTCATTCTTCAGGGAATAGGGGTTCCCCTCTATTACTATAGATGAGGCTCTCACCAGGGTCTCTTCTATACCCCGTGACTCTACCCTCACTCCACATCCCCCCACTCATAACAAGGGCAGAGTCCCTCTTGTCCTCATCTTCCACCCTACCAGCCGTCATGTACAACAAATAATCCTCCGTCATTTTCGTCACCTCCAATGTGACCCCATCACTTGCCACATCTTCCCATATTATCCCCCATCTGCTTCCCGCAAATATCGCTCCCTCCGTAACTCCCTAGTCAATTTGTCCCTTCCCACCCGAACCACCCCCTCCTCGGGCACTTTCCGTTGCAACCGCAAGAAATGCTACACTTGTCGCTTTACCTCCCCCCTTGACTCCATTCAAGGACCAAAGCAGTCTTTTCAGGTGCGACAGAGGTTCACCTGCACCTCCTCCAACCTCATCTATTGCATCCGCTGCTCTAGATGTCAGCTGCTCTACATCAGTGAGACCAAGCGTAGGCTTGGTGATCGCTTCGCCGAACACCTCAGCTCGGTTCGCAATAACCAACCTGATCTCCCGGTGGCTCAGCACTTTAACTGCCCCTCCTATTCCGAATCCGACCTTTCTGTCCTCGGCCTCCTCCATGGCCAGAGTGAGGACCACTGTAAATTGGAGGAGCAGCACCTCATATTTCGCTTGGGCAGTTTGCACTCCAGCGGTATGAACATTGCCTTCTCTAATTTCAAGTAGACCTTACTTTCTCCTCCCCTTCTCAGCTCTCCCTCAGCCCACTGGCTCCTCCTCTATCTTTCTTCCCTCCAACCCCCTCCCCCCACCCTCACATCAGTCTGAAGAAGGGTTTCGGCCCGAAACGTTGCCTATTTCCTTCGCTCCATAGATGCTGCCTCACCCGCTGAGTTTCTCCAGTATTTTTGTCTACCTTCGATTTTCCAGCATCTGCAGTTCCTTCTTAAACAGATGCATAATTGTCCTGGCTGACTTACATTTTAACTCAGTATGCTGAACTAACACCAGATCAATGGGCTTGATGATCAGTGAGAGACCCCTGCAGCATTTTGTCTCTAATTATCATAAGGCATATGAACTGCCTGCCAGTTTGTGGATGTTAACAGGCTGCAAAACTTTGATTTCTCCTGCTCTGTCTGAGGGTTCTGGTACATGTGATCAAAGGATTAAGCGGAACCAGAGAAAGAAAAGCAGAGATGAATGTCTTTTGGAGGCTTTATTAAAGAAAACTTATTGGGGAACAAGACCATGATTTCATGACTAGCAGAAGAGATTGTGTTGGAGAACAGAAGGCTTTAGATAGATTTCGTAGATTTTGTTTTATTGAGGAATATTTTTGACAGGCTGAGTTGGAAAGATTATTTCCTCTTGTGAAGAAACCAATAACAGAGGACCAGTAATTGAAATTTATCTGAAAGTAAGTTAGTGGAACAGCTGTTAGAGCTACTGCCTCACAGTGCTGAAGATCCAGGTTTGATCCCAACCTCATATGCTGTCTATGTGGACTTTGCACTTTCTTCCTGTGACTACATGGGATTCCTCCGAGTGCTCCAGTTTCCTCCCAAATCCCAAAGACGTGCCAGTTTATAGTTTCATTGGCCTCTGCAGATTCCCCCTATGTGCAGGGAGTGGATGAGAAAATATGAAAGCATAGAACTAGTGTGAACAGGTGATCAATGTTTGGCTTGGTCACCTAAGCAGGGACTGCTTCAATGTTTATTCTCTAAACAAAACTAAGTGATGAGAGAAGCTGGAATAAAATTTCTCATGTAAAGTGTGGAATCCTTAGCCACAGTGAGTGGATGTGAAAAGACCATCACATCTTCCAAAGAACAGTTAGACAAATGTTTGAGTCAGAAGAATAAATAGTGCAATCAGTACAACGGGTAAATGTAATTAGTTTTGAGTATAACTGGAAGATAATTAATGACCTAGATAACTACCTTGTTGCAACCCATTGTGAGTCTCCTTAAACCAAAGAAAGGTACTATTTTTATTTCACCTACTTTGTAATTAATTCAGGAAGACATTTTGAAGGGCAGAGATGTGCCACTTTCATGGGAAATGTCCGGTTCAATATTGTTCCACTTGGTCCTCAATCAGAAAAGGAGCTTTTGAGAAACACAACTTCGAAAGTTTATTAACATGTGGGTAATTGCACAGACGACGGTACAACTGTGCGTGCTTACTCCAATTTAGTTTACCTTAGGTCTCTCCAGAATTTTGAATAGAAATAGAAACATTATTTTTCGAATGGCACCAAATGGGAATTTCTAACTTTGCTTTGAGAATCCTGCTCCTCAATCACAACTGTTCTGAGAGTGTTTTGTAAAGACCAAGAGGAATGGTTTCAGTACTCAGCACTAAATTATGAAGGGGCATTCACAGAAGTTAATTTGATTTCATTGCTGAAAGGAAGATTAAGTATAGACATCGTACAGGTTTTAAAATGTTGCAAGTGATGGATGACCAACATACAAACAGATTTATTTAACTTGGTCCATGTGTGCAGACTGGAGTACTTTGGTATAAAAGTGACAAATCATGAGGACATCTCCAGACTTTTTTTTAACCGTGTACTGAATGAGCAGAGCAGATTCATGGTTAATGCATTGCATTAATTAGATTTGAAAGAAAAAAATGACCATGATTAGATGTCTAGTCCAGAGTTAGAAATAAAAAAAATTATAGGCAATTCGATATAAATCTAATGACCTTCACAATATTGGACTTCTAACACTGTGATAATGATCGAGCAAAGAAGATTGTTGATTTTCAATAAGCAGAAGAGATTTTATATTTTTTTAACATGGTGGCAGCGTAGCATTACTGCCTGACTGCGCTTGCAGCTCCAAGGACCCAGATTCAACGGGTTCTGTCTGTATGGAGTTTGTACGTTCTCCCCATGACTGAGTGCATTTTCCCCGAGATCTTTGGTATCCTCCCACACTCAAAGACGTGCGGGTTGTAGGTTAATTGGCTTGGTATAAATGTAAATTGTCCCTAGTGTATCCCCAGTAGTGTGCGGGGATCACTGGTCAGTGCAGACTCGGTGGGCCGAAGGGCCTGTTTCCACGCTGTATTTCTAAACTAAACTAAACTCAACACAATACTTGTTCTTGGGATGTGAACATCAACGAGCTGGGCACCTTGTATTGCATGTTCGTAACTGTTCCAGAAGTAAAGGAAGTAAAGTAAAGTTCCGGAGAAGGAACTTCGTTAGTCAGAGGGTAGTTCATCTCTAGAACTCATTGCCACAGAGAGCTGTGGAGGCCAGGTCAGTGGATATTTTTAAGGCAGAGATAGACATATTCTTGATTAGAACGGGCGACAAGGCTAATGGGGAGAGGGTAAGAAAATGGATTAGGAGGCAGAGATCAATCATGATTGAATGGCGGGGTACATTTGATGGGCCAAATGGCCTCATTCTACTATAATTTGTGAACGAGAACTTGCAAATGGGGAGTTTATTTAAACTCAAATCCGACATCAATGCCCCAGATCTCTGGATACTTATCCAGCAGCTTAACCCCTTTGCTATTGGGATAGGATTGGATTAGTAAATATTGTGGAATTTCAGTTTATCTAATTTGGGTGAGAACAAGTGACAGCTTAAAGATTCTTTCCTTAGAAACTAAACTGTGTGACTAAGCTTACCTACACAGTCATATCTCACGGAAATTCGGCATATGATTTATGTTGCTTGCTTTTCTGACATTTTATTAATCCTGTGACAAGCGTCAGTGGTACTCCCAGCGGAGGAGCAGCATTGGGCTCTTATATTCTTGGAACCTACCCAGCATTTTATGAGGGAATAATATTACATTGCCAAGAAAGAAAATGTCAGGTAATCTTCCTCCTTTATTTGATTCATTCTTTTGCCTGTATTTAGTCTTTAGCCTTTGAGATATAGCACGGAAACTGGCTCTACGCCCATCGAGTCCGCACCAACCAGCTAACACCCCATATACTAATACTATCCTGCACACTAGGGCCAATTTTACTGAAGCCAATTAACCTACAAACCCATACATCTTTGGAGTGTGGGAGGAAACCAGAGCACATGGAGAAAACCCACGCGGTCACGGAGAGAACGTACAAACTCCGTACAAACATTTAAAGTGGGAAACTCTATGCGAAGGTTTTCAGAGTTCCACTTTCTGATAAGACAGCGTTTAGCAACACAGTTTTGGTCAAGTATACCACAGGCCGTTATTAGAATTTTGAAGCTTCATACAGTTTAAAGCTGCATTGTTACCCATTTGTGCACTACAGTTCTTATTGCCATGAACTGCCTCAAAAATTGATTCACTGGATCAACAATGGGCCATAAAGCTTATTGTACCAGTAAACCAAATATGAGCAGGAAATGCCGACAAGATGAGCTTCACACAATGCTCCTGCTTAGTAATAAAACTCTGCTCAACTGAAATGCAATTTGAAATGTAGAATGACTCATTATTTACTGAAGTGGTCTGGGCTGAAGATGCATTAGGCAAAAGAAAAGCTGTAACATTTATTGAGAGAGCTGTACAATTTCCTCAAGGCTTCCCGCGATCTCATTAAGCAGCAGGGTACAATTTATGATACGTTTGTCCTTGCTGCAGTGGTCTCTGGTTCAGTTTAGTTAGCCCACCTACCATATAGAAAAAGGCAGCTGGGATAGCAGTTTTTCCAAGTTAATGCTTTGCTTTCAAAGATTTTTTTATACATCAGCAGAAATGCTACAAATCACATTTCATTGATAAGTGTCAATCCCATGTGTGTGACTGTGACAAAATAAATAATTCGAATGTTCCAAGGGACAGGTTTCCAATTTGCTAGCATGCTCTTCCTAAACAAAATGTACCAAAATGGAGAGCATTGCTGAGGCATATTAATGAATAACCTGGTACCAAATTGAAAACTTAATAAGCAGGATGGTGAATCAAAATGTGACAGTTTTATTATTGAAAATGAGCCACTTTAATGCTATGAGGCAATTACCATTTTATAAACTGTTTTTTTTTTAATGTAAGTCCAGTTTTCCTGAGCATGAAAATGACTTTCTGGATGTACAACCATTACATTTTTAGAATTTGTAAAGAGATTTTAATTGTTGATCACATTTTCTGCTCTACAGTAAAAAAATAACTTAAGCTAACTTTCTGAGATGGCAGAGTGCGAGAAGTGGAATCCATGCTATGACCCGTGTTACTTGCTCTATGCGTAATTAAATCGAACAGAGCAATTGGCATAAGGCAA
Source organism: Raja brachyura (assembly GCA_963514005.1). The sequence continues at coordinate 42,595,322 of OY740782.1, forward strand.
TTGAAAATCACAGAAAACACCAAATGGGTGCACAAGCTAATTGTTGGGAAGAACACTCGAAGATGTAGGAAAGTGGCCTGCACATTAGACAAATAATTGCCAGGGAAAATTCTATCTGCCAAAGCATCAATGAAGTAATCAAAGTGGTGGAGGGAGGGATGAAGGGGTCAAAGGGAATATCTGTGATAAGATAGAGATCAAAAGAAGAGGTGGTAGTTCCATCTTATTGTAGATTCCATTTGTGGTTAACAAGCCTTTAAGATGGCACCGTCAATCCCGCTTGCCTCATTCAACCTCTGTTTGTCTGTGCCCACTCACAGCATTTTCTTGATTCCATCCAACACTTAACTCTTTTTTTGTACTCTCTTACAACATGTTTGATTGCCAGCTTTTCTCAATTCTGAAGAAAGGTCACCAACCTGCTCCTATCTGCCACAGGTACTGCCTAACCTACTGAATATTTTGTAGAAATAAGGAACTGCAGATGCTGGTTTACAACAAAATAAAACATACAACGTGCTGGAGTAACTCAGCTGGTCAGGCAGCATCTCTGGAGAACACGAATAGGCAACATTTTGGGTTGGAATGTGGCGCCTTCATGCCCACATTGGTTTTGCATACAGCCTGTCACCGCTGGAGACTTGCCACCAGCCTCACAAGAAGGTCCAGCCACAAGAGCTCAATAACAACTCCAGGGTCAGACGCACTAATTGCCCTTATCTGCACACGGGTTATGATTGGTGGGATTGTAGGTAAAAGGGGCTTCCGGAATAAACGTGACACAAGGTGTCTGGCTCAGCTAAACGTCGTTTGTTCTTTGTTTTCTGTTGTGGGATTCAGTAGATCCGACAACTGGTGACCCCATTGCTGCACGCAACCTTCCACTTACTCACAAATATAAATGATAAAAGTGACATGGTGGCAGTCGACGAAGTAAAACTCGATATCCCAAATAATTTTACAACCAACGCGAGAGCGTGGTTTTCAATACTAGAACCTCGATTTCACTCCCTCAATGCCATGAGCCAATGGACAAAATTTGGGTTCGTAGCAGCTCGTCTTCCAGAGCAGATCCAATGGGAAGAAGAGGACGTGCTCCTTAATCCTGAAGAAATGACGCGCTTAAATCCGCTATCTTGGAGCGAACGCAGCTCTCGAGACAAGCCTTCAGATAATCTAGGAGATAGGAGGCCATCACATCCGCGGCGGAGAAGGCACAGGCTGGCGGGAGACAGAAAGATTGACGGCGATGTCTGGAAACAGAAGTTTCTCCGCTGCATGTCTACTCTGGTGCAGGGGCACCTGATAGGTATGTTTCAATCGGCTAGCATAGACGAGTACGCAAAACAGGCCAACTTTGTCATGGAGACAACCACTGCGTTGCAGGTGACTGTGGTTAATGCAACAACAGTAAAGCTAGAAAATGCACAGTGGGAACAGCAAATTGCTGCGCTCACTGTGCGAGTTGAGGCTTTGGCAGCCCAGAAGAACCATCCCCGTTTCAGGTTCAACGCCAGCCTATGGGGTCGGGGACGGGGCCGAGGCCACGCTCAATGCATTTGCTGGAAACACTGGAAATATGGTGCCGTGGCCTGGTCGAGTCAACCTCCTTGCTCCTTCTGCAAACATCAACACCCGGGAAACGACAAGGCCCGGCAGTAGAGGCGACTGCTGCCCGTGGGCAAACTAGCCACTGCCTTTTTCACAGCGACTGCCTCTCAGGTATGCAATATCTTAATGGCTCTGGCGCCGAGTTATCGCCCGTTCCTCCCAGTTCCCAAGAACATTTACTCCCTAACCCTGGATGTGTTCTCACTGCCATGAACAATTCTAGCATACAGACATTCGGTCAGAAATCAGTCACTCTTGACTTCGGTCTGCAGAAAATGTTTCGCTGGACTTTCGCAGTCGCCGACATATCAAAACCCCTTATCAGAGCGGATTTTCTTTCACACTTCTTTGCTGGTGGATTAAAAAAAACGCTGCTTAAGTGATTACTGCATTCAAGCACAGGTGAACTGCATCTGCCGTCCAGCAATTACTATTTCTCACCTTACCAGCCTCCAACCCAGGACCGGCCCATGTCAGGAGTTTTAGACGGGGAAATTGTTTAATTTCCCCGACTAATAACTCCGTCTTACTAACACAACGATATAAAACACTGTCACACATCGTATTCAGACCCGCGGTACTCCAGTTTTGGCAAGAGCGCGCAGGTGATCCGTAGATCGCCTCAAAGTTGCAAAGGCCGAATTTGTCCATATGTTGGAGCTAGGGATCATCCGCATGTCAAAGAGCTGCTGGGCATCACCTCCTCACATGGTCCCGAAGAAGTCTCCAGTAGATTGGTGACCCTGCGGCGACTATCGTCCACTAAACAATGCCACTATTCCAGATCGATACAGCATCCCACATTTGCAGGATTTCTTTGCAAGCCTACAGGGTAAGCAGGTATTCGCAAGGATCGATCTCGTGCGCACGTATTATCAAATTACAGTCGAGCTTGCCAATATTCCCAAGACTGCCGTGGTCACTCCGTTCGGGATGTTCAAATTTCTGCGGATGCCATTTGGCTTACGGAAGGCAGCACAATCATTCCAGCGTTTCATAGACCATGTACTCCTCGTCCTCGATTTCGTCTATGCATACATCGACGACATGTTGGTAGCGAGCTCCAGCGAAGATGAATACAAGAAACACCTCGGATTACTGATCCGGCATCTCGACGAATATGGTATTGTCATTAACACAAACAAATGTGTGTTTGGCGTTTGCGAACTCACTTTCCTTGGGCATCACGTGACAGTGAACAGTGCAGGAATTCCCAAACTACTCATTGCCAAATTCGTTAAACCAATTACAACGATTTTTGGAGATGATGAATTTCTGCCGCCACTTTCTACCGATTGCCACAGGTTCTCTATTACCCTTAATCAACTTGAGTAAGGTGCAGACAAATTGTCTTCAAAGAAACTGTTGAGTTTACCCGAGGATGTAGTGCAAGCCTTCAACGCCACTAAGATGACTCTCCCCAACGCAACTATGTTGGTCCATCAGAGGCCCAATGCCTTATTTTCACTCACTGATGCCTCCGTCAACACCGTGCGACCCATCGTGGAAATGCGAGTCCATGGCAGGTGGGAGCCTCTGGCATTCTTTTCAGCAAAATTATCACCCACTCAGATGAGGTACAGTACGTTTGGGTGAGAACTTTTAGCTTCGTCGTCAAACATTTCCGCGATCTGTTGGAAGGCCGTCCCTTCACTATTTATACGGATCACCAACCGCTCACATACACTGCTTGTACAAGTGTGGGGAGCTATTCACTGCGGGGAATCTGTCACTTGGACTTTGTTTTGTATTTCTCCAGTGACAACAGGCACATTCAAGGAAAAGCAAATCCAGTTGCCGACACCCTATCAAGACTGGACGTTGATACTCTGAACGGGGCCACACATCGATTTTTATGCCATGGCTCGCATGCAGCATACTGATCCCGATCTTATCCATTACCAACGGACGCATGTAGCCCTAAAGTTGGAAGATTGGTGACACAAGAGAAACCATCACTTGGTTTCTCTTGTGATGGAGCTATTCACTGCGGGGAATCTGTCACTTGGACTTTGTTTTGTATTTCTCCAGTGACAACAGGCACATTCAAGGAAAAGCAAATCCAGTTGCCGACACCCTATCAAGACTGGACGTTGATACTCTGAACGGGGCCACACATCGATTTTTATGCCATGGCTCGCATGCAGCATACTGATCCCGATCTTATCCATTACCAACGGACGCATGTAGCCCTAAAGTTGGAAGATTGGTGACACAAGAGAAACCATCACTTGTGACACTTCCACTGGTAAACCAAGACCGTTAGTGCCTAGAAAGATGCGTCAAAGTTTTTGGGGCACTGCACATCTTACCACCTCCGGGCAAGCAGGCTACAATAAAACTAATCGCCGAACGTTTAATCTGGCCTTTCATCAAGAGTGACATTGGATTGTGGGCAAAGACTTGTCTACCGTGTCAACAATCCAAGATCTCCAGGCACACCAGGACTCCTTTTGTACGGGTTTCCCGTATCGAACACCCGTTTCAAGCATGTACACCTGGACTTGGGCGGCTCACTCCCACCGTCAAGAAACTACACATATCTGCTCATTTGCTCACAAGGTGGCAAGATGCTATCCCAATCATTAGCATTGAAGCAGAGACAATAGCCCGTGCTTTTGTTGACCAATGGATTTCAGTCTTTGGGGTCCCAAGTACGATCACAACAGATCAAGAACAGCAATTCGAGTCTGCGCTGTTTGAAATGCTAACCAACCTTTTGGGTACAAACCGGATCCAAACTACAGCGTATCATCCACAAGCGAACGGCCTGATTGAACAGTTCCATCGCCAGTTGAAAGCCACTCTGGCACCCGGAGGAGACGCATCGCACTGGAGTGAATGGTTGCCTCTGGTTCTGCTTGGCATTCATACGGTAGTGAAAGCAGACCCAGGATGTATGTCGGCGGAAATGGTTTACAGCACAACTCTGACGCAGCCTGGCGAAGTTGTCGAACCAATCCCCACAGACAGATCCTACGGCGAACTATGCAGCTACTCAGGCCAACACCAACAAGGCAACACCTGCAATGGTCTACGTGCCTGCTGACCTCCAACGCGGCACACATTGGTCCGACATGATGCCATCCACCGACCTCTTTAGCAAGCATACGATGGCCCTTACCAAGTCATCCGATGCCTACCCAAAGGTTTTGAGATCTATCGGAACGGAAAAACTGACACCATATCCGTCCACTGGTTAAAGCCAGCAAATGTCGAGAACCAACTGATTACTTCACCCACCAAACTGGCAAAGTCACAAGACCCCAGCACTTCCTGTCAAAGACCTCCCACACTGCAATACCAAACAAGATCAGGCCGTGAAATCAACCGGCCAGATCGGTACAGGGTAGTCGCCACCTTGTTGGACTCGCTGAAGGGGGAGCTGTGGCACCATCATGCCTACGTTGCATTCAGTCTGTCACCGCTGGTGACTTGTCAGCAGCCACGCAGAAAGGTCCAGCCACAAGAGCTCAATAACAACTGTTATTGGTCAGATGCACTAATTGGCCTTATCTCCACACAGGTTATGATTGGTGAGAATGTCGGTAAAAGGGGCTTCTGGAATAAATGTGACACAAGGTGTCTGGCTCAGCTAAACGTCGTTTGTTCTTTGCTTTCTGTCATGGGATCAGTAGATCATACAGGGACACTTCAGTCCGAAGAAGGGTCCTGACCCAAAATGACACTACCTGTCCCGCTGAGTTATTCCAGCCATTTTCTCTGTCCATATGGTAAATTGTCAGACGTTTCATTCTGGTGGAATGCAAAAAAATTACATTTCACACTGGATGAAATATTAAATGACTAGCAAAAGAGATCAAGAGATGTGGACATATAAAATGTCAAGATTTAGATCACTCAAGGTAATTAATAGAAGGGAGTTATTTTTTTGACGAATAGGTAACAAGAGTCAGGTTGAACTTCATGCCAAGAGAATAGGATTAGGAGGGAGGGATAGATCAGACATGATTGAATGGCAGAGTAGGCTTGATAGGCCAAATGGCCTAATTCTACACCTATTCATAGCAAACATAGAAAACATAGAAAAATAGGTGCAGGAGTAGGCCATTCGGCCCTTCGAGCCTGCACCGCCATTCAATGTAATCATGGCTGATCATCCAACTCAGTATCCCGTACCTGCCTTCTCTCCATACCCCCTGATCCATTTAGCCACAAGTGCCACATCTAACGCCCTCTTAAATATAGCCAATGAACTGGCCTCAACTACCTTCTGTGGCAGAGAATTCCAGAGACTCACCACTCTCTGTGTAAAGAATGTTTTCCTCATCTCGGTCCTAAAGGAATTCCCCCTTATCCTTAGACTGTGACCCCTTGTTCAGGAACTATTCCTTTTGACTTTATGTCCTTATGACCTTATGAATAAATATAATGAGACACAGGTTCAGTGAACATCTTATTGGCAGTAGGATCACAGGCACATCGAGTCACAGCGCGGGGGGAGGTGGGGGGAGGGGTGGGGGGTCATAACAGCTTCAGATTATTTCACCATGGAACTGTTAGTAATGTCGGAAATGCTCACTGAACATTAGATATCCAGAAGCTTTAGTCAATAATCCCCTGCTTCCCCAGAAGCTGTGCTGTTTAGCAGACTTCTTCAGTCTAATCTTCACAGTTCAGTGAACTATGAGAACTTAAGGTATTTGCAAAGTATTCTCACTGTAAAATACCTTGACAATTGAGAATCTGTTGTTTTGTTGCATGAGATATATGGGAGATTTTAATGACAATTTAAGCCTTAATTACTGCTTATCATATATACTGCTTGCAGTAAAAAAAAAATCATTTGGCATAAGTGGATTCCCTCACATACAGTAAATGTGAGGAACTTATTGGATTTTAAAATTACAAAAAACTGTCTTTTTGAATATTTTTTATTTATGCAATTATAGCTTCCAATCATCCCATGTGCATATTACAATCTTTATTTTGCTCTCAGTGAAATGTTTCTTAAACATTATGCTCTTTATGTTTGTTGCTTGCGGCCAATCTCCAAAACTATTGGCTACTCGGCCAACTATTGGCTACACGATGCCATAGTTGCTGATGCCACAAATCCTATTGAGATAGTGCTTGATCACAACTGATAGCAAGAAAGGGCCTCCCAGTCTGAAGAAGGATCTCGACCCGAAAGGTCACCCTTCCTTCTATCCAGAGAAGCTGTCTGTCCCACTGAGTTACTCTGGCATTTTGTGTCTATCCTCTGATAGCGAGAAAGTGCATGTGAACACCACAGAAATCATTATGTCTTTATGAAGAATATTATTTGAAATCAATTGTGAGTACTGTTATTGATTTAAAAATCCAGACCAATGTTAAATTTATGTGAAACCTTGATGTTGCAAAATACTGTACCATGTCCCTGATTATATATAAAAAGTGAGTCTTTACAATTGAGCAGAGCATGTGGACCTCCATTTCCCACCCACAAATGCTGGATCATTCAAAATGAATGTGGTTCAATGTAAGTGATTCTTTGCACCATTGTACTGAAGGTCGACACTGAGGTTACAATCAGATCAACAATGTTTTTATTGAATGGAGACACAGGCTTGAGGGGCCAATTGGCCTTATGATATATTCATATGCACATGTCTACTGCAAACAGCTTATTGAAAAGCAAGAGAAGGTGCAAGTATTTTTGCATGACAAAAGAGGATGTAAACTATCAGAAAGGTTTGAGCAGAACCTCTGAAAAGAGAACAATTAATGAGGAACTCACAGAAGTCTTTAAAATGATGACGAGGTTTGATAGAGAAACGGATTATACATGTGGGACATTAATTTAAGATTCTCGCCGACAGTTTACAAAGACAAATTAGGAGAAATTTACTAACACAGTGTGTGGTACAAATGTAAAAATTACCACCATACCAAGCAGTATAGATAGCAATGATATATTTAAATGAATGATTTAGGGATAGAGTGTATCGGAGTTAGCAGATGATGTAAATAGATTGGAAAGAGGCTCACTGAAATGTAAACACTGACAGATCATATCGGCAAAGATGGCCCATTCTAAGTTGAAGATTTTATGTAATTCTGCGAAGCGTGACATAATCTATTCCTGTACCTCTGTTTCCATTTCCAAAGGCAGGGTTTGGCCACAATTGTAACAAAATAATTATCTCCTCTTTAGCTGTGTCAGGTCAAAGCAAATGTTCTCATAGATGTCAACTGCTTATCTGATACATTATACAGTTGAAAACAGCACTCGGAGAAGATGTCCTGAACATATGTGGGTAGAACTTAGGAATAATAAAGAGCGGTCATTTTGATTGGGCTATACCATTGGCCTCTGAGTGGTCAGTGTAAATTAAATCAACGATATGTACGCAGATCGTAAAAGCAATAGGTTTGTAGGGTGTGGAATTTCAACTTGGAACAGCGGCGCAGCGGCAGAGTTACTGCATTACAGCGCCGGACATCAGGGTTTGATCATGACTACTGGTGCCATCTGTGGGAAGTTTGTAACTTCTCCCCGTGACTTGCGTGGGTTTTCTCCGAGATCTTTGGTTTCCTCCCACACTCCAAAGACTTACAGGTCTATATGTTAATTGGCTTGGCATAAAGGTCAATTGTCCCTAGTGTGTATACAATCGTGTCAATGTGCGGGATTCGCTTGTCGGTGCGGACACATTGAGACGAAGGGTCTGTTTCAATGCTGTATTGGCATTCAGCAAGATGTAGAGACTGGAAAGTTAAGGAAGGGGTATGCTGATCTTCTGGAGCACATCCGTATCAGGATGGAGAAATCGCTAGAAATATTGGATCACTTTAGGGTGGATAGATCCACAGAACTTTACAGTGTTTATCCCGGGATGCTGAGGGAAACAAGGGTGGAGATTACTGGGGCTCTGTGGGATTTTTTTTTGTTGCATCTTTCGCCCTGGATGAAGTGACAGAAGACTGGAGAACAACTAATGTTGTCTCCTTGTTCCAGAAGGGCAGTAGGGACAAGTCTGGGAACTACAGGCCAGTGAGCCTTACATCACAGCAAGGAAAGCTGTTGAAGAAGACTTTGAGAGACAAGATACATGTTCACATTTAAAGCAAGGAACTGATTAAGGGGAATCAGCATAGTTTTGTGCAGGGGGGGGTCATGTCTTATAACATATGACTGGAAATTTTAGAGTAGGTAACTAAAAAATAGATGGTAAAGTGCTGGACATGGTTTATATGAACTTTGGTAAAGCCTTTAACAAGATCCTGAATTGGCACCACTGCAAGGAATCCGAGACCTTTTAGCAAACTTTATCCAAAACTGTCTGGATGGTGAGATGCAGAGGGTAGTGGTTGATGGATGTTTTCAGACTGGAGGTTAGAAAAGTGGTGTACTGTGCAGACTGTGAAGGGAACTGTTATTTGTAATATATATAAATGTACTGTATACACACATATATATACATAAACATACTGACAGACAGACATACACACACAGATATATATGTATATATATGTATATGCATATGCATATGTGTATATACATATATATATATGACTTGTATGAGACTGTAGTGTGAGATAATTTGGAGGTCAAATTAAAAGTAAATGGCAAGAATCTTTGCTGCATTGAGGTACAATGAGACCTTGAAGTGCAAGTTCAAGCTCCTTGAAAGTGTATAGAGTGGTGAAAAATAAATTTGCGATGCTCTCTTTATTGCCTGAGGCATCGTGCAGAGTTTGGATGACGTGTTACAGCTGTACATAACATTGGTAAGATCATACTCGGGGTGTTATGTACAGTTTTGGTCACCACACTACAGGACGGATGCGGTAGCAATAGGGAGAGTGCAGAAGAGATTCACCAGGATGTTGCCTTGAATGGAGGGCTGTAGTCATAAAGACAGATTAGATAGGCTGGGTTTATCCTTACTGGAATGTAGGACACTACATGATGGTCATATATGGGTTTATAGCATCAGTTATACAACCAAGAAACAGGCCTTTCTGCCCACTTCATCCATGCCAACCAAGGTGTTCAAGTCAAGTCAAAGTCAAGTCAAACAAACTTTATTGGCATTTAGAAATACATTGATATATGCAGTTCCAAACGAAATTACGTTGCATTTGGCTCCCTGTGCAACACGATAAATTAACAGAAGGATAGACATGGATAAAATGGATAAAAAGGATAAAAGGATAAATAGACAATGGTGGCAGCCCATTACATCAGCATTCAGGATTCAGGACCTTGATGTTCTGCTCCTTATGCTGCGATATCTTTTTCCCGAGGGCAGCAGAGTGAACAGTCCATGATGGAGATGTGTGGGGTCTTTTATAATACTACTGGCCATAGACACGCAACGTTTGGTCGCAATATCCCCGATTGAGGGGAGAGAGGTCCCGATGATTTTTTCCGCTGTCCTCACTACTCTCTGCACGGACTTCCAGTCAGAGGCTTTACAGTCCCCAAACCAGACAGAGATACAGTTGGTCAAAATACTCTCTATGGTGCCCCTGTAGAAAGTAGTGAGGATGGGATGGGGGAGGTGAGCTCTTCTCATCCGGCTCAGAAAGTGCAACTGCTGCTGTGTTCTCTTAACTGTTGATGAGATGTTATTCGACCAGGTCAGACTGTTAGTGATCTGCACCCCCAGGAACTTTGTGCTACTGACCACCTCCACATCGCTGTCATTGATGTGAAGTGGTATGGGACTGTGCTGGTTTTTCCTGAACTCGACGATGACCTCCTTTGTTTTTGCGACATTCAGGATCAGGTTGTTCGTATTGCACCAGTCCACCAGTTGTTTCACCTCCTCCCTGTAGGTGAAACAACTGAGATATGAGATCTGAGATCTGAGATAATCACATTTGCTGCATTTGGATCATATCCCGTTAGATTTTTTCCATCCATTTAGCTATCGTCTTCATTTCATTTATGAAATAAGGGAAGAATAAATAGAATACATAGACAGAATCTTTTATTTTTCCCCTAGGCAGACATTTTATAATGAGAGAATGCAGTTTTGAGGTGAGGGAAGAATTCTAAATGAGATCTGAGGGATATGTTTTTCACACGGTGGGAGAACACCTGGAAAGAGCTGCCAGAGGAGGTGGATGAGGCAGACACAATTACAATGGGCAGGTATTTGCTAGGAAAGGATAGAGGGATATGGGCCTAATCCAGGCCAATGGAATGAGTGGAGGGAGACAGTATGGACAAGATGGGCCGAATGGGTGTGTTTCTGTGCTGTACGTATCCAGGATTCCATGGTTCTGAAGTGCTCTATGCTTTCCCGTTCTGAATGCTTGACTGGAGCAAATCCATGGAAAAAGTTAGTTTTGCCAATTATTAGGATTAGCCCTGGATTGTTCTACAGATTAGAGAAATAGTCAAGGGTCGTTAGGAGGTCCTCTTTTTGAGTGTGTAACAGCATAATGTCATTATATACTTAAATGTTATTATTGTTGCCATTCTTACTTTACTTTTAGCACAGAGGTGAAAGGGATCAAAGCTCTCAGTCTGATATTGGATGCTGAGGTCCTACGGACCTGCTTTAAATATTTCACGGCTTCCAAAAAAAATGGAAGAAAGTGAGTGTGTCACAGAGCCAAACAGGTCCTATGGAAACAGTCCCTGCAGCTCACTGCGTCCATGCCAACATACAAGCCCCCATTTCACACTAATCCCATTTTATTCTGTTGTCAATTACCTGAGATTCTGCTCCTCAGGCATGTTCCAGCACAATTTACTGTGGCCTGTCAATTAATCCATTAATTTATTGGATCATGTGCCTTTGAGATGTGGGAGGAAACTGGAGCACCCAGTGAAAACCTATACAGTTACAACGAGAATGTAAATTCTATACAGACTGTACAGGAGATATGGATTAAACCCCAGTTGCTGGAGCTGCACCACTCTTCCACCAATCCACCATTGTTTTTGACGTGAGATAAATAGCAAAGTATTTGGAGATATTTCCATTGGGTACGATAGAGATGGTCGTCTTACCCTGGAGGTGTCTCAAAATAGTATTAAAATTGTTTAGGCTGCCAAGCTTCAAAATGATTTCCTGCAGAGCCGCCCATTCTTAAATTGTTAAAGGTGTTGAAATGAGTATTTTGTTAACTCACTGATGTGGAAATTCCGAGATAGTCGTTTTTCATACGTACATCGAATTATCTGACCAAACAAATTATTAGATGTGCAATATCCATTATCTAATAAGACATAAAAGACTTATCAGTGTTGAATACATAAATCTTAAAAATAAACAGCGCTCCTTTCTAATTGATGGATCACTGGAGCCAGTTAAACCATGGAAACGTCCTTATTTATTTTATTTCCATAGTTCTAAAGTATAGTGAAACTTTACTATTCTTGGTGCCAACGTAAAGATTCGCTGTACTGTTGCTACTGAGAAGGATAAACGAGGACAATTTGAAATCCGTAGAGGCAGAGACATGGTAGCAAAGATGACAAAGCTCCACTCTCGTCCTGTATTGGGCAGGCTTCAGGAGTTATTGATATTGAGGAAAATGTGCAAATCTCTAACAACTCAGAAGTTACCAGAAAATAACTGAACCACCAAACTGATGGAATGTATATTGATTTTAGGACAGTGAATATTTAAGGTGGGGTGGATTGCTAGTAAAAGGCAACATCTCCACATTCTTGACAGATTTTGCTCAGGGAAAATGGACCCTTGTTATAAAGATAAATGAAGAGTTTTCCTGGCTGGTTGGTTTTTCAGTTTAAATAAACAACTGCAGAAAAGTTGTTCAAAGCTGACTGAAAAATTTTGAAGAAGTGATAAATCCAGTCAACCTCATGATAAGTTCTGCTCTGCCTAATTAACCCTGACAGTAAGTTACAATGGATCTATTTGACTGGATAAGTACTATTTATCTTTCAGGTTTGTAGCTATTCTTCCTTTATATGAATGCAATTCTATGGATGGGATCACAATGGAAAACACTTGTGGTGTGACTGGGATCACCATATCAGATACTGAACTACAACTTTCAGCTCAGTGACACAGCTGCTAGACCTGATATCTCACAGTGCAAAAGATCTGGGTTCGATCCTGACCTCTGGTGCTGTCTGTGTGGATTGCAAGTGCTCCCTGTGACTGCATGTGTTTCATAGAAACATAGAAAATAGGTGCAGGAGTAGGCCATTCGGCCCTTCGAGCCTGCACCGCCATTCAATATGATCATGGCTGATCATCCAACTCAGTATCCCGCACCTGCCTTCTTTCCATACCCTCTGATCCCCTTAGCCACAAGGGCCACACCTAACTCCCTCTTAAATATAGCCAATGAATTGGCCTCAACTACCCTCTGTGGCTGAGAGTTCCAGAGGCTCACCACTCTCTGTGTGAAAAAAGTCCTTCTCATCTCGGTCCTAAAGGATTTCCCCCTAATCCTTAAGCTGTGACCCCTTGTCCTGGACTTCCCCAACATCGGGAACAATCTTCCTGCATCTAGCCTGTCCAACCCTTTAAAAATTTTGTAAGTTTCGAAAAGATCCCCTCTCAATCTCCTAAATTCTAGAGAGTACAAACGGAGTCTATCCAGTCTTTCTTCATAAGACAGTCCTGACATCCTAGGAATCAGTCTGGTGAACCTTCTCTGCACTCACTCTATGGCAATAATGTCCTTCCTCAGATTTGGAGACCAAAACTGTATGCAATACTCCAGGTATGGTCTCACATACCAGGCTAAGATACCATTTGCTTTCTTCACTGCCAGCTGCACCTGCATGCCTACTTTCAATGACTGGTGTACCATGACACCCAGGTCTCGCTGCATCTCCCCTTTTCCTAATCGGCCACCATTTAGATAATAGTCTGCTTTCCTGTTTTTGCCAACAAAGTAGATAACCTCACATTTATCCCCATTATACTGCACCTGCCAAAGATTTGCCCACTCACCCAGCCTATCCAAATCACCTTGCAGTCCCCTAGCATCATCCTCACAGCTAACACTGCCCCCCAGCTTAGTGTCATCCGCAAACATGGAGATATTGCCTTCAATTCCCTCATCCAGATCATTAATATATATTGTAAATAGCTGGGGACCCAGCACTGAGCCTTGTGGTACCCCACTAGTCACTGCCTGCCATTGTGAAAAGGACCCGTTTACTCCTACTCTTTGCTTCCTGTTTGCCAGCCAGTTCTCTATCCACATCAATACTGAACCCCCAATGCCATATGCTTTAAGTCTGTATAATAATTTCTTATGTGGGACCTTTTCGAAAGCCTTCTGGAAGTCCAGATACAACACATCCAGTGGTTCATCCTTATCCACGCTACTAGTTACATCCTTGAAAAATTCCACAAGATTCTCTCTCCCTCCCTTCTTAAAAAGAGGGGTTACATTTGCTACCCACCAATCCTCAGGAACTACTCCAGAAACTAAAGAGTTTTGAAAAATTATCACTAATGCATCCACTATTTCTGGAGCTACTTCCTTAAGTACTCTGGGATGCAGCCTATCTGGCCCTGGGGATTTATCGCCCTTTAATCCATTCAATTTACCCAACACCACTTCCCGACTAACCTGGATTTCACTCAATTCCTCCTTTGACCCACGGTCCCCTGCTATTTCCGGCAGATTATTTATGTCTTCCTTAGTGAAGACAGAACCAAAGTAGTTATTTAATCCTTGTTCCCCATGATCAACTCACCTGTTTCTGACTGCAAGGGACCTACATTTGTTTTAACTAATCTCTTTCTCTTCACATATCTATATAAACTTTTGCAGTCAGTTTTTATGTTCCTTGCCAGTTTTCTTTCATAATCTATTTTTCCTTTCCTAATTAAGCCCTTTGTCCTCCTCTGCTGGTCTCCGAATATCTCCCAGTCCTCTGGTATGCTGCTTTTTTTGGCTACTTTGTATGCATCATCCTTTGCTTTGATTCTATCCCTGATTTCCCTTGTTATCACTCTTGCCCAAGGGGGCACGTACAACAAGACTGCTAACTACCCTTTCCTCATTACTCAAAACCCAGTCTAAAATAGCCTGCTCTCTCGTTGGTTCCTCCCCATGTTGATTTAGATAACTATCCCGCATACATTCCAATAAATCCTCTTCCTCAGCACCCCTGCCAATTTGATTAATCCAATCTATATGTAGATTGAAGTCACGGTTTTGCCTTTGTCGCACGCATTTCTAATTTCATGTTTGATACCATCCCAAACTTCACTACTACTGTTACGTGGCCTGTACACAACACCCACCAGCGTTTTCTGCCCCTTAGTGTTTCGCAGCTCTACCCATACCGATTCCACATCCTCCAAGCTAATGTCCTTCCTTTCCATTGCGTTAACCTCCTCTCTAACCAGGAACACTACCCCACCTCCTTTTCCTTTCTCTCTATCCCTCCTGAATATTGAATATCCCTGGATGTTCAGCTCCCAGCCTTGGTCACCCTGGAGCCATGTCTCCGTGATCCCAACTATATCATAATCATTAATAGCTATCTGAACGTTCAACTCATCCACCTTATTACGAATACTGCTTGCATTGAAACACAAAGCCTTCAAGCTTGTTTTTACAACGCTCTTACCCCTTATACAATTATGTTGAAAAGTGGCCCTTTTTGATTTTTGCCCTGGTTTTGTCTGCCTGCCACTTTTACTTTTCACCTTGCTACCTATTGCTTCTACCCTCATTTTACACCCACCTGCCTCTCTGCTCTTGTACCCATCCCCCTGCCACATTAGTTTAAATCCTCCCCGACAGCACTAGCAAACACTCCCCCAAGGACATTGGTTCCATTACAGCCCAGGTGCAGACCATCCTGTTTGTACTGGTCCCACCTCCCCCAGAACTGGTTCCAGTGCCCTAAAAATTTGAATCCCTTCCCCTTGCACCATTTTTCAAGCCACGTATTCATCTGCAATATCCTCCTGTTTCTACTCTGACTGGCCCGTGGTACTGGTAGTAATCCAGAGATTATTACCTATGAGGTCCTACTTTTAAGTTTATCTCTTAGCTCCCTAAATTCACCTTGTAGGACCTCATCCCTTTTTTTTACCTATATCGTTGGTGCCAATATGCCGGTGCTTTGGTCTCCTCCCACACCCACAAAGCATGCAGGTTTGTAGGTTAATTGGCCTTTATAAATTTCACCTAGTGTGTAAGGGGTAGATGAGAAAATGGGATAATGTACAGTGCTCTCCATAATGTTTGGGACAAAGACCCATCATTTATTTATTTGCCTCTGTACTCCACAATTTGAGATTTGTAATAGAAAAAAACACATGTGGTTAAAGTGCACATTGTCAGATTTTAATAAAGGCCATTTTTGTATATTTTGGTTTCACCATGTAGAAATTACAGCAGCGTTTATACATAGCCCCCCCATTTCAAGGCACCATAATGTTTGCGACACATGGCTTCACAGGTTTTTCTAATTGCTCAGGTGTGTTTAAATACCGCCTTAATGCAGGTATGAGAGATCACTCAGTCCCTTGTCTTTCCTCCCATCACCTTTGGAAACTTTTATTGCTGTTAATCAACATGAGGACCAAAGTTGTGCCAATGAAAGTCAAAGAAGCCATTATGAGACTGAGAAACAAGAATAAAACTGTTGGAGACACCAACCAAACCTGAGGCTTACCAAAATCAACTGCTTGGAACATCATTAAGAATTCAGAAAGAGAGCGCTGGTGAGCTTCCTACTTGCAAAGGGACTGGCAGGCCAAGGACGATCTCCACAGCTGATGACAGAAGAATTATATCTATAATAAAGAAAAATCCCCAAGCACCTGTCCGACGGATCAAAAACACTCTTCAGGAGTCAGGTGTGGATTTGTCAATGACCACTGTCTGCAGAAGACTTCATGAACAGAAATACAGAGGCTACACTGCAAGATGCAATCCACTGGTTAGCTGCAAAAATAGGATGGCTAGGTTACAGCTTGCCAAGAAGCACTTAAAAGAGCAACCACAGTTCTGGAAAAAGGTCTTGTAGAGAGATGAGATGAAGATTAACTTATATCAGAGTGATGGCAAGAGCAAAGTATGGAGGAGAGAAGGAACTGCCCAAGATCCAAAGCATACCACCTCATCTGTGAAACACGGTGGTGGGGGTGTTATGGCCTGGGTATGTATGGCTGCTGAAGGTACTGGCTCACTTATCTTCATTGATGATACAACTGCTGATGGTAGTAGCATAATGAATTCTGAAGTTTATAGACACATCCTATCTGCTCAAGTTCAAACAAATGCCTCAAAACTTATTGGCCGACGGTTCAATCTACAGCAAGACAATGATCCCAAACATACTGCTAAAGCATCAAAGGAATTTTTCAAAGTGAAACCATGGTCAATTCTTGTGGCCAGGTCAATCACCCAATCTGAACCCAATTGAGCATGCCTTTTATATGCTGAAGAGAAAAAAGAAAACCAGCCACCAAAACAAGCATAAGCTAATGATGGCAGCAATACAGGCCTGACAGAGCATCACCAGAGCAGACACCCAGCAACTGTCGATGTCCATGAATCACAGACTTCAAGCAGTGATTGCACGCAAAGGATATGAAAAAAATACTAAACTTGACTACTTTAATTTACATGACATCGCTGTGTCCCAAACATTATGATGTCGTGATGGGTGATTAAAAGTTAATGCGGATGGTGGGCCAAAGGACCCGTTTCCATGCTGTATCTTGAAACTAAAACTAAACTTAACTCTTCGTTGAGATACATTGGCAAATTGATTACATTTCTGTATGCACATGGTCAAGACGGTGTGCTGAAAATATTGCATCTTTTGGTTGAAAACATAGATGGCATCGCAATAGCTGCCTCGCCAACAGTCTGTCGTCCTTTTCTTTCTTTGTTGTGTTTTAGTATGTGTTAAATGCAATTTTTTTCCATATCATATCTCCGCCCACACAGCGGCCTAACGTTGAGGAGCTGGTGGTCTCTTGCTGGGGATTGACTTTGGGTGCTTCAACCACAGGCGCCTTCAGGATTTAACATCGTGGACCTGGCGGTCCCTGTCGCAGATCGACCTTGGAATTCAAACTGCAGAAGCCTGTGGAATTTAAAATCGTGGAGCTCGCAGTCCCTTGGTTAGGGATCGACTTGCCGCAGGAGCTTCGACCACGCCGATCGCGGGATCTATGACCGCCCTGACGTGGGGGCTTCGATCGTCGCCTGCGGGAGCTTTGATCACCCCGACTGCTGATGGTTCGATTGCCCCAACCACGGGAGAATAAAGAATGAAGAAGATTAGGCTATTTCCTTCCACAACAGTGAGGAATGTGGAGAATCCGCTGTGGTGGGTGGTTATGTTAACTTCTATGTAGTTGTGTGCTTGTTGCTGTTTCTAGTATGACTGTATGGTAAATCGAGTTTCACTGTACCTTAATTGGTACACGTGACAATAAAATACCTTTGAACCTTTGAGATTCCATGAACCCAGTGTAAGGCTACTCTCAAAGGGAGCCGAGAAAGAAAATCAACACAACAATGTGGTAGCATTATTTCCAACCTGTGCTCTCCCTAGGAGATCATTATTTATGTTGCAGTATATACTCTAACGTCTGACTGTTAATTTTTAAAACAATTCCGTTCATGGAATTGTCGAATATAAAACTTACTGCAGCAAAGCAGAGAATATGCGGTGAATGTTCATGTATCATGTTCATGTAAAAATGACGTTTTACACATAATAAAATCATGTTGATTTGATTAAAAAGCAACATACTATTTCAAGAGATGAAAACATCGATTGTCTGGATTTGTACCAATTTAATACAGATCTTCAAAATGATTAGGTTATCCCCAAGATTAAAATAACATTGGCAGTAAAATATTATGTACACGTTGGGGGTCACACAGTGAAGAGCGGCCAAATGCACGACATTTTGCTCAACCTCTGAATCACATATTCTTCTGTGTTGGTTTCCACATCCTTCTAGCACAAGAGCTACCACCAGCCCAAATGCTTTTTGCATTATCATATTTTCATTATCTTATTTTCTTGCCATCACTGGCTGCCAGTCAGTGTTCCTTGTACTACTTTTGAGTCATTGAAAAATATCCCTGCCTCGTTCCTCTTCCTAACACAAATCATTCACCTTTACTCTTGCAGTAGGTTGCTGGTAAATTGCTTTAATAACTTGAATTGACTCTTCGGTAAAGCCAAATCTTTCAGATTCAGATTCAATTTTAATTGTCATTGTCAGTGTACAGTACAGAGACAACGAAATGCATTGTTTGATAGTGTTTGATATAAGAATTCCCAATTAACCCTATCAAAAGCCTTTTCTGCGTCTAGACTTATCAGGACAACACGTACTTTCCTTTTGAATCTTGTGTATTATATGTAGGATTCGTCTAATGCTGTCCCGCGTTTGTCTGCCTATTATAAAACCAGTCTGGTCTTCATCAATTAAATCTGGCATGAACTTTTCAAATCGTTTGGAGATAATTGAAGAATATAATTTATAGTCCATATTCAGAATTGATATTGATCTGTAGTTGGTACAATTGTCCTTGTCTTTGTTCTCTTTGGGGATTAATGTTATAATTGCCTCCTTCCATGACGGGGGTGTCTTGCCTTCTTTGATAATCCAGTTAAAGATTCTCGGAAGAAGTGGGTTCAGCTCATTACAAATTATTTTATACCATTCTATAGGAAAACTGTCGCTGCCTGGGGCCTTGTTTGTTTTCATCCTACCAATTGTCTTCTCTATCTCCTCCGGTGATATTTCTGCTGTGATTATTTTATTTTGTGTCTCTCCAATACAGGGCAGATCTATTGTACTTAAAAACGTCCTCATTGATTCCCCATCTACTGTAGAGGTTTGTGTATATAATTCTTTATAATATTCCTGGAAGATATATTCTATTACTTTTGGATCACTCTTCAAATTCTGTGTACAGGGGTCCTTCATTTTGTATATGGTGTTGTCAGCCTGTTGTTTGCGTAGCCTTCGGGCAAGTATTTTAGTGGATTTAGGGCCAAGCTCATAATGTGCCTGTTTTACAAATCTTGCTTTGTTCTCCACCTCTTGACCCAATATTCCATCCATTTGTCCCCTCAAATCTTCCATTTGCTTATAAGTTCTCTGGTCCTTATTATTGTTGTATTTTTGTTCTAAATCCTTCATGTCTGTTATCAACTTATTATATGTTTTCATTCTGGCCTTTTTAATATGTGATGCCCTCACTATTAACCTACCTCGTATTACAGCCTTCAATGAGTCCTATAGTATGGATGGGTCCACCTCCCCATTGTCATTCTCCTCTAGATAAGTTTTGATTTCCAATTTAATATCATTAACAGTTGTTTTATCATTCAGTATTCCAACATTTAATCGCCACACTGTGTTTTTCCTTCTACTGTCCATTTGAATTGTTAAGTATATGGCATTATGGTCTGATACATCTGCCACACCAATTCCGCAATCCGTTACCCTATAACAGTCTTCTTTCTGCATTAAGACATAATCTATTCTGGAGTAAACTGAGTGCGGTATTGAGTAATGTGTATAGTCTCTTTCTAGAGGGTGAAAATTCCTCCAGACATCAAGATGACCAAATTCTTCACAGGTAGTCAACATGGATTTGTGCCTGGAAGGTCATGTTTGACAAACCTTCTTGAATTTTTTGAAGAGGTTATTAGGGAAATTGATGAGGGTAAAGCAGTGGATGTTGTCTATATGGATTTCAGTAAGGCCTTTGACAAGATTCCTCATGGAAGGTTGGCTAAGAAGGTTCAATCTTTGGGTGTTAATGGCGGAGTAGCAAGATGGATTCAACAGTGGCTGAATGGGAGATGCCAGAGAGTAATGGTGGATGGCTGTTTGTCAGGTTGGAAGCCGGTGACCAGTGGGGTGCGTCAGGGATCTGTGTTGGTTCCACTGTTGTTTGTCATGTACATCAATGATCTAGATGATGGGGTGGAAAATTGGATAAGTAAGTATGCAGATGATACTAAGATAGGTGGTGCTGTGGATAATGAGGTAGATTTTCAAAGTCTACAGAGAGATATGGGCCATTTGGAAGAGTGGGCTGAAAGATGGCAGATGGAGTTTAATGGTGATAAGTGTGAGGTGCTACATCTGGGCAGGACAAATCAAAATAGGACGTACATGGTAAATGGTAGGGAATTGAGGAATGCTGTGGAACAGAGGGATCTAGGAATAACTGTGCATAGTTCCCTGAAGGTGGAATCGCATGTCGATAGGGTGGTAAAGAAAGCTTTTGGTGTACTGGCCTTTATAAATCAGAGCATTGAATATAGGAGTAGGGAAGTAATGTTAAAATTGTACAAGGCATTGGTGAGACCAATTCTGGAGTATGGTGTACAATTTTGGTCGCCTAATTATAGGAAAAATGTCAACAAAATAGAGAGAGTACAGAGGAGGTTTACTAGAATGTTGCCTGGGTTCCAGCAACTAAGTTACAGAGAAAGGTTGAACAAGTTGGTTCTTTATTCTTTGGAGCGCAGAAGGTTAAGGGGGGACTTAAGTGAGGTCTTTAAAATGATGAAAGGGATAGACAGAGTTGACGTGGATAAGCTTTTCCCATTGAGGGTAGGGAAGATTCAAACAAGAGGGCATGACATGAGAATTAAGGGACAGAAGTTTAGGGGTAACATGAGGGGGAACTTCTTTACTCAGAGAGTGGTGGCTGTGTGGAATGATCTTCCAGCAGAAGTGGTGGAGGCAGGATCAATTGTAACATTTAAAAGTAAAGTGGATAGGTATATGGACGGGAAGGGAATTGAGGGGTATGGTCTGAGTGCAGGTAGATGGGACTAGGGGAAAATAAATGGTTGGCACGGACTGGAAGGGCCGAGAAGCCCTTTTTCCGTGCTGTAATTGTTATATGGTTATATGGTAGTGTTTAGTAGTTTTGTTAACTGGTTCTTATTCTTCTTTTTACTTGTCGTATCAAGCCTATGATTCAGATCCCCCCCCACATATACAAATTCCTTCTGCTTTCATTGCAATAATATCAAATAGGGATTTGAAAAAATGTTTATCACTATCTGGGGGAGCATAGGTATTCACCAGTGTCAGGATATTATTATCAACTTTGCCCTTTACTATGATATACCTCCCTCCTTTGTCTTTTATTTCTTTAAACATTTTGAATGTAACTGAGTTTGATATCAAGATTGACACTCCTCTTTTATGACTACAAGTATGTGAGCTATAATATGTGTTTTTATATCCAAATCTTTTCAGCTTCTCATGCTCTTGTCGCGATAAATGGGTTTCTTGTAAGAAAATAATATGCATCTTCACTTTTTTCAATTTAGTCATGACTTTAGCCCTCTTAATTGGATTACCCAAACCATTAGCATTTAGAGACACCAGCTTAGGTCCTTGACATTGCATCATTACACTTAGTGTGATTAATTTCACTGTATCCCCTCAACTCAACACCGGAACCATTCTGAACAACAAACCAAAACATATGAACAAACAAAGGTGTTTTACCTGGCAAAACAAAACAAAACATTAAAACATATAAGGACTCCCAAAAAAGGGTATTCTCTCCCCTCCATAGATCCAGAATTCCTTTGTAAATTGAGGGGGGAAGCCTAACACTAAGAAAGGGCCCTCTCCTAGATAAGGGGTGGGGACCCTCTATGGGTTCCTCCATTCATTCTAGCTCTAATATTTTGCTAATCTCCCTAACAGTCGGATTTATCTAATACAGAAAGTTGTATTAAATCAACATTAATTACACTCACATGAGGTCTGTGATGCTTGGTGATATTTTTAGAACCAGGCTTATAAACAGATTTGTCTATGAATATACATATCTATACACATATTTATAAACTTTGGATTCCATAAGAACTCAGTATTCTAACATATTGTGGCGGAAGCCACTGTGTTATCCATGTCTGTGCATACCTTCTGAGGAGATATCGCAGTGGAGTAGACAAAGTGTTAAAGAAGGAATTGCAGATGCTGGAAAATTGAGGGTACACAAAAGGTTAGAGAATCTCAGCGGGTGCAGCAGCATCTAAGGAGCAAAGGAGATAGGCAACGTTTCGGGCCAAAATCCTTCTTCAGACTGGTTTTGGCCCGAAACGTTGCCTATTTCCTTCGCTCCTTAGATGCTGCTGCACCCGTTGAGTTTCTCCAGCCTTTTGTGCACCCTCGATTTTCCAGCATCTGCAGTTCCTTCCTTAGCAAATTAATTTGGTTCTCAGGTTCCTCAATCCTTCAGGCAAATTTGCTCTCCTTTTTGTCCATTCTGTCCTTTCACAACACACTATCTCACAATTATTATATTATTTTTTATTCTCCATTATTCCCACTACAATTGTCACGACGGACACTCGTCCTGACAATTTGTTTGTAATGTTTTGATTGCATTAATAGAATTGCTTTAATATAAGAATCCTGTAAAGCAAAGAAATGTGTACCAGGAGCAAAAATATAATGAAAAAAAGAAATTGCAAATAAAGAGATAAGATGAAATTTTTTAATATTGCCTTGTACGTCTTTAAAAATCTAACTGAACACATTTCCTTCGTACATTACAGATGAGTGAACAAGCTATTGGAAGGATCTTCTTCGATTCATCAGCATGAGGGCCTTTACATGGTAGGTGAAGAGTTAATTTAGCACAGCATTCCAGCAGAGTCCTGACTGAGTGCTGGAGTGTCGGACTTTGTGTTTCTCCATGGAGCGTTGCACTGAGGAATTTCCCCTTGTGTCTTGGCCATCTTCTATTTTTCAAAAGCATGTGCTGGAAATATTCAGTAGATAAGATGGCATCAGATCTATCAGGGTCACTGACCTCAAACACTAACTCTCTCCCTCCATAGACGCAGTGTGATCGATTGAAGATTTCTTGTTCTCATTTCAGATGGCTAAAGGGCCTGTCCCACTTGGGCAACCTACTCCGCGAGTTCTGGCGAGTTTGCACTCGACTCATACTCGCAGCATGGTTGACACGAGGTCCTAGGAGGTATTTGTAACTCTCCTTCATGCTCGAGAGTAGTCCGCATGTACTCGAGGCCTCAACTAGGTCGTAGCGTATTTTTCAACATGCTGCAAAATGCCCGCGAGTAAAAAAGGTCGCCATGGAAAAAAATCGATACTTTTTTTACTCGTAGATTTAGTCGTAGTAGGTCGTAGTAAGTCGTCATGTTAGTCGTAGGTAATCAAGGGTAGTTGAAAGTAATCAAAGGTAGTCGAAGGTAGTCTTCATCATAGACGAAGAGAGGTCGAAGGAGATCAAAGGAGGTTGTCTTCACTCTCCACTATTCAGTGTCCAATTTTCCCAAAGTTAGTCGTAGCTAGTTGTAGGACTCGTATCTAGTCGAAGCTAGTCTTCAACATAGTTGAAGGAGGTCTTCTACATACTCGAAGGAGGTCTTCAACAGGACATTTTTTCAAACTCTCCTAAACTCTTCTAAACTCGCCAATTAGGTCGCCCAAGTGGGACAGCCCCTTAACATTCTCACTATTATATTTTTGATTTACCTTTCAATATTAACCAAAATAGATTCCTTGGCTATGAGCAGATTGCAATTTTTGGTACAATGCAAACTGTCTGCTGCTTTGCCATCATTACAAGGATGATCACACATAAAAACACTTAATTTCTACTTAGGTGATTTGAGAAATGAGGTTGCGGAAGGTGTTTTAAATGTAAATCTTTACTTTCCTTTCATTCTGAGTAATAGTGATGAGTTCTTAAACTTCTAATAGTGAAATCCATTGTGTGAAAGTACACTTTCATAGCTCCATTTTTTCCAATGCTTACTCCTTAAAATTTCACACTTAGAACTGAGACATGTAACGTATTATGTTAGATGTTACTTAGGCATTGAGCAGGTTTGTACAACGCGAGCTGAAATAAATGTCAACTGAAAGGACCATAGAGACCTTTTTAAAAATAAATAAAATGTCCTGGAGGCATAACAAATCTAATCTTTGGAAACAGATGTGAATTATCCTCATCATTACTTGAAATAAATGTTGTTTGCTGTATCAATGCATTTTCAAAATATTGGAGAAATAAGCCCTAATGAATCTATGAAAAAGCAAAGCTTAATTATTAATATTCACAAGGGAATAATTTGCTTCATTTGATTCTTTATTAATTCCTTATTAATACCATCACGCCCATTTAATTTTAGTGTGTTGAAATTTGTATCCGGCTGTCAAAGGTTATCTCTCGAAGTGCATGGACAAATGGATCTTGTTGCAAAATATGCAGCTCGATACTCGTGCACAATGCAGACCACCTCTTTCTTGGGGAGTGGGCCTTCCTGTTCATCCTACTGCATGGTGCTGTTTGCTGCTGAGCTTTGCTGTCATCAATTACCTGTCAGTGGTACAATGGGTCAAGTACTTACATTCTTGCATATTTAGGGCTTTCACTCTGATTATTGTAACGCTGCACTAATTGGGCATCTTAATTTATTACCAGATGTTAAATCAAGGCAATGCATAACAAAAATTGCAGAAGTGCTACCGAGGTGACAAGTGAAATAATTTATGATCACATAACTGTATTAAGTGCTTCTACACCAACAAATCAGCCTATCACCTCATTGACTGCCTCAATAATCTTATCTGTTTTATTTCTAATAGACCAATGTCAACGACATTATTCTCATCATGCCCATTTCTTATCACCATAAATGTGTCCATTGCCTCAATTCTATCTAGGTTTAATTCGGCAATAATAATGCACTAAACCATTGCTATTTTAATTATAATCAGTGAACCCTAAGCTGAAAATTATGAGAGGATCACAGGGCTGAAGGCAGCACCAATGCATCACTGATTTCTCATCTTTTCCTGCAAAATGTATTTTTAAAATCCAAAGATTAGAAAGGTCTCTGTTGAGGCATCACACAGTTACAGTATTACACTGAAAAGGCTGTGTCCTTGGACATCTCAGCCTGGGAGAGACATATTAAATAGTCAGTGCACAGCTCGCCGATCGTCCTGGATCTGCTGCTTTGATTTGCAATTGGTTCCAACATCCAACATGCCTGAAGCTAGGTCTGGGGGCATAGTTGGGTTTGCGTTGGTGGTGGAGACAGAGAGCCAGGCATGGGTGGGGGATGGGAGAGGATCATGGACAGCAAAGGCTCATCATCACGCTCAAGGCCGATTGCTGGTGATTTGTGGTGTGCGGTGAGGGAAGTCTGTGATCACCATCTGGTCGTTGACGGTTGTGTTAGAATGATTAGGGCTGGGCAGTCTTATTGTGTGATATATGGGTGTACAGAACGGAAGTGGGGATGATCAGTGACATTGAAGGTGTCGGCGTGGGGTCTGATCACTTGATGGGCTTGGAGGTCTCGTTGAGTTGTTGGGTGGCTGCAAAGGGATCGTTGGTTGATGGGTGGTGTGGTCTGGTCAAGTGATGAGTGGCTGTAGGGTCTGTGTAGGTGATCAGAGGGGAGGGCGCAGTTTTGATTAGGTGATCAATTGGCACTGGAACTGGTCCAGTGTTCATTGGGCAATCTGATCAGGTCATCGGTGAGAGTGGGGTGTGGCTAGTTGTATGGTCTGGTCAGTTGATCAGTGAGTGTGAGATCAGGCTCAGTGACAGATGAGTGTGAGATCTGGTCAGGTGATGGTGGTGTGAAGTCTGGTTAGAGTCACACAATGTGAAAGCAGGCCCTTCGGCCCAACTTGCACACACAGACTAACATGTCCCATCTACACTAGTCCCACCTGCTTGTGCTTGACCCATATCCATCTAAACATATCCTATCCATGTACCTGTCAAAATGTTTCTTAAATGTTGCGATAGTACCTGCATCTTGTTGGGTGATGAGTTGGTGTAGGAGTCTGGTTGGATGATCGATGTGTTCAGGGTCTGGTCGGGTGATGGGTGTGTGTGGGATCAGTTGGGTGAACAGTGGGTGAGGTGATCAGTTGGTGGAGGCTCTGGTCCAGTGGTCAGGGGGTGAGCGGACTAAACAGGTGCTGTTTAGTGTGGAACCCGGTCAGGTGGTCTGAGCATTGGGGATCTGGTCAGGTGATCAGTAGGGGTCATAGGGTCAGGTGGATGGTGAGTGGAGAAGTCTGATTGGTTCCATGAGTCGGACAAATTGAGTGGCGATCACAGGACCCTGGTGAGACCGTATCTGGACTATGGTGTGCAATCATTTCCTAATTATGTTTCCTAATTTAAGGAAGGACATTATTGCTATTGAGGGAGTGCAGCGTAGGTTCACCAGGTTAATTCCCGGGATGGTGGGACTCACATATGATGAAAGAATGGGATGACTGGGCTTGTATTCACTGGAATTTAGAAGAATGAGAGGGGTTCTTTAAGAAACATATAACCATATAACCATATAACAATTACAGCACGGAAACAGGCCATCTAGGCCCTTCAGGTCTGTGCCGAACAACTTTTTTCCCTTAGTCGCACCTGCCTGCACTCATACCATAACCCTCCATACCCTTCTCATCCATATGCCTATCCAATTTATTTTTAAATGATACCAATGAACCTGCCGCCACCACTTCCACTGGAAGCTCATTCCACACCGCTACCACTCTCTGAGTAAAGAAGTTCCCCCTCATGTTACCCCTAAACTTCTGTCCCTTAATTCTAAAGTCATGTCCTCTTGTTTGAATCTTCCCTATTCTCAAAGGGAAAAGCTTGTCCACATCAGCTCTGTCTATCCCTCTCACCATTTTAAAGACCTCTATCAAGTCCCCCCTTAATCTGCGCTCCAGAGAATAAAGACCTAACTTATTCAACCTATCTCTGTAACTTAGCTGTTGAAACCCAGGCAACATTCTAGTAAATCTCCTCTGTACCCTCTCTATTTTGTTGACATCCTTCCTGTAATTGGGCGACCAAAATTGTACACCGTACTCCAGATTTGGTCTCACCAAAGCCTTGTACAATTTTAACACAACATCCCAGCTTCTATACTCAATGCTCTGATTTATAAAGGCTAGCATACCAAAAGCTTTCTTTACCACACTATCTATATGACATTCCACCTTCAAGGAACTATGCACGGTTATTCCCAGATCCCTCTGTTCAACTGTATTCTTCAATTCCCTACCATTCACCATGTACGTACTATTTTGATTTGTCCTGCCAAGGTGTAGCACCTCACATTTATCAGCATTAAACTCCATCTGCCATCTTTCAGCCCATTTTTCCAACTGGCCTAAATCAATCTGTAGACTTTGGAAATCCTCTTCATTATCCACAACCTTCATTATACCACTATCTTGGTATCATCTGCATACTTACTTATCCAATTTACCACCCCTTCATCCAGATCATTGATGTACATGACAAACAACAAAGGACCCAACACAGATCCCTGAGGCACCCCACTAGTCACCTGCCTCCAACCCGACAAGCAGCCATCCACCATTACCCTCTGGCTTCTTCCATTCAGCCACTGTTGAATCTATCTTGCTATTCCTGCATTTATACCCAACAGTTGAACCATCTTAACCAACCTTCCATGAGGAACCTTGTCAAAGGCCTTACTAAAGTCCATATAGACAACATCCACTGCTTTACCCTCGTCAATTTCCCTAGTAACCTCTTCAAAAAATTCAAGAAGATTAGTCAAACATAAATCCATAAAGGCATAAATCCATGTTGACTGTTCCTCATAAGACCCTGTTTATCCAGATGCTTATATATATTATCTCTAAGTATCTTTTCCATTAATTTGCCCACCACTGAAGTCAAACTAACCGGTCTATAATTGCTAGGTTTACTGTTAGAACCCTTTTTAAACAATGGAACAACATGCGCAGTACGCCAATCCTCGGGGACTATTCCCGTTTCTAATAACATTTGAAATATTTCTGTCATAGCCCCGGCTATTTCTACACTAACTTCCCTCAATGTCCTAGGGAATATCCTGTCAGGACCTGGAGACTTATCCACTTTTATATTTTTCAAAAGTGTCAGTACTTCTTTTACTTTGAAACTCATAGTATCCATAGCTACTCTACTAGTTTCCTTTACCTCACATAATTCAATATCCTTCTCCTTGGTGAATACCGAAGAAAAGAAATTGTTCAATATCTCCCCCATCTCTTTTGGCTCTGCAGATAGCTGTCCACTCGGTCTCTCCAATGGCCAATTTTATCCCTTGTTATCCTTTTGCTCTTAATATAGCTGTAGAAACCCTTTGGATTTACTTTCATCTTACTTGCCAAACCAACCTCATATCTTCTTTTAGCTTTTCTAATTTCTTTCTTAAGATTATTTTTACATTCCTTATACTCCTCAAGCACCTCATTTACTTCATGCTGCCTATAATTATTGTTGATCTCTCCCTTTTTCCGAACAAGATCTCCAATTTCCCTTGAAAACCAGGGCTCTTTCCAATTTTTACTGGTTCCTTTCAACCGAACAGGAATATAAAGATTCTGTACTCTTAAAATTTCCCCTTTAAATGTCCTCCATTTCTCTTCTACATCTTTCCCATAAAACAAAATGTCCCAGTTCACTCCTTTTAAATCATCTCGCATCTCGTAAAAGTTAGCCTTTCTCCAATCAAAAATCTCAACCCTAGGCCCAATTCTGTCCTTCTCCATAATTATATTGAAACTAATGGTATTGTGATCACTGGACCCGATGAGCCCTCCAATCTATCCTGCCAAAGCACTGCTGTAATATCTTCCCTGACTAGCAATGCAACACCTCCACCTCTTGCCCCTCCAATTCTATCACACCTGAAGCAACGAAATCCTGGAATATTTAGTTTCCAATCACAGCCCTCCTGCAACCATGTTTCACTGATCACCACAACATCATACTTCCAGGTGTCTATCCGGAATCTAAGCTCATCCACCTTTCTTACAATGCTCCTAGCATTAAAATATGCACATTTAAGAAACCCCCCCATCTCTTATTCTCTGTTTCTTTCCTTTTCTTTCATTCTCCTTTTGTGTCCGCGTGCTTCCCTTTTCTGCTTCCTGCCTCCCATTCTGTCTACTAGCTTTTGCTATTTGCATCCCTCGCCCCAACCATTCTAGTTTAAAGTCTCCCCAGTGGCCTTTGCAAATTTCCCCGCCAGGATATTGGTCCCCCTCGGGTTCAAGTGCAACCCATCCTTTCTGTACAGATCCCACCTACCCCAAATGAAGTCCCAATGATCCAAAAACTTGAATCCCTGCCCTCTGCACCAGTCTTTCAGCCAAGCATTTATCCTCCACCTTGCTCCATTTCTACTCTCACTGTCGCGTGGCACAAGCAGTAATCCTGAGATTATTACCTTTTTGGTCCTTTTCCTCAACTCTCCTCCCAAGTCCTTAAATCCTCCCTTCAGGACCTCTTCCCTTTTTTTACCTATGTCATTGGTACCTGTATGTACCACGACCTCAGGCTCCTCTCCCTCTGATTTGAGGATATCTTGGACACGTTGAGACACGTCCGAGACCTTGGCACCAGGGAGGCAGACCACCATCCTGGTCTCCCGACTGCGTCCACAGAATCGCCTATCCGACCCCCTAACAATAGAGTCCCTAATTACTATTGCCCTCCTCTTTTTTTCCCTACCTTTCGGAGCAACAAGGCCGGTCTCTGTGCTGAAGGCCCGTCCACTGTCGCTACCCCCGGGTAGGCTGTCACCCCCATCCGTACTCAAACAGGAGTATTTATTTGCCAGGTGTACTGACATTGGAGTACTCACTCGTTCATGCCTCTGCCCCTTGCCCTTCCTTAGCGTGACCCACATGTCTCTCTCCTGTGGTTTTGGAGTGACCACCTCCCTATAACTCTCCTCTATCACCTATTCACTCTCCATGGCCAGGCAGAGGTCATCGAGCTGCTGCTCCAGGATCCTAACACGGTCCCTTAGGGCCCCATCTCTCTGCACCTGATGCAGATGTGGACGTCAAGAGGGCCATCCGACACCATGACCTCCCATATCTGACATCCAGTACAGTACACTGCTCTGGCTGACATTCTCTAGCCTTACCCTGGATCCGATACCAGTATAATATAATACAAACTGCTGTGAGAAATCAGCAGGTATTTGACTCAAACAGCTGCTCCCTCTTGACCTTTAAACTACACCTTTATTATACAAACCAAAAGCACCGTACCTTTACTAACCCACTGTACCTTTACTAACCCACTGTACCTTTACTAACCCACTGTACCTTTACTAACCCACTGTACCTTTAACCAGAAAGCAGAAATACTAACCAGAGGTTCCACCCAATCAGCTGCTTCCTCTAGTCTGCTTCCACCAATCAGCGGCTTCCACCAGAAACCTCCCTATTCAGTATGGAAACTCCCCTTCAGCTCAGGTAGCTCCACCCTCTCTCTCCAACGGCTCCCCGGGCCTCTGTGAAAAGCAAGCCCCGCGCTAGATTTATACTCACAGTGCAGGTAACTCCACCCTCTCTCTCCAACGGCTCCCCGGGCCTCTGTGAAAAGCAAGCCCCGCGCTAGATTTATACTCACAGTGCAGGTAACTCCACCCTCTCTCTCCAACGGCTCCCCGGGCCTCTGTGAAAAGCAAGCCCCACGCTAGATTTATACTCACAGCGCAGGTAGCTCCACCCTCTCTCTCCAACGGCTCCCCGGGCCTCTGTCAACAGAGATATAACATTCTTAGATTGGACAGGTAAATGCAGGGAAAATGTTCCCGATATTGGGGGAGTCCAGAACCACAGGTCACTGTTTAAGAATAAGGGGTAGGCCATTTAGGACTGAGATGAGGAAAAACCTTTTGGCCCAGAGAGTTGTGAATCTGTGGAATTCTCTGCCACAGAAGGCAGTGGAGGCCAATTCACTAGATATTTTCAAGAGAGAATTAGATTTAGCTCTTAGGGCTAAGGGAATCAAGGGATATGGGGAAAAAGCCAGAACGGGGTACTGATTTTAGATGATCAGCCATGATCATATTGAATGGTGGTGCTGGCTCGAAGGGCCAAATGGCCTATTCCTGCACCTATTTTCTATGTTTCTATGTTTTTACAAGCTTCCAGGGAGATAAGGTTGTCAAAAATACTGGATAAGCTCAGCGTGTGAGGCAGCATCTATGGGTCACTCGCTGCTTTCTCCAGCATTTTTGTCTACCTTTGACTTTCCGGCATCTGCAGTTCCTTCTTAAAAGAGATATGGTTGGTATCAAGGGGACAGGGTAGTGAATCAAACGAAAGACACTTAATAAACATCTTTAGAGAAATTATTTGAAACATCCTCTCAGCACTGGATAGTGACTTGCTCAGATTTGTTCCCTTTAAACCACAAATATATAAGGCTAACATCCAGACATTGATAGAGTGGATGTGGAGAGGATGTTTCCATTAGTGGGACCAGTGGCCATAGCCTCAGAATTAAAGAACGTTTCTTTAGGAAGAAGATGAGAAGGAATGTCTTTCGTCAGAGGGTGGTAAATCAATGGAATTCTTTACCACCAAAAGCTGTGGAGGCCAAGTCAATTGATATATTTAAGGCAGAGAATGATAGATTCTTGATTAGTACGGGTGTCAGGGGTTATAGGGTTATAGGGCGAGGCCAAGAGAATGGGGTTAGGAGGGAGAGATGGATAAGCCAGGATTGAATGACAGAGTAGACCTGATGGGCCAAATGGCCTAATTATGTTCCTATTACTTACGACATTTCCCATCTACACCAGTCCCACCAGCCTGCATTTGGCACATATCACTCCAAACCTGGCCTTCCATGTACCTGTCTAAGTGTTTCTTAAACGTTATGATAGAACCTGCCTTAATTACCTTCTATGGTAGCTTCTTCCATACAGCCACCACCCATTTGTGTGTCTTAAAATATATTTAAATTGACTGGAAAGGTTGAGAGGGACTTGGGCCTAGTGCAGATACATCGGACAAGCGTTGTTGACATCTTGATCTTCATGGTCAAGTTGGACCAAAGAACCTGCTCCCATGCTGTATGACTCTATGACGCTATAACAGGTCCGTGTCTGATGCCATCTCCCTGGCCTATGCTCATCGCTGGAACATTTGGAAAGCATGGACACCTACATCAGACTCCTATTTATTAACTATGGCTCTGCCTTCAATGCTAAATTCATCACCAGGACTTAGCACTGCTCTATGCAACTGGATATTTTATTCCTAACCCATAGACCACAAATAATAAGCATATTCATAACAATAAATCCTCCATAATTCTCAACACTGGTGCTCTGAAAGGCTACGTTCTCAGTCTCTTACTATACTCACCATACACTCACGACTGTGCGGCTAAGTTCTGTTCTAATTCCATTAACAGGCTTGCAGATGACATCAGAGTAGTGGGTCAGATTGAAACAATGATGATACAGATTCATCAGGGGTGCGGCTAGGTGTTGCAGCGTTAGTACGGGTGCTGTCAATACAGAGTTTGTATGTTCCCCCAGTGACCCGCATGGGTTTTTTTCCGAGTGCTCAGGTTTCCTCCCACACTCCAAAGATGTACAGGTTTATAGGCTAATTGGCTTGGTAAAAATTGTAAATTGCCCCTAGTGTGTAGGTATGTTACAAAACTTACCTTGAGCAGCGCTGCAGTTCTGCCACTCCCCATGTGCGTGACTTTGGCGCCTTTCAAAGGGGGGCGGGCTTAAAGTGCCGTTTTTCTTCAGACTGGGCAAATCGATCCATGTCGGGTGATTTCATTGCGGAAGAAAAATCGCTCGGACATTTCATTAATGAAGGTATTTTTAAATTACAGGAAGTGGCGGCGCTGCTTGGCAGCTGCGGCTCACCTGCAGTCTGTCTGTCTTTTATTTTATTTTTGTCTTCGTGCCTGTTTTTTAGGGATTATTTTTGGTTTGTTAGGTTGTGTATATGTGGGGGGGGGGGGGGGGGGGGAGGGTCCGAGAAACGCGGTTTTAGTCTCTCCCTTCGGGGGGATGCGACTTTTCTTGTTGTGTCCCCCGACACCGTCTCCGTCTGTGCTGAGGCCCTAATGGTGGAGCTGGCGGCATTCCAGGTTCCAGAGGCGGCGGCACGGCTTTCGGAGCTTCAGCGGCGACCTGGCTTCGGAGCTGCGGTGCTCCAGCGACGTTCCGGCGGTGACCTGGTTTTCGGAGCTGCGGTGCTCCAGCGACGGCCTGGCTTCGGGGATGCGGTGCTCCAGCGACGGCCTGGCTTCGGGGCTGCGGTGCTCCAGCGACGGCCTGGCTTCGGGGATGCGGTGCTCCAGTGGCGTTCCGGCGGTGACCTGGTTTTCGGGGCTGCGGTGCTCTGGCGGCGACCTGGCTTTCGGGGCTGCGGTGCTCCAGCGACGTTCTGGCGGCGACCTGGCTTTCGGGGCTGCGGTGCTCCAGCAGCGACCTGGCTTCGGGGATGCGGTGCTCCAGCGACGTTCCGGCGGCGGGCCCTGTGGCGGTGTTCCGGCATTCCGGGGACGGCGGTGGCGGCCCGGTTTTGGAGGCTCGGCCGCGGGCCTGGTGGATGGCAGCATCGGAGGCCTGGACCTCCTCAGCGCAGAGGGAGAATAAGGAGGGAAGAAGACAGAGACTCTAAGACTTTTGCCTTCCACAACAGTGAGGAGGTGTTTGGTGAACCCACTGTGGTGGATGTTAATTTTTGTGTTTATTGTGTGGTTTTGTCATTTTTATATATGTATGACTGCAGTCACAAAATTTCGTTCAGACCGAAAGGTCTGAATGACAATAAAGGCTATTCATTCATTCATTCATCTACTCATTGAATTTTGTAATTAACTACAATTAGATAACTAACTAATTATATACTTTAATTTCAGGTCATCCAAGTAAGATTGTTTCATATTTGTTTCAGAATGCTTCAATCTATAATAACTGAAAATTTCATTGAGTTCTCTTAATTTTTAAGAAAGTTATGGGCTTTTAACGGTTCTAGATCACAGCTTTGAAGTCAATTGAAAGGCAATGGGGAACAAGATGCTAATTTCCGAGTATGACTTGGGCCGAAGGGCCTGTTTCCGCATTGTATCACTAAAGTAAACTAAACCAAAAAATAAGTTCAGATACAGACCTTAGTGACATTGTGTAAGAAAACATAATCTCCCTCGATATCAGCAAAATGAAGGAGCTACTTATCGCCCTCAAGAAATATGGTGGAATATATACCCAAGTCTATATCAATAGTGCTGAAGAGGAGATGGCCAATACCTCTATTTACCTCTATTGTAAATATCACCAACAATTTGTTGGGGTCCAACCACATTGCCCATGCTTCATTCCCATCTCACCAAATCTTGTGTTCTAAAGGGCCTGTCCTACAAGCATGCAACTCTATGGGATTAGCGCGACCTAACGTGGTCGCTTGAGCCGTCCGGCGTCGCGGGGCCTGTCCCACTTCGATCGCCGGAGCCGTGCGGAATTGTGCGGAGTTCGTCCCGAGACCGCGCGGGGCTCCGAAAAACTGACTATGTCCAAAATTCCGCAACGGCTTGTCAGCTCGCAGTCGCCTCGACGCATTACACACCGCCCCAACATCGTGCCTCCGTGAACCTATCTGTAGGTGCCTCCGTGACCCTCTATGTGTGTGGCTCCATGGCCTTCTGTGTGTGTGTGCCTCTGTGCCCCTCTCTGTGTGCCCCTCTCTGTCCTGGCGAACTTACCTTAGATTTCGCTCCAAGTTCGCCTCACTTTGCGCCGCGTTGCGCCACTCACCCAACCTCCGCGCGGCCCCTGCTGCCGGTTTGGTTGCGCTTGCCGCATGCAGGCGCATGCTGGTGGGAACGGCCCTGTACAGGGGATCACCCGACCTCCGCGCGGCCCACGCTTCTAGTTTGATCGCGTTCATCGCATAGAGTTGAATGCTGGTGGGACAGGCCCTTAATGAACATACAACATAAAACAATACAGCAAAGTAGTGGTCTTTCAACTCACAATGTCAGTGTAGAATAAAGATGCTAAACAAATTTCCTCTGTCTACATGTAATCTACCCTCCTCCGTTCCCTGCATATATACATCTGCCTATCCAAAAGCCTCCATCACCGATCCAAAAGTTTCCATCACCACCCCTAGCAGCGCATTCCAGGCGTCCACCACTCTGTGTAAAAATCTACCCCTGCACATCTCCTTTAAACGTTCCCCCTTTCGTCTTATAGCTGCACCCTCTGGTCTTTGACACTTACAACCTGTGAAAAAAAGGTTCTAACCATCTACCCTCCGCTGTATAATTCTATGAGCTTCTATCACATCTAATGCTGCTAAAATTTAGATTGAAATCAAGCAGTTTAGTTCCCTGTTGAGGAGAAACCCACAGACCCAAGAGGAATTCCTGGCTGCAGTCTAAACAACTGAGATGGTTTTCATTTCAGTCAGGTTTGTGATAGTTGAATTCACCCACTGGACCTATATAAGTCTCTCCGAAATATTTCATGCCATGCTTTTAACAAAAACATGAATATACTCCATTTGACCTTTGCCTCTGTCGTTAAGGAAGTTTAACATCTCTCACTATGGGTGAAGTAGTCTACGATGGATGGTAGTCCAGGTTGTCCTCTGTGATACTCAGCCACCTGCACTCTCCTTTCCTGAATGTGGAATGACCTGAGTCGACCCTCCCGCCTGTGAACGATCCAGTGAGGTGGCGGGAGCTCCTAATTGTGACCACTAATTAGGAAGCACAAGCCTAGAGCACAATAATGGCCATTGACAATTATTCACTTATAGAAACATTGAAACTGATTTTAAATATTTCTGATAGGGACATTTAAAAACAGATCAAATGTATTTAAATAATATTAAATAAAGTTATCCTGTCCATGTAGATCCATGATCTAAAGTTATGTGGAGAGATTGGATACATTTGGCTTGTTTTCCCTGGATCTAAGGAGGCTGATTACATGAGAGAATAAAGAGACAAGATTACATGAGAGAATAAAGAGACAAGATTACATGAGAGAATAAAGAGGAAAAACAATCACAAAGTGCTGGAATAATTGAGCAGATCTGGAGAACATGGATTTTACATGTCTACCATTCAGCCCTTCGAGCCTGCACCGCCATTCAATATGATCATGGCTGATCATCCAACTCAGTACCCCGTACCTGCCTTCTCTCCATACCCTCTGATCCCCTTAGCCACAAGGGCCACATCTAACTCACTCTTAAATATAGCCAATGAACTGGCCTCAACTACCCTCTGTGGCAGAGAGTTCCAGAGACCCACCACTCTCTGTGTGAAAAAAGTCCTTCTCATCTCGGTCCTAAAGGATTTCCCCCTTATCCTTAAGCTGTGACCCCTTGTCCTGGACCTCTCCAACATTGGGAACAATCTTCCTGCATCTAGCCTGTCCAACCCCTTAAGAATTTTGTAAGTTTCTATAAGATCGCCTCTCAATCTCCTAAATTCCAGAGAGTATTAACCGAGTCTATCAGTCTGGTGAACCTTCTCTGCACTTCCTCTATGGCAATAATGTCCTTCCTCAGATTTGGAGACCCGAACTTTACGCAATACTCCAGGGTGGTCTCACCAAGTCCCTATACAACTGAAGTAGAACCTCCCTACTCCTATACTCAAATCCTTTTGCTATGAAAGCTAACATACCATTCGCTTTCTTCACTGCCTGCTGCACCTGCATGCCTACTTTCAATGACTAGTGTACCATGACACTCAGGTCTCGCTGCATCTCCCCTTTTCCTAATCTGCCACCATTTAGATAATAGTCTGCTTTCCTATTTTTGCCACCAAAGTGGATAACCTCACATTTAGCCACATTATAATGCATCTGCCAAACATTTTCCCACTCACCCAGCCTATCCAAGTCACCTTGCAGTCTCCTAGCATCCTCCTCACAGCTAACACTGCCCCCCAGCTTAGTGTCATCCGCAAACTTGGAGATATTGCCTTCAATTCCCTCATCCAGATCATTAATGTATATTGTAAATAGCTGGGGTCCCAGCACTG
Source organism: Raja brachyura (assembly GCA_963514005.1). The sequence continues at coordinate 42,632,738 of OY740782.1, forward strand.
AGCCTTGCGGTACCCCACTAGTCACTGCCTGCCATTGTGAAAAGGACCCGTTTACTCCTACCATTTGCTTCCTGTTTGCCAGCCAGTTCTCTATCCACATCAATACTGAACCCCCAATGCTGTATGCTTTATGTTTGTATACTAATCTCTTGTGTGGGACCTTGTCGAAAGCCTTCTGGAAGTCCAGATGCACCACATCCACTGGTTCCCCCCTATCCACGCTACTGGTTACATATAACCAGATAACAATTACGGCACGGAAACAGGCCATCTCGGCCCTTCAAGTCCGTTCCGAACAACTTTTTTCCCTTAGTCCCACCTGCCTGCACTCATACCATAACCCTCCATGCCCTTCTCATCCATATGCCTATCCAATTTATTTTTAAATGATACCAACGAACCTGCCGCCACCACTTCCACTGGAAGCTCATTCCACACCGCTACCACTCTCTGAGTAAAGAAGTTCCCCCTCATGTTACCCCTAAACTTCTGTCCCTTAATTCTAAAGTCATGTCCTCTTGTTTGAATCTTCCCTATTCTCAAAGGGAAAAGCTTGTCCACATCAGCTCTGTCTATCCCTCTCACCATTTTAAAGACCTCTATCAAGTCCCCCCTTAACCTGCGCTCCAGAGAATAAAGACCTAACTTATTCAACCTATCTCTGTAACTTAGCTGTTGAAACCCAGGCAACATTCTAGTAAATCTCCTCTGTACCCTCTCTATTTTGTTGACATCCTTCCTGTAATTGGGCGACCAAAATTGTACACCGTACTCCAGATTTGGTCTCACCAATGCCTTGTACAATTTTAACATTACTTCCCTACTCATATATTCAATGCTCTAATTTATAAAGGCCAGCACATCAAAAGCTTTCTTTACCATCCTATCTACATGCGATTCCACCTTCAGGGAACTATGCACAGTTATTCCTAGATCCCTCTGTTCCACAGCATTCTTCAATTCCCTACCATTTGCCATGTACGTGCTATCTTGATTTGTCCTGCCAAGATGTAGCACCTCACATTTATCAGCATTAAACACCATCTGCCATCTTTCAGCCCATTTTTCCAACTGGCCTAAATCACTCTGTAGACTTCCTCTTCATTATCCACAACACCCCTATCTTGGTATCATCTGCATACTTACTTATCCAATTTACCACCCCTTCATCCAGATCATTGATGTACATGACAAACAACAAAGGACCCAACACAGATCCCTGAGGCACCCCACTAGTCACCTGCCTCCAACCCGACAAGCAGCCATCCACCATTACCCTCTGGCTTCTCCCATTCAGCCACTGTTGAATCCATCTTGCTAATCCTGCATTTATACCCAACAGTTGAACCATCTTAACCAACCTTCCATGAGGAACCTTGTCAAAGGCCTTACTAATGTCCATATAGACAACATCCACTGCTTTACCCTCGTCAATTTCCCTAGTAACCTCTTCAAAAAATTCAAGAAGATTAGTCAAACATGACCTTCCAGGCATAAATCCATGTTGACTGTTCCTAATTAGACCCTGTTTATCCAGATGCTTATTTATATTATCTCTAAGTATCTTTTCCATTAATTTGCCCACCACTGAAGTCAAACTAACCAGTCTATAAGTGCCAGGTTTACTCTTAGAACCCTTTTTAAACAATGGAAAAACATGCGCAGTACGCCAATCCTCGGGGACTATTCCCGTTTCTAATGACATTTGAAATATTTCTGTCATAGCCCCAGCTATTTCTACACTAACTTCCCTCAATGCCCTAGGGAATATCCTGTCAGGACCTGGAGACTTATCTACTTTTATAATTTTCAAAAGTGTCAGTACTTCTTTTACTTTGAAACTCAGAGTATCCATAGCTACTCTACTAGTTTCCCTTACATCACATAATTCAATATCCTTCTCCTTGGTGAAAACGAAGAAAAGAAATTGTTCAATATCTCCCCCATCTCTTCGGCTCTGCGGATAGCTGTCCACTCGGTCTCTCCAATGGACCAATTTTATCCCTTGTTATCCTTTTGCTATTAATATAGCTGTAGAAACCCTTTGGATTTACTTTCACCTTACTTGCCAAAGCAACCTCATATCTTCTTTTAGCTTTTCTAATTTCCTTCTTAAGATTCTTTTTACATTCCTTATACTCCTCAAGCACCACATTTACTTCATGCTGCTTATAATTATTGTAGATCTCCCTCTTTTTCCGAACAAGATGTCCAATTTCCCTTGAAAACCAGGGCACTTTCCAATTTTTACTGGTTCCTTTCAACCGAACAGGAACATAAAGATTCTGTACTCTTAAAATTTCCCCTTTAAATGTCCTCCATTTCTCTTCTACATCTTTCCCATAAAACAAAATCTCCCAGTTCACTCCTTTTAAATCATCTCGCATCTCGTTAAAGTTAGCCTTCCTCCAATCAAAAATCTCAACCCAAGGCCCAGTTCTGTCCTTCTCCATAATTATATTGAAACTAATGGTATTGTGATCACTGGACCCGAAGTGCTCCCCAACGCATACCTCCGCCACCTGTCCTGTCTCATTTCCTAACAGGAGGTCCAGCACTGCCCCTCCTCTAGTATTAAAATATGCACATTTAAGAAACCCCCCCATCTCTTATTCTCTGTTTATTTCCTTTTCTTTCATTCTCCTCTTGTGTCCGAGTGCATCCCAAGGGTACATCCTCGAAAAATTCCACAAGATTCATCAGACATGATTTACCTTTCGTAAATCCATGCTGACTTTGTCCAATGATTTCACCACTTTCCAAATGTGCTGCTATCCTATCTTTAATAACTGACTCTAGCAGTTTCCCCACTACCGATGTTAGACTAACTGGTCTGTAATTCCCCGTTTTCTCTCTCCCTCCCTTCTTAAAAAGAGGGGTTACATTTGCTACCCGCCAATCCTCAGGAACTACTCCAGAATCTAAAGAGTTTTGACAGATTATCACTAATGCATCCACTATTTCCGGAGCTACTTTCTTAAGTACTCTGGGATGCAGCCTATCTGGCCCTGGGGATTTATCGGCCTTTAATTCATTCAATTTACCCAACACCACTTCCCGACTAACCTGGATTTCACTCAAGTCCTCCTTTGACTCGCGGTCCCCTGCTATTTCCGGCAGATTATTTATTTCTTCCTTAGTGAAGACGGAACCAAAGTAGTTATTCAATTGGTCCGCCATATCCTTGTTCCCCATGAACAACTCACCTATTTCTGACTGCAAGGGACCTACATTTGTTTTAACTAATCTCTTTTTCTTCACATATCTATAAAAACGTTTGCAGTCAGTTTTTATGTTCCCTGCCAGTTTTCTTTCATAATCTATTTTTCCTTTCCTAATCAAGCCCTTTGTCCTCCTCTGCTGGTCTCTGAATTTCTCCCAGTCCTCTGGTATGCTGCTTTTTCTGGCTACTTTGTACGCATCATCCTTTGCTTTGATACTATCCCTGATTTCCCTTGTTATCCACTGATGCACTACCTTCCCTGATTTGTGCTTCCTACAATGCAACTGTAGAAATTGGCAAGAAATGCACAGAATTTACTCAGTCCCTGATGAAGTCAAGGCATTGATGTGATTTGTTGGCCGAGGCCTAACCAGGTGTCCAAACATCTCCCAATCACCTTTATCCACCTATCACTTGCCAGATTACCTATTTGGCTGATTTCCACCTCTCTTCGAGCTCCCACTCCGCACTACAATCAGTCTGAAGTATGGTCCCGAAACGAAATGTCGCCTATTCACATTTTCTGGAGATTTTGTCTGACCTACTGAGTTTCTCCTGAACTTTGTGTCTTTTTTGTAAACAGCATCTGCAGTTTCTTGTGTCTACTGTCTATCTGATCTAATCCCATTTGCCACATTGTGGCACATATCCTTCTGAGCTTTTCCCATCCCTGTATATGACTAAATGTTTTTAAATGTTAGAACTGTACCACCTCTGGCAGTTCAAATTCATATACCCACCAACCACTGTAAAAATTGTTTAATTGTGTTTGTCTTAATATACCATCAAGAGTTCCCACTCAACATTATGCCCTATTAACACTGAATTAATAGAGAACATTGTTTAAGCAATGTACTGAATGTTTTTTTTAAAACGGTAACGAGTAAAGTATACGACAAAATCTCCGAAAGCTATTTAATATTTGCCTCTTCTTACATTGTGTCACTGCAGAATATTAGATCTCAAAGAGACTATTCTCAAGTGGGTAGCTCAATCAATCAATGCTGAAATACAGCTGGAAATGTATATGTACTTTGTCTTGCAGAAGTAGACACCATGGCGATCAGAAATAGAAGAAAAGGAAGATGGGAGCAGTGCTGGAACGGAAAATTGAGGGAGGTGAAGTCAGAGTGACTGACCTTGGCATCAAGGCAGCATGACTGTGTGTGCCATCAAGGGACTCTGGTACAATTAATTCAATAGATGTCAAAGATTTGCTATCGACATCACTGACATATCATATGCAAAGAAAGATGGCTGTGATTAACATTTTCCATCCCCAGAAACTCATCGCAGAGCTTCCTCAGGGTAATAACTTAGAGCCAATTAATTCCAACTGCATCATCAAGAACTTTCCTACCACCATAGGATCAGAAATAGGATTGTTTGCAGATGACTGCACAATGTTCAATTCCTTCACATCTGAACTGAAGGTGAAGGAACCCACATGTACATGCAGTGATACATAGACACCATCCTGGTGTAGTTGGCATGTAATATTTGTGTCAGAGAGGTGAAGCCAATGTCCTCCGTTCATTAACAGCTAATGGCATTAGCTGTGGTCTCAACACCTAATGTCAGTAAATGTCTTCTGTACCAACTCCAAATTTTCTAATTTCTTCCAGTAATGAAACTATACACAATACTCCAAATGCAGCCTAACCAAAGTCTTTTAAAGCTAAAATATGACTTCCCAATTATTTTCCTCAATGCCCTGGCCGATGAGGTAGACATAACATGCACCTTCTTTTTATCTCTATCTACTTAGAAACATAGAAATTAGGTGCAGGAGTAGGCCATTCGGCCCTTCGAGCCTGCACCGCCATTCAATATGATCATCCAATTTAGTATCCCGTACCTACCTTCTCTCCATACCCTCTGATCCCCTTAGCCACAAGGGCCACATCTAACTCCCTCTTAAATATAGCCAATGAACTGGCCTCAACTACCCTCTATGGCAGAGTTCCAGAGACCCACCACTCTCTGTGAAAAAAGTCCTTCTCATCTCGGTCCTAAAGGATTTCCCCCTTATCCTTAAGCTGTGACCCCTTGTCCTGGAAACTGTGACCCCTTGTCCTGGAAGCTGTGACCCCTTGTCCTGGAAGCTGTGACCCCTTGTCCTGGAAGCTGTGACCCCTTGTCCTGGAAGCTGTGACCCCTTGTCCTTGTTATTTGAGTTACTTGAGTTACAACTTTCAGAAAGCAATGGACTTGAAGACTAAGATCCCTCTGTTCATTAATGCTGTTAAGAGTCTTGCCATGAACTGCATAATGTCCACTTACATTTGACCTAAAGTGTAACACACTTGCTCAAGTTAAACTTCATCTTCTATTTTACGTCGGAGTCACGTGAGTGACTACGTGAAGAAACCCCGCCAGGCGCTTGCTCGGCATTAGGTCGACGAATGTCGGTAGGAACGGGCTGCAGATCACAACTCCCCCAGCGGTGAGTAACAGGCCCGCAGGTAAGTGGTTTTTAAAAAACTACTTCCTGGGTATTCAAGCTCCATGACGCTGGCTGTCTATCCAAGGAGGAGTTTGGGAAAAAATGGAGAGTAATGGAAAAAAGTCGGCGCGGGTTAAGTGCGCATCCCGGGTGGAAGCAGGTCAACAGCGATCGGGACTGCAGATAAGTGCGGAGCTGGTTCCGATACCGGTAGCCGTAGACCCACACGTTAATCAGCCTTTAGCTGCTCCACTGCCGCAGGTCACTGAGGGCACTCTAGTGGGCAGGAAAAGTAAGACAAAGTCTGTCAGGGCCGTTATATCAGACGAGTCTGATGAAGAAGATTCTACTTCAGAAAGGCAAGCCATGTGCCTAAGGATGGAGCAAATGGAGAAAATGCTCCAAAACATGATCAACCAAGGGTCCAAAGACCCAGAATATTCCCAGGCAGCCCCAGAGGGGGTTCCATATCAAGAATATGGTGCCCATACAACATGGGAATGTGAAAAAGAAGGAATTGCAGATGCTGGAGAATCGAGGGTTACACAAAAAGCTGGAGAAACTCAGCGGGTGCAGCAGCATCTAAGAACCGAAGGAGATAGGCGACGTTTCAGGTCGAGACCCTTCTTGAAGAAGGGTCTCGACCCGAAACGTCGCCTATCTCCTTCGCTCCTTCGATGCTGCTGCACCCGCTGAGTTTCTCCAGCTTTTTGTGTAACCATGGGAATGTGAACCTCCAGAGCCTGGTTTACGTCTGGAGGAAGTCTCCTTTGAGCAAGTCTCAGGAGTACCAGGGCGGCAGGAGACTGACCCTGAAGGTGGTGTTTCTGGTCTTGAATACCCACTAGAACACAAAAGTAAAACTCCAGCTGTACCAGATGTAGCACAATCCTTTGCTATACCAGAAGGGAGCGGTGAGGCCATGGAAGAAAACCTGGCGGCCAACATAAACTATTTGGTTTCTCACCAGCTTCAAGAGACTGTCATGGTTGAGACTGTACACCTTTATAAAACACCTGTGAATTGTGCGTCACTCAGGATGCCGACGGTGAATCCGGCAAATTGGACACCCATGAGTTCAACGATGCGAGGACAGGAAATACGTTTCCAGCGGGTCCTCAAGCTGATTGCGGCTGGCATCACTGCTTTTGGGAAGCAGGTAGAAGGGTGTGCAATGTCTAAACTACAAAAAGACATGTTGGCATTGTTTTGTAATTCTTATTTTGAGATCAATTGTATGATGAAAATCGCCATTCGGCCCATACTGCACCCTAGATTTGCAGGTGTGTGCAAATCAAGTAATGTTCAAGCTCCCGCTTATTTATTCGGAGAGAACCTGCCTAAGTAAAATTAAAGACTATCAGCCTCATGAAACCTTTCATGTATGGCCAAAGAACTGGCTGGATGAGAAGGGGGTTTGATTCAGGAGCAGGAACAAGCAGAGGCAGGTATATGGTGAGAAGGTATTATTACCCATCGCAGCCCAATGTCCACCCATATGTTGGAAGGAGGAGACCGTCATGATCATTTGCTGAGGTACAAAAACTCTATTCCATCACAGAGAAAACTTTTGGGGAACCCCCGGTTGGTGGTAGATTACAATTGTTTTATGATGAATGGTGCTGTATAACATCTGATCGGTTTATATTAGATACTGTGTCAGGTTCTATAATAGAATTTATGGAAGGAGTTGATCCACCTGTATAGAATGAACCTAATTGGGTTGTGGTGTTTTCTGCACCTGAAAATTCTCAGATAAAAGAAGAAGTAAAAAGTTTATTTGAAAAAGGAGTAATTGAAAGTACGGGGAATCATCCGCAACAATAGTGTCCATAGGCTGTCACATGGCTACTATAGACTTCAAAGATGCGTATTATTCAGTGCCAATTCATCACCATTATCGCAGGTACTTGAAGTTTAATTGGATGGGTCAGCTGTGGCAATATAAAGCTTTACCTAATGGGTTAAGTTCAGCTCCCAGGCTGTTCACAAAATTATTGAAACCAGCACTTGCATTATTAAGGGCTCAAAATCACATTGTCATGGCTTCTCTTGATGATATTTTAATTGTTAACGCCACTAAGGAATCAGCTGAAGAATCAGTTTCAGCAACTATAAGCCTGTTTGAAAGGCTACGGTTTCTGATCCATCCAACGAAATGAAAGCTACAGCCATCCCAAATAATTGATCATTTGGGGTTTGTCATTAATTCAGGTGCTATGTCAGTAACTTTACCAACAGATAAAGTTGTGGATATTACAAATGCATGTAGTTGTCTTGCTGAAAAACCTTATCCCTCCATCCGAGAAGTAGCTAGGATTATTGGTAAGATAGTAGCAGCATTCCCTGCTGTTGAGTTTGGTCCTCTGCATTATCAAAATCTTCAAAGGGCAAGAGCACAAGCACTAAAAGAACATGCAGGTCATTTTGATAGGACCATGCAGTTGCCTACAGAAGCTTTAGCTGAATTACAGTGGTGGATTGGGAATGTTGCACAAGCTGCTAAAAACATTTTTGTTCAGCAACCTTCAGTGGTATTGCAAACTGCTGTGAGTGCTCTTGGATGGGGGGCTATGGACAATGACACCAGCTGTGGTGGTAGATGGACTGTCCAAGAGGATTTATTCTCCAAACATATAGTATCAATGATTTAAATCAACAGTTGCCTAAAAACATCTCATGGGAGCCTGACCCAGGAGCAGTTGCGTTGGATGCATTCTCGCTACATTGGGGAAATATGTTCTTCTACGCTTTTCCCCCATTCTGCCTGATTAGGCAATGTCTCAGTAAAATAGAGCAAGACTCCGCCATGGACATTTTGGAGGTTCCAAACTGACCTACACAGCCATGGTTCCCATTGATGCTTAGAATGATAATTGAACCATTTATGACGATTTCCAGCTCCAGTGATTTGTTGGTACAACCAGTGACAGAAGAAATTCATTCATTGCATGATCATATGAATTTGTTAATCTGCAGGTTCTGACCAGACCATTACAAGAGCTTGGACTGTCAGATAGGACCATGGATGTCATAACTGCAGCTTGGAGAAATAGCACTAAGAAACAATATATGTCTCATATAAAGAAATGGGAAGCTTTTTGTATTCAGTCATATATATCTTATCATACTGCAAACATATCTGATGTATTGGAGTTCCTTGCTATGTTGCATTTTGATCAGCACCTCAGTTATAGTGCCATTAATAGTGCTCGTAGTGCTTTGTCTTCCTATTTGTGACAATTCTCATCCATTAATATCCCAATTTATGAGAGGGATTTTTAATAAAAATCCTCCCAAACCCAGATATACAGAAATTTGGGATGTCAGTATAGTTCTTACATTGCTTCGGCAATGGGCTCCAATTACGTCACTGTCTTTTCAGAAGTTAACATTTAAAGTGATAATGCTCATGGCATTAGTGTCAGCACAAAGAGTACAAACATTGCAAATTGTATGCATTTGTCTGCAGATAACATTACTTTTTACGTTTATGATCTAATCAAACAAAGCAGACCGGGGAAGTCTGGAACCAGGGTAATCTTTAAAGCATACCCAGTCGACCAAACATTATGTGTGGTTAAGCATCTGACTCGATATATTGAAGTAACCAAGAGTCTCCAGGGTTGTGAGACAGCAATGCTTTTTACCCATAAAAAAACATATAAAAAAGTGTCAGTACAAACTATTTCTAGATGGTTAAAACAGGTTTTGGATTTAGCTGGAGTAGACACTGATGTGTTTAAATCTCACTCCACCAGGGCGGCATCCACATCCGTGGCGAAGGCACAGGACATGCCACTCGACCAAATTTTAGAGGCCGCAGGATGGTGTAAAGAAGAAACTTTTTCCAAGTTTTACAATAAACCTGTTCTCATGGTGCCAGGGTTTGGACACGCAGTGTTGGGTTCTGTTTGATTGTTTGCTTTGTTTTATGTAATGGTTTTATATCTTTTGTTGTAATCTCCCCCTGGGATAGAGGGGCTATTACTTTTCTTTTCTTTTTTATTATTATTATTATTAAAATACTTATAGCATAATTCAAGCAATGTTCAATATATATCATTTACTCACTGCTGTGTCAACTGAAGCAGTGTGTCGTATGGAATGAATCTACGGCATGAAAATCACAGTGCTTCAAAATCTTCACGTAGTCACTCACGTGACTCCGAGGTAAAATAGTAAGATTAAATGAGAACTTACCTGTTCAAAGTTTGATCTTTATTTTATGAGGAGTTACGATGAGGGATTACACGCCCTCCGCTCCCGACCCTCAAAATCTAAACGATCATCTGGTAGTTCTAGTCTTGTGTGAGCCTTGCTATCTTACTTCGGCTATTGGTTCTGTGTTTTTCACGCCGCTGCTTTGAAGTATGCCGAGCATGCACCTGGCGTGGCTTCTTCATGTAATCCCTCATCGTAACTCCTCATAAAATAAAGATCAAACTTTGAACAGGTAAGTTCTCGTTTAATATTATTATTTAGAAACATAGGCACATAGAAATTAGGTGCAGGAGTAGGCCATTCGGCCCTTTGAGCCTGCACCGCCATTCAATATGATCATGGCTGATCATAGATTTCTTGTCTGTTTGTGCAGTTGGAACATAGAATATAGTCCAGCATGGGAACAGGCCCTTTGGCCACAGTGTCAGTGCCGAACATAATGCTCAGACCAACTCTTGTCTGTCTGCACATAATCTATATCCCTCCATCAGGTCTCTCCTCATCCTTTGGCATTCCAAAGAAAGCAATCCAAGTCTGTCCAACTTCCTCCTATAGTTAATACCTCCTAATCCAGGCATCAATCTGGTAAACCTCCTCTGCACCCTTTCCAAAGCCTCCGCATCCTGTCTGTAATGGGCCGACCAGAACTGCATACAATAATTCAAATATGACCTAATCAAAGTCCAATAAAGTTGCATCGTGACTTCCAGACTATTATATCAATTTCCTGATGAATTAAGGCAAGCATACCATGTGCCTTCTTTCCCACACTTAACCACTGTGTTGCTACTTTCATAGAGTTATGGACTTGGAGCCTAAGATCCATCTGCACATCAACTTTGTTAAATTGATCTATATGCAGCTGCATACTTTGACAGCATTCTGCACCTCCACCTATTTTGGTTTTGCCTGCAACTTACTAAATTATCGCTTACAAAAATGCCTTGTTAAAATCCATGTGGTCAACATCCACTGGCCGACCCTCACTGATCATGTCTAATTTGTATCTACAGTATTTTCAGCTTATCACACTCCGGATGAACTACACTTCACACGTCAAGACAAATGAGGCAAAAAACTTGGCAAATGAGGCAAAAATCAAGGCAAATGAGGCGTTCGAGTAAAGTTCATAAAGCTTTTACAACTAATGAAAGATCATCAAAAAACTTATTTATCTGTACTTTCTTGTGTTGTGGCTGAAATCTTTTAAATAGAATGGATGGTGTGTAGGAAGCATTTCCCTTTAATTTCCGTTTCTTACAGTGAACTTTCTTTTGAAAAGGCAAAGATCACATCAATTTATGTACTAGCATTGGTTTGATGTAAAGCTGACTATGGTGGTTTGTGGAGATGTATGCATTGTGGGATAATGGAGTGACGGCCATTGAACCAATGCTTCCAAACAATGTTGGTCATTGGACTGTAAATATCTTTATATTTCTGTACTGTACTGATTTCTAATGATGGCATAAGGATATTTATTTACTGCCCATATTGTAACATAACAATCATCCAGTAAACAATATGCATTTAGAAGAGCACAGAATTTATTGTTAAGGGAGTGGGAAAGCAAGAACTGCACATCTACTCTGTGTCGGGGAATAGTATAATGTATCCCTAAGGTTTACAATGCTCTGCATCAGTGGGCAGAGGATTTGTTACACATCTGAGGCTAATGCCAGATTGTTAAAGCAACAAGCTAGTGTCTTGTACAGGACAACATGTAACCCCCAATACAAACTCTGGATTGAATTAATGCTGGTTTGCAATTAGATAATGACCAGAAACGCAATAGCACGCTATATAAAAATCAACCAAGCATAAATGGTGGGGGAGAGGCATAATACTTTAATGACCACTGTTACTGAAGTGGACAATTGCTTGGATAGGTTGTTTTAAAACAACATGCATTTGTCAGTATGTGGTATTCTTTGCTAGACATTGCAGTTTTTGTTTAATTTTTTTAGAGACTTCATCCATCATTTTATATTTGCTATGGTTTTTGCCAAAGCACACACAATCAGGGCAGGTACCTTCAATTACACATTGCAAGCAAATATTGCTCCTTTTACTTTGCACAAATCAGGTTTAATTAGAAGGTTCTGGGCTGGGTTTGAAAAAGATTCTGCAGTTTTCTTTGAAATAATTCCCATGCAAATAAGTGTAATAAACATCCCTAATTTATACTTAGGACTTTAGGTCCTGAACCTGTCGTGAACATTTAAAAAAACAAATTAAATTGCCTGCATTTCTGTTCAGATTGTATGCATTCTTTAACATAACTAATTTTGCTTTTGATAATGTCCTTTGAGCATGAAAATAAGAGGAAGCCAGTGAAAATAAAGCAAAGATTGCAAGTTGATGTGGAGTGCAGCTTTTAAAGAAAACATTTGTGCCTTTTATTTAATCAAAGAAGATTGTTTTGTCAGCAGAATGGAAGGACAACTTTAAATGAGGGAATTAGTATGCAATACTCAAGATTGTATTATAAGGAAAATGTGTACTATTATAAGGAAAATGTATACTATTTAGATATTAATCGGCATTTGATGCTAAACAGTGGCAATATTTCTAAACATGTTAAATAGTAATGGCAGCACATTGTGTTTGTCTCCAATTTTTATTTCCATTGAATTCATTTTGGAGGCTGAGTGCAAAGTGTTGACAAAACTGCAGCACATTCAGTAATGCCAGGGGAGGATGAATTTCTTGATATACATTACTTATTGATCTCTATTGTGGTGAGAATGAGGAATCAAGGCAAAGTATAATCTTCATTGCAAGGGATGAGATCGAAGTTATATTGTGCGGGGAAGATTGGATCAGAGGTGAGGGAAAAGTGTTAAGGAAGCCTGAAGTGGTATGGGAGAGGCTAGTGTGTGTAAAAGAGGGAAGGGCAACAACAAAGCATGAACTGCGAATAGGAGATGGCATGAAAACAAGTGCAGGTGAGCTCAAATTTGAAGGGGACATGACAGAATAATATTATTTGGTAGAAAGGATTGAGAAATCAAAACACGTTAAAGTAGAGGCATATTGCAGTGAATAATGAATGGAAGTGGACTTACATGATCATAATCTTGACAGCAATTTGGTAATTGGTCTCAAACTGGAGTCAGATAACTAGAGTGTATAAAACTTGGTTTTAAAATCAAATCCAATCATCTGATGATTATCTATATTAAAACCAAATAGTTGATAGTTCTGAGTTATGGTCGGAAAAGAAGATAATAAAGATCTGGATTTGTTCTAACCTTGGAAATTATCAAAACACTTCAGACCCGGTGATGTACTTTTGAAGTCATTGGCATCATTGGAAGATGGCCAATTCAAGACAAGAGTGTGTAATTGTCTTGTGTATCAACAATGGAACAATGCAATTCTGACGTGCAGCAGCATAACAGGCCCACAAACATAATACTCATAACATAATAAACAAAAAAAATCAATAACTTAAAACCTCCAATACTCATGCAAAAATCCAGAATTCGTTAGTACAACCAGACAATTCAAAACATAATTGACTTAGTATTTTATAGTGTTGAAGAGCCTGATAGTTGTTGGGAAGCTGTTCTTGAAGCTGCAGGTCAAGGTGAATGGTATAGTGTGCATTCCCTAGATAGATTCTCAGCTTCGGTTTCTGAATTAAGATTTATACTCATAACCTCCTCAGAGCTAGGAGCAAGTGTAACTTGATGTTTTTTACCAGGTACATTTGTAATTCCAGTAACAACCTGCATTACCTATTTGTACTGAATGCTTTGAGTATTCCTCACCAGTACTCTCTTCTGGCACATACCCACTTACTTTAATCTTTACTTGGAGGTAATAAAACAGCTTCTACCGTCTGTTATCAGACTTCACTTTAGACTTAAGACTTTGGAGATACAGTGCAGAAACAGGCTCTTCAGCCCACCGAATCCACTTCGACCAGCGATCACCCTGTACACTAGCATTGTTATACAATTTTACAATTTTACTGAAGCCAATAAACCTACAAATCTGTATGTCTTTGGAGTGGGAGAATAAACTGGAACACACAGAAAAAAAACAGCGATCACAGGGAGAACACAAACTCCGTACAGACAGCACCCATAGTCAGGATTGTACCCGGGTCTCTGCCTCTGTAAGGCAGCAGCTCTACCACTGTGCTGATTCTTCAATAGGATGGAGAACTGTTTGGTTCCGTTCAGTTCAGTGTGGACATTGGACTTTGACTCGGGAACAGGTGAGCTGTAAATCTGTGAACTATATTCTGCACTCAGTATCTTGTATTTATGTATCGTGTTATCCGATTTGAGTGGATAGCATGTAAAGCAACACTTTTCACTGTATCTTGGTGCACGTAACAATAATAAACCTAAACCTAAACCCTATTATAACTAGCTGCTAATTAGCAGAACGTTTATGTAATGATGGTAGCGCAGTGCAATTTCACCCAAATAGAGGAGTGAAAATGGAAAGAAGCAGAAAATGATTCAAGCTGAACTGTGTTTTGGCATAATCCCTCTATAACACTGCACCATAGAACTAGGCTCTGACATTGCTTGAGCATTCGTGTGTTCAATTTGCCAAATGCAGCTCAGCTTGATTTGAGCCTCTAGGTCTTTTGGACCATGCTTGCAAAAAACAGAAGTCCAAATGACCCTGAGGTCATCAGATCCAAATTGGGTAAGTGTGGATCTCAGTGGTAAGCAGTGGTATTGAAGTGTTTTCACTTAGTTTCAGATCATCAGGATCCTTCCTTGTTGATTATTCATGCACTTATACAAGGAGCTTATCTTGAATTACTAGGTCAGGAAGAGTTTACAGTCTGACAAAAACAAATCAGAATAAAAATATTCTTTCAGAATATTTACTTTTTATTTCAAGAACTGAAATATATATTTTAATCATTTAAAAATATTTGTTTCTTCCTTTATTTTCTTCTATTCCTATCCTAATATAATAATCTAAAGTTTCACAACTCTGCCATAAAAGCATTGGAAGCTGAGATTCAGAAGGCAGCAAGGGGAATAGCTACATAGCTAAAGGTTTATAATGAGATAAAACACAAATCAAGGGTGCAATACTACACCTTTAATTGATTCAGGGCAGTACTCTAAGGTTTTTCAATCTCCATTTTAATTTTGCTGCCTTAGCAATTTGGAGGTTTATTTCTATTCCATTTTGTGTTGTGAATTATTCAAAAACTGTTTTTATCTATCTGTGTATTTGTAGAAGAAAAAGATATAAAACTAGCAGTAATTTAAGTCAATTAATTATTTTCTTTGAAATTAGATTTTTTTCTCCTTTATCCATCTAAATCCATGTACAGTGCTAATTACAGGTTTTTGATTCATAAAGCGTTAAGTCTATCAAAAAGAAAAATGAAAAGGCCCAGACAGGATGAATTTATTTCATTCCATCCATTTCTCAACTTGCTGACAGTGAAAATTATTTTCAAGAATGCAACGGTGAACATCATATTCACTGAAGTTATAAAAACATCCAAAAGGTTGGCTGTAAGAAAATGCTTTCTTCAACAAATTCTTTCCAAAATCCTGAAATTCCTTATGCAGCCTTCAACGTTCGGTCATTAGATAAACACACCCAGGGAAGGAGAAGTTGTTAAAACACCAGGATTTTCAAAACAGAAAGATTTAGCTCTGCAGACAGAAATTGTGCAAATTTTCTGCAAAGTTTAGTCATTGGGCAGAGGTATTCTAATCCATAACGGCTTACAGCATGAAGCTGCAAATTGGCTTCAGTTAGAACAATAACTTGACTTGATGCATTAGGTCTGTCACATGCCATCTTAAAATAATAATTCTTTATAAATGCTCATAGTTCCCACAAGATGATCTCTGTTTTTGTTTCAATGTCAGGGCAACCACTTCAATAGTTCTCAAAGATAAATGAGAATCCCGAATACCTAGAAATCTGGATGATTCTCTGGAGATGTATCTATTAAATCTGCTGCAGTTATCAACCTTCTCTCCCTCAGACCCAACCCCCTCCTGTGAATACCTCCTTCAATGACTGGAAACAAAGCAACTACAAAATTCAGCATTGGAAATTCACTGCAAAAATGTGAATATATTGCAATTACCTGACCATTTCTTTAATTTTCATTTATCTGCAATTTCTCTTATAAACAAAATATTTTCCTTTCTTCTCATGAAATGGGCTTCATAAGTAATTCCATAGCAAACATTTTTTCTGAGAGCTGCAGCTCAGACACAGGCTCTTTGGTCCACGGCGTCCATGCCGACCATCGATTACCTTTTCACACCAGTGCTATATTATCCCCTCTTTCTCATCCAGTTCCAGCACATTAGGGGCAATTTTACAGAGGCTATTTACCCATATCTAAACCCATATGTCTTTGAGAAGAAACTGGAGCACCTGAAGGAAAGCCACACGGTCACAAAGGGAACATGCAAACTCCACATGAACAACACCCGAGGTCAGGATTGAACTCGGGCTTCTGATGCTGTGAGTTCACAGCTCTACCAGTCTCATGTATTTGACCAAATGGCTATTCTAATGTAAATTTGTTGACAACCTACTTGAAATGACCGTTAAAGGATAATTTAGTTTAAAATTTGAGAGGGTAGAAACATGTTAAATAAATAGTCAAAATTGACTATTATATGTAGAATGGAGACAGGCAGCATCTCTGGAGAATATGGACACGTAATATTTAGAGTCAGGACTCTTCTTCAGACGGAAGAAAATGGCACAGCTTGGCATAGAGCGGGCCTCATCTTTTTGAGATACTGCACTGAGGGCATTGTGGAGGATGCAATGAGGACTATATGAGGCCTTCATTATTTATCTACTGCCAAGTTATATCTGAACAAGGGACCCGACCTAGACCATCACCCTATCCATGTTATCCTGAGATGCTTCCTGATCAGCTGAGTTTTTTCCAGCACTTTGTGTCTTTTATTTTACCCATAGAAGTCAGGATTCAACAGATTGGGGCAGAATGGCAAATGTTCTGATGCACTTGGACTTGAGGCTCGTCTACTGTGTAGAATATTAAGGCTTCATCAACTCGCAGGAGATATCAGTGGCAACAAACGGCTCCTTTTCTCGGAACTTCATTAATAAAATAGTCACAGATGCAAGCGGAACTGCAATAAAAGTTAGCCTGATGCTCAGAAATTTGAGATATAAATCTGGAATTTATAGACCAGATGACCTTTTAACAGTGTTATTAGTAATCCTGTGTACTTTGCAGGATTTTGTTCTCCTCTCATGAGCTTATCAGAGGAAGCCAACATGGATTTAAATATAATAAAGCACGGAGGCTAAATTTAACAGGAACAGAAAATGAATATGGAGAGGGCAGAGTATGATTAACCTACTTGGCTGACATATAATGGAAGCTAAATGCCCACATCACGTCATTGGTTAAATTATAATGGTTGCAACATCCTGTCACTGCCGACAATGATGCTCATTGACAGGGAGGCCAATATGGGGAATGGTTGGCATCAGTTAAACCTTGACTGGACCTCTAAAATGAAGGATCTACAAGGGCTGGGCAGTTATTCTGCAACTGAAGTTGACTTGGAAAAACAGTACAGGTTGAAAGAGAGCGGGTTCCATCCTTTTTATTTGCAGCATTGGATGGAGGCGAAGAGGGCAACATGAGGGTTACACTTACTTACTGGCATGTTATACCTATCAGCTTTCATATCTAACATCCACATGCTCAGCTGTATCTCAAAGCAATTGACATGTTAATGAACTTTACTTATATTTTTCACCATAACATTACTCAAACAAATCTCATGATGCTAGCACTCGTCCTTCTTGTTAGCAGCTGAAGATAGTGCACAGCTAAGCACGGTGGCCGACCCAAAGTGTTCCTGCCCTTGAACACAGAGATGTCCTTCAAGTTCAACTGCAGATTTCAAACCTGCAAGTCAGCAGTTTTCCATCAATTTTTCAGTAGCCACTGGGTGGCACTGCAAAGCATGATGTTAAGTACCTGAATCTAGACAACAGAGAGTCATCAAGCTTGCGTGCACAGAAGCAGGCCATTTGGCCTAACATCTATCCGTTCCAAGTTGCCTAACCAAGCATGTCCCCTTTGCCTGTGCATGGCCCATATCGCTCTAAATCTTTCTGATTCACATACTTATTTAACTGTCCTTCAAATGTCATAATGTTACCAATTCTATTACTTCCACTGACAGCTCATTCCTTATACCCACTGAGAAAAGGTTGTCCCTCTGTTCCTTTTTTAAATATTTAGCTTCTCACTTTAAACCTATTCCCTCCAGTTTTGGACTTCCCTACCTTGGGTAAAGAGTATGGCTATTCACCTTATCTATGTTTGTCTTCTGTAAGATCACCCCTCAGCCTCCTTTTCTCTAGGGAAAGAAAGTTCTAACCTATCCAGTCTAAAGGGCCTGTCCCACCAGCATGCAACTCTATGCGATGAACGCGATGAAACTAGAAGCGGGGGCCGCGCGGAGGTCGGGTGATCCCCTGTACAGGGCCGTTCCCACCAGCATGCACCTGCATGCGGCAAGCGCAACCAAACCGGCAGCAGGGGCCGCGCGGAGGTCGGGTGCATGGTGCAACGCGGCGCAAAGTGAGGCGAACTTGGAGCGAAGTCTAAGGTAAGTTCGCCAGGACAGAGAGGGGCACACAGAGAGGGGCACAGAGGCACACACACACACAGAGGGCCATGGAGCCACACACATAGAGGGTCACGGAGGCACCTACAGATAGGTTCATGGAGGCACGATGTCGGGGCGGTGTGTAATGCATCGAGGCGACTGCGAGCCGACAAGCCGTTGCCGTGCGGAATTTTTGAACATAGTCAGTTTTTCAGAGCCGATGTCGGGATGAACTCCGCACAATTCCGCAAGGCTCCGGCGAACGAAGTGGGACGGGCCCCGCGACGCCAGACGGCTCAAGCGACCACGTTAGGTCGCGCTAATCGCATAGAGTTCCATGCTTGTAGGACAGGCCCTTAACTGAAACCTTTCAGTCCTGCATCCTTTTGCGCCTTTTCAGTCTAATAAAATCCTAGCTATAGCAGAGCAAGCAAAAATGTATGCAATTCCCCAAATCTGCTCTTACCAATGTATTGCACAGCCGTAACTTGATATACCAATTCCTGTACTTATTACCCAGATCAATTAAGGCAACGACCCCCCGTCATCTCCCTGTCTACCTCTGTCATCATTTGCATGGAACTATGTCCCATGAGAGGACTCTATAACAATCCCCGGGCCCCTGCATCTACTGTGTAAGACCAGCACCAGTTTGTCTTACCAAAACTCAACACTTAGCATTTATCTGAATTAAACTCCATCTGCCATTCCTCAGCCCATTAGTCCAATTGATCAAGATCCTTTTGTAATCTTAGATAACCACTATCCAAAATACCATCAATTTTGGTGTCATCAGCAAACTTGGTGAATATAGGTGGGATGATTAGTAAATAAGAATAATGATTAGTAACATAGCATCACGCCTTGCGGCACACTAGTTATTCCAGGACTCCAGTCTGAGAAACAATCCTCTCCCACCACCCTCTGTCTCCTACCTTAAGCCAATGTTGTTTTGTGATGATGCCTCCTCTCTCGTGCTCCGGCAGTTCCCCGTTAACAGCAGATAGGCTAGAAGGAGCTAAAGACCAGCACGGTGGACAGTGCATGGCTGCCGGAAAACACAGCACCCTGGACAGCGCCGCTGGGCAGAGCTGAGGTTACAGCCAGAGGAGTTGCATGAACTGTTTAGGAAAGAACTGCAGATGCTGGTTTAAAGTGAAGATAGACACAAAATGCTGGAGTAACTCAGCGGGACAGGCAGCATCTCTGGAGTGAAGGAATGGGAGACGTTTCGGGTTGAGACCCTTCTTCACCCATTCCTTCTCTTCAGAAATGCTGCCTGTCCTGCTGAGTTACTCCAGCACTTTGTGTTCAACACAAGATTTCAGCATCTACAGTTTCTTGTATCTCCATCCAAGTCCTTAGCCCTATGACAGTCCCAGTCGGTATTTGGAAAGTTAAAATCCCCATTGTTGCAATTATGTTATTCTTGTACCCATCTGTGCTCTCTGAACATATTTCCCCATCTCACCTCTGTTGACTATTAATGGGTCCATAATAGAATCCCATCAAATTGATCACCCCTTCTTATTTTTAATTCCATCCATATAGCCTCGATGATCCCTCAGGAATATCTTTGCCGAGTACTGTTGGGATGTTCTCCCTGATCAAACATGCAACTCCCTTCTTCTTTCACCACCATCTCTATCCCTCTTATAAAATTCATATCCCAGAGCATTGAGCTGCCAATCCAGTCTCTCGCTCAGCCACGTTTCAGTAATAGCCATAATATCCCTATCTCATGTACCTTTCCATGTTCTGAGTAATCTGCCTTACCTGTCAGGCCTCTTGCATTGAAATAAATGCAGTTTAATCCATCAGCCTTCCTTTACCCGTTGTCATGTCCAGTCTATAGATCTTGATCTCTTTAACTTCTATATCTGCCTCTCAATACTCTTCCCAATGAGGAACACGATAAAATCTTGACCTATTCTTCCATGTTCAAAACAAGCTCAGCAATTCTGTGGGATTGGTTTTCAGAGATCAAGAATCAAGAGTCTTCTTCTTGCGTATGGCATGCACAGCCTATGGCATGCACAGCCTAAAGTTGTAGGACAACTTGTTCTATTTGATCTTATCTGATTGTGCATGCTGGGTTGATTGTATTCGTCAAAACAGGGCAGACCATGTGAAGGTTGCAATCTTCCACCCCAAGAATCAAGAGTGTTTAATTGTCTTATGAACAGTCCATGGAACAATGAAATTCTTACTTACAACTGGTTAACAGATCTGTAAATGCAATATACATATATAATGTAAAATATTTTTTTTAATTCAATAAATTAATAACCGTACTAGGGCAAAACTAAACTTGTTAGTGTAACCAAAGAGAAGTTCACAGTTACTGTGGTCAGTGTTTTGTAGTTCATAGGAGCCTGGTGATTGTTGGGAACAGGAGATTCTTGAACCAGGTTTCCAGACTCCAGTGCCTTGTACCCAGAGGTCAACGTAAAATGAGTGCATGGTGTGTGGTGTTTCTCTTTGATGATATTGGCTGCCTTTATGATGCAGTGGCTCCTACGATGCTTTAAGGGCCTGTCCCACTTGGCGATTTTGCTGGCATCATATCAGTGTCGCCAAAAGATTTTGAAGATTTCAAAATCCAGCGGCAACAAAATAGTGGTTGCGACACTAGAAAAAACACCGCACCTCACACGTCATCACGCCGCGTCACCGCCGCATCATATGCCATCAAGCCACATCATGCCGCATCATGCCTCATTTTTTTGGTGACATGATATGTTAGTCAATGATGCCGGCAGTCACCGAAAAAATCTCCAAGTGGGACAGGCTCTTTACATACCACCAGGGGCACCGCACGATTGGAAGCCCCACCAACAGTCAGTTTGTTTTTTAATCTTTTTTTTATTTTTAGTGTGTTAGAAATTCGTGTAAATGTTCTCCGGTTTGTTTTATGTGGGGTGAGGGGGAGGGGGAGGGTTAGGGGACTTTTTCTGGTTGGCTGCCAGTGACTAATGGTGTTCCGCACGAGTTGGTGCTGGGGCCGCTACTCTTCACATTGGATATCAATGATTTGGATGAAACAATGACCAAGTTTATGGATGATACGAAGATAGGTGGGAGGGCAGTAGTGTAGAGAAAGCAGGGACTGCAGAAGGACAGGTTGGGAGAGTGGGCTAAGAAGTAGCAGATGTAATACAACTTAGCAAAGTGTGGAATCATGCATTTTGGTATTTGGAATCAAGGCACAGACTATTTTTTAAATAGGAAGAGGATTCCGAAAACAGAGGTGCAAAGGGACTTTGGAGTGCTGGCGAAGGATTCCCAAAAAGTGAACTTGCAAGTTGAATAAATAGTAAGGAAGGAACATGCAATGTTACCATTTGTTTCAAAAGAACTAGAATATAAAAACAGGGATGTAACATTGAGACTTTATAAGGCATGGGTCAGACCATATTTGGAGTATTGTGAACATTTTGGACGCCATATCTGAGGAAGGATGTGCTGCCATTGGAGAGGGTCCAGAGGAGGGTTCAGAGAAAGTTATCTCGGGGATAACCGGGTTAACATATGATGAGCGTTTGACTGCGCTGGGCCTGTATTCGTTGGAGCTTAGAAGGGTGAGGGTGGGATCTCATTGAAACTTATCAAATAGTGAAGGCCTGGATAGAGTGGATGTGGAGAGGGTGTTTCCACTGGTGGGGGAAATCTATGACCAGAGGGCATAGACTCTAAATTAAAGGATGTACCTTTAGGAGATGAGGGTGGAGAATCTGTGGAATTAGCCAGAGGGTGGAGAATCTGTGGAATCCATTGCCACAGATGGCTGTGGAGGCCAAGTCATTGGGTGTTTTTAAGGTGGAGACTGACAGAAGACAGGAGAAGGGGTTTCTTCTTCTTCTTGCGTATGGCGTGCACAGCCCAAATTTGTAGGACAACTTGTTCTATTTGATCTTATTTGATTGTGCATGCCAATTTGATTGTATTGGTCAAAACAGGGTGGACCACGTGAAGGTTGCAATCTCCCACCCCAGAAGGGGTTTGAGAGGGAATGATAGATCAGCCATGATTGAATGATGGAATAGACTTGATGGGCCAAATGTTCTAATTCTGCTCCTTTGACTTATGAACATGAAAATGTAAGTGGAATATCATAATCATACTTTATTAGCCAAGTATGTTTTGCAACATATAAGGAATTTGATTTGCCATACAGTCATACCAATTTTGAACAGTGATAATAGATCATTCAATATTGAACTAGTTGTGAATTTCATTGGATGAATGCTCATTTCGTATACTTCTATGAGGCTGGACATTATTCTAGTGCAGAGTCATTGCGGTTGTAGGCAGATCTGTAATCCACCATGTGCTTCTGTTAGGCTTCATTGCAAAACAATCTGCAGTGTGAACAGCGGTGTTACTGAATTATGGTCTAAGGTTAAAAAATTTGTTATGTTTTACATATGGTGAAATAAGGAGAGAGCCCAGGATGAGAGAACAGTCAATTACAAAATTAACACATGCATTGCTGTTGCTAGTATCCAGTATCTGTGTCACTACACATGGAGAGAGCTTTAATGCACTTAGTGATGATAATTTATCAAAAGAATTATTCAGAAATTACACAATTTCCTTATTTTTGTTTGCTTGGAATCAAACACAAATTGAAATTCTGTAAGCACATAATTGCTTACTTCCTAAACAATCTATTAAAATTAACCCATGAGAGAGCAAGAGCAAGGAACGGAGTAAGCTTCATGAACAATAGTAAAGAGATATCATTCAACAGCCAGCAGATGGAGCAAATACAGAAAAGTTAAAAATGAGACGGCAAAACAACGCAATAATTCCACGCTTCCAAATGAACATTTGAAAGAATAATTGAGATAAACAGGGAACCTGTAATAGATCAGGGAGATACCTATACATTGTGCTCATCATGAGACACCAAATGTTGTTCCTGTCATGAAAACAAATGTAAAATGGTGCAAAGAACATTTTACTCATGACCACCCTTATCTTGGACATTAAACCTCTGTATCCAAGCTTGTGGTATACACTCCAGAACCACATAATATACAGTAAAATTGCTAATTATCAAACTGTAGCTCAGATAAGGAAATATTTCAAAGTGGCATGATAGAGAGTCAGTTACAAACTCACCATGTCACCATGAACTCTATGAAGTTGGGAATGAGACATAATGTGCACTTTACCATGCCCTCAAGATATACCAAAATGCTTTACAGCTGATTAATTAACTTCTAGAAATGCAGCTGCTGAAGGCAAGGTAATTCTATGTCAACCATTATTTTGAATTATTCCACCTGCTGCGCCACTAAAGAAGGAATAATGAAGTCTAATGGGCCTGTACCACTTAGACGTTTTTTTTCGGTGACTGCCGGGGACTGTTATAGTTGTAGCAGGTCACCGAAAAACTGCCGACTGGATCCCCCCTACGACAATGTCTGTGACAATGTCTACAACAATCTACCACCTAGTTGACATCAAGATACGGCAAGCTCCGGACAACTGGTCACCCATTAGGACGTCCACCTACGACCACACCAACGACAACATATGTCCTCCTGCGACCTTCCCGATGTTGGGGAAGTCCAGAACATGTGGTCACAGTTTAAGGATAAGGGGGAAGTCTTTTAGGACCGAGATGAGAAAAAAAAATTCACACAGAGAGTGGTGAATCTGTGGAATTCTCTGCCACAAATGGTAGTTGAGGCCAGTTCATTGGCTATATTTAAGAGGGAGTTAGATGTGGCCCTTGTGGCTATAGGGATCAGGGATTATGGAGAGAAGGCAGGTACAGGATACTGAGTTGGATGATCAGCCATGATCATATTGAATGTCGGTGCAGGCTCGAATGGCCAAATGGCCTACTCCTGCACCTATTTTCTATGTTTCTATGTCTCTACAAGCTACGGCAAGGTAAGACAATTCAGTTGCCGGTACCTGTCACCGGTTGACGTAGGTTGACGTAGGTAGTTGCCAATGGAATTCACCGAAGTCAGCACTGGCGACAACCTACGTCACCTGGCGACAACCTATGTCATCCTGGTGACAACCTATGACAACCTACATCAGGAGAAGACAAGCTACGATCATTGGCATCAAGCCCACTGTCGCCGACTGTTGCCGAAAAGTTTTGAACATTTCAAAATCCAGCGGCGACCAGAAAAACGCTACAACTCCTTGGGTGACTTGAGGAGACTACTCACGACCACATAGGTGTCACCTCGCGACCATGTGGCGACAGCAGAGTCGCCTGTAGTCACCGACAAAATCATCCTAGTGGGACAAGGACATTAGTTAAGCATCTTGCAAAAGAGAACATTGGCAATAATGAAACATACCCTTAATCCAGATTCCACAGTCAAACCTTAACTAAATCAAGATTTCTTGTCCTTGATAACAATTATTTATGACATATTCGGTTGGACTTCTAATCAAATTGACTGTATGAGCCCTTGAACTTGTATTTTGACTACGTATTCTAAGAGTGGAAATAGGCTCCAGCATGAAGTCTTGTAAAGTTTTAAATGTCAAGCTAAATTCCACGTTAAACTGCTGATAGAATATTATATTTTCCATGTCAATTCTCAGATGTATTATCGGCTCACTAAAAGCTAGGAAAGAGGAACCAACTGTTGTGATCAAATAATTGTGTATTGTATCGAGGGTGCAAGTAACCAAGATATTAGGTAATAGGAAAAATTCCAGTTCCAGGACAAAAAGTCAAATTTGACTTTGTGTGAACTTTACCTTGTAACTGTGAGTCCATCTTTTAGAAAATCACAATAAGAACTGGTCAATCTTTTTCAATTAATCAGAAAAACAACGTTTCTCTTTGGATGTAAGAGCTAGATTCTGCCAAAACTCTCCATCATATAAATCTGGTCCTCTTCCAACATTCATCCTATACTTAAGGCTTTTTTTGTTTGAATTAATATCTATTTGATATCCATGCAGCTTAAGGATATTTTTGAAGGTATATTTCAAAGGTCTTGGATGCCATCCAAGGGATTGACTATCCGCTGCATAAAATTCTTATTTGAAAATAAACAGAATCAGGCCACAATGAATATATCAATAGTATCTGGCGGGGAAATAAAACTCTAAGAAGAAGAAATCAGGTAAGTTGAGAAATACACATTTTCAAAGGGCAGAAACAAATGTCAGTCATCCAAAACAAATCCATTGGAATCAACATGGAGCCGGCAAGAAATGAAACATTAATACATTACTGCAGTCAGGAACATGAGAAAACAGTTCTTTCGTTTTTCTGAGAACAATAAATTAGTTGGGTAACTTTTCTCAGAATTCTGGAGAACAAAACAAAGATTTTTATGAAATATAAGGAAAATATGAAATAACAGGGAAATAGTTATGAATAACAAAAACACTCCAAAAGAGTTTTTTTTTCATACGGCAAAATACCTTGAAAACAATACCTTTGAGAACAACATGTTACCTTTCAAACACAAAATGTTGTATCTTTCAGATGCATGACAAAATAGTGAAACAAGGACTGAACTGCGACTACTGCCAACAGTGGTTGCAATTATTGCATTTAAGATGTTTTAGATAGGCACATTGATATGCAGGGAATGGAGGAATATGGATCACATTCAGTGGGCTGAAATTAATTTATCTTGGCTTCATGTTCAGCACAAATATTGTGGGCCAAAGGGCCTGTTCCTGTGCTGTACTGTTCTATGTTCTAAATGGGAAGCTATCTTAAAACATAATTGTTGGGTATAACAGCAAATAAGTAATGACGAACATCTTAGTAGAAATATGCATTTAAAAGTTTAAATCCCAACAAGGAAAGCAGTCTAGGTATGCATATAAAAAAGAAATGAAAGCTAATGTAAGATGACAGGAAAAGGCTGACAACATTGTTGAAAAGAATGGTAACGCCAATGATTGGATAAATGTCAGAATTCTGCAAATAGCCATCAAATAAATTATAAGGAAAGGGATAGCAGAATGTAAGAGTAATCTAGTGAGTTGTTCAACAACAGAATGCAACAATTCAAACATATTTAGAAAATAAAAACTTAGCAAAGACTACTTTAGGTCCCACAGATAGTATAAATCATATTGGGAATGAAGAAAACCGCTGAGTGATTCATGGAAGGAAAGACAAAAATTGTCTAGATCAACAGATCTAAAGTGAATGAGCAGCTGTAAGAAATTGACATGAATGAAAAAATAGCAGAGGAGGTATTAAAGAGACTGCAAGGAAATAAGTCTCTAGGACGATAAAATGCATTTCAAATTTTCCAATGAAATGGGAAGAGCATAACACTGATCTTAGCCTTCCAAAATTCATTTGTTTCAGGAAAGGCAGCAACTGTAATCTTATTAGTTATAAAAAAGACAGAGAAAAAGGAAACCAGTTTACCAGCTTACATGACATCAAGTATTATTGTCACACACACAAATACCGTGAGGTACAGGTACAATGAAAATCTTGCTTGCAGCAGCATCACAGGCACATAGACTCAGACACACAAACATAAATTGTTCATCAATTATATAAAAGTTCTGCAAGACAGTGAAAAGGGACTGCAAAAACCAAAACATCAGTGCAAGGCACAACTGGAACACAAAATCTGTGGTAAAGCAAGAGATGGTCCATTGTGTTCTGTTGACAAAGTAAGATTAGAGTTGAGCAGGTCAGTTCAAGAACCCAAAAGTTCTTGAACCTATGGTATGAGACTTAAGGCTTTTGTACCTTTTGCCCAATGGTAGCAATGAGAAGAGGACTTGACCCACATGGTGAGGATCCTTGGTGACATCCTGGAGGAAATTACTAATATATATGTAGGAAGTGCTTGCAGGACAGTTATAAAGCAATAAAATGATCATGAGCCGTGTCATCAAAGTTTAAAGAAAGGAACAATAGACATGATAAAAATAGATACGGTTGATTCAATTAAAAAAAAGAAAACCATGTCTGAGAAATTTATAGAGTTTTTGTGGCTAACCTGCATATATTGTGCAAGGGGACTAGTAGATGTAGTATATTTGGACATCAATAAGGTGCCACAAGAGAGGTTGTAAACCAAAATTAAATGTGCATGAAATTATGGGTAATACATTTACTTGCTTGTTCATTATAGCACAGAAAGAGGCCATTCAACCCATTAGATCCATGCTAGTCCCCAGCAGAGTAATCTTATCCATCCCATTTTATTTCTGCTGTGGCACTCGATTGATTTGCACTAACATTCCCACAAACTCTTATAACCATATAACATATAACCATATAACAATTACAGCACGGAAACAGGCCCTCTCGGCCCTTCCAGTCTGTGCCGACCATTTATTTTCCCCTAGTCCCATCTACCTGCACTCAGACCATACCCCTCCATTCCCTTCCCGTCCATATACCTATCCACTTTACTTTTAAATGTTAAAATCAATCCTGCCTCCACCACTTCTGCTGGAAGATCATTCCACACAACCACCACTCTCTGAGTAAAGAAGTTCCCCCTCATGTTACCCCTAAACTTCTGTCCCTTAATTCTCATGTCATGCCCTCTTGTTTCAATCTTCCCTACCCTCAATGGGAAAAGCTTATCCACGTCAACTCTGTCTATCCCTTTCATCATTTTAAAGACCTCAATCAAGTCCCCCCTTAACCTTCTGCGCTCCAAAGAATAAAGACCTAACTTGTTCAACCTTTCTCTGTAACTTAGTTGCTGGAACCCAGGCAACATTCTAGTAAATCTCCTCTGTACTCTCTCTATTTTGTTGACATCCTTCCTATAATTAGACAACCAAAATTGTACACCATACTCCAGAATTGGTCTTACCAATGCCTTGTACAATTTTAACATTATTTCCCTACTCCTATATTCAATGCTCTGATTTATAAAGGCCAGCACACCAAAAGCTTTCTTTACCACCCTATCTACATGTGATTCCACCTGCAGGGAACTATGCACAATTATTCATAGATCCCTCTGTTCCACAGCATTCCTCAATTCCCTACCATTTACCATGTACGTCCTATTTTGATTTGTCCTGCCAAGATGTAGCACCTCACATTTGTCAGCATCAAACTCCATCTACCATCGTTCAGCCCACTCTTCCAAATGGCCCAAATCTCTCTGTAGACTTTGAAAGTCTACTTCATTATCCACAGCACCACCTATCTTAATATCATCTGCATTTCTTCTTTGGTTCCTTGCCACTTCCCTACACTAAAGGGCATTAAAGGATACATTTCAGTAAAAAATTATTTTCAGTATTTCTTTGAGGTCAGAGCACCAGGCAGAAACCCAGTCAATAGACAATACACAATAGACAATAGGTGAAGGAGTTGGCCATTCGGCCCTTCGAGCCAGCAATGCGATGTGATCATGGCTGATCATCCCCAATCAGTACTCCGTTCTTGCCTTTTTCCCCATATCCCCTGACTCCGATATCTTTAAGAGCCCTATCCAATTCTCTCTTGAAAGCATCCAGAGAACCAGCCTCCATCACCTTCTGAGGCAGAGAATTCTATACACTCACAACTCTCTGTGAGAAAAACTGTTTCCTCGTCTCCATTCTAAATAGCTTAAACTGTTGCCCCTGGTTCTGGACTCGCCCAACATCGTGAACAGTGTTTCCTGCCTCCAGCGTGTCCAAACCCTCAACAATCTTATATGTTTCAATAAGATACCCTCTCATCCTTCTAAACTCCAGAGTGTACAAGCCCAGCTGCTTCATTCTCTCAGCATATGACAGTCCCGCCATCCCAGGAATTAACCTTGTAAACCTACGCTGCACTCCCTCAATAGCAAGAATGTCCTTCCTCAAATTAGGGGACCAAAACTGCACATAATACTCCAGGTAAGATATATTAATTAAATTAAAATTCTCACATTTAGGTCTCCTGACACGAGTGAATAATTGATTACTAATGAAATGTAGCTAAATGCAACCTTGTCCGTGTTGCAGTTGTTTCATTTCTCAGTCCCTACATACATCCAATTTCTGGGGAGAGGGAAGCTCCATCACAATGGCAGCAAAGAACTTAGATATAGAATCTCAGTGAATTGCATCAATTATGGGAGACACAAAGGTAGCCGAAGGGAACGGTCTTTTAAAAGCCTCAATACCTTGATTAGATTACTTCAAGTAGCCACCAATCAACATTTCAAGTCAGAGATCTTTCATCAGAATTGAAAAGGAAACAAAAAAAAATTGATGACGATTAACAATGCTGGGAATATTGAAGTTCAAAACTACTCGACTGTACCGCAAGATATATATTTACATTTTTTAATGGAATAATGAAGGTATTCCAGAAGGTAACCATTTGAATAACATCTGGGATGAAAGGAGATTAGGTATGAGGGTAGGCTAAATAAATTTAAATTAGGCAGATAATCATTTTGGTCATTAGTATGTTTGGATAATTCTATTTTTTTTCTTTAAAATGAATTCCGGTTCTTTAACTAAAAAAAAAGAAATGCTTTATATTTTTGCCCTTATCCACATCACATATTTGTTTTATTACATTCCTTCTATTGACACTTGGATAATGGGTTGGAATTCCTTGCTTAGTCCCTCTTTATATTCTTAAATAATAAGACAATAGACAATAGACAATAATCAATCGGTGCAGGAGTGGGCTATTTGGCCCTTCGAGCCAGCACCACCATTCAATGTGATCATGGTTGATCATCCAGAATCAGTACCCCATTCCTGCCTTTTCCCCATATCCCCTGACAAGTCACGTCAAGTTTATTCGTCACATACACATACGGGATGTGCAGTGAAATGAAAAGTGGCAGTGCCTGCGGACTTTGTGCAAACAACAAACAAACAAACGACCAACAAACTACAAACAGAATCACATGTTCTTTTTCATATTAAATATTGTGGGCGGTATTGTGGTACAGTAAGTTAGTAGAGTTAGTCCCTGGTGAGATAGGAGTTTACAGTCCGAATGGCCTCTGGGAAGAAACTCCTTCTCATCCTCTCCGTTCTCACAGCATGGCAACGGAGGCGTTTGCCTGACTGTAAGAGCTGGAACAGTCCGTTGCAGGGGTGGAAGGGGTCTCCCATTACATATTTGCTCTGGAGTTGCACCTCCTGATGTATAGTTCCTGCAGAGGGGCGAGAGAAGTTCCCATAGTGCGTTCGGCCGAACGCACTACTCTCTGCAGAGCCTTCTTGTCCTGGGCAGAGCAATTCCCAAACAAGATTGTTATGTTTCCGGACAAGATAGAAACATAGAAACAGAAAATAGGTGCAGGAGTAGGCCATTCGGCCCTTCGAGCCTGCACCGCCATTCAATATGATCATGGCTGATCATCCAACTCAGTATCCCGTACCTGCCTTCTCTCCATACCCTTTGATCCCCTTAGCCACAAGGGCCACATCTAACTCCCTCTTAAATATAGCCAATGAACTGGCCTCAACTACCCTCTGTGGCAGAGAGTTCCAGAGACCCACAACTCTGTGTGTGAAAAAAGTCCTTCTCATCTCGGTCCTAAAGGATTTCCCCCTTATCCTTAAGCTGTGACCCCTTGTCCTGGACCTCCCCAACATCGAGAACAATCTTCCTGCATCTAGCCTGTCCAACCCCTTAAGAATTTTGTAAGTTTCTATAAGATCGCCTCTCAATCTCCTAAATTCTAGAGAGTACAAAGCGAGTCTATGCATTCTTTGTTCATAAGACAGTCCTGACATCCTAGGAATCAGTCTGGTGAAACTTCTCTGCACTCCCTCTATGGCAATAATGTCCTTCCTCAGATTTGGAGACCAGAACTGTACGCAATACTCCAGGTGTGGTCTCACCAAGACCCGATACAACTGAGGTAGAACCTCCCTGCTTCTATACTCAAATCCTTTTGCTATGAAAGCTAACATACCATTCGCTTTCCTCACTGCCTGCTGCACCTGCATGCCTACTTTCAATGACTGGTGTACCATGACACCCAGGTCGCGCTGCATCTCCCCTTTTCCTAATCGGCCTCCATTTAAATAATACAATCAATACATACATGGTAAATGGTAGGGAATTGAAGAATACAGTTGAACAGAGGGATCTGGGAATAACCGTGCATAGTTCCTTGAAGGTGGAATCTCATATAGATAGGGTGGTAAAGAAAGCTTTTGGTATGCTAGCCTTTATAAATCAGAACATTGAGTATAGAAGCTGGGATGTAATGTTAAAATTGTACAAGGCATTGGTGAGACCAAATCTGGAGTATGGTGTACAATTTTGGTCGCCCAATTATAGGAAGGATGTCAACAAAATAGAGAGGGTACAGAGGAGATTTACTAGAATGCTGCCTGGGTTTCAACAGCTAAGTTACAGAGATAGGTTGAATAAGTTAGGTCTTTATTCTCTGGCGCACAGAAGGTTAAGGGGGGACTTGATAGAGGTCTTTAAAATGATGAGAGGGATAGACAGAGTTGATGTGGACAAGCTTTTCCCTTTGAGAATAGGGAAGATTCCAACAAGAGGACATGACTTTAGAATTAAGGGACAGAAGTTTAGGGGTAACATGAGGGGGAACTTCTTTACTCAGAGAGTGGTAGCGGTGTGGAATGAGCTTCCAGTGGAAGTGGTGGCGGCAGGTTGGTTGGTATCATTTAAAAATAAATTGGATAGGCATATGGATGAGAAGAGTATGGAGGGTTATGGTATGAGTGCAGGCAGGTGGGACTAAGGGAAAAAAGTTGTTCGGCACGGACTTGAAGGGCCGAGATGGCCTGTTTCCGTGCTGTAATTGTTATATGATTATATGGTTAATAGCCCGTGCCTGCCTTCTCCCCGTATCCCTTGACTCCACCAGCCCTTAGAGCTCTATCGAACTCCCTCTTAAATCCAGTAGAGTTGGATGATCAGCCATGATCATATTGAATGGCGGTGCAGGGTCGAAGGGCCAAATGGCCTACTCCTGCACCTAATTTCTATGTTTCTATGTTTCCATCCCGTGATTTGGCCTCCACTGCCCTCTGTGGCAGGGAATTCCACAAATTCACAACTCTCTGGGTGAAAAAGTTTTTTCTCACCTCAGTCTTAAACACAGGACCGAGATGAGAAGGACTTTTTTCACACAGAGTTGTGGGTCTCTGGAACTCTCTGCCACAGAGGGTAGTTGAGGCCAGTTCATTGGCTATATTTAAGAGGGAGTTAGATGTGGCCCTTGTGGCTAAGGGGATCAAAGGGTATGGAGAGAAGGCAGGTACGGGATACTGAGTTGGATGATCAGCCATGATCATATTGAATGGCGGTGCAGGCTCGAAGGGCCGAATGGCCTACTCCTGGACCTAATTTCTATGTTTCTAAATGACCTCCCCTTTATTCTAAGACTGTGTGGCCCATGGTTCTGGACTCGCCCAACATTGGGAACATTTTTCCTGCATCTAGCTTGTCCAGTCCTTCTATAATTTAACATTTTCGAATATAAGATACCCCCTCACCCTTCTAAACACCAGTGAATACAAGCCTAGTCTTTTCAATCTTTCCTCGTATGACAGTCCCGCCATCCCAGGGATCAGTGCTCGTGAACCTACGCTGCGCTGCCTCAATCACAAGGATGTCCTTCGTCAAATTAGGAGACCAACACTGTACACAATACTCCAGCTAGCTTGTCCAGTCCTTTTCATAATTGTATATGTTTCTATAAAATCCCCCCTCATCCTTCTAAACTCCAGTGACCTCTAACACCATCTCTCTGAGCACCGGCTCCCCTCAGGGCTGTGTCCCGAGTCCACTGCTGTTTACCCTGATGACCCACGACTGTTGTGCCAGGTTTAGTACAAACCACATCATGAAGTACGCAGATGACATAACAGTGGTGGGCCTCATCAGGGAGGACAATGAGCTGGCTTACAGGGAGGAGGTGAAACAACTGGTGGACTGGTGCAATACGAACAACCTGATCCTGAATGTCGAAAAAACAAAGGAGGTCATCGTCGACTTCAGGAAAAACCGGAAAAGATGTTCAGGAAAAGATGTTTTCCACAGCCGCAGAGTAGAAGCACTGGGGGATCCTCGGAGACACTCTGAATTTCCTCAATTGCTTGAGGTGGTAAAGGCGCTGCCTTGCCTTACTCACGAGTGCTGCAGCTTGCGATGTCCATCTCATATCCTCAGAGACTCCGCTATCTTTAAGAGCCCTATCTAGCTCTCTCTTGAAAGTATCCAGAGAACCAGCTTCCACCGCCCTCTGAGGCAGAGAATTCCACATACTCACAACTCTCTGTGTGAAAAAGTGTTTCCTCATCTCCGATCTAAATATTCTTAAACTGTGGCCCCTGGTTCTGGACTACCCCAACATCAGCAACATGTTTCCTGCCTCTAGCGTGTCCAAACCCTTAATAATCTTACATGTTTCAATAATATCCCCTCTCATCCTCCTAAATTCTAGAGTATACAAGCCCAGCCGCACCATTCTCACAGCATATGACAGCCCCGCCATCCCGGAAATTAACCTTGTGAACCTATGCTGCACTCTCTCAATGGCAAGAATGTCCAAGTCTGGTCTCACAGGTCTGGCCTTGTACAACTGCAGAAGGACCTATTTGCTCCTATACTCAACTCCTCGTGTTATGAAGGCCAACATGCCATTCGCTTTCTTCATTGCCTGCTGTACCTGCATGCTTACTTTCATTGACTGATGAACAAGGACCCCCAGATCCCATTGTACTTCCCTTTTTCCCAACTTGACCATTTAAATAATTATCTGCCTTCCTGTTTTTGCTACCAAAATGGATAACCTCACATCTATCCACATTAAACTGCATCTGCCATGCATCTGCCCACTCCCCCAACCTGTCCAAGTCACCCTGCATTCTCATAGCATCCTCCCCACAGTTCACATTGCCACCCAGCTTTGTGTCATCTGCAAATTTGCCAATGTTACTTTGAATCCCTTCATCTAAATCATTGATGTACAGTGGCTTGCAAAAGTATTCATACCCCTTGAACTTTTCCACATTTTGTCACGTTACAACCACAAACGTAAATGTATTTTATTGGGATTTTATGTGATAGACCAACACAAAGTGGCGCATAATTGTGAAGTGGAAGGAAAATGATACATGGTTTTCAAATTATTTTACAAATAAAAAACTGAAAAGTGTGGCGTGCAAAAGTATTCAGCCCCCTTTACTCTGATACCCCTAAATAAAGTCCAGTGCAACCAATTGCCTTCAGAAGTCACCTAATTAGTAAATAGAGTCCACCTGTGTGTAATCTAATCTCAGTATAAATACAGCTGTTCTGTGAAGGCCTCAGAGGTTTGTTAGAGAACATTAGTGAACAAACAGCATCATGAAGCCCAAGGGACACATCAGACAGGTCAGGGATAAAGTTGTGGAGAAGTTTAAAGCAGGGTTAGGTTATAAACAAATATCCCAAGGTTTCAACATCTCACGGAGCACTGTTCAATCCATCATCCGAAAATGGAAAGAGTATGGCACAACTGCAAACCCACCAAGACATGGTCGTCCACCTAAACTGATAGGCCGGGCAAGGACAGTATTGATCAGAGAAGCAGCCAAGAGGCCCATTGTAACTCTGGAGGAGCTGCAGAAATCCACAGCTCAGGTGGGAGAATCTGTCCACAGAACAACTATTAGTCGTGCACTTCACAAATCGGGCCTTTATGGAAGACTGGCAAGAAGAAAGCCATTGTTGAAACAAAGCCATAAGAAGTCCCGTTTGCAGTTTGCCACAATCCATGTGGGGGACACAGAAAAAACATGTGGAGGAAGGTGCTCTGGTCTGATGAGACCAAAATTGAAGTTTTTGGCCTAAATGCAAAACGCTATGTGTGGCGGAAAACTAACACTGCACATCACCCTGAACACACCATCCCCACTGTGAAACATGGTGGTGGCAGCATCATACTGTGGGGATGCTTTTCTGCAGCAGGGTCAGGGAAGCTGGTTAGTTGATGGAAAGATGGATGGAGCCAAATACAGGGCAATCTTGGAAGAAAACCTGTTAGAGTCTTGTTGGAAAACCTGCAAAAGATTTGAGACTGGGGCGGAGATTCACCCTCGCCCTTGTGGCTAAGGGGATCAGAGGGTATGGAGAGAAGGCAGGTACGGGATACTGAGTTAGATGATCAGCCATGATCATATTGAATGGCGGTGCAGGCTCAAAGGTCCGAATGACCTACTCCTGCACCTAATTTCTATGTTTCTATGTTTCCAGCAGGACAACGACCCCAAACATACAGCCAGAGCTATAATGGAATGGTTTAGATCAAAGCATATACATGTGTTAGAATGGCCCAGTCAAAGTCCAGACCTAAATCCAATTGAGAATCTCTGGCAAGACTTGAAAATTGCTGTTCACAGACGCTCTCCATCCAATCTGACTGAGCTTGAGCTATTTTGCAAAGAAGAATGGGCAATAATATCAGTCTCTAGATTTGCAAAGCTGGTAGAGACATACCACAAAAGACTTGCAGCTGTAATTGCAGCGAGAGGTGGTTCGAACAAAGTATTGGCTCAGGGGGGCTGAATACTTTTGCACGCCACACTTTTCAGTTTTTTATTTGTAATAAAATTTGGAAACCATGTATCATTTTCCTTCTACTTCACAATTATGCACCACTTTGTGTAGGTCTATCACATAAAATCCCAATAAAATGCATTTATGTTTGTGGTTGTAATGTGACAAAATGTGGAAAAGTGCAAGGGGTATGAATACTTTTGCAAGCCACTGTATATTGTAAATAGCTGCGGTCCTAGCACCAAGCCTTGCGGTACTCCACTAGTCACTGCCTGCCATTCTGAAGGGGACCCGTTAATCCCTACTCTTTGTTTTCTTTCTGCCAACCAATTTTCTATCCATGTCAGCACTCTAATCCACTAATCTCCTATGTGGGACCTTATCAATGCTTTCCAGGTTACACTACATCCACTAGCTCTCCCTTGTCCATTTTCCTAGTTACATCCTCAAAAAATTCCAGAATTTTAGTCAAGCATGATTTCCCCTTCGTAAATCCATGCTTACTTGGACTGATTATGTTACTGCTATCCAAATGTGCCGCTATGTCATCTTTTATAATTGACTCCAGTATCTTCCCCACCACCGATGTCAGGCTACCTGGTCTATAATTCCCTGTTTTCTCTCTCCCGCCTTTCTTAAAAAGTGGGATAACATTAGCTACCCTCCAATCCACAGGAACTGATCCTGAATCTATAGAACATTGGAAAATGAACACCAATGCATCCACGATTTCTAGAGCCACTTCCTTAAGTACCCTGGGATGCAGGCCATCAGCCCTGGTGATTTATCTGCCTTCAGTCCCATCAGTCTACCCAACACCATTTCCTGCCTAATGTGGATTTCCTTCAGTTCCTCCGTCACACCAGATCCATTGGCCACTAGTACATCAGGAAGATTGTTTGTGTCCTCCTTTGTGAAGATGGATCCGAAGTACCTGTCACATAAGGTCACATTTATAAACCCCAAGAGTACAGGAATAGCCTCAGAATCTAAATGGTTGTAAAATTGTAAATTGTAAAATGGTAACCAGATCATTTAGTTCCTCTAAAATCGCAAGCGCTTTCCAAAATATGGTATGTAAAGAAAATAATCCAAGGAATTAGAGACACAAGAAACTGCAATCTGTGTTAATTCTGGCCAAATAGGAGATGCCAGGACACTAAAATTGAGTAATGGCTTCTGGGCTGCTGGACCATTTGGTCAATTTAAATGTGCCTTCTGCACAAATGCGACAAGCTGCAGAATGGTGCCAGTTTGTCTAGAGCCTAGAGAAGAGCTGACGGAAGAGAATGGAACATCTGCAGATTCTGACAATTAGGTGCAAATTGCATGGAACGATTGGATAAATGTAAACCAAACATATAAATTGTAAATAATGTTGCAAAGCTTTACTTTGCTAGATGTTAATTGGATTAAGTGTTGAGGCTTGTCTGTGTTTGCTGACTATCAAGGCACATGTTGCATAATTCAACTCTTTTAACTTGCATCTAAAAACTTTGTCAGATACATTGTATTAGTCACTGTATTATTGGGTAGGGGAAATATCTATTGTGTACTGTGTTAATCAATATCAGCTATTGGACTGTAAAGAGACCACCCCCATGTGGTTCGGACCCTCAAAGTTCGGGGACCTATAAAAGGCCGCTCCCGCGAGGTCGTGTCGATCCTCTGGGAGAACACTTGGGACTGTGTGACCTTCTGGAATGTCTCTGCTTGAATGAGGCTAAGAAGGCTTGCCAGGCAGATACGAGGATCGAACCCGCGGTGGTTAGGTATAGTACTGGGAACTGTTATTGTGCTTTTTCCAAAATAAAGTTTAGTTGCACAAGTGCTTGACAGTGATTTTTGACTGGAACTAGACTGGGGGGAAGCTTAGAACGAGCTATTTACATTGGGGGCTCATCCGGGATCTCAACGGACCCCCAAACACAAGTTTGCGATCAAGGGTGTTCAGCTGCTTCGATCATGAGTGCAGAAATCGGTCCCACTGTGGGGTTCTTCATATTGATTTTCGGCACTTCGCTAGTCAGAGCAGATCGATCATTCGTGGGCTTGGGAAAGGTCCCAAAGAGATCATAGAACACAAGTCTAGCAAGCACAGGGGTGGGAAGGGGGGGGGGGGGGGGGGTGGATAGCATTCCTTTGGGTTAGAGGCCTATAAAACCTGGTCGTTGTTGGCAGACTGCTGCTGCTCAATGAGAACATGACGCGCTTCGAGGGTGAGGGTTGGCCCATTGTTCCAGATTTGATATCCAATTAGTGGAGCATTGAAACAGGTCTGATTTATGTATTGATTTGTCGTTGCTGGGAGCGCTAATTGGAAAGGCACGTTCTGAACATCGGCATCGACTGACAGCGCGAAGAGGCTAGGCGCTGATCCCTAGTGCCAAACAGAGAGTGGTGTCTGTGTGAAGATATCTGTGTCCCTCCCTGAAGTGACGGACGAGGAATCTCGTAAAGGCACTGGGCTCGGTGCGTATAGATTGGCTGGGAATACTCCAGTCCATTCGAGATTTCATTGGGCAATTTGAATTGGAGAGCCCGCATATGTGGAGACATACGCACCAAAACTAGAACGAGAATGAGTCTAGATTTGCAGAATCAAATTTCCAAATACAGAATTCCACGTTGAAGTTCTGCCTGTATGGTAGGATTTGAATTCTGTGTAGATAGAACTTCATAGATAGATAGAGTTTGTGCATGTTTGAGATCGATACTGAATAGCGGCTGATCAAAAGAGAATAAAAACCCTCTGATCGATTGTTGATTAGTACCTGATGGCGAAGAGTAACTGAGAGACGGGAACCTGGTTTACTTGGTGAAAAGTACCCGGAGGCGAAAGGTACCCCTAATTCTGTAGAACTTAGAGAGGAGGGATAGAGGTTCCCCTTAAAGTCCAGTCTTAGCAGGGGAAAGTAATATTTAGGAGGAAAAGTAGTCAATTTAAGAAGTTGTACCCCTCAGCAAAGAGTATCCTAGGAAGGGGAAAATCTTTGGTATCAGAGGGAGAGGTTTACACATTGATAACAGCATGACGCGGTATTGTGATCGAGTGTTTGCAAACTGTGCGTTAGTGTGTTAAATTATTATTGTAAATTGTAGAAATCCAGCATCATCTTTTTTAGCATCGTTATTGGATCTGAATTGTATAAATACTTTGTGTATGTAAAAAGATTTAGAGTGTTTTAAGATTTAGAATGTTAAGATTTAGATTTAGAGTGTGTTAAGTTCGCGGACTGCTATTTGTATTGCCTGTGTGAGTGCTTCAGGATTTTTGGGTGTTAGATAATTGAAGTAAAAGTGCGTTTGAATTCAATATTTGTACTTGTTTAAGTCATGATTGTAGTATTGTTAAAATCCGATTTGTTGTGGTTCGATCGCTGTGTCAGGGAGGAGTCATTCCGTTGACCGAGTATGCCACGAGGAGAATTTATTAGAGTGTGTGATATATAATAAATGAATGATTGTGCTTTATGTAGGAGTGTGGTAGTGCCTGATAATAATAAGCAGAGTGATCTCCTGTTTGTGTACTGTGTTACTTGTTTGTCTAAAGCTCATTTTCAGCTGTTTTGATTGAGGATTAAACGAGTTGCGAGATTGTGTTTCATTGTGCTCAAATGTGCTTGATTGTTCCCTGGAGTACTCTGATCTTTGAATGACTGAGGATTATGGAAGTTGTACGGTAGATAGGAGAAAAAATTGAATAGGAGAGTAGGATTTGTGGAGCAAAGGAATAAAGAATTGCGAGGCTGTGAATGCTTTGGAGACATTAGCCACTGTTCAGGAGCGAGCTTGGTAATTTAGGGATTAAAAAGGAGATTCATATTTGGAAGAATGGACAAATGTTAACACTGGTGGAAGTTCTCAGCTCCCACTATCTTCCTCTTGTGTTTCCCAGGCTTCACTAGAACCTTGTATGACTTGTGTCCGTAATAAATATTTTAGGTCTGCAGAATCTATAACAACTCCTGCAGATTCTACATCTGAACAGATTCTACCAATAGCAGATACTGGGGTACCAGATTCTTCAACCCTGTCCACTCCTTCATTAATAGATCGTCCAGTGGCTTATGGCACCCGGAGTAGAACGCAGAGGTCAGCTCCGGTGTTTAATGAAAAGGAAGGTATGTTGGATATATTGCAACAGCCAGAGTATTTCTGTGAGCCACAACCTAGACAGATTATGCAAGCAGTAAGAAAGAAGAACAATTTATTTGGACAGTATCGGGAAACCACTAGCAAACGGGAAGATTTATCCGAGGGTGAGACAGTGATTGAAGATAACGAGATAGATTTTGATGTAATCGAAAGTTTACAAATTAAACAGATATCCCATAGGCAGTTCCCAGTAAGGAAAGGGTACAGTGGATTCGACCAGCACAGTAAGTATCAATAATCCCCATGCCATAGACATCCATACTCCGTGGAAGCCCCAGGAAATAATGGCTAAAACATAATCCCTGATAGGAAGAAGTTACCTGCTGCTTTTATTTAAGAATCACAATGCGTGTGTACCATGCAGATTCCCGGGATTTGTGGGAGACCACACTCCAGCTGAAAATACCAAATTTCTAGTTGCCCTAGGACACCCAACTTATAAAACCTTGGAAAATGTAGTAGTGGATGACAGTGCAAGAAAATAGGCTGTTTTAACAGCCCTTGCAAACGTTTCAGAAACCAAGCAATTTAAAACAAATTCTGGAATAAAACCAGAAAAGTGTGAAGAAGCAGACTCATTTTTAGACAATTTTTCAAAATTATATATGGACCAATCAAGTGACTTAGACTATCAGAATGGAGCAAGTTCCTCACAGTATTGTGCTACCTTATTGAATTGTCTCCCCACTAAAGTAGCAGACTCAATTAAGACTGATAACAGGGACTGGTCTGAGAACCAAGCCAGTCAAATAGCCAGCGCTGTGAGGCACTATTGGAAGGAGGGTAGGAAACAGGAAAATTATCCTGTAAATAGAAGAGAAACTGAATGCATAGCAAAGAAAGAAGTGTCAAATTCTAACTCAGAGTACTAGCAAATTACGGATTGGGAGAAATTAGGGTTCCAGACTACTCAGATTATTATTACAATTGCACTCCCAATTTAGAACCCATTTCAATGGAACTAAGGGGTCGAATAAAGCCAACCATATTGCCTAATCAATGCTACACTTGTGGAGCCTGTCCAACAAGGGAGCAAGTGAGAGAGAGGTGTCAAAGAAGGGATTTCCAGGATTATTAATAAATTAGAGATCCTAGGGAATATAGAAATATCCGAGATCCCAGGAATTATGGGAGGTTCTTTAATTCAAGAGACTACTGGGACCCGAGAGAACAGAGAGAGACGGCCCGAATGTCAGGAACCAAGAAGTCACACACCGTTCACTCAAACCAACCCATTTTCTCAGTCCTGACTTACCAACCCATCCAGGAATTGTGGATGTGGTTGTATGACCCCTATTCTAGAACCCCCTCAAGTAATTTACCAGAATGAACAAATTGGATGTACTATCATAGTAGAAACTGAAGATCACATAAAAGAAAATTGTAAACAATCTTATGACCGCCCAAGAAAACCCCTTAGAGCAAAGAACATTGTAAATCAAGGAGCTTGACACATCTGTACACAATTAGGTCATTGGAGCAAGGAGTGCCCAGCGAGAAAACAGAATATAGCAGAATGGAAGAGAAATCAAGGGGCAATAAAGAAAGTAAGAAAATGAACCTAGTACCTGGTGTCAAAAGGAATGGGAACTAAGGCGAACTGAAATGGCACTAGGGAGAGAAGAAACAAACCTATTGTGCAGGAGGTACGGGAGTGGGGAAAGGAGCTATTGTACTAACTTGTTACTAGGTTTGTGCCTGCAGGACAGTATAATTGACAATATACTATCTGGGGAGTGAGGTAAAGAATATACAGACCCTCAAAGCTCCCCAGAAACAAGAACCAACAACAAGGAGGAAATGATACTGTCCTGTCTCTTTAAGACAAATCTGGGAAGGCCAACAGATAGAGAAGGCTGCTCCTCAGTATCCCTACTCATTTGAAACTAACATCAAGGAAGAAGAAGATACCTACCCTAGTGCCCAACTTTAACATCATCTAGCTTTTGACACCTGTGAAGGAAAGGAAAGTAACACCTTCCAATCTTTCCTAGAAACAAAACAGACAACCTATGACGACTATTGGGGTGAGCTCTACTTTGAAGAACTGAACATGAATTTGAAAATAGACATCCCTCTGTGGTTCGTCGCAAAATACTCACTTTGCGCCTAAATTTAGTTATAAATAAATTGATTTGAAGAGGGCTTATGGGATATAGTCTTAAAAATTGTTAGAGAATTGACTGTTGACTTTTCATTCTTCTCTTGTCTCGCCCATAGAAGAATAATCAAAGATGGGATGGGACTATTTAGTTGCAATCAAGAAAGGGACAGATCCTAGCGGATATCAGGATTTAAGATATACCCTGGAAATGTAAGGTGGTAATATAAAATGATGAGGTAGACTGAAAATGTATGAGTTCCCCTCGGAAAGTCAATACTAACCACCTACAAAATTACTCCGTGGGAAAATAAACTAGTTATAAGAGAGAACCCCTATGGACTGAGAGCTGAGCCAACATACTAAGGAAGAAGTACTGGAGGAGAAGTCTATTGAATTAGAAGGAGGAATAAGGAAATGGGTGTTGAGATATCAGAGTCGATGTATTTGACCGGTGGATCTAAATTGCTTAACCGTTGATAGTAAAGCGACTTCTATTACCAGGGTGGAAAGAAATTGTTCCTAGATTTGGCATTCTTAATTGGCTTTTTGATAAAATTGACAACATATGGAAATTGATTGATTAAATTTGAACAGCTGGGAATTCCACAGGAATTGGAATGGAATTGTGTTATCGACCACAAAGCTGTGGAATGAGAAGGATGAGATGTACCCTGAAACTTAAAATATTAAATTGAAGGCTGAGACTGAATTTGGTTAAATTGGAACATTCATCATGGTTTGCCTGTATGAGTCACGCATTACAGTGAATGTTTGGGAATGCATTGGTGCATGAATGATAACTTGCTTTGTCCCACGTTTTTCAGGAATTATAGGTTATAGGTTCAATTATGGAAAGGTTTGGAAGTATGGGCAACAACACAGATGGAGGGAATTCGCAAAAACCCGGGAGGAAATTGTAAAGTTACCCCCACGAAAACGCGGGAAGCTTGACAAGATTGTGGGAAGAAACATTATAGTATTTTGGTTGTTAATAGATGGAGAATGTAGTAGATATACATATGTAAATCTGGTTTTCTGATTATCTGATCATTCGGTTATCATAAATGATGGTTTATCATATGTGATAAGGAAGGAATGTTAATTCTGGCCAAATTGGAGATGCCAGGACACTAAAATTGAGGAAAGGCTTCTGGGCTGCTAGACCATTTGGTCAATTTAAATGTTCCTTCTGCAGAAATGTGACAAGCTGCAGAATGGTGCCAGTTTGTCTAGAGCCTAGATGAGAGCTGCAGGAAGAGAAATTAGTATCTGAAGATTCTGACAAATAGGTGCCAATTGCATGGAAAGGATTGGATGAATGAAAACCAGACATATACATTGTAAATAATGTTGCAAAGCTTTACTTTGCTAGATGTT
Organism: Raja brachyura; assembly: GCA_963514005.1. The sequence continues at coordinate 42,676,355 of OY740782.1, forward strand.
GATTGGATTAAGTGTTGAGGCTTGTCTGGGTTTCCTGATTATCAAGCCACATGTTGTATAATTCATCTCTTTTAAGTTGCATCTAGAAACTTTGTCAGATACATTGTATTAATCACTGTATTATTGGGTTGGGGAAATGTCTAACATGCACTGTGTTAATCGATATCAGTTATTGGACTGTAAAGAGACCACCCTCATGTGGTTCGGCCCCTCAATGTTCGGGGACCTATAAAAGCCCGCTCCCACGAGGTCTTGTGTCGATCTTCTGGGAGAACGCTTGGGACTGTGTGACCTTCTGGAGTGTCTCTGCTTGAACGATGGTTAGGTATAGTACTGGGAACTGTTATTGTGCTTTTTCCAAAATAAAGTTTAGTTGCGCAAGTGCTTGACAGTGATTTTTGAATGAAACTAGACTGGGGGGAAGCTTGGAACGAGCTGTTTACATCTGCAAATGCTGGAATCTTAAATTAAAGACAAACTACCAGAACAACTCTGGGGTTAGGCAGTGTCTGTGGAGACAACGAAGAGACAACATTATGTTTTTTTTAAACTAGTGCTTAAATTTCTTCAATTTGTCATTCTTTCGGCCTGAGATGTCTTAATATTTCTTGCACGTTTTTAAGACTGACACACTGTTGTTGTTTAACATCTCTGCATTTCTTTGTTTCCCTTTATAAAATCTCCCTAAAGGATAATTTTGTCAAATTTAATTCAGTTTCTCAGCAGTCTACTCTTACACTTGATTTGCCTTTTTGGTTTAATCAACTTCTCAGTCTTCATTTGCTGAGATCAATACTGCTTCCAACCTTCCATACTGTTATTTTTCACAACTTTATCTGTCTCTTCCTTGGGTTTAATCCTATCTTTACTTTATCATTTCAATCACAGGTGAACCAGTTTCAGATGCATTTATACCGTACTAGACTAAGTGGGACCCGTTGGGTCCCATGTTCACATGGGAGGGCTTGTCCCCCGATGCAATATTCCACCTCTCCACCAATTCCAATATTGGTGCCCACTGGGGCGGGGGGGGGGGGGGTGCTTTTCTGGAGCGCTGATATGGGTGTTGTTGGTTGCAGGGACTACTGGTCTCCAGAGGGCTAGTATGGACATTGTGGGTCAAATGAATTCTTGGGGTGGCAGCACAGTCCCTCACGCATGATGTGCTGGCAGCTCACTCACGGCTGGTGGGCTGGCAGTTGACTCACGGCTATTCCTTGAAATTCCATTTCAAGCAGAGTGCAAGGCCACCAAATTCAAATCAATTTTCCTACCATTTCAAGCAGGGTGCAAGGCCACCAAATTCAAGTTCAGTTTCTTACCTCTTCGGGCAGGGTCCAAGGCCACAAAATTCAAAGGGCAGTTTCATACCATTTCAAGGAGGGTTCAACGACACCACATTCAAATGCAGTTTCATACCATTTCATGCAGGGTGCAAGGCCACCACATTCAAATTCAGTTTCATAACACTTCAAGCAGGGTAACACCACCATAAAACCACACAAAACACCATACTCACAGTTCAGTAGACATTCAGTGTGTTCAGTTGATTCACAGCTCAGACAGAGTCGTGCCCTCTCCCTCCCCCATCATGTAGAGACTGAACCACACCCACACTTCCGGGTTTTATAATCCCTCCCCCTTCCACTGGAAAAGATGTGGCCTTCGTGGTGTGACTCACAGGAGAGAGATTCTCATCATTTTTTAATAACACTTTTATTATTCATTGATGGGAATCATCCTCTGCACCTGATGAGCAGAGGGGGACTGAGTAAGATGGCCAAAAATCACAATGGTAAGTGGTAGCGTTTTATCTAAAATCAATATAGTGCAAACAGGAAGTTGTCAAGTTTAGCTAAACAGCCATTTACAGTGCATTTCCACTTCAAGCCACCCCCCCCCCCACCCAAACAGCCATTTGCAGTGCATTTATACTTCAACCCAACCACTCCCCCCCCACCCAAACAGCCATTTGCAGTGCATTTCTATTTCAACCCACACCCCCCCCCCCAACAGCCATTTGTAGTGCACTTCCACTTCCACCCAAACAGCCATTTGCAGTGCACTTCTACTTCAACCCAAAACCCCACCCACGCAGCCATTTGCAGTGCATTTCTACTTCAACCCAAAACCCCACATAAAAAGCCATTTGCTGTGCATTTCTACTTCAACCCAAAACTCCACCCAAACAGCCATTTGCAGTGCATTTCTACTTCAAACCCAAAACCCCACCCAAACAGCTTTTTGCAGTGCATTGTGTGTCTGTATCACCTCGGCTTTGCACCGTGTGAATTTCGGACAGCGTTCCCCCGCTTTCCCTGGCCCCCGCCTATTTGGTAAAAATTTACAATTTTTACCAAAGGCAATTAACCTACAAACCTGTATGTCTTCGGAGTATGGGAGGAATGCAGAGCACCTGGGGAAAAAACATGCGGTCATGGGGAGAATGTACAAACTCTATATTGACAGCACCCAAAGTCAGGATCCAACCAGGGTCACTGCCACTGTGAAGGGCCTGTCCCAATTAGGCAACTTTTCAGCAGACTGCCTGCGATGTTCAAGCTCGAGGCACTCGCCTGAAAAAACGCAAATGGAATGGCGACTGTCAAAGCGGAACACACACACACACACACACACACACACACACACACACACACACACACACACACACACACACACACACACACACACACACACACACACACACACACACACACACACACACACACACACACCGCAAAGGCGGGGGCCAGGGAAAGTGGGGGAACGCTGTCCGAAATTCACACGGTGCAAAGCCGAGGTGATACAGACACACACCGCGATGAACAGGAAGGTTAAAGATGGCTAGCACAGTGTACGGTGTCCTTTAAAGAGCGGGGAGAAGGGGGGGGGGGGAGAAGTGGGGGGAGAAGGGGGGGTGAAAGGAATGGAGACACTTTTAAGAAGCCAGACAACTTTTAATAAGTCAGAGATATACAGCTGCGATGTTTAGTAGGCATTTAACATTACCGGTCGGTTTTCCTTTGTTCTGAAAACTCGTGCTTACTTTTTTTCCCCCCAATGAGCCAATGAAAATGCCCGGTCAGCAAAGGAGATTAACTAAAACTACCTACAGCTGCCTCGACTACCTACAACGACATGACAACTCCACCACCACTGCACCTACGATTACAAAAGTATCGATTATCTCCATGGCAAACAATTCTTGGTCACAGAACATTTTTTAACATGTTGAAAAATTTGCCGCGACCATACTGAGGCTGCGACTAGTTCCCAGAATACGGGAACTCCTATCGACCATGAAGGAGACTCACCAGAGACCACCAGCGAACATGTGCCGACCATGTGACGATAATGTGGCGAATGCAGAGTCTCCTGCATTTACCTAAAATGTCACCTAATTGGGACAGGCCCTCAAGGCAGCAACCCTACTGTTGTGCCACTGTGCCACCCTAATCATTATGTATAGTTATAATTTACTGAACTGTATCAAAAAAAAATTCACAGTAATTAATTTCACTGAACCTTGGTACATGTGATAATATTGAACCATTGAACATTTCCATCAGAGCATCATAGTTTCTTATTTAAGGCTCATGTTTCAGATTCAAAATTGGCATTTGCAAAATCTAATTATATTTAGGTCCCAAAATATCCTTTTACAGCAAGATTATTGGTTAGTTTTACTTCCCAATGAATTCCAATCTCTTTAACACAACTAGTGAAAGCCAACAATCCATTTGTCTTGTTAGTTACTTGCACCCTTTCTTTTTGTGCTTCGTTAACTTGGAAACCAAGATACTGTTCGTACCACAAAATTTTGTCATCTCACTTTATTCAACGCATAATTTACTCTTTATGTTTTGTTCCAAAGAGCTCACAATTTCACGTTACATTTGCTTTCTTCTTGCCCATTCACAACCTATCCATATTCCTTGACCCTTTGTGTCCTCAATGCAATTTACTTTAGTATCATCAGCAAATTTGACCATTATGTTCTCCATCTATTCAAATCAACATAGATGGTAGATTGTTGAGACCCCACCACTGATCCTGTGATACTCCATGAACTACTGACTACCAATCTGAAAATTTACAATTTTTAAATTCCTAGTCATTTTCTCAATGAACCAAAATTTACTTCTGCTACACATTTCCTCGTATATACCTGAAGAAATATTATTTAGAAGTTTATCCTGTATTTTATCATATCCCTCTCCATAAAGTGATTTAATCACCCATTGCCGGTTTCTAAAAAAATATCAATCCTCTGGCCTACGACTAATCCTTTAAGCATTGTGTATTTTTTTTCCCGAATTTTATACAATCTTTACCTTCCTCAGTTATTCATTGTGAATCTTTCACAGAGAGCATTTACATTGAACAAGCAACAATATTGCACAGGAACATGCCCTTTGGCCCATAAGATCTGTGCCAACCATATTGCCAATTTAAACTGCATATCTGCCTCCCTCTGGTCTCTACTGTTCACGAGTCTGTCTAAATGTCTCTTAATATTTGCTATCAAGTCTGCTTCCACCACTTACCCTAACAGCGTGTACAAGGCACCTACCACTCTCCGTACAAACAAAAAAGTGCCGCTCCTTTAAACTTAACCATGTCCTCTCGTATTGAACATTTCCATCGAGAAAAAGGTTTTGACTGTCTACCCTTTCTGTGCCTCTCGTTTTATTATGTACTTCTACTAGGTCTCCTCTCAGCCTTCGACACACAAGGGAAAACTCAGAGATATGCCTTTTACTGGCATTGATGTAATATCTATCTTCTATCTATATCTATATATATATTACTAAAAGTCTGATCTTGACTGCTTTTGGCTCGCTGTGCTGTGATTTCCGAAGGACGCCACCACCTACGGCCGTCATTTTTGGCCAGCTCGCACAGAGCCCCCCTCCGCCTTCCTGGACCAGAGGATTTTTCCCATTGATGAAAAATCAGAGATATATCAATGTTTTTAACAAATTCGCCATTATCTCTGCTGTCCCTGCTGGAGGGAGGGGGGGTGGGAGAACTATAAAACCAGGAAGTGGTGTGCCTCACTCAGTCTCTGCAAGATGGAGGAACCAAAGGGTCACGTCTCTCTGAGCTCTGAATAGCACTGAACACATGTCTACTCAACTGTGAGTGGCCTTAATGTGGTTTGAAAATGAAAATATGGTTGGTTTGAAGTAAAAAGGCACTGCCTGCAATTGTTTGTTTGGGGGTTTGGGTTGAAGTGAAAAGGCACCACTGCAAATGGTGGCTTGGGTGCTTTGGCTTGAAGTGAAAAAGCACTACTGCAAATGGTGGCTTGGGTGCTTTGGCTTGAAGTGAAAAGGCACTGCTGCAAATGGTGGCTTGGGTGCTTTGGCTTGAAGTGAAAAGGCACTACTACAAATGGTGGCTTGGGTACTTTGGGTAACTTCCTGTTTGCACTGTATATTAATTTTACATAAAATGCTACAACTTACGGCTGTGATTTTTGGCAATCTTACTCAGCCCCCCTCCGCTCAGCAGGTGCAGAGGATTCTTCCCATCAATGAAAAATAAAAGTGTTATTAGTGTTTAAAAATTTTGAGAATCTCTCTTCTGTCATGAAGGCCACACCTTTTCCGGTGGGAGGGGGAGGAGTTATAAAACCCGGAGGTGTGGGTGTGGCTCAGTCTCTGCATGATGGGGGAGGGAGAGGTCACGACTCTCCCCCAGAGAAGTGGAAGATTACTTTGGGGAACGGGTTGCGTTGGGGGAACAGTTGAGTGGTGGAATATTGCGTTGGGGAATGGGTTGCATTGGGGGGACCAGACCTCCCGTGTGACTGGGACCCAATGGGTCCTACTTAGTCTAGTCTCCTTATATATGTGTCTCTGATTATCTACCACCTTCCCTTTTAAACTAGACACAAGAAACTGCAGGTGTTGGTTTACAAAAAAAAGACACAGAGTGTTGAAGACCAAATGAGTTCCTCTAGCACATTGTGTCTTTTACCTTTAAATCTATTTTGTACGTCCACTGAAGCCAACTCTCTCATACCTGTACTGTAGCCCTTACTTTAGTTTAGAACATAAGTTTCAGACCAAAGTTCTCACCCTCAAATCAATTTTTTAAATGTGATGGATGGTAGGGGAAAATGTTTATGCCATTGTGTGATGGTTCCTGACAATTATACTAATGGCAATTCATTGGAATTTAATACAAACATTGCCAAAGTAAAATAAACTAGATAGTATTGCAATTACTGGAAATTGTAAAACTTGTAGATTCACGGGGCAAACTTGTCCTTGGGAAAATAATATATATTTTCTCTTTTTACATGATTAAGATGGTTAAGTTTGCAGTCAGTGCCGGATTTACCTATAGGCTCGGTAGGCTGAAGCTTAGGGCCTCAATATCTAGGGGGCCTCCTGACAAGGTGAATAATAATTTAGACACTGTCATAGGCCTTTCTTACATATGCTGTCACAATGCACAGTAGTCTCTAAACAACCCTTCAGTAATTTTCCTTGCCCTCCATTTCAGAATAATACTGTTTTAAGCCGATAACACGACACTAGCACTGGCAATACATAAATAAATAAATAAAGCCCAGCTTTCCAGCCCCTTATCTCATTGGCCACGCTCGGCTGCACATTGTTGTCAAACTGGTGGCACCGGGGTCCGGCAAACTTTCACATGTGCTCCAGTAAGCAGCGATGGCGGGCGCAGGGAACATCTTTGGATACTTGCAGACTTCAAAAGTCAAAACTCAGGGGTAAGTAGGAAAGTGCAAAGATATTTGAACTAGGAAGTTGGCAAGGAGCAATGCTAGGGATAGAGCTGATAATCATTGTTGGAAACCTACTCAATCACTACGGTATTTAACAATAACATTTTATGTCCTTTAGAGAAGGAATTGCGAATTACGGAATTTTAAACACTCGTCATCATCCTTGGCTTTATTCAAATTATTGAAAACACACTTCCATCTTTCTCTAGTCGTGGGGGTGGGGGATTGGGAGGGGCCTCACAAGTGGAATAGCCTAGGGCCTCTCTTCATCGAAATCCGGCACTGTTTGCTGCCCTAGACAATAGGATATCTCTAGGATATATATATATATTCTAGAGATGAAATTATTACCATCATTCTACACATAGAACTTAGAACAGCACAGCACAGGGCCTGTATGTCATGGCCCACAATGTTTGTGCCGAACATGATGCCTGTACACGATCTATATCCCTCCATTCCCCACAAATCCATGTACCTATCAAAATGCCTCTTGAATGTCACTATCGTATATGACTCCACCATTGCCCCTGGCAATGAGTTCTAGGCCTCCACCACCTCCTGCCTCGCATATCTCTATTAAACTTTCCCACTTTCCCTCTCTCACTTATATCAATGCCCTCTTGTGTTGGACATTGCCTATGAAATCTCCCTACAACTTCCGACATTCCAAAGAAAACAATCCAACCGCTCCCTGTGGCTGAAACCTTATAATATAGGCAAAATTCTGTTAAATCTCCTATGCACCCTCTGCAAAGTTTCCACATCTTTCCTGTAATGGAGTGACTGGAATTGCACACAATACTCAAAATGAAGCCTGAACAAAATCTGATGGAGCTGCATCTTGACTTCCTGACTCTTATAATCCATGCCCCCCGAATTGAAGGCAAGGATGCCATACGCCTTCTTTATCACCCTATCTACTGGTTCTGTCAGCTTTAGTGAATGATGATCTTGGCTTCCAAGATCTCTCTGTATAGAAATGCTCCTAAGGGTCTTGCCATTAACTGTATACTCACTCCTTATTTTCAACATCCCAAAGTTTTACTTGTTCAAGTTGAACTCCATTTGCTATTTCTCTGCCATTTCTGCAGCTGATCTAGTGTGGTGGTGATCTAGTTTAGTTTAGTTTTATTAGTTTAGTCTCTAGCAAAATATTTCAATTTAATTTTGAAACTTTGCATCCCTGGAGAGGATAACAACAAAGAATATTTTAAATGTTTATTCAACGCCACCATCTGTGCTGTCTCACAGAATGTTAATGCCTCGCTATGTGATTCATGATCCCTCAACTGGATGTGGTCTATGCCTTCAGGAAAGTTATTATCACTAAAAACTGGGAAATTGGAGACTGACTTATTTTGAGTTATTGATATGTGGTCTCCTACAAATGGCTGAAAGGAACAGGAAAGAAGTGGGCGATTCAGCCCTTCCAACCTGGTTCAACAGTCACAGAGACATGTGTTGATTTGTACCATTATTGATCCATTTTGTTTTTAGAATGGGGTGGGGTGAGGGAGGAAGAAGGGTGTGTAGTCTCTTTTTTGGGTGGGGGGGGGGAGGGGGGAGATGAGGGGGAGGGTGGTGGTTGTTGTTGGTTACAGTTCAAGATATTCACTGCATTTGGGCCAGGCTATTAGTTTAGGATTATGGTTGACTGTTTCTATCATAATGAATTCCTTTATCATTTTCAGCAACACTGTTTGATCACCATCAACCTTCAAAACATGGTATTGGAATTGGAATAGGAAGCCTTTGAAATATTACAAGGGAATGATGCATGATATATTATGCAGCACAAAAACAAGAGTGAAATGAGGGAGAAAGAAATTCTATTCTAACAAAATGGATAGAACACTTATCCATAAATCAATTTAGCTGTCACAAAATAAATGTGGGCATGGCAATCACATGCAGTCTCCCAAAACATGTTATCAATAAACAGAGGTTGTCTCCAATCCTTTATGGTAATGAAATCAGGAAAGTTGGAATGATCTAAGAAATTGAGAAGAATGATCTGGTTTAAAAGTTTCCAATAATTGAGTGACACAGTGGTGCAGCTGGTAGAGCTGCTGCCTCACAGTGCCAGAGACCCGGGTTCGATCCTGACCTCTGTGTGGGGTTTGCAGATTCTCCCTGTGACCACATGAGTTTCCTTCAGGTGTTCTGGTTTCCTCCCACATCCAAAAAACATGAGGGTTTGTGCATTAATTGGCCTCAGTAAAAAATTGCCCCTAGTATGTTGGGAGTTGATGAGAAAGTGGTGATAATAAATGTGATGATAAAGAACTATTGTGAACAGGTGGACTGAAGAACCAATTTCATGTTATATCTCTCCAAATTGAAACTCAAACCAAAATGGATTTTAGTGAAGTTTGTGAAAGTCTCCTGATACTTTGAGCAAAGATTCTTTGAGAAATTACCTTCTTTGTGAAGAAAAGAAAATCTTTGTAAATTATATAGACCTTTTTCAAGGATTTGCCAATACGTTGTCGATTTTCTGTGGGGAGGGGTAGTTTTAAAGTTTTCCAAAGATAAAAGTTTGTTGACAAATCTTTTCCTGTGAAAACAGTCCCAGATCGTCCGACTTGGGGTTACTGAACATCCCGCGGTCTAGGAATAAGCTCAGGGGTGACCGTGCCTTTGCGGTTGCAGCTCCTAGACTGTGGAACAGCATCCCTCTTTCCATCAGAACTGCCCCCTCCATCGACTCCTTTAAGTCGAGACTGAAAACTCATCTTTACTCTCAAGCCTTTCTTGACGTCCTCTGAGGGATATATGTATGTCTCATGTATTTATGTATGTAATTAATCTATGAACCACTGTTGTTTTACGTTAATACCTCCACCAATGAAAAGCACTGTGGCCAACAAACTTTGTAAATGTGCTATAGAAATAAAGGTGACTTGACTTGACTATTTAACTTCACTGCGGCCACACAGGGCCGATAAACTAATGTGCAGACTTATTATTATTTCCCAAAAACAAAATCAAACTGCTGTAAAGAACAGGCCTGAGATATCACTACCTGTCCGCAAATGAACAAAAAAAGCCTGATACCCAATCAAACTCACCAACTGAGAAAAGGTTTTTTTTGTTTTATATAACCTCCTCCGGTTCCCACTGTTTCCCTGGTTAAATCTGATTGTTAAGTACTTTCTCGTATTATTTGCACGCTAATATGTTGAAAACAATCATTAAGTATTGGCACCTGATTTGTTTCGCGTTATCTATCGATGTTCTATCTGATAACAAACTCTTGAGAAACAGTGAGATATGTAATGCCAGTTTATGTCAAATCTACGCTGTTTTCAGACTCTCTCCCTTTGCTTCTCGACATACTTCATAAATGCATATTTGTTGTATGTGGGGGGGTGGGGAGGAACGTGTAAATACCTAGACTACTGTGGACTTTGTCCTTGCCCGCACACTGATTTTGTATCGCATTTCACAAGTGTTCGAAAAGGTATTTCAATTTTGGCTCTCTCCGCTGATTACTGTTACAGCAGACACGGAATAGTTGCTTCCAGCGGAGCAATGCGTACGGCGACGCAACATTTATTTAGATGCGCCAAAAATGTTGAATGGGCACTTTATTTTTGCTCTGGTTGGACTTGTTTCCCCCCTCCCCTTAAATCAGTAATCACTGTGCTATTCTATTTGTGCGGTCCCAATGCTCCCGGTGTGCGCAACTTGAACGCACTAACGGAGACGATGCAGCACACACTGCGGTCAAATTTTAACCAGCAGGTGAGGGTAAGGCGGCGGTGGACCAGCGGGCTGTGGGGCGGGCGGCAGGACCGCGCGGACATCTGGCGGCGGCGGCGGCGGCGCGCGCTGCCTTCAGCCTGCGAGAGGGGCGGCCCTGGGGACGCTGCCATCTGCAGTCGGAGGGGGTGGGAAACACCACCCCAAACCTGGTTGACTGTTTTGCCTGCCTGCCTCCCTCCTTCCTCGTTACATTGCACCTGGTAACCCTGTGTTTAATTTTATTATAACAATGGGATTGTTTAAAAAAAATGCGCGTAATTTCGATGGGGCAGCGCGGGTTGTGAGAGATGGGGTTTGTGTGTATAACCCCCCCCCCCCCCGGTGCCGCGGTTGCGCTGGCCGGCGAGGTGGGCGGGGCGGGGCGGCTCCGGGCCCGGGGAGGGAGGGAGGGAGGGAGCGCGCGCGCGCGCCGGGCAGGCGGAGCAGAGGATGCAAACGCAAGCGGTGCACATCCCTGGCAACATCTCCACACACTCACACACCAGGTTGACTGAGAGAGCGCAGCAAACATCACCAGCCTCCCGCTCCACTCAGCCAGCCCCCCCTTACACAGTGATTATTTGCTCCGACATAGAGCGGCAGCAAAGGGAAGGAAGCTGCTGCTGTCATTATTTAGTTCTTGTCCCGTTTTTTTTTTAAACCTCTCCCACCCTTCTTCATATTTTGTAACCAGCTGTGTATGAAGTGGACGATGTTCGGGTTCCTTCTGCGTAGGATAACGGCGCTCTTCTGGATTTGCATCAGCAGCACTAACGCCAGTGTGGGGCTGGCAGCATCGCGTAAGTAGACTGAGAGCATCGTCAGTTAGGTAAAGCACACTGAGTCCCAGAGTCGAGTGCACTGTACATTCCGGCGTGCTTTCCGACAGGGAGCCGGCAGGGCTTTGCCATCATTTCCAAGCTCTGCGGTATCCTGCAATACGAAGTGCTGAAACTGCAATCTTCCTCCCTCTCGGAAACGGCCTGCCTGGAATGGAGCAATCGAGTCTGTCGATCTCTGAATACGTCTATCTTGCTTATTTTCTAAACTATATTTTTGATAATGATGCCTTTACAGTTTATGTTCATCGGGCTAGTGCAGCGGACTTATTGGCACAAAATATTATCTGTCCCATTGCAGCACTAATTATTATAATATAGCCTGTTGTAATAAATGTGAGAATGGTACCATTATTGTTAGAGTATGTACGTTTTGTAGATATGTCACACATTGTGATTTGGGGAACTTACATTATTCAGCATTTTAAATAATACCGTGTGGCTGTAAAATATAACATCCGATTAATGAAGTGAAATTTACAAGATCTCTTTCAACGCGACCCGTTGCTTAAATCGATCTGCCCATCATGTGGGAGCACAGAAGTGCTGGAAAGTCAGAAGTGATACTTTTTAGTTTGCTTCATTTCTAAGTTAAAAACTCATATTATCTATTTCTGCAAATAAATTATAAATTTGGAAATTTAAAGGTGCCTTGAATGTTACTTATTAACCGTATTATAGTGTAAATTGCAGCTGCACCAATGATGTAGCGATATAGCAAGACATGGCTTGATACTTGCAGCGACCTAGCTGGCACTACATTCTGTTTTCAGAATGGAGCGCTTTGGGTGCTCGGTTTGTTATTAACATGCACGCTCGGTGGGTAATTTTGCTCAGTAAAGTGCAAGCCTAGGTTAACCGTAGCTTTAAGTCTAAAACTTAAACTAAGTTGAACGATTTCAATGTCCCGGCGATTGGATCCCCAGGTCTGGGGACTTTACATCTCCAATAACATGATTGTGATACCGAGTTACACTGAGCACATTGACCTCTCTCGCCCGCTGAATTGCCTGGCCTCTACTGGTTCACACGGCAGATTAACTTTTAGAGATGCGTGGAAAAGATGCCACAGTTGGAATTCTCGGTAAACGGTCAGCTGCAATAATACATATTCCTGTTGTCTGGGAGGGGGGGAGGGGATATCATCTAGAATAAAATGGGCGGAGAAGCCTTTACGCACCTGGGAGCGTTACCTGTTCAAGATTTTCTGAACGTTCATGTATTATGGTCTTTATTAAGAGCAACGGGATATCTTACAACGACCAGCTGCAAAGATTGCAAGAAAATTCCAACCATTTAAAACCATTTAGAACTGTTTAGAGCTTCAATTATATTTTGTACATCCTGAGAATGTTTGCATGTTTAGTTTAGTCACAAAATGCAAATTAAGATATTTTAGTGGAAGTTTCAAGCATCCCCATGGCAGTTGGATCAGTTGTTTTTTCTTCTTCCGATTGTTAGATGCTTCGTGCATTATATAAATATCACAAGAAGCATCGGCCTCAAAGCCAAACTCACTGCTGAGATTTTTAGCTGTCCTCAATTCAATGTTTATGCTTGCCGATTTGGTAATCACCAAGTAGAGAGGAATTGTTTACAAGGTAAATTTCAGTTTAAAATCTTAATGCGGCAAACAAAGCTATTAACCCATGAAGTTCACATGCCTTGGTTCTGTGTAAGTTTAAAAAATAATCCTGGCCAGCCATGAAAGCATGCAATTCTTATACTTTTATAGTATTAAGTAGACATGAAGCCAAAGGCAAAAACTAGAATTATTCTTGCGGTGCTTTTCATAAATCAGGTTTGGCTTTATTTAACTTGCATTATGCCTGGGTGATTGGGATTGATTTTGAATATTTTCTTTTTCTGCTTGGGTGCTGTCACAATTTGCAATCCCAGGGGTATTTCTGTAAAGGCAGTTGATGGAGGTGGAGTGGTTGGGGTGGGAAACTGTTGGTGCTTGATTCCTTTTTTTAATTAATTAGTCTAGTAGCCTGCAATGTGGCAGTTCAATTTATAATCATGACAGTCTTATGCCTCTAGTTTTTAATTTGTTTGACAGTTAGCAAATGAAACATTTTTATGTTCTGCAGGGAAGGCGAGAGATGTAGAAAAGGTGTTACATTTTGCAGAAGCTAATGGCAAAATTAATGATCAGCCTATAGGTAGATTTGTGAAAGTCCAGAAAGATAGGAGAGATGGATATCGAAAGCATCGTGCTCTAAACAATCAATGGATAATGGAAGAATGGACTGGAGGCTGAAATTGAAGAATAGCTTAATGAAATGGAAAGTGTACACCAGCTACTTAGTGATTCCTGACTATCACAAGTAGTTGAGGAAAAAATTAAGGTACATTTTGATGATAAATGTAATATAATAACAGTCTGAAGTTGAATTATAGCTTTCAGAGCACAGCTTAGGAGGAGAAAAAGTATCTTTATTGACCTGAAGAAAGGAGCTCGGGGGGGGGGGGGGGGGGGAGGGGGAATGGGAGAGGTAGGACAAGAGGCAAAGAATATATTAGCGAGTGCTCATCTTCCTCTGTGTGCCCTGTAGGAGCAAATCAAAACGGGCTTCAGCTTCGAGATTCTTTCAGACACCTTTTTAATCTAGCTAGTGGGATTATCTTAATTTTATATTTTGTGGGTCCGATTTTTTTTTTGACCTGCTACATCGGTGTTTATTGATGCACATCACTAGGAGGAGCCACGGAAGAAATGTGCATAATTAAGTTTGCTGTATCCGAAGCACCATTTAATTGTGTGTAGTTAAATAGTGGGTTGTCAGAGAGGAGGATTGGTGAAGAGAAGCAGTCTTCACATGCTTTACGGAGAATTGATTTACGAAGAGATCACAACACTGGGTTCCTAATGATCTGTTGTTGAGCTACATGTTTGACAGTTTGAAATCTTCATGTAGTTCAAAACTGCACTCAACGGGAAGTGAACTCCCCACTAACCAACACTATTTACTGTTATCTTAGCAGGAATTTATAGTCAAGAACAGAAAGAGACACTAATTTTCCAATGATGTATATGCTTGTTGCAGTAACTCGTGCGGTATAAATGGAAACTGAGTGGGGTGGGGGGGGGGGGGAGGGAAGTGGGAAAGTAGAATTTAGCAGAAAAGTGTGGTGCAAATGGAGGCTGGTTCGATGACTAAACTATGCAAATAAACTAAAGTGCAAGATTATGTACCATGATTTCTATGATGGTATCGGACTTTGAAAAACCAAAATTACTGCATTTTGAATTCTCAGCCCCTTGTAGTTTGGTTGAGTGATAACAAAGTCTCAGCAGTCACACATACATAATTTCTCTTAATTAATTAAGCTTGCAGATGACTCTGAAATAGAATGTGCCAATAAATTTAGCTTCATAATGGTGTTAAGCAATTGAATATGGATTTTTATTTAAAGGATCAAAACGCTGGATATCTAGGTTATTATGCATGGCTTAGGACGTTTTACCGAATGCTTCCTTGACAACATTACACTTGCAAACCTAATACGGTTTCGTTTTCGCGGACCAGAGTAGTGATTGTGACCAGCCAAACATCATTGGTTTTGGAATATTGCAGGAGAATTTGGACCAAATTGAGTTGGACTGCAGGTTAATGTAATACAAGACAACTGGGTCTTGCTTGCACAGTGCTAGTTTATGGTGCAAGCAGCACTATAAGTAAATTGCATACAGTGTGGGCAGTCTCAATCTTTCATTCTCTTCCTGAGCCTGAAGTATGCCAGTAATGTGCCAGTCTTTCCATCCCCTTCAGGAACTTAAGGGTCAATCTTCTGTTGATTTCTTTCTCTTCCCAGTACCCACCCTTTCCCTCGCCCACCTCTGCATCAGTTGCTGGATTGTCATTTGATTCCATTTCAATGCTTGCAGTTGCTTTCCCAATCCTAATTGCATCTATAACCATCTGGCCCACCAATGTGGGAGTCCTGTGCCTCCTTTCCCTCCTTTAGCATTTTCCCCACCCCAGACTCTCCAATTGTCCATGTGCCATAAAATCTTTCGAGCCTGTATTTGGGAAAGGAATACTAATTAGCACATTGCTGACAATGAAAAGGTGCAACAAGTAGTCAGTTGGATTCATACCTTGGCACCAGCCACCTCGCCATTCCAGCATTCTGCTCAATGTTATAGGAGTGAATTTCAAGTTTATTAAGCGGTGTGAGCAAAATGGGAGATAGTGCTAGCACCATCCATTGCTCAATCTGCCTGGTTCCACTTCCTTGCAGTTGGTGGGCAGAGGAGATGTTCAGCACCACCTGTTCTGAACCACCCCCATCAATGGCCAACTCGTTGAATTTGTTCACTTTATATGATCTATGTAAACAAAGAGAAACCCTATTTAAATAGTTGCATTTAAGACATTTGCTATTGTCTATTCTTTATTCACAAAAGGGTAAACAAACTGTTTGTATAGCAATAAACCTTAATATTAGTTATGCAATGAAGTATGGTTAAGACAGAAAGTAAGGTTTTATTGTTCTATTAATGCATAACATAGAAACATAGAAACATAGAAAATAGGTGCAGGAGTAGGCCATTCGGCCCTTCGAGCCTGCACCACCATTCAATGTGATCATGGCTGATCATCCAACTCAGTATCCCGTACCTGCCTTCTCTCCATACCCCCTGATCCCTTTAGCCACGTGCCACATCTAACGCCCTCTTAAATATAGCCAATGAACTGGCCTCAACTACCTTCTGTGGCAGAGAATTCCAGAGACTGGAACATTTGGTTTCTAAATATGCTTTGACTGATAAATAGATCACAAACAATCAGCATAATTTAATGTTTTCACAAATTCTAAATTATGCCATTAGCCCCACAGACCAGAACCAAAAATGGCAGAGACAGAGAGAAGGGATTTTTACTGTCCTCTACTATAGAACAGAATTGTGTAGCTCAGGAATGAGCCATTCGGTCAACAATTGCTATGACAAACATGATACCAAGATCAATCTGTATCATGCATAATCCATATCCCCCAATTCCCTGTATATCCATGTGCTGATCCAAAGGTCTCTTAAGTGCCGCTATTGTATCAGCCGTCTGCCACCAATCCTGACACCATATTCCAGGCACTTTCTGATATTTCAATCTTGGAAAATGAGCCAAAGAGTTGGAACGTATTCCTTTCATAATTTTATATACTTCCATAAGGTCTACCCACAATCTCCAGTGTTCCAGAGTAAATATTCCAAGTCTGTCCAACCTCTTCCTGTAGCTAATATCCTCTTATCCAGGTGTAGTTCTGTTAAACCTCCATTGTACCCTTTCCATGGACTCCACATCCTACCTGTAACGGGGCAACCGGAATTGCATGCAATACTCCAAATGCAGCCCAACCAAAGTCCTATAAAGCTGCATCATGACTCTTCTTGACTTCTCCTCAATGCCCTGATGATTGAAGGCAAGCATACCATATCCCAGCCTTTACCACTCTTTCTACTGGTACTGTTATGGACTTGGCCCCTTGATCCTTCTGTACATCATTACTGTTGAGGATCATACCATTGATTGTATGTTTCCCCTTGCAATTGACCTCCCAAAGTTGAACAGCTTACACTTGTTCAGATTAAACTTGATCTGTCATTTTCTGCCTGTGATGAGTTTGTGACTTGTTGACATTGCACCCTGTAATTATCCATACATCTCACTCATTCAAAGGTATTTTTTTGACACCTGTACCAATGAAGGTACAATGAAATTCGATTTACCATACAGCCATACTAAAAAAAAGCAACAACATAAGAGTTAACATAAACATCCACCACAGCAGATTCCACATTCCTCACAGTGATGGAAGTCAATAAAGTCCAATCGTCTTCCCTCCATTGGTTGTTTATCCAGTGTATACTAATTTAAACTATTGTGCAGAACATTTCTCACCACAGTGACCCAAGGTTATGGAATATTAAACAGTTTGCAACAAAAAATAATTCTGTAAAGTACTGTAGTTGCTTTATCACAAAAACAAACATGGAGGAAACCTTGCTTTTTTTACATAAGCAGTTTCAAGTTATTTTGAGTGATATCTTTTTTTAGCTCTTGATTGATTTTTGTCTCTGAAATGTCTTGCGAAGGTAATTTGTCAGATATGTTATTGATGCAAAGACATTTCAATGTACCAATTTAGTTTAACTATCATGTGTGCATGAATATAATACCTGGAAAAAGGAAGGACTAGATTTTATCTTTCACTTCCTCAAATATAGGCATCTTGGATTCTTTTCAATGCTGTTAATTTGACTGTTATGTATGACGGTAGTGTTTAGGGATAACAGAAATCTATGTATCTGATAGCCTTGTAAAGATTTATAGCTTTTACATACATTGCTTTATCAAGAGGTGCAAAGAGTGGAAGCCAATGGTAGCCTGCATCAAACACCTTCATCCCTGTTCTTGTGACTGATTAGCCGGAGCTTTGCCTTTGAAAATGCTTTGGTTTATATTTTATTAGCTAGTAGTAGCCAAGCAATGGAAGTACCAATGGAATATTTAATTAATCAACAAACATAATTAATGCAAAAATAAATTAGACATTTGATTTTTTTTGAGCAGGGTTTGTTATTTTTTGGAATACCAAGACTTGCTGAGTTTTAAATGAAGTCTATTTCCATGCAATCTAATTGTTCATGGAGAACATTACATTTTAAACATAAACTTTCAGAATGATCGTTTGTCAATGGTATTTGTTTAATAAAGATAGAAAACATATTTCAAGAGATGCTTGTAAAATGGTTGTAGATATAAATGGCAGCCTTTGGTTAAAGATACCACTGAAGTGCTTTCTGTCCATTTTTTTCCAAGCCAGTGATGCAGTTTCAAGCTTTTGCTATTAGTCTGTTTTATCATGAAATTACACAACTGTATTTTCCCCTCTTCAACATCATGTCATAACTGATAGGAGCAGAATTAGGCCATTCAATCATGGCTGATCTATCTCCCTCCAAACTCCACTCTCCTGTCTTCTCCCCATGACCCCTGACACCCATGCTAATAAAGGATAATTCTTGTAAACTTCCTGGACTCTCTCGAGAGCCAGCACATCCTTCCTCAAATATGAAGCCCAAAATTGCTCACTATATTCCAAATGTGACCTGACCAGCACCTGAGAGAACCCCAGCATTACACACCTGTTTTTGTACTCTAGCCCTCTTGAAATAAATGCTAGCATTGCATTTGCTTTCTTTACTTTTCTTTACTTGCAGATTAACCTTTTGGGAATCCTGCACCATCACTCCAAAGTGCCTTTGCACCTCTGATATCTGGATTCTCTCCCCATTTAGAAAAAAAGTCTATGCCTTTATTCCCACTGCAAAATGCATGTATCCATACTTTGCTACACTATATATCCGCTCACTCTCCCAACCTGTCCCTGCTTTCTCTACACTTAATTTTGTATTATCTGCAAACTTGGCCATAAAGCCTTCAATCCCCTTATCCAAATGATTAATATACAATGTGAAGAGTAGTGGCCCCAACACTGACCCCTGCGGAACTTCGTTAGTCAGAGGCAGCCAACCAGAAAACGCCCCCTTTTTTGCCTTCTGCCATCCAGCCAACCTGCTATCCATGCTAGTATCTGCCCTTCGATTCCATGGACTCTCATCTTCCTTAGCAGCCTTGTGTGTGGCACCATGTCAAAGGCTTTCTGAAAATCTAGGTAAACAACATCCACTGACTGTCTGAGTGGCGAGTGACATTGTTAATTCAGAAACATGGGTTCTGAACTTAAAGAAAGGTAACTTTGAGGGTATGAGACATGAATTGGCCAAGATAGACTGGCAATTGATTCTTAAAGGGTTGATGGTGGATATGCAATGCAAGGCATTTAAAGACTGCCTGGATGAACTACACCAATATCAAGGGAAATCAGGGATAGTATCAAAACAAAAGATGAAGCATACAAATTAGCCAGAAAAAGCAGCCAACTGCAGGACTGGGAGAAATTCAGAGTCCAACAGAGGAGGACAAAGGGATTAATTAGGAAAGGGAAAATAGATTATGAAAGGAAACTGGCAGGGAACATAAACTGACTGCAAACGTTTTTATAGATATGTGAAGAGAAAAAGATTTGTTAAAACAAATGGAGGTCCCTTGCAGTCAGAAACAGGTAAATTGATCATGGGGAACAAGGACATGGCAGACCAATTGAATAACTACTTTGGTTCTGTCTTCACTAAGGAAGACATAAATAATCGGCTGGAAATAGCAGGAGACCGGGGGTCAAATGAGATGGAGGAACTGAGTGAAATCCAGGTTAGCGGGGAAGAGGTGTTGGGTAAATTGAATGGATCAAAGGCCGATAATTCCCCATGGCCGGATAGGCTGCATCCCAGGGTACTCAAGGAAGTAGCCCCAGAAATAGTGGATGCATTAGTGATAATTTTTCAAAACTCTTTAGATTCTGGAGTAGTTCCTGAGGATTGGAGGGGAACTAATGTAACCCCACTTTTTTAAAAAGGGAGGGAGAGTGAAAACGGGGAATTATAGACAAGTTAGTCTAACATCGGTAGTGGGGAAAATGCTAGAGTCAGTTATTAAAGATGGGATAGCAGCACATTTGGAAAGTGGTGAAATCATTGGACAAAGTCAGCATGGATTTATGAAACGTAAATCATGTCTGACGAATCTTATAGAATTTTTTGAGGATGTAACTAGTATAGTGGATAAGGGAGAACCAGTGGATGTGTTATAGCTGGACATTCAGAAGGCTTTCGACAAGGTCCCACATAAGAGATTAGTATGCAAACTTAAAGCACACAGTATTGGGGGTTCAGTATTGATGTGGATAGAGAACTGGCTGGCAGACAGGAAGCAAAGAGTAGGAGTAAACGGGTCCTTTTCAGAATGGCAGGCAGTGACTAGTGGGGTACCGCAGGGCTCAGTGCTGGGACCCCAGCTATTTACAATATATATTAATGATCTGGATGAGGGAATTGAATGCAACATCTCCAAATTTGTGGATGACACAAAGCTGGGGGCGTAGTGTCAGCTGTGAGGAGGATGTTAGGAGGCTGCAAGGTGACCTGGATAGGTTGGGTGAGTGGGAAAATGCATGGCAGATGCAGTATAATGTGGATAAATGTGAGGTTATCCACTTTGGTGGCAAAAACAGGAAAGTAGACTTATTATCTGAATGGTGGCCAATTAGGAAAAGGGAAGATGCAACGAGACCTGGGTGTCATGGTACACCAGTCATTGAAAGTAGGCATGTAGGTACAGCAGGCAGTGAAGAAAACAAATGGTATGTTAGCATTCATAGCAAAAGGATTTGAGTATAAGAGCAGGGAGGTTCTACTGCACTTGTACAGGGTCGTGGTGAGACCACACCTGGAGTATTGCGTACAGTTTTGGTCTCCAAATCTGAGGAAAGACATTCTTGCCGTAGAGAGAGTACGGAGAAGGTTCACCAGACTGATTCCTGGGATGGCAGGACTTTCATATTAAGAAAGACTGGATAGACTCGGCTTGTACTCGCTAGAATTTAGAAGAATGAGGGGGAATCTTATAGAAACTTACAAAATTCTTAAGGGGTTGAACAGGCCAGATGCAGGAAGATTGTTCCTGATGTTGGGGATATCCAGAACAAGGGGTCACAGTTTAACGATAAGGGGGAAGTCTTTTAGGACCGAGATGAGAAAATCATTTTTCATACAGAGTGGTGAATCTGTGTAATTCTCGGCCACCAAAGGTAGTTGAGGCCAATTCATTGGCTATTTTTAAGAGGGAGTTAGATGTGGCCCTTGTGGCTAAAGGGATCAGGGGGTATGGAGAGAAGGCAGGTACAGGATACTGAGTTGGATGATGAGCCATGATCATATTGAAAGGCGGTGCAGGCTTGAAGGGCTGAATGGCCTACTCCTGCACCTAATTTCTATGTTTCTATGTCTGTCCTGCTATTTACTTATTTAAATAATTCCATAAGATTCATCAAGCAAGATCTCCCCTTCACAAAACCATGCTGACTTTGGCCTATTTTATCATGAACTAAGTACTCTGTAACCTCCTCCTTTATAATGGACACTAAAATCTCACCAACCACTGAAGTCAAACGAACTGGTCTATAGTTCCCACTATCCTAATTTGCTAGCTTGTACCGCGGGGTAATATTGGTAATTTTCCAATCGGCCGGAACCACTCCTGACTCTGGTAATTCTTGAAATATCACTATTGATGCCTGTACAATCTAAAGCCGCTCTTTTAGAACCTTAGGGTGCAGTCCATCCAGACATCCAGCTTCAGCCCTTTCAGCTTCCCAAGCACCTTCTTCTTAGTAATAACTAACTTCCACCCCTTGATCCTCTTGAATTTCAGGCACGTTGCTGGTGTCTTCCACTGTGAAGACTGATGCAAAAAAAGTTATTCAACTCTTCTGCAATGTCTTTATTCCCCCATTCCAATTTAAGCCCCTGTTCTTTCATTTCTGAAAAGTTTATTTTCTTTTTAAATTGATGGCCAACATATCTTGCTGGAGAATTCCTATTCCTTCGCTCCATGGATGTTGCCTCACCCGCTGAGTTTCTCCAGCATTTTTGTCTACCCTTGATGGAAAATTTGTTGTTTTTACTAGTTTCTATTCCACAGCCATGACGATCAGCGCATTTTTTGTAGATCATGAATAATTGAGAAAACCCCCGATTCTATTTAGACATAGAAACATAGAAAATAGGTGCAGGAGGAGGCCATTCTGCCCTTCGAACCAGCCCCTAAAGCTCCACCTAACTCTCTCTTAAATCCTTCCAGTGGCTTCCACTGCCCTCTGTGGCAGGGAATTCCACAAATTCACAACCCTCTGGGTGAAAAAGTTTTTTCTCGCCTCAGTCTTAAATGACCTCCCCTATATTCTAAGAATGTGGCCCCTGGTTCAGGACTCACCCGACATTCGGAACATTTTTCCTCCATCTAGCTTGTCCAGTCCTTTTATAATTTTATATGTTTCGATAAGATACCCCCTCATCCTTCTAAACTCCAGTGAATACAAGCCTAGTCTTTTCAATATTTCCTCATATGACAGTCCCACCATTCGCAGGGATCAATCTCGTGAACCTACACTGCACTGCCTCGATCACAAGGATGTCCTTCCTCAAATTAGGAGACCAAAACTGTACACAATACTCCAGATGTGGTCTCACCAGAGCCCTATACAACTGCAGAAGAACCTCTTTGCACCTATACTGAAATCCTCTTGTTATGAAGGCCAACATTCCATTAGCTTTCTTCACTGCCTGGTGTACCTGTACGCCAACTTTCAGTGACCGGTATACAAGGACGCCCAGGTCTCGCTGCACCTCCCCCTTACCTAACCTAAGCCCATTGAGATAATAATCTGCCCCCTTGTTTTTGCCGCCAAAGTGGATAACCTCACATTAATGTATATTATACTGCATCTGCCCACTCACTCAACTTGTCCAGGTCACCCTGCAACCTCCAAACATCCTCTTCACAGTTCACACTGCCACCCAGCTTTGTGTCATCCGCAAACCATGTGCTCTAATTTTAGTCACCAGTCTCCCGTGCGGGACCTTAACAAGGCTTTCTGAAGGTCTAGATACACTACATCCACTGGCACCCCTTCATCCATTTTACTTGTCACATCCTCGAAAAATTCCAGAAGTTAGTCAAGCATGATTTCCCTTTCATAAACCCATGTTGACTTGGATTAATCCTTTCACTGCTAAAAAAGCACCATTATTATCATCTCTTTAATAATTAACTTGAACATCTTTCCCACCACTGAAGTCAAGCTAACTGGTCTTGTAATTCCCCATTTTCTCTCTTGCCACAAAAGGCAGTGGAGGCCAATTCACTGGATGTTTTCAAGAGAGAGAGTTGGATATAGCTCGGGGCTAACGGAATCAAGGGATTATGGGGGGGAAAACACATGAATGCGATACTGATTTTAGATGATCTTATTAAATGGCGGTGCTGGCTTGATGGGCCGAATGCCATACTCATCTATTTTCTATGTTTCAAAATGAACTACTTTTTCTAAAATTATTTGTTGTCTGTCGTTATGTGCAGATGAGATTTAACTGAAACGTTGCACCCAAATTGTGCAGTGCCACAATGGTCCATGATTTAATAATTTTGCTGCTTTCCCTTGGTCTGCAGTTTTATTTAAGGGTGATGGCATCCTGTAGTGATTGTATTATGAAACTGAACAAGATCTACTACTTTCGATCTAAAGTTGCCTTAAATAAATAGTTTGGGTATAAATAAAAGACTTGCATGAATTGAAAGTATATTTGGCTGCAGCATGTCAGGTAAAATGTATATTTAGCTGCATCATAGAAATGTGTTCATATTTCATTGGCTCTTAGTACGGAGACTTGCTGTGGGATGTAAATACAATTTCACCTAGAACGGAATAACTAAGATCTGTATTGAACTAGAGGAGAAAGACTTTTAAGAGTGAAAGCGATCATCAGTAAAAAGCAGGTCATTTGATCAGAACTTTTATAACTTCCATAAAAACATTAAAACAATGAGTAAGCCATTCAGTTCCATGTGCCTCCTGCACTATGCAATTATGTAAATATTGGTCTTTTACCTTTGCGCCACTCTCCTGTGCCCACTCAGTTCCTTGATTCCATTAATATCTTAAAAAAACTAGTGTCCTTTGCTGACCTCAAACTTGTTGATCGAGTCTCCACAACTCATTTCAACAGCGTTTCAAAGTTTCAGTGCCACCTAGGTGAAGATTTTTTTTTCTCTTTTCTGCCGTTCAGTGGGATTGTGTTGATCCAACAATCCTCGAGACTAATTCCCACCCTTTCCACATAACTCTTGATTTCCAAACTAATTTGAAATCTGACTATTTCAGTCTTAAAATATTTACAAGGCCTCTCCTCCCCCAATCAACTTCATGCACATTTCCACCACAGCTCTATATGTCGAGGAGTTACCACCACCATCACAGTTCTCCATGTCAGAGTTACAAAGATCTACAACGCTTTGATACAAATTCTTCCTCATCAAAAAAAATAGCCAGAAGCAGGCAGGTGGAACTAGTGTAGATGGACCATGTTATTCGGTGTGGGCAAGTTGGGCTGAAGTGCTTTACCACACTGTATAATCACCGATTATCACCTTTTCTCATACAAAAGGATAAAAATGTCATCTTGAGATTTATCCTTACCAGCCTCAAGAATATTATGTTTCAATGAGATCAATTCTCATTCAGGATTTCAATGTGCAGAAGCCCAAACTTTCCTGATAACACGATCTCATCATAATTCAAAGCATGATCAATGAATTATCTCCTATTAAGTAATATATCCTATTCGAATTGCTGGCAGTAAATTAGGCATCATCCCTGCATCTACTCTATTGAGCCCCTTAATAATTTTGTATATTTCAATTAGATCATTTCTCATTCTTTTAAATTCTAAATAATAGTGATCCAATGTATATAATCATTTTCAGTGTGACATCCATGCTTTCCTGGGAGTTAATCTGGATGTCAGTGGATTTGATAGTAGCGCCACTGTCTCAGATTGTCAGACACCCGGGTTTAATTCTGACCTCCTATGCTGTCCATTAAGTTTGCACATTCTCATTGTTACTATGTGGGTTTCCTGTGGGTGCTGCGAGTTCCTCCCACATCCCAAACACATGCAAGTTAGTTGGCTAATTGGTCACTGTAAATTATCCCTCGTGTGTCGATGAATAGTAAAACCAGGGGGGAGCTTTGAATATATAGGGAGAATGAAAAGGGATGAATGTACAATTAATGTAACTGGATGGCCTTTAGTGGTTGCCGTTTCGGATCTGAGCTGGTTAATGTTTTGTTTTTCTCTGACTTCAAACCTTCAGTGCACTCCTTCCATTCTAAATGTATTATTCCTTGGATAGGAACAGGTCAGTACACAATATTCCAGAAGCATCTCACCAGGGTTCAATAGAATCGGAGCTAGGCTGCTCTACTCTGCAATCAAATCCTCTTGCTTTGCAGGTCAATTGCTTTTTTGTATCTACGTGATAACTTTAAGCACTTCCAGATCTCTCTGGACATCAACACCTTCCATCTAAAAATAAAATCCTCACTTAACTGTTTTCTACCATAATGTATAAACATACAATTGTCTTCATTGTATCATCCATGTCCTTGCACATTTACTTGTCTATCTATTTACCAGAAAGCCCCTCGACACCATCCTCACTACTTGCACTACTATTTGGCTTTGCACTCTGAGTAGACTTGAATATATTATGTATTGCCTCATCCAAATACTTCTCACTCAAACTCCTACCAGCCTGCCTGATCTCTCTGACCAAAACTTTTCCACTGAAATTTGTTGTGAGCTTAAGGTACACTGCTTAATCTTTTGGTTGGACTTTCATAACTTCAAATTAAAATATTTCAAATCCATGTCATAGGGGCAGAATTAGGCCATTCACACCATGGAGTCTGCTCTACCATTCAATCATGGACTATCTATTTTTCCCTCTCGACCAGATTCTTCTGGCTTCTCCCTGTAACCTTTGACGTCATTCCTAATCAAGAACCTATCAATCTCCACCTTAAAAATATCCAAAGATTTGGTCTCTGCAGCCATTTTCATATAATTTCCCTTGCATTCCCAACAGCTATGGACAGCCCATTTTCTTTCTTTCCTTCCTTCCAGCCTTTGAATTTAAAGAATCTGTTGCATTTGCAATAATTGAAATTCTGAAATGTTAACTGTTTTTCTTTCATGAATTCTGCCCGGCTTATTGATTGTTTCCATAATTATTTGAATACAGGTGACCCCAGCATTACAGCCTCTTGGATAACACACATTCACCGCTGAAGAATACACAAATTGTTCAGTAATCTGGGATATGGAACAAAAATTTTACTTGTGAAATTCATGATCACAATTTATTTTTACTCTTTTTGATGACATGGCCTTGTGTTATTGAAAATCACCTTGACGGACCATTTTAGAGTCCTGGAGTCGTACAGCGCAGAAATAAGCCCATCAGCCTAACTCATCAAGCTGGCCCATATCCCTCAACATTTGCTATCCATGTATCTTTTCAAATACCTTAAATGCTGTTATAGCATGCCTCAACTACTGTGATAGATTGCTCCATATATCCACCATCCTCAGTGTGGACAAGGTTACCCCTCAAGTTTGTATTAAATCTTGCCCTCTCATCTTAAACCTGTGTCCTCTTTGATTTTACATTCACGCTATCTGTTCCCTCATGATTTTATATACCTCTAAGATCATGCCGTGGCCTCCTGCACTCCAAGGAATAAAATCCTAGCCTGACCACCTTTTCTCTATAGCTCAGGCCCTAGAGTCCTGGCACCATCCTTGTAAATCCTCTCTGTACTCTTTGCAGTGTAATCACATTCTTCCTATTGGGTGACCAAAACTGAACACAATACTCCCAACTGTGGCTTCACCAATGCCTTGTACACCTGTATCATGATCTCCCAACTTCCATACTCATTACCTTGACTGATGAAGGCAAATATACCAAATTCCACCTTGACCATCCTATCAAACTGTGACACCGCTTTCAAGGAACTATGTATTTGCACTCCTAGATCCCTTTGCTCTAAAATACTCCCGCAGAGGCCTGGCCTGGTTTGTCTTGCCAAAATCTCAATTCTTTTCCACACTTATCTCCAATAACCAATCCTCTGCCCACTTGCTCAACTGATCAAGAGCCTGCTGTCATTTTTGATAATTATCTAAACTGACAACGATACCACTGTAGTTCTTGGAGCATAATTCCCCCACCCCTCTGGTAATGCAGGGGTTCTCTGTATATTACAACTTTCCAGTATTTACATATTTTCCCTTTTAACTTCTGTCAAAGTTTTAGCTATATCCACTGAAATATGAATAACTGCAAAACAGGCACATTTATTTAAATCATTTTCTATTGTAGTCTGGAAACTGTTTGAAAAGTGACCCTATTTGCATTGAGTGA
The DNA here is from genome assembly GCA_963514005.1 of Raja brachyura. Next base: position 42,703,663 of record OY740782.1, read on the forward strand.
TTACCTGAATTTAGCACAAAAGATGCAAAATCCACTGTGCTCTTAGCAACGGATGAGTTTGCATTAAACCAAGGCCATCATTTCGATATAAAATTCGAAAAATCATCCTTTCGATATAAAATAATTAAAATGCTAAAATAGGCCATGGTATCAGTGTGCTCGGGAGAAAGAGAATGATTGAGTGTTCTTATCATTACAGGTATGTGGCAATCCCTGCTGGGCGCTGTACACTAGGTTGGACTGAATTTGACCCTGCACACCATGACCACCTATCACCAGTAACCAAATAGTTTCGAACATATCTTGTCTTGTGTAATGTATTAACAATGGGCAGAGAGGTTAGATTGAAGGGGGACGCGGGGAAGAGGGGTGGTACCCATGGTATAGTGAGATAAGGCATATTGCAAATGCTGATAAAATCATAAAGATTGAGTTGGGTCCTTTGGTAGAAGAGCTAAGTATTGGATTAGGAGTGCAGGTATAATCTAATATTTTAGCAATAACACTTAGTGTTATATGGCATCTGATTAGAATCCATATTTTATGTTCCAATATATAGATTTGCTTCCTGCATAAAATCCATGTCTACCATAATCCACATTGTGGAATTGGTTTTGTTGCACTGCTGTACGATCTTTATTTGTGGCTTGCAGATTTGTGGCTGGAATCACATTGAGTTTCCAGCCTCCAGTTGAGCAAAGGAAAAGAATCGCCAGCAGGCAGCTCTTGGCGCATGGCAGCACCAGAGGGGCTTGGAACAATCTGTCATTACCTTTCTTGATAGTGGTTTAAATATAGTCTGAGGTAATGCTTCAATTGAGGAAGAAAAAATAAATAATTTCATTCTCTCAAGAATGAACAGATATTTGTGTTCCATTTAATTTAGTCAAATTTATCATTTGTACATTCTGTTTCCTTTCTGGTAACAGATAGGTTAGTTGAACAGAGTCTTTTCTACTGCACAGGTGTATCAGTGGAATTTTGTACGTCTTGCAGAGCCAATTAATTCCATTGTAATGGGTAATAATGTGACAGTGCTGGAATTATTTTGTGATGTGTTGTGACATTAAGTTTGATTTTGACAAAGTACGTAATCGAGAGTGTGGGAGTTGCATGAATTGCAGCAGCTTGTTTGAGAGAAACTGGGAATTTCATGTTGACAGTACTTGTGAAGCCATTGACATCTTAAACAATTAAAACTATCGGAGCACCATTTCATATTTATGAAAACAATGTTTCTGTGGAAATTGTTCTAGATAATAGCAGTGGTTGGAGAATTTCTAACTGAAAATGTTAAATGATACTCTTATCTTTCTTGCGAAAGGTGGAGTGTGATGAAATTGTGAAACAGTTAATTGCAATGTTGCCTCTTCGCTTTGCACCCAAATGGATGATCATGATCATTTTCTCACTGTGTCAGCTGCAAATGTCCTCGTAACATGTGCTTGGTCAGTATGAATCCGGTTGTTTATCTGCGGAGCAAAGCTGCTACCAATTCTGCTTATAATTCATTTCTTACCACAGTCTTTCCAGTAGTATTACGCTGGTTAAGTGCGGAACCACTTGTATCCTCGAAGTCTGAGAGCATCTGTGGGGCCATGGCTGTTGTATTTTAATCATTTTCTGTTTTGTCAGATTTCCAAAGTTGGGCGTATTTTGGTTTTCAAACAAATATTCTGAAGCTGCTATTAATTGTAGAAGTCATATAGCACGAAAACTGGCCCTTTGACCCAACTTGCCCATGCCTGGCAAGATTCCCCATCTACACTGGTCCCATCTGCCTATTTTTGACCCACATCCCTCTAAACATTTTCCATCATGTCAAAATAGTTTTAAAATATTACTGTACCTGTTCAATTATCTTCTCTGGCAGCACGGTCCATAGACCCACCACCCTCTGAAAGGGTTGCCCTTCGGGTTCCTAATAAATTCTTCCCCTCTCACCTTAAACCCATGTCAGAGATGGTGATAGAAGTGGGTGCAATTACGGCATTTGAAGAACACTTGGACAAGTAAGAGCACATAGAAGGTTTGAAGGGATATGAATCAGGCCCTGGCAAGTGGGTCAAGCTTGATTAGGTAACATAGTCAGCATGGAAGAATTGGGCCAAAGGACCTATTTCCATACAGTATAACTCTGACTCTCTGCATCCAGTGAGAACAGAAGCCTGTATATTTTTCATGGGGAGTCCATAACTACGGACCACAGTTTAAGAATAAGGGGTAGGCTATTTAGAGCTGAGATGAGGAAAAACATTTTCAGAGTTGTGAATTTGTCTGCCTCAGAAGGCAGTGGAGGCCGATTCACTGGATGCATTCAAGAGAGAGTTAGATAGAGCTCTTCGGGCTAGTGGAATCAAGGGGTATGGGGAGATGGCAGGAACGGGGTACTGATTGTGGATGATCAGCCATGATCAGTCATTGAATGGTGGTGCTGGCTCGAAGGGCCAAAAGGCCTACTCCTGCACCTATTGTCTCTGTATCAATGTATCCAAGTCAGATAATATTGCATAATATTGACAATTTTGGTGGATGTTGCATCTGTGCCATTCCAGATTTTCACAATCGATTGTGACATTATTGCAAAATGGCATTCCATTTAATTCTAATTGTAATTACATTTTGGCAATAGAGAAACAAAGATAGCATGTGCTATCAAATCCTTTCAATGTTTTATTGACTTCCATTCATCTTTACACAAGGAAACTGGGATTTTATATTTATAGCTTATGTTTACACTTTGAGTTGTTTATGGAACATTTAAATGTTCCATCACTGTGTATCCAATTCACCATTCATTGATGGCATTCCAAGGTTGTAGTTTGTCCAAAGCTCTTTCAACATAAGCATCTCCAAAATGTTACCCTTTTTATAACAATTTTTACAAGATAAAAATGGACCATTAGAGAGCCAGAATGAACAGCTATCTGCAGAGCCAAAAGAGATGGGGGAGATATTAAACAATTTCTTTTCTTTGGTATTCACCAAGGAGAAGGATATTGAACTCTGTGAGGTAAGGGGAAAAAAGTAGAGAAGCTATGGAAACTATGAGATTCAAAGAGGAGGAAGTACTGACACTTTTGAAAAATATAAAAGTGGATAAGTCTCCAGGTCCTGACAGGATATTCCCTAGGACAGAAATATTTCAAATGTCATTAGAAACGGGAATAGTGCCGGCGGATTGGCGTATTGCGCATGTTGTTCCATTGTTTAAAAAAGGTTCAAAGAATAAACCTAGCAATTATAGACCTGTTAGTTTGACGTCAGTGGTGGGCAAATTAATGGAAAGGATACTTAGAGATAATATATATAAGCATCTGGATAAACAGGGTCTGACCAGGAACAGTCAACATGAATTTGTGCCTGGAAGGTCATGTTTGACAAACCTTCTTGAATTTTTTGAAGAGGTTACTAGGGAAATTGATGAGGATAAAGCAGTGAATGTTGTCTAAGTGGATTTCAGTAAGGCCTTTGACAAGGTTCCCCATGGAAGGTTGGTTAAGAAGGTTCAATCTTTGGGTGTTAATGGCGGAGTAGCAAGATGGATTCAACAATGGCTAAATGGAAGATGTCAAAGAGTAATGGTGGATGGCTGTTTGTCAGGTTGGAAACCGGTGACCAGTGGGGTGCCTCTGGGATCTGTGTTGGGTCCACTGTTGTTTGTCATGTACATCAATGATCTAGATGATGGGGTGGAAATTGGATAAGTAAGTATGCAGATGATACTAAGATAGGTGGTGGGGTGGATAATGAAGTAGATTTTCAAAGTCTACAGAGAGATTTGGAAAAGTGGGCTGAAAGATGGCAGATGGAGTTTAATGCTGATAAGTGTGAAGTGCTACATCTTGGCAGGACAAATCAAAATTGGGCATACATGGTAAATGGTAGGGAATTGAGGAATGCTGTGGAACAGAGGGATCTGGGAATAACTGCATAGTTCCCTGAAGGTGGAATCGCATGTAGATAGGGTGGTAAAGAAAGCTTTAGGTGTGCTGGCCTTTATAAATCAGAGCATTGAATATAGGAGTAGGGAAGTAATGTTAAAATTGTACAAGGCATTGGTGAGACCAATTCTGGAGTATGGTGAACAATTTTGGTCGCCTAATTATAGGAAGGATGTCAACAAAATAGAGAGAGTACAGAAGAGATTTACTAGAATGTTGCCTGGGTTCCAGCAACTAAAATGTTATTTTTCCAGCAGGATTTTCAAAACCAAAGGTCTTTTCAGTCAAAATGTTTTTTGTAAGCTGAAACACAAAAGAATGTATGTTGCGTCGTTTAAGATATCGTTGCAAAAGTGTCAATGGAAACATTGATTGCAAGTTCCATGACACCGCGAGTAAAGTAGCAGCCGTGTTCTTTTGAGAAAATGGTGTTTGATTACTGTGGGGAGGTCACATGGAAACAGGTTTTTTTCCCCTTTATTTAAATCCATATTCTTCCGCTTATCAATTTCTAAGCTAACTTTGCAGTGGTTCTCAAATTCTGGGTTAACATTGTGTTATAACCAATGCAGCCCACATAATGTCGTGTTCCCTAATTCATCAATTGTTACATTCAGTAGGTGTAATGGAAAAGTGCGTTATAACTTTCTTTGTGAATGAAGGAGTCGGTGTTCTTTCATCTCTAGTTTGTTGTCATGGGCAATTCTTGCATGGAGTGACTGGGGATATGTATTAAGCTCGTGTTCAGCTGTGAACTCTGTGATGTTCCAGGTCGGTTATTTTGGTGGAGCTTGACCAACAAATGCATTGCATCTGAGTCTTTTACAATACTGGAGAAAGTTTGAGGAACAAGATTATTTTTCAGGTTTTTACACCAATACACTGTTAACAAAAATCTACCCATCATATGAAACCTTACATAAGAATCTACCCATCATATGAATCCCAAATAACGGATATAAATTAGATAACTTCAAGACCGAAAGTCAAAAACGTTTTTCATAACAGACAAATTTTCATTGTTTTACCACCAATTTGGACACCACAAATGTTACATTAAAAACTCTGCCACATTTAGTCATGAATATTTAATTCATAAATAAACTTCATATGGCCTCTTATACATATTTGTTTTAATAATGATCTAGGGAAATATCTTCATCAATAACAGGAGAAAAATACAGTAACGTGTCTGGTATTCCGCCCAGCAAAGATCCCGCAACGGTCGTTGTGCTTGGTGTCCATTGTCGTCACAACAACCATTATCAGGGTTGGTACCTCTAAGTTAAACCACAGAGGCTCCAAACCTCTAATGTTTTTCACAAACAATGTATCCTATGGTAGTAGTAATTTTTGGGCGGTAATTCTTTTTCTTATATTCACATTTAATATATCAAAAACATCATGGTGCCAAAAACACGATGCCTGTTTATGATATATATTCTGACTTTTTAAAAGTCAATAAAAAATGTTTTGGGGGCATAAATTGGTCATCATGAATAAGAAACTGAGCAAAACTACAATTTGGCAACACACTGTCTCTTGTTTACCTTTCGTACGGACCAAGTCGCCAACTTAATTCCTTATGTGTCAACCTCCAGAAGCTCCACAATGACTGTTACGAGGACATTTAACTTACTAGAAAATCATCCCAAACCAAACCTTCCGATGAATATCGGCCATCAATATAGCTCAAATCCATAAGGTAATGTACTGTTTTTTCTATCTATGGATATAATATGGTTTTCTCTAATAATGTAACGTTCGTTTTCTGGGACACCATCCTTTGCGGGTCCACCGCAACGTACCTTTTGTGTGTTTGATGTGTGACGCGCGTTGCGGTGTCCACTCGGATGTATGCAGTATTTTACGACATGATCAGGTGAATGAAGTGGAAACGGTGTTTGCAATGTTATTGTTCCATGTGGTATTCATAAACCTAAAAAGGAATAAGAAATACGTGTGTTTACTGTGCCAACCAGGTCACTGGTGGATACCACGCGACAACCATTACACAAAATACATATTCTGATGCCATTTTCGGAAACTTGCCATCAGGTTTCCAGCAAGGCTTGGTGCTGGGACCGCATCTATTTACAATATATAGTAATGATTTAGATGAAGGTATTAAAAATAATATTAGCAAATTTGCAGATGACACAAAACTGGGTGGGAGTGTGAACTGCGAGGAGGATGCTATGAGGATACAGTGTGACTCAGACAGGTTGGGTGAGTGGGCAGATGCATGGCAGATGCAGTTTAGTGTGGATAAATGAGAGGTTATCTACTTTGGTGCCAAAAACAGGAAGGCAGATTATTATCTAAATGGCGTCAAGTTGGGGGAAAAAGGGGAAGTACAACAGGATCTAGGGATCCTTGTTCATCAGTCACTGAAAGTAAGCATGGAGGTACAGCAGGCAGTGAAGAAAGTGAATGGCGTGTTGGCCTTCACAACAAGAGGAGTTGAGTAGAGGAGCAAAAAGGTCCTCCTGCAGCTGTACAGGGCGCTAGTGAGACCACACCTGGAGTATTGTGTGCAGTTTTGGTCTCCAAATTTGAGGAAGGACATTCTTGCTATTGAGGGAGTGCAGTGTAGGTTCACAAGGTTAATTCCCGGGATGGCGGGACTGTCATATGTTGATAGAATGGAGCGGCTGGGCTTGTATACTCTGGAATTTAGGATGAGAGGGAATCTTATTGAAACATAAGATTATTAAAGGTTTGGACACGCTTGTGGCAGGAAACATGTTCCCAATGTTGGGGGAGTCCCAACCAGGGGCCGCAGTTTAAGAATAAGGGGCAAGCCATTTAGAACGGAGATGAGGAAACACTTTTTCACACTGAGTTGCGAGTCTATGTAATTCTGTGCGGTGGAGGCCGGTTCCCTCAATGCTTTCAAGAGAGAGTTAGACAGAGCTCTTAAAGATAGCGGAGTCAAGGGATATGGGGAGAAGACAGGAACGGGGGTACTGATTGTGGATGATCAGCCATGATCACATTGAATGGCGGTGCTGGTTCAAAGGGCCAAATGGCCTACTCCTGTACCTATTGTCTAATATGTTATTTTTTATTATTTTTTGTTGATACTATGTTAGTCACGATCCCAATAAAGTGCTTGTCGACCTTTTTGAAATAATTTGAAATTTTACCCCCTTTGTGACATTGTGTGCCAGATTTACCATATAACCATATAACAATTACAGCACGGAAACAGGCCATCTCGGCCCTTCAAGTCCGTGCCGAACAAACTTTTTTCCCTTAGTCCCACCTGCCTGCACTCAACCCATAACCCTCCATACCCTTCTCATCCATATGCCTATCCAATTTATTTTTAAATGATACCAATGAACCTGCCACCACCACTTCCACTGGAAGCTCATTCCACATCGCTACCACTCTCTGAGTAAAGAAGTTCCCCCTCATGTTACCCCTAAACTTCTGTCCCTTAATTCTAAAGTCATGTCCTCTTGTTTGAATCTTCCCTATTCTCAAAGGGAAAAGCTTGTCTACATCAACTCTGTCTGTCCCTCTCATCATTTTAAAGACCTCTATCAAGTCTCCCCTTAACCTTCTGCGCTCCAGAGAATAAAGACCTAACTTATTCAACCTATCTCTGTAATTTAGCTGTTGAAACCCAGGTAACATTCTAGTAAATCTCCTCTGTACCCTCTCTATTTTGTTGACATCCTTCCTATAATTGGGCGACCAAAATTACACACCATACTCCAGATTTGATCTCACCAATGCCTTGTACAATTTTAACATTACATCCCAGCTTCTATACTCAATGCTCTGATTTATAAAGGCTAGCATACCAAAAGCTTTCTTTACCACCCTATCTATATGAGATTCCACCTTCAAGGAACTATGCACAGTTATTCCCCAATCCCTCTGTTCAACTGTATTCTTCAATTCCCTACCATTTACCATGTACGTCCTATTTTGATTTGTCCTGCCAAGGTGTAGCACCTCACATTTATCAGCATTAAACTCCATCTGCCATCTTTCAGCCCATTTTTCCAACTGGCCTAAATCACTCTGTAGACTTTGGAAATCCTCTTCATTATCCACAACACCCCCTATCTTGGTATCATCTGCATACTTACTAATCCAATTTACCACCCCTTCATCCAGATCATTGATGTACATGACAAACAACAAAGGACCCAACACAGATCCCTGAGGCACCCCACTAGTCACCTGCCTCCAACCCAACAAACAGCCATCCACCATTACCCTCTGGCTTCTCCCATTCAGCCACTGTTGAATCCATCTTGCTATTCTTGCATTTATACCTACTTAACCACCCTTCCTTGAGGAACCTTGTCAAAGGCCTTACTAAAGTCCATATAGACAACATCCACTGCTTTACCCGTGTCAATTTCCCTAGTAAACTCTTCAAAAAAATCAAGAAGATTAGTCAAACATGACCTTCCAGGCATAAATCCATGTTGACTGTTCCTAATTAGACCCTGTTTATCCAGAGGCTTATATATATTATCTCTAAGTATCTTTTCCATTAATTTGCCCACCACTGAAGTCAAACTAACCAGTCTATAATTGCTAGGTTTACTCTTAGAACCCTTTTTGAACAATGGAACAGCATGTGCAGTACGCCAATCCTCGGGGATTATTCCCATTTCTAATGACATTTGAAATATTTCTGTCATAGCCCCGGCTATTTTTACACTAACTTCCCTCAATGTCCTAGGGAATATCCTGTCAGGACCTGGAGACTTATCCACTTTTATATTTTTCAAAAGTGTCAGTACTTCTTTTACTTTGAAACTCATAGTATCCATAGCTACTCTTACCTCGTAGTTTCCCTTACCTCACATAATTCAATATCCTTCTCCTTGGTGAATACGGAAGAAAATAAATTGTTCAATATCTCCCCCATCTCTTTTGGCTCTGCAGATAGCTGTCCACTTGGTCTCTGCAATGGACCAATTTTATCCCTTGTTATCCTTTTGCTATTAATATAGCTGTGGAAACCCTTTGGATTTACTTTCACCTTACTTGCCAAAGCAACCTCATATCTTTTAGCTTTTCTAATTTCTTTCTTGAGATTCTTTTTACATTCCTTATACTCCTCAAGCACCTCATTTACTTCATGCTGCCTATAATTATTGTAGATCTCCCTATTTTTCCGAACAAGATGTCCAATTTCCCTTGAAAACCAGGGCTCTTTCCAATTTTTACTGGTTCCTTTCAACCGAACAGGAACATAAAGATTCTGTACTCTTAAAATTTCCCCTTTAAATGTCCGACATTTCTCTTCTACATCTTTCCCATAAAACAAAATCTCCCAGTTCACTCCTTTTAAATCATCTTGCATCTCGTTAAAGTTAGCCTTTCTCCAATCAAAAATCTCAACCCTAGGCCCAGTTCTGTCCTTCTCCATAATTATATTGAAACTAATGGTATTGTGATCACTGGACCCGAAGTGCTCCCCAACGCATACCTCCGCCACCTGTCCCGTCTCATTTCCTAACAGGAGGTCCAGCACTGCCCCTCCTCTAGTAGGCACCTCTATGTATTGCTGCAAAAAACTATCCTGCACACATTTTACAAACTCCAAACCATCCAGCCCATTTACAGAACGTGTTTTCCAGTCTGTGTGGAAAGTTGAAATCTCCCACAATCACTACCTTGTGCTTACTACTAATATCTGCTATCTCCTTACATATTTACTCTTCCAATTCTCGTTCCCCATTTGGCGGTCTATAATATACCCCTATAAGTGTTGCTACACCTTTCCCACTTCTCAGTTCCACCCAAATAGCCTCCCTAGATGAGCCCTCCAATCTATCCTGCCAAAGCACTGCTGTAATATCTTCCCTGACTACCAATGCAACACCTCCACCTCTTGCCCCTCCAATTCTATCACACCTAAAGCAACGAAATCCTGGAATATTTAGTTTCCAATCACAGCCCTCCTGCAACCATGTTTCACTGATCGCCACAACCTCATACTTCCAGGTGTCTATCCAGACTCTAAGCTCAGCTACCTTTCTTACAATGCTCCTAGCATTAAAATATGCACATTTAAGAAACCCCCCCCCATCTCTTATTCTCTGTTTATTTCCTTTTTTTCTTTCTCCTCTTGTGTCCGAGTGCTTCCCTTTTCTGCTTCCTGCCTCCCATTCTGTCTACTAGCTTTTGCTATTTGCATCCCTCGCCCCAACCATTCTAGTTTAAAGTCTCCCCAGTGGCCTTTGCAAATTTCCCCGCCAGGATATTGGTCCCTCTCGGGTTCAAGTGCAACCCATCCTTTTTGTACACGTCCCACCTTCCCCAAAAGAAGTCCCAATGATCCAGAAACTTGAATCCCTGCCCTCTGCACCAGTCTTTCAGCCAAGCATTTATCCTCCACCTTGCTCCATTTCTACTCTCACTGTCACGTGGCACAGGCAGTAATCCTGAGATTGTTACCTTTTTGGTCCTTTTCCTCAACTCTCCTCCCAAGTCCTTAAATCCTCCCTTCAGGATCGCTTCCCTTTTTTTACCTATGTCATTGGTACCTATATGTACCACGACCTCGGGCTCCTCTCCCTCTGATTTGAGGATATCTTGGACACATTGAGACACGTCCGAGACCTTGGCACCAGGGAGGCAGACCACCATCCTGGTCTCCCGACTGCGTCCACAGAATCGCCTATCCGACCCCCTAACAATAGAGTCCCCAATTACTATTGCCCTCTTTTTTTCCCCTACCTTTCGGAGCAACAGGGCCGGTCTCTGTGCTGAAGGCCCGTCCGCTGTCGCTACCCCCGGGTAGGCTGTCACCCCCATCCGTACTCAAACAGGAGTACTTATTTGCCAGGTGTACTGACATTGGAGTACTCACTCGTTCATGCTTCTGCCCCTTGCCCTTCCTTAGCGTGACCCACATGTCTCTCTCCTGTGGTTTTGGAGTGACCACCTCCCTATAACTCTCCTCTATCACCTATTCACTCTCCATGGCCAGGCAGAGGTCATCGAGCTGCTGCTGCAGGATCCTAATACGGTACCTTTGGAGCCCCATCTCTCTGCACCTGGTGCAGATGTGGACGTCAAGAGGGCCATCCGACACCATGACCTCCCACATCTCACATCCAGTACAGTACACTGCTCTGACTGACATTCTCTCGCCTTACCCTGGATCCGATACCAGTATAATATAATACAAACTGCAGGTATCTGACTCAAACAGCTGCTCCCTCTTGACCTTTAAACTACACCTTTATTATACAAACCAAAAGCACCGTACCTTTACTAAAACACTGTATCTTTACTAACCCACTGTACCTTTAACCAGAAAGCAGAAATACTAACCAGAGGTTCCACCCAATCAGTTGCTTCCTCTAGTCTGCTTCCACCAATCAGCGGGTTCCACCAGAAACCTCCCTGTTCAGAATGGAATGTTCCGGATTTCGGTAAAAACAAGCCCCTGACCCTCCTCCACTCGCTCCAACGGTCCCGGGCCTCTAAAAACAAGCCCCGCGCTGGATTTATCTACTCACCGCCCCTGACCCTCCTCCACTCGCTCCAACAGTCCCGGGCCTCTAAAAACAAGCCCCGCGCTGGATTTATCTACTCACCGCCCCTGACCCTCCTCCACTCGCTCCAACAGTCCCGGGCCTCTAAAAACAAGCCCCGTGCTCGATTTATCTACTCACCGCCCTGGCCCTCCTCCACTCGCTCCAACGGTCCCTGGCCTCTGTAAAAACAAGCCCTGCACTGGATTTAACTACTCACTGCCCCTGACCCTCCTCCACTCGCTCCAACGGTCCCGGGCCTCTGTAAAAAGACTCATCTGCATTTGGGCTTACTAATAAAAGGAGTATAGGTGGTGCATAAATGTTACTAGTCCTGCACCAAAAGTTACGACATTCCCCTGTCAGTTTCAATATTATTCCCATCCGATGTACACTTCCCAAATCAATGCTGACTTTTTGATTAGCTCTTAATTGTCCAGTGTGAATTATGTATGGGAGATCTGAGAATGGATAATAATAACATTTATTGTCAGGATATTGATGCGTTCACTTTCTGCGGTCACTTTGCTGTGTTCATTTTCATTTTTACAGGATAATTGATCTGTATCAGAAGTTGGTTGCTCCTTTGAGCGCACGCTCAAAGCACATGATCAAAGCATAATTTTGATCTTGTTTTCACAGGTTAAGGAATTCACAACATTTTTAAGTAGTGGCCAACCAATATAGTGGTAAACCAAAAGGGGCAACACAGTGGCACACCGGTACAGTTGCTGCCTTGCAGCGCCAGACACCAGAGATCAATCCTGATTGCAGGTGCTGTCTGTGCGGAGTTTGTACATTCTCCTTGTGACCACGTGGGTTTTCACCGGGTGCTCCAGTTTCCGTCCAAACTCCAAAGATGTACAGGTCTGTAGGGTTAATTGGCTCCAGTAAGATTGTAAATTGTCCCTTGTGTGTGGGGTCGTGCTGGTGTCCGGGGCGTTCACTGGTCGGCGTGGACTCTGAGCCGAACGGCCCGTTTTGACACTAATTTCCAAGTCAAAGTATGTTATCTCAGGACCAAATTATTACTGCTGAGGCAAATCTCATCAACAATGCTTTGAAGTGTTGAACAACCAGGAATTTTGTTAATCAAGTGAACTGTTTAATCCATAAATCAAGATGTGCAATTTTCGCTGTAGAATTTCGGTATATATAGTTTGAGGCTAATATTTCCTTGCAATAGTTTTTATGATCCAAGTATGAAGTTTGAATTATGTTTTTTAATAAAAGTGAAAGTGCTGTAAATTTGAAATAAAACTGAAATGCTAGAAATCTGAGCAAAGCCAAATCAGTCCAACAAAATTTCATTTTAGTTTAAATACAATTATTTTTGTTTTATTGTTATTTAGCACATTGGGATAGCTAATAATTAGACTAGTGAAAAGCACAAATAAAAAAAATGGATTGGTTTCATGAAGTGGCTGGTTAATATTGGCTTCATTTTGGGCAAAAAAATATTTAGGAACTAGTTGAAATGAAGTAAAGCTTGTACAACAATCACGTTGATGTTCCAAGTGTTTGCCCTTGAATTGCTATATTTTACTCGGGTTCAGGCATTAAATTGTCTTGACTCTGGATAATACTTTCTTTGCTCACCCCTGCTGTTTGTCCAGGTGTAAAGAAGTTTGCATCTGAATTGCATATGAGAATAAAATGACTGATAATAACAAGTGGGTAGAGGGAAAAAGCTACCAATACAACCGTTTTCCTGGTTAGCATCTGTAAACAGGCTGGCAGATAAAATCCACAAACTTGTAGCTGATCCTTTTGTTTATTTAGGTTACATCTTTCTTTGTCAGCGCAAAATTTCCTTTTCTCATGTTTTCGTTTAAAATCAAATCAATTTAAAATGGTGCTAGATCTGATCATCTAGACCTCTAATAGGTAACATGGAAATATTAGCATATGCCTTCAAATCATTAACATTTATGAATAATTATACCTTATCCACTGTATCCATTATTCCAGGTGTCGACTCCTGTATATCAGCGAGACCAAGCGTAGGCTCAGCGCTCCTTTTGCTGAACACCTTTGCTCAGTCTGCCTGAACTTATGTGATCTCCCAGTTGCTCAACACTTTAACTCCTCCTCCCATTCTCACACTGACCTTTCTGTCGTGGGATGCCTCCATTGTCAGAGTGAGGTCCAGCGCAAATTGGAGGAACTGCACGTCATATTTCGCTTGGGCAGCTTACACCCCAGCGGTATGAACATTGACTTCTCTACCTTCAAGTAACCCTTGATTTCCCGCTCTCTCCATCCCCCTCCCCTTCCCAATTCTCTGACCAGTCATACCGTCTCCGACTACATTTTATTTACTTTTGCTTTGTTGCCTTCTCCAAACTAACAATGATCTATTCTACATTTTCCTTGATCTCTATTCCCTTTGTCCTGTTTTCACACTTTACACTTCCTTTTCCATGTACATCCCACTCCCCTGGCAAAGCGTCTCGACCAGAAATGTTCCCTATTCCTTCTCACCAGAGATGCTGCCTGTCCTGCTGAGTTACTCCAGCATTTTGTGTCTATTAATAATTATACTTTCAAAAGTACAGAAAATTTGCAGCTTCTAAAGTAGTGAATTGAAACCATTTACAGATCAGATATTTACTTTTCATCTATGTTTGTGATTGCATGTGTGGTGGAGACAATGCGCTCATTTATTTCCGCTATAATTAATGGAGCATATTTGCAGCTTAAAGACGTCGAGAAGGATCAAAAAGCTATATCATGGATAGTGGGGTGGTGAGAGAAAATAATTAAAACTATTCTGAGGCAACAAAACGCACAATTATTGTTTGTAATTAATCCATCTATTCTTTCTCAAATCCTGGATTCTCCCTACTAAGATACATGTGAAGCAAAGGAAGGAGACAAATGTTCAGCAGATCCTTGGGGTACATTAATCAGATAGGTGGATGGAGTGGTTATGAAGGCATGTGGGATACTTGAGAGGTGTATAAAATACTGGTTAAATTTACAAATAGAGTATTGTGTCTGGGCGTCATGAAGTAGCACTTGAGAGGGTACAAAAGGAGATTTATGCAGATTTTGACAGGACAAGAAAGGCTTCATCATAAAGAAAGATTGGATCTAAAAGAGAAAACTGAGAAGATTTTTAAGCAAGGTATATAATTATGAAACGCACAGGAAGGACATGTTTCTTTTACCGAGGAGGTCAATAACAAGGAGTCACAGACTCCGCAAAATTGGATTAGTGGCATTGGTAATTTGTTTTGACGCAAAGTGATAACGGGCATGATGATCTCTGCTAGAAAGGGTGATGGATCAGGAAGCCTCATCATATTTAAGAAGCAAGATGCTGGAGTAACTCAGTGGAAGAGGCAGCATCTTTGGATTGAAGGAATGGGCGACATTTCCAGTCGAAATCCTTCTTCAGACTCAACCCGAAATGTCATCCATTCCTTCTCTCCAGATAAGCTGCCTGTTTTGCTGAGTTACTCCAGCATTTTATATCTATCTTCGGTGTAAACTATCATCTACAGTTTCTTCCTGCATATTTAAGAAGCATCTGGATCAGCACGAAATAGACCTAAAATCTACAAGTCTGAAAGATGGAAAGCATATGACTATGAATATCTGCAGCTTCTCATGGTGATGCGGTGGACCATATAGTTTCATTCTGTTTCATAAGTTTGCATGATTCTGTGTAAAAGTGGCCAAATAGTGATGTTGCTGTGCATCTGCAGACATTAACAAATAATTTATAGATGAATTGCAAATATCAATTGAAGGCAAAGGTTAAAATTCAACACTATTCAATTATCTTACTGGGAGCAGAACATTCTTGCTGCAGATTTGGAGGCACCTTAACATAACAGCACAACAAATAATATATTGTTCAGTCATACTCTGTAACCTGACCATACCAGTGTAAAACAAAGAATGGGGAGCATCCTATACAAAGTCCATCGTAATTCATTGCTGAGGCAGGTTTTGTGAAGTGTGGTTCAAGAGCCTGATGGTTGAGGATAAATTGGAGGTTAGTTTTCAGACTCCTATACCACCTTTCTGATGGTGGCAGCAAGATGAGAATATGGCCAGGGTTGTGCAGGTCTTTGTCATTGAGTTGCTTTCTTGAAGCATGTTTCCTATAGGTCCCTTTGACAATGTGGTGGTCAATACCTGTGACAGACTGGGCAATGTCCACCACTTTTTCTGCAGCCTCTTTTGTTCTCAGGTGCTCGAATTACCAATCCTGGTTGTGATGCATCTTTTACCATACCCCTGTAGATGCTTGATAAAATAGTCATCGACATGCTCAAACTTCTGAAGTGGAAAGGCATTGATGAACTTGCTGATGACAGAGATGTGTATGCCCAGGAACTTGAAGCTCTTGACTCTCCACACCACAAACTTGTTGCTGGAGACAGATTTGTGGATCCCTGGCTTTCCCCACCTGAAGTCAATAATCAGCTACTTGGTCTTGCTAACGTTGAGAGCAAGATTATTATTCCGTTCAATCACCGTTCAATCAGATTTACAATCTCCCTCCTGTACCCTGACTTGTCATCACCTGTTATTTGTCCAATAACAATGGCATCATTGGTGAATTTATAGATGGTATTGGAGCTGTCTCGCAATAGAGATATAGAGACTATATGACTGAGCACACAGCCCTGGGGTGCCCCTGTGCTGATGCTCATTGAGAAGTAAGTGTTGTGGCTAATTTATACTGATAGATGCCTGTTGATGAAGTCAAGGATCCAATTGTATGGGGGTGAGCAGATACCCAGTTCCTGTGTTTGTAATGTTTTGAGAGGATGTTGAACGCTGAGCTGTAGTCAATGAAAAACAGCCTGATGTACATGTTCTTGTCCAAGTGGTTTAGTGCCGAGTGAAGAGCCAGCGAGACCAGATCTGCTGTTGATTTTTTGTGGCGGTAAGTTTTACGTGGTCCAGGTCCTATTGAAAACAGAAGTTGATTTCCCTCCAAATGAGCTTCACAAAGCACTTTATCATGCAATGACACAGCATGTGGAGGTGCTGGCTGGCAGCACCAGAGACCTGCGTTCAATCCTGACATTTGGTTCTGTCTGTGTGGAACTTGCACGTTCTCCTTTCGACCACATGGATTTCCTAGTGCTCTGTTTTTTTCCCCCAATGCTAAAGATCTGCGTGTTTTAGGTTAATTGGCTATTGTAAATTGCCCCTAGTGTGTAGGTGATTGCAGAATCAAGGGGTCATTGATAAGAATATGGGGAGAGTAAAGTCGGATTAGATTGATGTAGGATTTAAAAAGGTGGTTGATGGTCAGCATGGTCTCAGTGGGACAAAGGGCCTGTTTCCATGCTATATCTCTTCAAAATAAAGCAGACATGAGTTCCACCAGTCAATAATCATTGAAGACTGTCACCATGCTCTTCATGGACAATGGTACTATGGATTTCCCTTTAAAGCAGGTGTGGACCGTGGAAGAAATATTATTTCTTGAGGGAGTGGGAGGACCTTTGTTAGCCATGACCTAAATTGTTGATTGCAATATATTAATTTTTCTACTTTGAGCCACAGCATTTCTATGGTTTGTCCAGTTGACATTATGATTAAGGATCACCCCAATGAAGAAGGGTTAGTTAGCAGTCTTGTTGTGCATGGCCCCGTGGGCAAGAGTGACCATAATATATACCATATTATGGTCACTCTTGCCCACGGGGCCATGCACAACAAGACTGCTAACTAACAGTTCTTCATTAGGATGGAGAGTGACATAGTTAATTCAGAAACAAAGGTTCTGAACTTAAAGTAAGGTAACTTTGAGGGTGTGAGATGTGAATTTGCCAAGATAGACTGGTAATTGATCCTTAAAGGGTTGACAGTGGATATGCAATGGAAAGCATTTAAAGACTGCATGGATGAGCTACAACAATTGTTCATCCCAGTTTGGCAAAATAATAAATCAAGGAAGGTAGTGCATCCATGGATAACAAGGGAAATTGGGGATAGTATCAAAACAAAAGACGAAGCATACAAATTAGCCAGAAAAAGCATTCTTACAGAGGACTGGGAGAAATTCAGAGTTCAGTAGAGGAGGACAAAGGGCTTAATTAGGAAGTGGAAAATAGATTATGAAGGAAAACTGGCAGGGAACATAAAAACTGACTGCAAAAGCTTTTATAGATATGTGAAGAGAAAAAGATTAGTTAAAACAAATTTAGGTCCCTTGTAGTCAGAAACTGGTGAATTGATCATGGGGAACAAGGACATGGCAGACCAATTGAATAACTACTTTGGTTCTGTCTTCACTAAGAAAGACATAATTAATCTGCCGGGAATAGCAGGGGACCGGGGGTCAAATGAGATGGAGGAACTGAGTGATGTCCAGGTTAGTCGGGAAGTGGTGTTAGGTAAATTGAATGGATTAAAAGGCGGATAAATCCCCATGGCCAGATAGGCTGCATCCCAGAGTGCTTAAGGAAGTAGCCCCAGAAATGGTGGATGCACTAGTGATAATTTTTCAAAACTCTTTAGATTCTGGAGTAGTTCCTGAGGGTTGCAAGGTAGCTAATTTAACCCCACTTTTTAAAAAGGGAGGGAGAGAGAAAACGGGGAATTACAGACCAGTTAGTCTAACATCAGTAATGGGGAAAATGCTAGAGTCAGTTATTAAAGATGGGATAGCTGCACATTTGGAAAGTGGTGAAATCATTGGACAAAGTGAGCATGGATTTATGAAAGGAAAATCATGTCTGACGAATCTCATATAATTTTTCGAGGATGTAATTAGTAGAGTGGGTAAGGGAGAACCAGTGGATGTGTTATATCTGGACTTTCAGAAGGCTTTCTACATAAGAGATTAGTATGCAAACTTAAAGCACACGGTATTGGGGGTTCAGTATTGATATGGATAGAGAACTGGCTAGCTGACAGGAAGCAAAAAGTAGGAGTAAACGGGTCCTTTTCAGAATGGCAGGCAGTGGCTAGTGGGGTACCGCAAGGCTCAGTGCTGGGACCCCAGCTATTTACTATATATATTTTAAAAAAAAAAATATATATATATATATATATATATATATATATATATTTTTTTTTTTTTATTTTATTTTATTTATTAATGATTTGGACGAGGGGGGGCAGTTAGCTGTGAGGAGGATGCTAGGAAGCTGCAAGGTGACTTGGCTAGGTTGGCTGAGTGGGCAAATGCATGACAGATGCAGTATAATGTGGATAAATGTGAGGTTATCCACTTTGGTGGCAAGAACAAGAAAGTAGACTATTATCTGAATGGTGGCCGATTAGGAAAAGGGGAGATGCAACGAGACCTGGGTGTCATGGTACACCAGTCATTGAAAGTAGGCATGCAGGTGCAGCAGGCAGTGAAGAAAGCGAATGGTATGTTAGCATTCATAGCAAAATGATTTGAGTATAGGAGCAGGGAGGTTCTACTGCATTTGTACAGGGCCTTGGTGAGACCACACCTGGAGAATTGCATACAGTTTTGGTCTCCTAATCTGAGGAAAGACATTCTTGCCATAGAGGGAGTACAGAGAAGGTTCACCAGACTGAGTCCTGGGATGGCAGGACTTTCATATGAAGAAAGACTGGATAGACTTGGCTTGTATTCGCTAGAATTTAGAAGATTGAGGGGGGATCTTACAGAAATTTACAACATTCTTAAGGGGATGGACAGGCTAGATGCAAGAAGACTGTTCCCGATGTTGGGAAGTCCAGAACAAGGGGCCACAGTTTAAGGATAAGGGGGAAATCTTTTAGGACCGAGATGAGATTTTATTTTCACACACACAGTGGTAAATCTGTGGAAATCTCTGCCACAGAAAGTAGTTGAGGCCAGTTCATTGACTGTATTTAAGAGGGAGTTAGATGTGGCCCGTGTGGCTAAAGGGATCGGGGGTATGGAGAGAAGGCAGGTACAGGATGCTGAGTTGGATGATCAGCCATGATCATATTGAATGGTGGTGCTCGAAGGGCCGAATGGCTTACTCCTGCACCTATTTTCTATGTTGTTGATGGTGACTATTTAACAATCGGCCAAAACAACCCATAATTGTGATGTCCAAAAATTTGTCATTCAATACATTTTTAAATAATAAGTAAAGTAAAGTAGAATTAAAAGTCCTAAATGGTAATTAAGCGCATGATTAATGATAAGAAAAAAAGATTACTTGCTTCATTTTCCATTTCTCATTTGACATTGAAATAAATTAGTAGATTCTAAGTTGTCTAATCTGATGCAAGGTCCAAGTACAAATTCTCCATTATAAATATTAAGAGATCTTGGCAAGCTTTATTCTGCTGCTGAACTTGATAGGCAGTCAATCCAATGTAAAACGGGAGGTTACAGTTCTCAAGTATTTTTCACTCCCCATTAATCCAATGTACTCTGTTGTGTGACTGAAACACCAAATGAAAACCATTTCTGGGTTGTTTTATGTCACTCAACAAATGCATTCTTGCACCTGCCATGATCTGCCCATCTTATTGCACATACAAGGCTGCATTTGGAACCTTGCAGTAGAAATTAGGCCTTATTGTCTCATGAGTGACCATCACTAAACACTCTTGAGGCACCAAGATTTCAGCAATGCCAGTGCAGATTACGGTTCTTAATTGGTAAGACCATTAATTAAGATTGATCTCTCTATCTTCAATAATACTCACAATGCCAAACCACCAATTTTCTCCCCCGTTTTGACGTTTTCTGATGTTCTAAGGCAACCCAAGCCCATTGATCATGGGTTTGATCTTCGGACCCCATAATCTTCTGAGGATACTCTCAACTCCAAACCCACTTTCAAATGCTGGTCAGTCCCTTCGTAGTTCTGTTCCAGCAGATACCCCATTACACCTGATCATTTATCTTGCCCTCTGGATTTTGCCTCGTGAAGACAGACCGCAATTCTCAGCTAATGGCTGTTGACCCTTTTATCAAGCCTTAGTCTTGGTCACTGGTAGCTCACTTCAAGTCTAGGAAATGTCTTGTTTGTTGGACGTTTTGCAGCTACTGAAATTTGCAGTGGGGAGGTGGAGAGTGTCTCACGCTTGAAATAGTTGATTACGCACCGCACCACTTCAATGCTTGACTAACATATCTTGTTTCCTTAAATAATTCTGTTACCTGTTATAATAAAGGAAAACAATCATTTTGAATAGATCCAGTTTCATATTTTGCACTAGGCAATTAGACATAATTCGTGATTAACATTTCAAGTTTGAATGTTTAGTTCGGTGTAGGGTTATTTCATTTTTTATTCTTGTATGGCAAAATTGGCTATTTTCAATATTGAAAACCTCTGGAGATTTGGTTTCTGTAAAGCAGAGCTAAATTGATTGTAATAATCATTATAGAATAGTCAAGATTTTATTTATTCAATATTTCCATGCAATTGTGAACACCTTTTATCTTTTACTCCATTTTTGAAAGCCACTTGAACTATTCCTAAAAGAAAATAAATTAAAGTATAAATTGTGTATAGCTAACGATTGTCAGTGTGGAAAAATAAACAGCCTGGATCATCTAAGGGAAAAAAGTTGTTCGGCACGGACTTGAAGGGCCGAGATGGCCTGTTTCCGTGCTGTAATTGTTATATGGTTATTCTCAAGATGGTATGTGCCTCTAATGCACATCCCATGATAGTCAGCTGTCACACAACTGCAACAACGTGACATCATGTGGTCATACCTGAAGCGTTGTTCATGCCAAATGGCCTTGTGTCACCTTGGGCTTTCAAAGATCTTGCTAATTATTTCAGAATGTCTCTGGTTGTCAGAGCCACTTTGAAATATTTGGTAGAAATTAAATCAATTAAAAGATGCTAAATACTGTTCAAACTAAAAAAATATATTATTATGCATAAAGCTATTACACTTAAACAATTCTAGTGAAGTAAAGGAAAACATACAAACATCGGAATTTTAGAAATTTGCCTTTTTAATGAAATAAAGCAAAGGAATTAGAGGTATTTAGGCTAAACTTGGGCAAAGCTTAGATGGGGCAACATAGTCAGCAGGCATGAGTTGAACCGAAGGGCCTGTTTCCATGCTGTGTGACTGTGACTCCCTTGTACCAAACATAGCTGGAGTCAAGTCGATGGTCAGAAACTAAATGTATCTGCCCCTTTGACTTGGAGTAAATCAGATCCACAGCTGAGCTTGATGCCAGACAGGGAGGTCAGGTTTACCAACATCTGTTGGCATGATCAATCGTACTGTGGAGCTTTGGACAGATGTGCAAGTTCTGAAAAAGCTGATAGTGGAAAAATACATTGATGGCAGATGCTCCAGGCAAGGTAAATACTGTATAATCTAACCCAATAAAAATGACTTGTGGTTAAAGCAAAAAAAAACTGAAGCCCTTAAGTGTATTTCAAATGTCGACAATTTGGTAGAAAACCATGCAAGTTATCAATTAATAAATGATGAGTAAAACATAGTTAAGAATGCAAAGTTAACATTTTTGGGTCAAATATAAGCAATTTTTTATATGTTTAAATAGGTTTAATCTACATAGGTTTAAACCAAACAATAGGTTTAAATCTAATAAATAAAATGTGTAGGAAAGAACTGTAGATGCTGGTGTAAACAAAATGCTGGAGGAACTCAGAGGGGCCCAAAACGTCATCCATTCCTTCTCTCCAGAAATGCTGTCTGTCCCGCTGAGTTATTCTAGCATTTTGTGGATTAATGGATATGGGTCAATAAATCCCTTGAGCATGTTGATCATTCTATGTGGCTTTTTACAATAATGCATATAAAAATGTTACAAGGGGGGTCAAATTTCAAATTCCTTCAAAGAAGTTGACAAGCACTTTATTGGGTTCATGATTAACATAGTATCAACAAAAAATATAGGAATGCCGATGCTGGCTTGAAGGGCTGAATGGCCTCCCCCTGCACCTATTTCTATGTTTCTATTACCTTTTTAAGACTATTCCTATATAGATGGCAAGTTTCTGAAAATGTCAGCAGATTACACAAATACATTTTGTGTAGTGGTTGTTGCATGGTGTCCACCAGTGACCTGGTTGACACAGTCAGTGCACGCATTTCTTATTCCTTTCTATGTTTATGAATACCACATGGAACAATAAAATTGCAAACGCCATTTCCACCTTATTCACCTGACCATGTAGTAGAATACTGCATCCATCTGAGTGGATACCGCAACGCGCGTTACACATCAAACACACAAACGTACGTTGCGGTGGACACTAAAAGGTTTGGTGTCCCAGAAAACGAACGTTACATTATTAGCGAAAACCAAACATTTTCACCAATGTGGTCTAAATGTTAAATTACATTCTGGAATTGAGCTATATCGATGGCTGATGATTCGTTTGGTTTGGTTTGGGCTGATTTTTCAGTAAGTAAAATGTCTGTAACGGTAGTTGCAGAGTTTCCCGAAGTTGACACGAAGGAGTGAAGTTAGCGACTTGGTCCTTACGAAAGGTAAACGAGAGACAGTGTATTGGCAAATTGAAGATTGGCTCACTTTCTGAGCTTTGATGAACAATTTATGTCCAAAAAATTGTGTTTATTGATTTTAAAAAGTCGGAAAATATATCGTAAACAGTTGTGTTTTTAACACCATGATGTTTTTGATTTTAAATTGGAAAATAAGAAAAAAATAATTAACTCGCCCAAAAATCGCTACTACCATAGGATGCCTTGTTGGGTTTTTGAAAAGCATTAGAGGTTTTGAGCCACCATGATTTAACTTACGGAGGTTCCAACCCCGATAACAGTTGTTGTGATAATGGAAACCAAGCACAACGACTGTTATGGGATCTTTACTATACTGTATTATCTTTATGTTACTATATTTTTCTCCTGGTATTGATGAAGATATTTCCCCAGATCATTATCAAAATGTTTATGTATGAGAGGCCATCCAAAGTTTATTCATGAATTAAATATTCATGCCTAAATGTGGCATAGTTTTTAGTGTCACATTTTTGGTGTCCAAATTGGTGGTAAAGCCCCTGTCCCACAATGCGAGTTTACCCAAGAGCTCTCCCGTATTTAAAAAAAAAAATCAAACGCATGGTACTTCATCACGAGTATTTTTTTTACTTTTGGACATTTTTCAGTGTTGAAAAAAACTTCACGAGTTGCCGCGTTTCCCGAGTACTTGCCGTTAGCATTACGAGCCGCTACGAGACATCCACGAGCTCTGACGTTCCCGCTACGTACATTCTACGTACTTACCACGAGTTTGATTTTTTTTTTAAATTCATGCATCATGGGGCAGGGGCTGAAAACAATGAAGATTTGTCTGTCATGAAAAAAGTTTTGACTTTCAGTCTTGAAGTTATCTAATTGATATCTATTACAAAACTAAGTGGGACCCGTTGGGTTCCAGCATCACACAGGAGGGCTGGTCCCCCAACGCAATATTCCACCTCTCCACCAATTCCAATGTTGGTGGCCAGTGGGGGGCGGCTTTCTGAAGCGCTAGTATGGGTGTTGTGCGCTGAAAGGACTGGTTTCCAGAGTGCTAGTATGGACATTGTGGGCCGAATGGATTCTTAGGCTAGCGGCTCAGTCACTCAAGCCTGGTGTGCTGGCAGCTCACTCACGGCTGATGGGCTCACGGTTGACTCATGGCTATTCTTTGAAATTTAATTTCAAGCAGGGTGCAAGGGCACCAAATTCAAGTGCAGTTTCATACCATTTCAAGCAGGGTGCAAGGCCACTAAAGACAGCGAGTCATGACCTCTCCCTCACTCATCTTGCAGAGACTGTGCCACACTCACACTTCCGGGTTTTATAGTCCCTCCCACCAGAAGGGAAGAGGCCTTCATCTCCTAGACTGTGGAACAGCATCCCTCTTCCCATCAGAACTGCCCCCTCCATCGACTTAAGTCGAGACTTAAAACTCATCTTTACTCTCAAGCCTTTCTTGATGTCCTCTGAGAGAGGGCTATATTTATGTATGTACTTAATCTATGAACCACTGTTGTATACTGTTAGTACCACCACCAATGTAAAGCATTTGGTCACCAAGAGTTGTTTTTTAAATGTGTTATAGAAATAAAAGTAACTTTATTTGAAAGTGACTTTGTGGCGTGATTGACAGGAGAGAGAATCTCAACATTTTTTAAACACTAATAACTCATTTTTCATCGATGGGAAAAATTCTCGGCACCTGATGAGTGGAGGGGGACTCTAAGTAAGATGGCCAAAAATCACGGCCGTACGTGGTAGCGTTTTCTCTAAAATCAACATAAGGCGCAAACAGGAAGTGGTCAAGATTAGACTTTTAATTATATAGAAGGCAAGGCAGCTCTAATTAGGTAAGGCAGTTCATTTTAGGACTTTCAAAACCAAAGGCAAGGCAGCACGCTTTAGCACTTTCAAAACCAAAGGCAAGGCAGCTCGCTTTAGCACTTTCAAAACCAAAGGCAACGCAGCTCTCTTTGGCACTTTCAAAACCAAAGGCAATGCAGCTTGCTTTAGCACTTTCAAACTAAAACACACTTTTGCATTTTCAAACTACATTTTCAAACCACATTGAGGGCACTGACAGATCAGTAAAACTACTCGATTTAGTAAACATGTGTTCAGTGTTATTCACAGCTCAGGCTGAGAATTGCGATCTCTCGCCCCCCCATCTTGCAGAGAACTTGGGCACCTCCATACTTCCAGGATTTATAGTCCCTCCGGACGGCGAGAGAATCTCAGCATTCTAAAAACACTAAACTCTTTTATTTTTAATCGATGGGGAAAATCCTCTTGTCCTGCGCAGCGGAGGGGGACTCTGAGTAAGATGGCCAAAAATCACAGCTGTAAGTGGCAGCGTTTTTTCTGAAATCAATATACAGAACAACAGAAAGTGGTCAAAATCAGACTTTTAGTAATATAGATTTATAAGGTTTCATATGAGGTTTTATAAGGTTTCACATAAGGTTTCTTCTGCAGTTGTATCGGCCTCTGGTGAGAC
Source organism: Raja brachyura (assembly GCA_963514005.1). The sequence continues at coordinate 42,729,048 of OY740782.1, forward strand.
CATATCTGGAGTATTGTGTACAGTTTTGGTCTCCTAATTTGGGGAAGGACATTCTTGTGATTGAGGCAGTGCAGCGTAGGTTCAGGAGATTGATCCCTGTGATGGACTGTCATATGCGGAAAGATTGAAAAGACTAGGCTTGTATTCACTGGAGAATAGAATGATGAGGGGGGATCTTATAGAAACATATACAATTATAAAAGGACTGGACAAGCTAGATGCAGGAAAAATATTCCCAATATGGGGCGAGTCCAGAACCAGGGGGCACAGTCTTAGAATAAAGGGGAGGTCATTTAATACTGAGGTGAGAAACTGTTTTACCCAGAGAGTTGTGAATTTATGGAATTCCCTGCCACAGAGGGCAGTGAAGGCCAAGTTACTAGATGGATTTAAGAGAGAGTTAGATAGAGCTCTAGGGGCTAGTGGGGTCAAGGGATATGGGGAGAAGGTAGGCACGGGTTATTGATAGGGGACGATCAGCCATGATCACAATTAATGGCGGTGCTGGCTCGAAGGGCCGAATGGCCTCCTGCACCTATTTTCTATGTTTCTATGATGGGCAAATTTTTGTTAAGAACAGTGTTTTGGTGTAAAAAAATAGAATAATAATCTTGTTCCACATAACCTCTCCAGCATTGTAAAACAACATATCAGTTCATTTTGAAATTACTTTGATTATCTGTGATTCTCGCTCGAGTTAGACATGCTTCTCCTTTTGCCTGTCAAATGTTCCTTATCAAATCGCTTCTGTGTTAATTTCGGTCTGTAACCTTTAATATATCTTTTAATTTTCATTCAATAAATATATCAATATTATTTGCCTGATCAAAATATGGAGCAGTTAAACATTTTTGTTAATTCTCCAGGTTTTGACTTGTTCCTAAATATCTAATCCTTGCAATGTTGCTTTTCAGATACATAACTTCAAACTGCAACTGAATTATTTTTGAGTTCTTCAAAGCATTGAAACTAAAGGCAGAGTTTTTTATGAAGCAGATGGATTTTGAAGCAGTTTCTCTGAACACACACATGCAAAGTATGTCAGATGTTAGAAATATCAAATAAAAGCAAAAACATTATGCTCAAGAAGTCTGGGAGGAAATATCATTATCTTAAAACATTAATTGTCCATAATCTGTATTCCTTGCAACTTTTTCAAAAGGTTAGAGGCAGTCAATGTCTTCAAAACCAATTAATTAATCCTAACTGAAAGGTTAATCTTTTGGGTCGGGGCCAGATGGAAGTGGTTGGGACTCTGGGTGGGTGGAGGTCTCAGAAATTGGAATTGAGGTCATTGGAGCAAGTTGAGGTTCAGCAGGGTGTTTGGGACAAAGGTCAGGTGCCTACAAGTCAAAGGCCTGAAGTCAGAGGTTGAATTTGGTGAGTCAGGGCCTTGCAATTGCTTGTTGAAACTGTGTTGGGAATGAACAAATGACTGATCAGTCTGAAGATGGGTTCCAACCTAAAACATCTGTCCATTCCGGCCACAGGTGCCTGAGTTTCTCCAGCACTTTGTTTTGTGCACCAATTGAAGTTTATTGTGCCTGCTGTTGGGGAGGGACTGTGTGTGTCAGTGGGTTGAGGGGTTGTTATAGTTGAGGAATGGAAGTGAAGGTTATTAAGCTGGGCGTCAGCAGTTGTATTTTGTGAGTTGGGCACCTGTGATTGTTGGGCGTAGAAGATAGAGGGGTGGGGTGAAAAAAAACTATGGTTAGGAGCTGGAGATCAAAATATGAATCGGTTTAATATTTGTATTACTTAGGTTTTGACTTGTTCCCAAATATCTCATCCTTGCAATGTTGCTTTTCAGATACATAAATTCAAACCAACTGAATTATTTTTGAGTTCTTCAAAGTATTGAAACTAAAGCCAAAGTTTGGCTTATGAAGCAGATGGATTTTGAAGCATCTTCTCTCAACACAGACAAGCAATAACAAAAATAACAAAGTTGGGTCCTGATCCAGTTAGGGAGGAAAGCTTTGTGTGTTGGGGGCCTATGATTAGAGCTTGGGCAGCAGGGGTGTCGGGCAGGCTTTCAGGGCCTGTGGGGGAGAGTGCAGTGAACCAAGTAATTAGGGATAGGCTGATCACAGGTGACAATGGTCATCTTTGGTGTTTTGGTTGGGAATAGTACCATGAAGGAGTCGGGCAGGGGCTGAAGGAGGGTCAGTGGGTAAATAAGTTAAAGGGGATCCACTCAACCTTGGGGTCCATTCCTGGGGCAAGAGCTTCATACGCAAGTCAAACAGCAGCAAAGCAAGAGGCTCTGTTGTTAAAATGTGTTTGAGTTTAGAGGTTCACAGTGGTTAATTGCAGGCCTGTTTCAGAATAATGGGACATGCTTCCATCTACCATTTCACAAGGAATAATATCTTTATGTGGGAGTGCAGCCAAACCAGAAACCTGGTTGATTCACCCATGTGCTTGGCCAGATGTCTAGATCAACACGGTTCAACCTGGAAACTGGAGTGATCACACCCCACTCTGGGAAACATTGATTTTCATATGCAAAGTGTTTTCTCGGCATGCAAAACGTAAATATACATTGTTAGCATGCATTAAAGTGCTCTTGTAAATTTCATTCATTGTTTATACCAGGCTAATTGGCTAATCCTTCAGTGTTCCTAGCCTTCCTTTATTGGCCCTAAATCCTATAATTATATTGTCCTCAGATGAAACTTCTGGATTTATGAGTCTCCTTTAAAAATAACATTTATTTGAAAATATTATTCACCAAATAGAATTATTTTAATTTCAGTCTTTTTTTTCGATATTCATGGGGTAAAATAATTGGATCTACAATTTGGATAATGTCTTAAATTGTTAATGTGGAGCACTTATTCAGTGCAGTGGAACCAATTTTCTTTTTTGTTTTGAAACTAGTTCTGATTTGGTTTGTGCTGCTTTAACACACATCGAAAAGCTTAATGCAATTGTCCATGTTGTGATTGATTATCGCCTAATCATTCATCACTCCAGGTGGAAAGTAAAATTAAATGAGGCAGGTGAGCAAGGAATATTGTGATTTAGACATTTTGCAACTGTTCGTTACAAGTAGTGCCATTATCCGGGGAGGTAATAATTTCAGGAAAAAAATCTTCTGCATTGATTTTCTTTGTTTTTTGTTCTTTGATCCACCACACCATTTCCCATGGGATTAATATGTGGCAGGACAAAGTGGACAAGTAATGAACATAGAGCAGGAACGGGTACTTCGGCCCACTATGTTTGCACTGAACACAATGCCAAGTTAAATTGTTCACATCTGTCTGTTCATGATCCATATCCCGCTATTCCCCACACTGTCATGTGCCTACCCAAAAGCCTCCTAAACACCTCTATTCTATCTGCCTCCACCAACACTCCTGGCAGTGCACTTCTGGCTGTCCGTGAAAGTTTAAAAACAAACTTGCCTTGCACATAATAGACAATAGGTGCAGGAGTAGGCCATTTGGCCCTTCAAGTCAGCACCGCCATTCAATGTGATCATGGCTGATCATCCACAATCAGTACCCCGTTCCTGCCTTCCCATATCCCCTGACTCCGCTATCTTTAAGAGCCCTATCTAGCTCTCTCTTGAAAGTATCCAGAGAACTGGCCTCCACCACTCTCTGAGGCAGAGAATTCCACAGACTCACAACTCTGTGTGAAAAAGTGTTTCCTCATCTCCATTCAAAATCGCTGACCCCTTATCCTTAAACTGTTGCCCCTGGTTCTGGACTCCCCAAACATCAGGAACATGTTTCCTGCCTCTAGCATGTCTACACCCTCAACAATCTTGTGTTTCAATAAGATCCCCTCTCATCCTTCTAAATTCCAAAGTATACAATCCCAGCTGCTCCATTCTCTCAACATATGACAGTCCCGCCATCCTGGGAATTAATCTTGTGTACCTACGCTGCACTCCCTCAATAGCAAGAATGTCCTTCGTCAAATTTGGAGACCAAAATTGCACGCAATACTCCAGGTGTGGTCTCACTAGGGCCTTGTACAACTGCAGGAGGACCTCTTTGTTCCTATACTCAACTCCTCTTGTTATGAAGGCCAATATGCCATTTGCTTTCTCCACTGCCTGCTGTACCTGCATGCTTACTTTCATTCGTGTTGTACTTCCCCGTTTCCCAACTTGACACTGTAATGTATTCCTACATATTCATGTATATGTTAATGAGTTTCTGTTCGATATAAGCAGGGAATGTTGGGTAATAAACCTCTCTCTCTCGTGATCCAGGCAACCTGCGTGTAAGTTGTTGTTCATTCTGCCGTCCGGAGTATAACAAAATTGGAGACGAGGATGGGATAGAGTTTGTGAACTCATCCTTTAAATACAGTGCAAGACTGTTTTGCAACATGCAGTATTGTTTAACATTTTCAACAGTAAATACGGAGTTGTGTCGCAATTGTTTGTGCGATGGGGCGCAGATCCTTCTGTGCAGGGGACTGTAGTTTAAAACAGCAGCTGGACAAATCGGCTATCTCTGTTGTGTCTACGTGGCAAGATGCCATCCTTGGGATTGTATAAGATTTTTTTTGTCGACTTCCTCAAGCCGAACAGCCTTTGTACAGCTAAGTTTTAGGTGAATTATTACACCAGAACAGACAGGAATTCGGGGTTTGTGAACTGACTATTTAAAAAAAAAAAAAAAAGAGGACGACACGGTGGCAGCGTCCACAAGCTACATGGTAAACAAGAGAGCTGTTCAGCTCCCATTTGGAGATAGCAAACATGTTTTTCATGGCAAACAACATAATGGAGATTCGAGGTGAAGGTGAGATAGTGACTAAAACAAATAAGGCCGTTTGCGAACGCATGAAAGCGATTCTGCTCACGGCGATCGGTCCTGAAGTGTACGGCACACTCTGGAATCTCCTTGCACCCATAAAGGCAAAAGACGTGCCATTCAATGACATTATGAAGAAGTTGGAGGAGTACTTCAACCCAATGCCTCTAGAAATTGTAAAAAAGCTGTAAATTTGGCACTAGAAACCAGAAGCAGAATGAGACGATCAATGAGTAAATTGTTGCCTCAAAACGCAACTTTGCACTGTAACTTTGGAACCTTTCTCAGATGCGCACTACGCAACAGATTTGTTTGTGGTCTAGTGGATGAACAAATTCAGTCCAAACTCATGAACACTCCAGATCAAAGAATGCTCGCGGGTTTCGTCCACCACGGACTGCAGTGGCCGTTTACAGTCACAAGGCAGTGCCAATGGCCAAACCAAGAGGCGCTAAACCAAAACCAAAGTATGGAGGGGAGCCGAGTTCAGCCAGTTGTTATCGTTGCAACGGTAATCGCTCATCCCAGTTTTGTCAGTTCAATATGGCCAAGTGCTATAACTGCCAGAAGAACGGCAGTATCACCTCAGCATGTCGGGCCAAACTCAAAACTGGAAACCAACAATCTGCGGGAAACAAGCGACAACACCAGAAAGGAGTTCATAACTTGGAGGTGAACCCAGATGGAAATGGACGGGGAGGAAATGGAGGGGTATGGTCTGAGTGCAGGTAGATGGGACTAGGGGAAAATAAATGGTCGGCACGGACTGGAAGGGCCGAGAAGGCCTGTTTCCATGCTGTAATTGTTATATGGTTATATGGAATGAACTTGCGTTGTACACCATTTATGCAACCAACATCGATAAGCCTACAACCAGCCAAGGCAAGGACTTTCGAACTAAACTCTTGATTAATGAACAGTTAATCAATATGTGTATTGACACGGCAGCAGATTGTTCAGTCATGAGCAAAGGCCTGTAGGAAACAAAGTTCCCACAGATACCATTGTTTGAGAATAAGATCAAGCTGAGAACCTACTCGGGCAAAGTTTTGGAGACGTGGACAAATGATCTGTAAAGGTCAGCATTATGGTCTGTCAGGAACACTGACCATCACAGTGGCCAGCTACTAAATAGCCAATCCTTTTCAAGGAGGGTTGGTTTGAGTAGAATAGAATTAGACTGGAACAACATTTTCAGCGTCGATTTGTCCAAATCACATCTTAAAAACGTCATAAGCAAACATGCAGAGATTTTTGCTGACAGTTACACAGGAATAACAGGGTACTCTGCACACATTCGACTTGAGCAAGATGTGAGACCTGTGTTTTGTCGACCAAGACCTGTACCATATGTACTAAAGCAACAAGTAGAGGAAGAACTCGACAGGTTAGAGCAGAATGGAGTACTCGTGAAGACAGACTAGAGTAACTGGGCAACGCCAATTGTGGCCGTACCCAAGGCCGACAACTGTTCGACTATGTGGTGAGGACAAAGTCACAATCAACCAAGCCGTTGATGACGAGCAATATCCGTTACCAACCTCACAAGATCTGTATGTAGAACTTAGCGGAGCAAGAGTCTTCACTAAACTAGATTTGTCACACGCCTATGCCCAACTCAATGTCGACAAGGAAAGCCGGCAGTACTTGACTATCAACACACATAAGGGCTTGTATTCATATACAAAGCTGCCCTATGGTGTGAAATCTTCCCCCAAAAATTTCCAGTCTGTCATGGACAAAATGCTACAAGGCATTACACACTGTGTGTACAACCAGGATGACCTACTGATATACTGAGGGCATGGTAGAACATCTGGAAATCCTCAAGCAAGTTCTCACACGACTGAACTAACACAATGTCAAACTGCGACAAAGTAAATGTGCATTTGCGCTGTCAGAGGTGGTCTACCTTGGACTCAAAGTAGACGCCAACGGACTTCGCCCTGTGAAGGCGAAGGTTGAAGCAATAGTGAAAGCTCTAAAACCCAACAATGTGTCGGAGCTACGATCATTCCTTGGGTGGTGCAGTTCTATGCACGATTCTTTCCAGATTCAGCAACTGTGCTAAAGCCACCACATCATCTGCTATAAAAAGATGTGAAATGGACGTGGGGAAAGGAACTGCAACGTGCATATGACATTTGCAAGGAAAACGTGACGAGTGACAAACTCCTTGTTCACAATGATACGAAATGCGAGATGAAACTTGCTTGTGATGCTTCAAGTTATGATATAGGTGCAGTGATCTCCCATGTAATGAATGACGGACAGGAAAAGCCTATTGCTGTGGCATCACCGAGTAAACGCAATTATGCACAGATAGAAAAAGAAGCACTTGGCATCATGTTCAGAATCAAGAAATTCCATCAAATTACTCACGGCAGACCATTCACCCTAGTGACTGATCACAAACCACTACCAGTGATTCTTGGTCCCAAGTCAGCTATACCTTCCAAGGATGCAGCGCTGGGCAATTTTGCTGTCCCAGTATGACTACAAGGTGGAGTACAGAAGCTCCAAGTGCAACGCAGATGCGTTGTCCCGGTTGCCCCATGAGAAAGAACTTTGACGTGGGAAGTGAGACATCGAATCACTGGTGAGCAAATGTAGCATCTGCCAAAACTGCAGGAGTAAACCACCAAAAACACCAGTGCAACCCTGGTCATGGCCAAGTAAACTTTTTCAGAGAGTTTGTGTAGACTTTTGTGAAAAGGATAATGATCACTTTCTGGTACTAGTAGATTGTCATTCCAAATGAATTGAGGTTAAGCATATGGGGTCAAGCACTACTACTGAGTGTACCATAGATGAATCGAGATCAATTTTTGCATGCATGGTTTACCGGAAGAACTTGTTTCTGATAACGGGCCTCTGTTTCGTTCAGAACGGTTCAAAGTGTTCGTGCAGCGGAATGGTGTAAAACTTGTTTCCCCCATACCATCCAGCCTCCAACGGGGCGGTGGAAAGGTCTGTTAGAATTGTCTAAGATTCTCTGAAGAAACAAGTTTTGCAGGGTAGTTCAAAGCTCAACATGAAACATCGTTTGGCTAGTTGCTTGCTGAAGCACCGGACCACACAACAATAGGTTACACCTGCAGAACTGTTGATGAAGAGATGGCTAAGAATACGCCTGTCTAGTTCAACCCAATTTGGCCTTGAGAGTTGAGTAAAAACAGTTAAGTCAAAAACGCCATTTTGACTCTCACAAAAAGAAGAGGTACTTCAAGTCAGATGAGCAGTTTTGTGTTCTCATTCCTCCCAACAAGTCCAGTCGAGACAAATGGGAATGTTGGGAAAATAATGGAGATGTGTGGAACAAAAAGATACTTAGTTGAAGTTGGAGATAGGGTCAAAAGGGTAATGTTGATCAAATGATTCCAGCCAAAGATGAAGCAAAAACTGAGCATGAAGTCCTAATCCCTGAGTTTTTATCTGAAAGTGAGTTGGAAGAAACCACTGTGATTGAAACACAAAGTTCAGTTGGTACAGACAAAGAAACGGAGTCCTCTGGTCAAAGTCAGGGTACTAAAACAGAGCCAAACAAGCCAACAGTTGAGTCAACACCTAAACCTGTTACACCTGTTACTGTTAGATGATCAGGCAGGATCCGTAAACCAGTAGTCAGGTTAGCAACAGGTAGTAAGTTAAGCAACTCATTGTATAAGTAAAACAAAAATGTGTAGATATGTAAAATAAATATAATGTGTATCATTTAAGATTTCATAAATACTAGTTTAAATAAAGTATCACAACAAAATTGTAACTGAGTACTTAGATTTAATACTTAAAAAAAGGAGAGCAGTGTAATGTATTCATACATATTCATGCATATGTTAATGAGTTGGTGTTCGCTATAAGCAGGGAATGTTGGATAATAAACCTCTCATATGATCCAGGCAACCTGAGTGTAATTTGTTATTCATTCTGCCATCTGGAATATAACAGACATCATTTAGATAATAATCTGCCTTCCTGTTTTTGCAACCAAAGTGGATAACCTCACATTTATCCACATTAAACTGCATCTGCCATTCATCTGCCCACTCACCCAATATGTCACCCTGCATTCTCACAGCATCCTCACAGTTCACACTGCCACCCAGCTTTGTGTCATCAGCAAATGTGATAATGTTACTTTGAATCCCTTCATCTAAATCATTGATGTATATTGTAAATAGCTGCCGTCCCAGCACCGAGCCTTGTGGTACCCCACTAGGCACTGCCTGCCATTCTGAAAGGGACCCGTTAATCCCTACTGTTTGTTTCCTGTCTGCCAACCAATTTTCTATCTGTGTCAGCACTCTACCCCCAATACCATGTGCCCTAATTTTGCCCATTAATCTCCTATGTGATCATAGATTAGTCAAGCATGATTTCCCCTTCGTAAATCCATGCTGACTCGGACAGATCCTGTTACTGCCATCCAAATGTGCCGCTATTTCATCTTTTATGGTTCACTCCAAATGGTCTATAATTCCATTCCATTTACCCACCATCCTCTGGGGAGGGTTGGAATTTGCCCCTCTGGTTCCTATTAAATCATTTACCCTCATGTCCTCTGGTTTTCTAGTTCCTTCATGTTCCTGCCTCCATCACCTCTTCTGACAGCTCGAACCAGATGCATCTACTCTTAATGTGAAAAATTTGCCCCAAGGATCGCCATCAAACATAATTCCTCTCACTTTAAAAATATACACTCTTGAGATTTAGACACCTCTACTATGGGTAGCAATGTTACAAAATTTTGAGATTTTAAAAATCAAGTCTGCAATTTATCCCATCATAAAGCATAAAAATAAGTTTAATTTGACACCTAATTCACTTTCATATCTTCAGTATTAAAAAAGTTAGGGCCATTTTCGTACTCGGAAATTAGCAACTTGCTTCCTATTGCTTTTCTATTGACTTGTCACAAAAGTTGTGATCGAGAACAGTCAAAAGCCCATAACTTCCTTAAAAATTAAGAGAACTTAAAGAAATTTTCAGTTATTCTAGATTGAAGTATTCTGAAACAAACTTACTTGGATGACCTGAAATTAAAGCATATAATTAGTTACCCAATTGTAGTCAATTACAAAATTCAATTACTAGATCTAAACATCTATCCATTTCTTAAGGGAAAAAAAAAAAATTTTAAGCCTAAGTGTCCAATTATCAGTCACACAATAATTCACAATAAAACATGATTTTAAAATCTAATTGTCATTAATTTATAGGCCAAATTGAGGGAATTCAGTGTTTAATGCCTGTAAATTAATGGGCATTTTAAACAGCTTGCGAGTGGGATTTTCTGGAACTCTCCCAACCTGTCCAAATCCTTACTTTGCAGATGTTCCGTTCTCCCAGTCTCCAGATGTATTTTTCAACGTTTCAATAACATGAACCAACAAAAGTAGCAAAACAATGTATGTATAAATTATAGGAGCTGTATATTCCCTCTTGTTACATTCATTCTTCTACATACCACTTAGAAATAGAATATTAAGAGGTGTCTAGGAATCAAGCATAAAAAAGATATCCAAACATCAAATGGACTTCGCAAGCTGCATCCAACTAAACCCAAATCTGTACCCTTAAAGTTCCATTGGCCTACATGTTCGCAAAGGATAAATGATAGACTCTGGACCACAATGAAGGGTCTCCAACTAAACTATGGCTAAAAAAGCACACCAACACTACTTCCCCAGAATATTCAGAAAATTTCACGTCTCCAACAACTCCTCCCAATTTCTTCAGATGCACCATAGAAAGCATCCTATCCAAACACTTCACAGCTTGATATGGCAACTGCTCCATCAAAATTGCAAGAAATTTGTAGACAGTTGCATTTAGCGCAGACAATTATACATATCAGCCATCTCCCATCCCTCTTGAAATTGGTGCAAGAAAGTATCACTTTTTTATAGCTTTCAAAGCTCCACAGGTGCAATTATTTGAGCATTATACATCTGAAGTCACGGTACCAAGATGGGTATTATAATTGTGCAAGTGTTATTTACACAAAGCTAATTCCAAAAACTCCCTTCATCTGATTGCCAAATTAAAATGAATATCTTCCCTTCAGAGATATTTGTAATATAACAAAATTAAAGATTAAACTTCATCAAAGAACATGTAATAATTCTTCCAGAACTCCTAAAACACATCGATTTCATTTAAATAATACATGCCCCATTGTGATGGCCAATGTTCTTGTAAGACTCAGTTTTTATCCGTGATCTAATTATTTAGTTCAGGAAGGTGCCCAGGAGCTTTATATCAAAATTGCAATCGGCAGTCAAAAGCATCTTGAAAAAGTGGCCATTGAAAAAGTATTACAATGTTTGTTTAGACTTATCCAATCTTACTAATTAATGGAATAATACTTTCATCAAAAAAGGAAACCATTTTAGGGACACTTGCCTCACTTTCTGGGCGAGTCATCAACCAGAGTAAGAAGAGGAAAAGAGAGCTAAAATTCACTCAGCCTGAGATTGCCAAGGCTAAATAAGAGTGGTTAATGGAGAAGCAAGGAACTGCAGATGTTAGTTTACAAAAAAAAGACAGTGCTGGAGTAACAACAGGTCAGGCAGCATTTCTGCAGAAAACGTATGGATGGCGTCTCAGATCAGGGCCCTTCAAACTGATTGTGGTGGGGATAAGAAAGCTGCACAACAGGAGGGGCAAAACAAAGGCTAGTGATTAATTGGTAGATACAGGTGAGGGGGAGAATTGGACAAATGGCAGAGATGAATAGACAAAAGGAAGGAATATTGGTTGGAGGGGAGGGGAGAAGTGGGTGCATGTCCAGGTGGGGCACAGGGAAGAAGGGTGAGGGCTTTTTTTAGTTAATTATCTAAACTTGGAGAATGCAATGTTCATACTGTTAGGTTATCGGCTACCGAAGTAGAATACGAGGTGCTATTCCTCCAATTTGAAAGTGGCCTCACTCTGGCAATGGAAGAGGCCCAAGACCGAAAGGTCAACATGAGAATGGGAAGGAGAGTTAAATGGTTAGAAACCAGAAAATCTAGTAGGCATAGGCGGACCGAGCACAAGTGTTCGGCAAAATGGTCACTGAGTCCACGCGAGTCTAAGTTGTTTCCTACAACTTAGTCTTTCAATCCTACCCAATGTCTCAAAGTTAAATTAGGGTCCTCTAAATTCCTTAGAAGCTTCTCTTCCTAACTCGTTCCCTCAGTGAAGATTTGCCAGTTCTTTGCTTCCCATCTTGGCTCAGACACTTTAAATTTAGTTAACAATTAGTCTGCCCAATTAATTATTGTCTCAATTCTGTCGATATCTTTCTTGTAGTATGGCAAACAGAACAACTGGCATGCACAACACCCCTGAAGAGACCTTATCAGTATTACTGCCGAATAGTAGATCCTTAAACAGTCCAGTGAATCCTTGGAACATTTTGCACTGCAGGCAGTTATATGAACGTAAACTGTTGTTGAACTGACCAAACATTCACACCTTCCAATCTCATTCCAAAATGTGCTTTGGGGATTCATTGAATAGTGGTGCTGTTTGCCTCTGCAACCAATTTATTTCCTTGCACATGTCCATACAAAATGCATTTTTTTCAATCCTCACTTCAACTTTCCGTAGTGTGCATGCACTTTGCTTGAATGTTATTAATTGAATCTCAAGAAATTTGCCTCGCTATTGACAGAAACATGCCGTGGCGTGGAGCACTTTTCTTGGCTGCATACTCCACAGCGCTCCCTGGATATGGATAAGAAGTCAGAGGCAAAAGAGACGGTGATTAGGGAGTGGAATATGGACAAAGGGGGCCGTCAACCAATGCAATGTCAGAGAGATAATGTTGCAGTATCCAAAGAAGAGAGGAATTGACCAATGGATTTCAGTGCAGCAGACCAAAAAGGTTAGATTAAAAATATAAACACAAGAATGGGCACTCAAAACAGAAAGAGGAGAAGTGAAAGGTTAACTAAGGGGGGACAGGGGGGGGGGGGTAATGACAAGGGCAGACAGGCATGGTAATAAATACTTTAAAATGGATTTACGGTTATTGATACTCCAGGTGATTAATTGATGGTTAAGAAATATCCATCACAAGCAATTTCTAGTAGCTTATATAATTTGGAATGCTACCTAATTTTCAGACAAAGGAGGAAGCTTGGGAGAACTTATTCGTGGTAAACAAAAGGGTTGTAGCTCCCCCGAGGAATTTTGTGATGAACACATCACTTTGAATTCCTCTGTGGGCTCTTTTAATGTGTTTGTTCATTCATTTAAATTAAGTTTAATGAATGTTAAAAGAGTATATGATACAAATGCAGATATTGTCACATTAGTTCCACGGTGCTCATTCTTATTTTGAACATTAAAATCAATAGACCACACCCCAAAGAACATAAGTGAAATAAAATCAAAATAGAACATATTTGATACTATCGACAAATTAAGTGTAAGGGTGCTTAAGGCTGCTCTTCCCTTCATAATGCTATTCAGCAATAAATTGTATCTTTTTGTAAGCTTCAATGAGTTGTAATATGGCACATATGAAACTTTTACTATTTTCTTTCAGCCCCAATCAAACTATCCCTGACTTCTGCTCCTCCATCCAGCACCATTATTGCTTCATGGCACTATTTGCTCGAATGAAATCAGTAGACCAACAATCGTTATGGTCATTGCTCACAAACCCATTATTGTTTCAGTGCCATGGTTTTCATAAAGGAGTTAAATGAAAATTCAGAGCCATTTAGAAATTTCATTCCCATCTAGAAAGAGGCATGTTTAAGTGCAGAGCAAGAGAGGGAAGTCTTCTCTGCATCTCAAAGGTTATAAATGTGTCACTGGCAAGACCAACTCGAATTGTCATTGAGAAGATGTGGTGGTGTAACACCTTGAACCAGAGGTCTAGAATGCCAGCATTGACACCCAGTGATGAAGGCACTATAATATCTTCTGTTGCACAAGTGCATGGCTTCACAAAAATGTTGACGGTGGTGGCATTGTGATAGTCTGCTGCTCTTGTTCTTCTTTGTAGCAGGATAAGGACTGCTGTTGAAAATGCCTTGAGATAATATAAACTGTAGCTATGATTGGTGAAAGGAATGATTAATCTGTGAGGTGAACAGAGCTCTAATGCTACAGGTACTATTGTTCTGAATGGCATCAAGTTCCTTGATTTATGTGTGGACTGCACGCATTGGTACAAGACTACTGCACCATGTCAGAGAAGGACCTCAAGGATGACGGAAAAAATAAGGAGTCGCCCATTTAAGACAGAGATGAAGAGGCACAACTTCTCTCAGAGGTCATGGATCTTTTGACAGTCTCAGTGAGTTGTGGAGGCTAACTTAATGAATAGATTCAAAGCTAGGATTGATAAATCATGAATGCAAGAGATTCGAGTGTGATGGGAAATAGCCAGGAAAGTAGAGTCAGCATCAGATCAGTCATCATTTTGTTGGTTGGAAGAGCAAAACCCAAGGGGGAACACTGCGTACTATTTATCTTACTTCTTTTATTCTTTTGGTTTTCTGTAAAGGATTTGAGGTGTCAAAAAGTGAGGCACATATCTCTGAGCTTTTCTTTGAGCAGCAGTAATCATAATCTGAAGAGCTTGGATTTAGTGAATTCCCCCATTTCTCACCTTTATAATGAATAACATTTTATCAGAATATCTGATGTTAATCAGGCCAAGTCACTGCCATGAAAAACTTTAAGGCAAGCCTTGGAGAATGATGCCCTGTGGAGAAAACAAAATTCCCATCAAAAATTACAACCATCTTCCTTTGTCCTCAGCATGATTCCATCCTGAGAGAATGTTCCTCTGATTCTGTTTGGCTTCAGTTATTCCTTAATGCTACCTTCTATTGACACTGCCTTGATATCAAAGGCAGACAGACGCAACTTGATTTTGGAATTTCAGTCTTTGGTTTACATCTCTAGTCTATCATTGTCATGTGTGCCAAGGTGTAATGAAAAAGTTAAAAGGGGTTCAATGCAGAATTTCCTCAGGAAAATCCAAATTGAGCATCGAGCCTGGTAGAGCTATTGTCAACGCCTTCAATTACATTGATAATTGACCAGTAGGGAAATATTTAACTGCATTTCAATTTATCCTGCTTCCTACAAACAGAACACACATGGCCAAATTAGCATTTTGATAGGTGGATACCAACATCACAGTTACACTGGAACATCGTGCCTCTCGGCCTGGCTGTTCTGCAGTGCACATCTTCAACACCAGGTCAGAGGTTGTCTGGTCACAACATTTTTGCTGCATTTTGTCATGTTCTATCAGCCATTTCTTGATATTAGGTGGAGTGCATTGAATTGGCAGAAAAATAAGCTATGTAACTATAGGGATTTCAGAAATCAATGACCTTGGGTTGAAATTTGGTTGCAAATGGTTCATGCAAGAAAATAATGTATTTTTCTCATTAACACTTGGACATTGCTGCCACGGCCAACATTTATTACCCATTTCTAATCATTCATGACCTGTGGAAGCAGAATTAACCAGACTGGAATCACAAAAGGCAGACTGGGAATATGATGGATTTCTTTCCCTGAAGACTAATGGTTCCACAGATTTTTACAACAAAATATTTTCACATTCACTATTGATGATATACAATGTTATTGCACATTATCTCCAACTTGATTTTTCAGTCACCTGTTGTCATGGCGAGATTTGAACCCAAATATTCAGATGGACAGTTCACATTTTTACTTCCACTACATTACTCTACACATTCAGACATGGAATGATCACTAATACACAAAGGAAGAAATAATCTATGCAAGGAAAGTTAACAGAATGTATCCAACATCAGTTAACAGAAGGTGGGAGAGCAGACGAGGATAGCTGATGTGCTTCTATTTAGGAAGGGCAGCAAGAATAAACCAGGGCACTGCAGGCCAAATAATTACTCCATCACCAACCAGAGAGCAGTTCTGACCTACCATCTACCTCATTGCAGACCTTCAGATTATCTTATTCTGCAAAAAAAGGATTTGGACAGGTTGGGAGAGTGGGCAGAGTTCCTGGTTTCTCTACACTACCTGCTCCACCCCCTATCTTCGTATCATCTGCAAACTTGGCCACAAAACCTTGTGGAACTCTACTATTCACTGGAAGCCCCCTTTATTGCCACTCTTTGCCTTATGCCATTCAGCTAACCTGCTATCCATGCTCATATCTTCCCTTTGATACCATGGGCTTTCATCTTCCTTAGCAGCCTCACGTGCTGTACCTTATCAAAGGCTTTCAGAAAATCTAGGTAAATAACAGCCACTGACTCTCCTTTGTCTGCCCTGCTATTTACTTCCTCAAAAAATTCCAACAGATCCGTCAGGCAAGGTCTCTCCTTCACAAAACCATGGCCAATTTTATCATGAACATCCCAAGTACTCAGAAACCTCATCCTTTGTAATGGACTCGAAAATCTTACCAACCACTGAAGTCAGGCTAACCGGCCTATAATTCCTCTCTACTGCTTTGAATTTTACTTCAGATTTATTGGCTGCAGATGGTACCTGCTCATGTGCACAAAATGGCAGGTTCTAAATATTGTTGATATTATTTTAAAACAAATTTTACTTTTTGTATTAGAAACGATGCATAATGTATTTCCTTGTATCTCCATGTATCTCTAGATGCTTTCTTTGCTCTATGGAAAGGATAATGTTCTGCGTTTCAATGGTTTATGGTGTGTAATTGCAACAAATCTTTTATAAATAATTGTTTAAGATAAGAAAAATCTGGTCTTTACAAAACATTGTTAATAGCTGCCTGTGCCATTTGTTTTTCATTTATGTTTGTTTTCAGACAATGGTAAGTCGCCTGGTACTCCAAAAAGAGTATTGGACTAAAAATATGTTTTTTCGGATCACTATGAAGTCTCTAATCACCATGTGAGGGGGCACGAGTGATTACGTTTATTTCAGATGGACCTTTGCAACATTAGCAGGTGGCCAGAAATAATACAGAAGAAAATTCTAACTTGACTAGAACCGGAAAAGTTACTGTAAGTGTTCTGGGAGTAACACATGGTATTTTCGGCATTTCAGCTGAACACATTCCTGTTGCTTTTATGATTTATGTGTTTATCCTCTCCTATGTCAAATCCTGAAGACTAATAGTTAAATCAACTATTTAAAAAAAAAAAAAAATTCTCTATGTTTATCTAATGTCCTCTTGCATGTGTTAATTCTAGGGGCGCCAGCAGCTACGTGTGGTGGTGTTTTTATCTTTCTAATCAACGGGTTAGTAAGTTTCATATATATTTGGTTTGTCCTGTTAATACATTTGTGGTTTTCATTTTAACCTTGCCATGATCTTTAAATTATCGCTATCAACCTCTTTCATATTTATAACAACGTAGAAAAGCAGTCCAGTCTCTTAATCTTTCCTGTTGGGATAACTGCACTCGGACACTATGTGTTATTCATATTTGCCCTGCTCTAACACTTCCTTTGCTGGACACGTTCAGTGCAAGGTTAACATAACTGGCATTTGGATTTTGGTTTACGTTTTTATGGTTTGTTTTACCTGTACTTCCTGGGAGTGTAATTAACATTTATGCTGGATAGGCATTGTGATAGATATGTTGCATTTCATCCAACAAAGAGGTGCCTCCCAACCTTGGAGACATCTCTGGTCCTTGGAGCATGTCTAAGAGAGAGCGCTACCTCTGAGCTGCTAAGAAAAATGGCTTTTCATCTTTCTCTTAAAATGTTTGCTCCATCAGATCTGTCCTTTGCAATACGGTGAGATTATGCAGACTTGGCAAATCACTGCCAAATTTTGATTCCTAGATAACAGGCTGTAATGGATAATCATAGTATTCATGTTTCTACGGGGCAAATGCTGGCAAACATTTGCTTGGAAGTGTACCTATCATGCTGTCAGGCCTCCATTTGCATAGAGTGAAGAGACAGGGACTTTGCTGAGCTTGACTTCGAACAATTTTTCATCCCAAGCAGTTTTGATTTGCTGAAAAACCAAAACGAGGGGAAGAATCCTGGGCTATTCTACTAACAACTGCATACTCATTAATAATCTCAATTGATCAGAATTTAGTTTAGAGATGCAGCGCGGAAACAGGCCCATCAGCCCACCGAGATCGTACTGACCTGCGATTCCCACACATTAACACTTTCATACACAATAGGAGCAATTTTTACATTACCAAGCCAATTTACCTACGTGTCTCTGGAGTGAGGGAGGAAACCAAAGATCTCCAAGCAAACCCACACAGTCACGGGGAGAACGTACAAACTGCACAGACAGCATCCGTAGCCGGTATTGAACCCGGGTCTCCGGCGCTTGTAAGGCAACAGCTCTTCAGCTGTGCCACCCTCACTGGTCAATACAGCATGGGAGCGCCTGAATTACAAGATGCAGCATAGCAATGGCCCTTTGGTCCACTGGATCCAAGCCAATCATCGGTCACCCGTTCCCACTAGTTCTGTTACCCACTTTCGCACCCTCTCCCTACACATTTAGCAATTTACATAGGGCAATTAGACGAAAAGCGTGTAGGCCTGGGGGATGTGGAAATAAACCAGTCACAGGGAGAACATGCACTTTCCATAAAGACGGCACCCGAGGTCAGGATCAATCCCAGGTCTCCGGCACTGTATGGCAGTAGCTCTACCAACTGAAGCAAAAAGGCTGCACCAAACACAAAGGAATAAAGCTTCCAACACAAATCAGAGAAAATAAAATAATTACAGATGCTGGTAACCTGAGATAGAAACAAAAAATATACGTCAAAACAGGTCAGGAAATGGCACAGTGGTGACACCGCCTCTGACATTAAAGTTATGCCTGCTTATCTTTGACATTTCCTCCCTGGGAAAGGTCTTAGCTTTGTGTGAGGAAAAAGTGTCACAAATTTGAGTGTATTGAAGAGGTGACCATTAGGATTAATGAAGGCAGGGCAGTCGACATTGCCTGATGTTCTGCATTCTGATAAATGGACCCTACCAGAAATGTCGCCTGTCTGTTTCTTCAGATGCTGTTTGGCCATCTGAGTTCCTTGAGCATTTAGTTTTCTGTCTCTTCTGTCTCTCTTGTTGACAAGGACTTTAGCAAGGCTCTTCCAAGGTTCCGCATGGGACATTGGTTTGAAAAGTGAGATCACATGGTTACAGGGTGAGTTAGCCAATTGGCTAGGAGGAAAGCGTCCGGTGGTAATGGAGTGATTGCTGACCACATCAAAACCCCTTCCCTTTACCACACTAACCCTTCTGTCCTGGGCTGCCTCCATTGTCAGCATGAGGACACACACAATTGGTGGAACGCAACCCAACGGTATGAACATTGAATCTTTCAACTTTAGGTGACTTCTACAAACACCCCCCCCCCCCCCCCCCCCCACCCCACAACACCTCTATCTGAACACCACTCCCCCCCCCCCCCCTCCCCCCCCCACTAAAGGTTTGTTATTTAGCTTCACAGATCGTAACTCTTCAGCTCGTACCTTTTCTATCCAACAATCTGCCTATCAGGGAACCCCCTCACCTGAGGTCATCTGCTTCCAGCCTTGATTTGTCCTGCCTTTTTTGCACGTCCAGATTTTTTCCCTACAATCCCTGCAATGACAAGAGTCGAGTGTTTTATTGTAATTTGTCCTGGATGGGACAATGACATTCTTACTTGCTGCAGCACAACAGAATATGTGAAGGTGGACAAAAATGCTGGAGAAACTCAGCAGGTGAGGCAGCATCTATGGAATAGGTGACATCTCGGGTGACACCCTTATTCAGATTGAAGTCTATCTTCAATTTTTCCAGCATCTGCAGTTCTTTCTTAAACAGAATATGTGAACATGTAAACATGGTACATAACAGGGGAAGATTAAAAAAAATCAATAAATAACAAATGTAGTGCAATAACACCAAGCTGTAGTCTATAAACGGCAGCCTGACATAATTGTTTTTATTGTCCAAGTTGTCCAACGCGGAGTGGAGAGCCAGTGAAATTGCATCCTCCATTGACCTGTTGTGGCAGTATGCGAACTGTTGTGGGTCGAGGTTCTTTTCGAGGTAGGAGTTGATGTGCGCCATAACCAACCTCTCAAAGCACTTCATCACCACAGACGTTAGTGCCACTGGTCGATAGTTATTGAGGCACGTCACCTTACTCTTCTTGGGCACTGGTATTATTGATGCCCTCTTAAAGCAGGTGGAAACCACAGACCTCAGAAGTGAGAGGTTGAAAATGTCCGCAAAAACTGTCAGGGTGAATGGGGGCTCGGGAAGGCACATCAGTTTTCTCTCTATCGAATCGTGCGTAGAACGCATTGAGCTTGTCAGTGAGTGATGCTTTGCTGCTTTTTGAGCTGCCTCCTGCTTTCGCCTTTTAGGAGGTGATGGCATTCAAGCTCTGCCACAGTTGCCGAATATCCGTCTCATCCTCCAGCTTGGAGCAGAAGTCCCTTTTGGCATTTTTGATGACCTTACAAAAGTCGTATCTGGACTTCTTATAGACCTCTACATCGCCAGACCTGAATGCCCAGCATCTGGTCTTCAGAAGAATGCGGATCTCATGGTTCAACCAAGGCTTCTGGTTAGGAAACACTCAGAAGGTTTTTGTTGGAATACAGTCCTCCACACATTTCCTTATGAAGTCTGTAACCACTGTGGCGTATTCATTCAGGTCCGAATCCCTGAACATTGCCCAGTCTACAGACTCCAAGCAGTCCTGGAGTTCTTCCTCTGTCTCCCCCGACCAGCTCTGTACAGTCCTCACCTCTGGGAGTGCTTTCTTCAGTTGCTGCCTGCATGCAGGAAGAAGCAGCACCGCTGAATGGTAGGATTTTCCGAGGTGAGGGATTGAGCGATAGGCATTTTTGATGGTCGTGTAGCAGTGGTCGAGGATGTTTGGTCCTCTGGTGCTGCAGGAAACTTGTTGGTGGAAGTTGGGGAGCGATTTCCTCAGGTAGGCTTTATTGAAGTCCCCGACAATGGTGGTAAATGCCTCGGGGTAAGCCGTCTGGTGCTTGTTGACCATGGCGTGCAGCTCCTCCAGTGCCATACGGACGTCTGCCTGGGGTGGGATGTAGACCGCGGTCAGGGTGATGGAGGGGAATTCTCTTGGTAGGTAGAAGGGACGGCACCTCACTACCAGATGTTCGAGGTGCGGAGAGCAGGAGTTACATAGGACTGCCACATCTAAGCACCACGCAGAGTTGACCATGAGACAGAAGCCCCCTCCTCTCCGTTTCCGGCTGGACAGATGAGTCTGGGGAGCTGGAGGTGAGCCATGCCTCTGTGAAACAGAACAGAGCATTCCCTCAGCTCCCTTTGGTAAAGCAGCCTTGACCTTAGATCCTCCACTTTATCTTCAAGGGATTGTACATTGACTGGTAGGATGGTAGGGAGAGGGGGTCGAAGCCCCTGTGCTTCAGTCTGTCGTGAAGTCCTGCCCGACAACCATGTTTCTGGACTCTATGGAGGCCTCCCTGTTGTTTCCAGCTTACTGTACCTGCTGTTTCTGCGAGCCTGCGCTGGGACGAGGATTCCCTTACAGTTGGCAGCTCCAGCTCCGTTGCAATCAGGGGTTCCCACACAGTTGGCAGTTCCAGCTCCGTTGGGATCGGCGGGGTTCCCTCACAGTTGGCAACTCCAGCTCCGTTCCTACTGGGAGATCGGCTCCGGAGGTCTCCCCGGTGTCTCCAGGTACAGTACCTGTGATCCTCAGCCAGGTCGGGTATTCTCCAGCAATCGAGGGATTGCTTACAGTCAGCAGCTCGGGAGATCACAATATCGCTAGTGCTGTTAGATGCACTAGCAGCTTGTCCGTTACAGTGCTGATTTCTGCCATTTCTTTGATCCGGGTAAGCTGTAAAAAAACTGTATTTTCTGTTCTGTTGCGCTGCTGGCAAAATGTCGCCACAGGCAGGCGCCATTTTACGCTGACACGAAACCACACCTATCCATTTTCTCCAAAAATGCAGCCTGATCCGCATTTTGCATTTTGTGTCAACCCCAGCATTTTGTGTTTATCTGCAGTGGGAATGGAAGGTTCTTTTTCAGTTTAAAGACCATGACTGATGGTGTTGCACAGTTTTCAGTGTTGAGTCCCCTACTGTTTTGCACATGTTTTAACATTTGGATGAGAATGCGGGTGGCATGTAAGTTTTGGTATTTAATTTTTTTTTTAAATGCCCATATTGACATAGTGCTTGAATTACCACGCTTGCTGTGATTTTTAAGAAAATAAATCCTCTGCTTTATTACATTTTTCATAGTTTTTAGAATATTGAATATTGGAAATTTTCAGAAACATTTAGAGTTTCTGACAGTCCTGCCAACCGAACTCTGCCACCGCCCAGGATCCCATTCAGACTACAGGATGCTTTGGAGCAACAAGGTTGCTTCTTTGATTAAATGTGTTTTGGCGAGAAGTGAAAGTGGTGGCAAACCCATTGCAATGAGATCCAAGTTGACATTGCCTTCAGTTCTTGATTCAGAACACAATGGGTCGTACAGTGATACAGTTGCTGTCTTACAGCGCCAGGCACTCTGGTTCGATCCTGACTACGGAGTTTGTACGTTCTCCCCGTGACCTGCATAGGTTTTCTCTGGAAATCAAGTTTTCTCCCACACAAGGTGTACTGGTTTGTAGGTTAATTGGCTTAGTATAATTGTAAATTGTCTCCAGGGTGTGTTAGTGTTAGTTTGCGGGGATGGCTGGCTGGCGTGGACTTGGGACAAAGTGACTGTTTCCATGTGTATCTAAACTAAACGAAGCAAGGGGAACATCAATCTCGTGAAGCAATACAGAGAAGAGTTTTAAATTTTTAAGGATCAATTAAAAAAACAAATCTGATATAAGGCAATCTGATGACTGATGTCAAGCACTTGCACGAAGTGCTTTCCAGTCTGATATTTACAGTGCCCACTATAATGTTTGGGACAGACCTGTATCTATTTGCGTCTGTACTCCACAATTTGAAATTAATGTGGTTAAAGTGCACATTGCAATTTTTATACATTTTGCTTTCACCATGTAAAAGTTACAGCTGTGTTTATGCATAGTCCCCCCCCGTTTCAGGGCACCATAATGTTTGGGGCACATGGCTTCACATGTCTTTGTAATTGCTCAGGTGTGTTTAATTGCCTCCTTAATACAGGTATGAGAGGGCTCTCAACACCTAGTCTTTCCTCCAGTTTTTCCATCACCTTTGGAAACATTTATTGCTGTATCAACATGAGGACCAAAGTTGTGCCATTGAAAGTCAGAGAAGCCATTATGCTACTGAGAAATAAGAATAAAACTGTTAGAAACATCAGCCAAACCTTAGGCTGACCAAAATCAACTGTTTGGGACATTATTAAGAAGAAAGAGAGCACTGGTGAGCTTACTAATGGCAAAGGGATTGACAGGCCAAGGAAGACCTCCACAGCTGATGACAGAAGAATCATCTCTTATAATAAAGAAAAATCCCCAAACACCTGTCGGACAGATCAGAAACTCTCTTCAGGAGTCAGGTTTTGATTTGTCAATGACTACTGTTTGCAGAAGACTTCATGAACAGGAATACAGAAGCTACACTGCAAGATGAAAACCACTGGTTAGCTGCAAAAATAGGATGGCCAGGTTCCAGTTTGCCAAGAAGTACTTAAAAGAACAACCACAGTCCTAGAAAAAAGGTCTTGTGGACAGATGAGATGAAGATTAACTTATATGAGGATTGTGGAGAGAAGGAACTGCCCAAGATGCAAAGCATACCACCTTGTATGTGAAACACGATGATGGGGGTGTTATGGACTGGGCTTGTATTGCTGCTGAAGGTACTGGCTCACTTATCTTCATTGATGATACAACTGCTGATGGTAGCAGCATAAATAATTCTGAAGTGTATAGACACATCCTATCTGCTCAAGTAAAAACAAATGCCTCAAATCTCATTGGCCGGTGTTTCATTCTACAGCAAGACAGTGATCCCAAACGTACTGCTAAAGCAACAAAGCTAAAAAATGGTCAATTCTTGAGTGGCCAAGTCAATCACCCGATGTGAACCCAATTGAGCATGCCTTTTATACACTGAAGAGAAAACTAAAGGGGACTAGCCCCCAAAACAAGCATAAGCTAACGATGACTGCAATACAGGCCTGGCAGAGCATCACCAGAGAAGATACCCAGCAACTGATGATGTCCATGAATCACAAACTTCAAGCAGTCATTGCATGCAAAGGATATGCAACTAAATACTAAACATGACCACTTTCATTTACGTGACACTGCTGTGTCTCAATCATTATGGTGCCCTGAAATGGGGGGAGCTATGTGTAAACACTGCTGTAATTTCTACCTGGTGAAACCAAAATGTATAAAAATGGCCTTTATTAAAATCTGACGATGTGCACTTTAACCACGTGTGATTTTTTTTTCTCTATTACAAATCTCAAATTGTGGAGTACAGAGGCAAATTAATAAATGACGAGTCTTCATCCCAAACATTATGGCGGGCACTGTAAGTTAGAGTACTGGCAATACTACTTCTTGGCAGTGTGGAGTAGTAATTTGATCCTGTATTGTTTGAATTGCAGGCTGTTAGAAACATAGAAACATAGAAATAGGGTGCAGGAGTAGGCCATTCGGCCCTTCGAGCATGCACCGCCATTCAATATTATCATGGCTGATCATCCAACTCAGTATCCCGTACCTGCCTTCTCTCCATACCCTCTGATCCCCTTAGCCACAAGGGCCACATCTAACTCCCTCTTAAATATAGCCAATGAACTGGCCTCAACTACCCTCTGTGGCAGAGAGTTCCAGAGACCCACCACTCTGTGTGAAAAAAGTCCTTCTCATCTCGGTCCTAAAGGATTTCCCCCTTATCCTTAAGCTGTGACCCCTTGTCCTGGACCTCCCCAACATCGGGAACAATCTTCCTGCATCTAGCCTGTCCAACCCCTTAAGAATTTTGTAAGTTTCTATAAGATCCCCTCTCAATCTCCTAAATTCTAGAGAGTATAAACCGAGTCTATGCAGTCTTTGTTCATAAGACAGTCCTGACATCCCAGGAATCAGTCTGGTGAACCTTCTCTGCACTCCCTCTATGGCAATAATGTCCTTCCTCAGATTTGGAGACCAGAACTGTACACAATACTCCAGGTGTGGCCTCACCAAGACCCTATACAACTGAAGTAGAACCTCCTAGCTCCTATACTCAAATCCTTTTGCTATGAAAGCTAACATACCATTCGCTTTCTTCATTGCCTGCTGCACCTGCATGCCTACTTTCAATGACTGGTGTACCATGACACCCAGGTCGCGCTGCATCTCCCCTTTTCCTAATCGGCCTCCATTTAGATAATAGTCTGTTTTCCTATTTTTGCCACCAAAGTGGATAACCTCACATTTATCCACATTATACTGCATCTGCCAAACATTTGCCCACTCACCCAGCCTATCCAAGTCACCTTGCAGTCTCCTAGCGTCCTCCTCACAGCTAACACTGCCCCCCAGCTTAGTGTCATCCGTAAACTTGGAGATATTGCCTTCAAATCCCTCATCCAGATCATTAATGTATATTGTAAATAGCTGGGGTCCCAGCACTGAGCCTTGCGGTACCCCTCTAGTCACTGCATGCCATTGTGAAAAGGACCCGTTTACTCCTACTCTTTGCTTCCTGTTTGACAGCCAGTTCTCTATCCACATCAATACTGAACCCCCAATGCCGTATGCTTTAAGTTTATATACTAATCTCTTATGTGGGACCTTGTCGAAAGCCTTCTGGAAGTGCAGATACACCACATCCACTAGTTCTCCCCTATCCACGCTACTAGTTACATCCTCGAAAAATTCCACAAGATTCGTCAGACATGATTTACCTTTTGTAAATCCATGCTGACTTTGTCCAATGATTTCACCACTTTCCAAATGTGCTGCTATCCCATCTTTAATAACTGACTCTAGCAGTTTCCCCACTACCGATGTTAGACTAACTGGTCTGTAATTCCCCGTTTTTTCTCTCCCCCCCTTCTTAAAAAGAGGGGTTATGTTTGCTACCCGCTAATCCTCAGGAACTATTCCAGAATCGAAAGAGTTTTGAAAGATTATCACTAATGGATCCACTATTTCCGGAGCTACTTCCTTAAGTACTCTGGGATGCAGCCTATCTGGCCCTGGGGATTTATCGGCCTTTAATCCATTCAATTTACCCAACACCACTTCCCGACTAACCTGGATTTCACTCAATTACTCCTTTGACCTGCGGTCCCCTGCTATTTCCGGCAGATTATTTATGTCTTCCTTAGTGAAGACGGAACCAAAGTAGTTATTCAATTGGTCCGCCATATCCTTGTTCCCCATGATCAACTCACCTGTTTCTGACTGCAAGGAACCTTAATTTGTTTTAACTAATCTCTTTCTCTTCACATATCTATTAAAACTTTTGCAGTCAGTTTTTATGTTCCCTGCCAGTTTTCTTTCATAATCTATTTTTCCTTCCTAATCAAGCCCTTTGTCCTTCTCTGCTGGTCTCTGAATTTCTCCCAGTCCTCTGGTATGCTGCTTTTTCTGGCTACTTTGTACGCATCATCCTTTGCTTTGATACTATCCCTGATTTCCCTTGTTATCCACGGATGCACTACCTTCCCTGATCTATTCTTTTGCCAAACTGGGATGAACAATTTCTGTAGTTCTTCCATGCAGTCTTTAAATGTCTTCCATTGGGTATCCACCGTCAACCCTTTTAGGATTGATTGCCAGTCAATCTTGGCCAATTCACGTCTCATACCCTCAAAGTTACCTTTCCTTAAGTTCATAACCATTGTTTCTGAATTAACAATGTCACTCTCCATCCTAATGAAGAACTCGACCATATTATGGTCACTCTTGCCCAAGGGGGCACACACAATAAGACTGCTAATTAACCCTACCTCATTACTCAATACCCAGTCTAAAATAGCCTGCTCTCTCGTTGGTTCCTCTACATGTTGATTTAGATAACTATCCTGCATACTTTCCAAAAAATCCTCTTCCTCAGCGCCCCTGCCAATTTGATTTGTTATAATAGGATGTAAAGATGGCTTGATAGACAATGAATGATCAAGCATAAAATGCTGGAGTAACTCAGCGGGACAGGCAGCATCTCTGGAGAGAAGGAATGGGTGACGTTTTGGGTCAAACCCCTTCTTCAGACTGAAGGATCTGTCTGATGAGGGGTCTTGACCCAAAAGGTCACCCATTCCTTCTCTCCAGAGATTCTGCCAGTCCCGCTGAGTTACTCCAGCATTTTGTGTCTATCTTCGATTTAAACCAGCATCTCCTGTTCTTTCCTACACATGATTGAACAAGCTCTACCTCAGTAAAACATGAAGAATAGCAGAATGGCCTGCTGTCATTATTGTACCGCGATTGTATATAGCAGTTTAAGAAAAAACTAAACTCATCCATATAGTTAAATAGGAACACCACTTCTCATTAGAGATTGCTTCACCAAGTCAAAGGATTAAGCCTGGTATATTTCCAACTGCAAAGTATTTAATTTCCATGACTACTTTCCTTTTGATACTGGAAAACCATTTCTGCAAGCCTTTCTGCAAGGGAGGCATTTGTCTCTGCATTGAATGACTTCTCTCTGCTTTTTCTGTACACTGAATCCAACACTCCAGGGAAGTCTTCGACAGCTCATTGTGCCTGAGTGCAACTATTTCAGCTAGAATACATGTTTTTTCAATTTGTCTTGACTGTAATTATTGAACATGTAATTGGAGCTGTCCAACTCATTGTGTTCCATTCCTGCCACAATGAACATCTACGTTGCTACATTATGGTCTGGCCAATTCATTCAATCACTGAGAAAAACTTTGAATAGTACGTAAACTGAAAATCTTTGTGGCACCTCATTTGATTCTTCTTGAATGTTTTCATATGACTTTTTCTCTTTAAAAACAACATGCTGACATGTTCTGAATGAGTTAAACTATAAAGTATGTATGAAATTGATAGTTATTCGCTCAATGAAGTATTAAACTGGTGTGATTCAGGATTACCATCATTCCCACAAGATAAAACAACTGTTGCTTGTTGATTCTGCTAAAGCGGTTGATCTCATTCCTGGGTTGTGCTTGATCCTCAAAGGAAGACAGTCTAATAAGCCAAGAACTTTCAATTGATCTTGACCTTCATACACCGTATTGAAAAACAACATGAATCTGAAGAATTATTAAGTGTGATGTCATCTGCATTCCATATTTTTCAATCTAATAAATTTCACGATGAGAGTGCTGTAGAGAGGCCTAAAATCAGAAAATAAGGTGAGATTATTCTGTGTGCTCTTTGATAGTGGTGAAAAACAGCTTTATGTGTAATATAATGCCAGGTTTGCTAAACAGTGGTAAATGGGGAAATGTTTGCTTTAAGGATGGCAATGATAGGAAAGTATATTGAAGCAATCTGTTGACTTTTTTCTTGTTATTACATGGTTTTTAAGTTTCTGCTAATTTAGAGCTTCATCAGATATTCTACCATGAGAATAATCTCCAATCAATTTGTTCTGATTGGAATCTTCTATCTGGTCCCCTGGATGAAGTGAGGAGCATGAGAGGGTGGATGATGAGCAGGTTAGGCTGCAGTATCTACAGGAGAGATGTGACTGATAATGTCCATGATTGTACCTCGCTGATTACTCTGGAGAGTCTTTCCTAAAAGACCACATCAGCACAAAACTGGATGCAATGTACTGTGTGGATTTCCTTGCAATATCCTATAATGCAGTCACAGGGACAGTATGAATCACATAGTTTAATAATGCTGGACTAGCTAGTTTCTTCCTTTGAACTGGGTTGGGACCAGTCAGTACAAATAAGATGCATGAATATTTGCCCAATTCCAATGGCTTTTGGAAGCATTTATGTAATTTTCAGTGGCATAGTATGAAAGATTGTCTATGGTGCGCCAAAGACTGATAAACTGTAGTATCTGTAGCCATCAGCCATGTTCTGATGTTACTGCTTCTGCATTGTAGATAGTTTTGAGAACTGGTCAGAAGAGAACCAGATGTTTTATTCAACTGGAATAAACAAATTAAGAAATAGGAGCAAGGATACGTCCTTGAACCTACTCATGCATTCAATAAGATCATGTCTAATCTGATTTTAGCATCCATTCACGGTTTTATCTGTTCCCTATAATTTTTGGTATATTCAGACTGAACAAAATTCAGTCTATACCTAAATTTTATTCCGCATCCCCAGACCTCTTGAAGAGAGAATCCCAAAGCTTTGTGACTCTCTGAGATAAATACCTCCATTACCAACTTATATTTGGCATCCATTATTCTGAAAATCTGCCCTAACACAAAACATTTTTTTGCCATTGAATGCGCAAGTCATTTATGTCTTTGCAAACATTATATTTGGGTGTAGAAACTGCAGATGTTGGTTTACAAAAAAAAGTCGAAAGTCAAAAACACAGTGGGTCAGTGTGCATCCCCGGAGAACATGCATAGTGACGTTTCAGTTTGGGACCCTTCTTCAGACTGATATTTGGGTATATTGCTGTCCTGTGGAGGGTGGTGCTGGAGGCCAGAACGGTGGGCCTTATTTCTTTTGTTGTCATCTTATGAAGTATCAGCTTATGTTGAAAACAGTCAGAGATCTTAGGAGGATGAAGGTGAAGGTAGTGAGTGGGATAATGTGTTGGTTGAATTGTCTTATTTGTGCATTGTTGCGCCTTGAATTTTGTTCACTTGTAATTGCCCACCCTCTTCCCACTTCAGCTGCAGAGGCTACCATTAACTTTTGAATGTTTCCTGAAGATATAAGGGTTTGCATTCTTCTGTACTGATAGTTTTCAGCATGCCTTTAATTTGTACTTGCAGCATTGTATTCTCATTATCATTGTGCACCTAGAATTCATTGGTAAACCCATTTGAACCATAATGGTAGTGTGCTGCCCACATAATGAAGCACCATTTGCACAGTTTTCAAATTAGCATAATGCCCTCTCCAAATTGTGTAGATGTTGAACTGTGCCTGTAACAGAGTATCTATCACTGTGCTTTAAAGGTTTTAAGTGGAGATATCACTGTTTGGAACAAAAAGCTTTTTTTATTTATTGCTGGTTTTGTGCTATCCATAATTGTAATTTGCCAATATTTCATTCCCTTGCTATTTATAAATCAATTTGGGTTTAGCTTTTCACAGCACTTAGTTGGGCACTGTTGGTAGTTCTCCTTCAATGACAGGATCATGTGCCCAGTGATCTTAAAATTTATCCAGATGGTAAGATATAAATTAGTCCACAATTTATTGGCCTAAGCCAAGCACAAGAAGGAGGACAGATAGGGATTTGGTAAGCTTCATCACAGCTCTAACAGCCGACTGAAATGTATGCCCTGTATTAATGAAAATGGGGCTCATCCCTTCATTTTTGTTTTGGGTTAGTCTGGTAGATTTGATATTGCCAATTTTTTGAGCAATCAGATCAGTTGTTGAAAGGACAGAAGGTCACACAAGAAAATGTGAGCCATGTGTGGTTCAGCTTGAACTGTCTTGGGTGAAAAAGGGGCGGTTGAAAATAAACTGAGGTATCAAATTCAGGAAAGACCCACTTCCATTAACAGAGTGATCAATACTGAGGAATTGAGTCAAGAGTGTTTTATTGTCATATGTCCCGGACGGGACAATGAAATTCTTACTTGCTGCAACACAACAGAATATGTGAATATGTAAACATTGTATATAACGGGGAAAAAAAGAAAAAGTTTAACAAATAACAAATATAGTGCAAATAACAAATAATAATGTAGTCTTTTGCAGTTCAGAGCTCATAGCTTATTTGTTTTGTTTAATAGCCGTATGGCTGTAGGGAAGAAGCTGTTCCTGAACCTGGACGTTACAGTCTTCAGGCTCCTGCACCTTCTTCCTGATGGCAGTGGAGAGATAAGTGTGTGGCCAGGATGGTGTGGGTCCTTGATGATTTTGGCTGCCTTTTTGAAGCAGTGACTATGATAGATCCCTTCGACAGTGGTGAGGTCAAAGCCGGTGATGGACTGGGCAGTGGTCACATCTTTTTGTAGTCTTTTTCGCTCCTGGAAGTTCAAGTTGCTGAAACAGGCCTGTAGAAGTTTAGGAGAATCCTCTTCGACATGTCGAATCTCCGTAATCTTCTCAGGAAGTAGAGTCGCTGATGTGCCTTCTTTACAATTGCATCGGTGTGCTGGATCCAGGAAAGATCTTCTGATATATGCACACCCAGGAATTTGAAGTTATTGACCCTCCCCACCATCGTCCCGTTGATATAAACAGGATTGTGGGTCCTCATCATTCCCGTACTAAAGTCCACAATCAGTTCCTTGGTCTTACTGATGTTGAGAGCCAGGTTGTTGTGCTGGCTCCATTTGGTCAGTCTGTCGATCTCACTTCTATACTCTGACTCGTCCCCATCGGTGATTCGTCCAACCACGGTGGCGTCATCGGCAAAATAGATAATGTTCGCACTATGACCGGCTACACAGTCATAAGTATAGAGTGAGTAAAGCAGGGGGCTGAGCACGCAGCCTTGAGGATCTCCCATACTAATTGTTACTGAGGATGAAGTGGTTCCTTCAATTCAAACAGACTGTAGTCTGTGGATGAGGAAGTCGAGGATCCAATTGCAGAGGGATGTGCAGAGGCCCAGTTGCGTGAGCTTGGTAACCAGCCTGGAAGGGATGATGGTTATTAAACGCTGAGCTGTAGTCTATAAACAACAGCCTTACAAAGGTGTTTTTATTCTCCAAGTGGTCCAGTGCGGAGTGGAGAGCCAGTGAAATTGCATCTACCATTGACCTGTTGTGGCGGTATGCGAACTCTAGTTGGTCGAGGTTCTTGTTGAGATCAGAGTTGATGTGCACCATAACCAACCTCTCAAAGCACTTCATCACCACAGACGTTAGTGCCCCTGGTTGATAGTCATTGAGGCACGGCACCCTACTCTTCTTGAGCACCGGTATTATTAATGCCCTCTTAAAGCAGATGGGAACCTCAGACCTCAGATGTGAGAGGGTGAAATGTTCCTAAAAACTCCAGCCAGTTGCCTTATGTTCTAATTGTACCAGCCTCGTCCACTTCCTCCGGTAGCTCGTTCCATATACCCAGCCTCACTGTGAAAAACCTGCCCTACAGGTTCCTATTTACATTTTCCTTTCTTGCTTTATACCTATGCCCTCTAGATTTACCTGAGGAAAATGACTCTGATCAACCACCTCATCTCACGAATTCATATACCTCTAAGGTTATCTCTCCGACTACTTTTCTCCAGGGAAAGCTGTCTCAGCTTATCCAGTCCTACCTGATAACTAGTTCTCACATTCTGACAACAGCCTTGTGAATCTTTTCTGCATTCTGTCTAGCTTAACCACATCTTGAACGTTGTACAGAACCATACACTGATGCAGTTTTGCAATACCTTGTACAGCTCTTTCACCACCCAGTCTACCTATGCTGCCAATTTTGGAAACTACGTTCTTGTACTTCTGGGTCCCTCTGTCCTGCAATATTCCTGGGGCCCTGTCATTCGGTGCGCATTTCCTTGCCTGGTTAAACTTCCCAGAGTGCATCATTTTGCTTTTTTCTCCGTTAAATTACTTCTGTCTTTCATTTGAACTTTTTCACGGTCAAATTAGTTCCGATTGGAAGCTTGGGCAATCTTCATTGGATCAGAGGATGAAAAGTTTGGAAGTATCTATAAAGAGTTAGCAAGTAGCTCAAGCAGTTAAAAGAAAGATCGCTGCAAATTGTTTGATATCTTGGAATGCTATGATGAGTATTTGAAAACAAGGAAGGCTTAAAATTGAAAGGTAGCTGTGTGATCTCGCCAGGTAAGTAGTCTTTAAGTTAATTTTTTTTTTGTTAATGCTAAATTGATAGTTCGATCATGATTTTTCGGTGTTAAATAAAAGGATTAAATTAATGTAAGTGAATGACATCGGATGGATTATACCTGCTCAGAACATTCAAAACCTGCTCAGAACATTCAAATTTGGGGGAAAAAAAGTGTTTCGAGAAATCAGCCGAAATCCAGAAGGGATTTTGTTTCAAAACTCTTTTGTTTTGAAACAAATTGAATTATTTTCAATTTGGGAGAAAAATCTTGGAGTTTGTTGCTGAGCCCCAAATAAGAACCAGGACATCAGTTAAGCTCCTGTCCCACTGAAGCAATTTTTTTGGTAAGTACAGGCGACTAGGCTGTCGACACACAGTTGCGGGGTAACGCCTGTATAGTCGTCAGTAGTCTCTTCAAGTCGCGTAAAGAGACGTAACGTTTTTCTGGATCTTGAAATGTTCAAAACTTTTCGGCGACTGTGGGCTTGACGTAGCTTGTCTTCTCCTGTCTTAGATGCTGTTGTAGGTTGTCACCAGGATGACGCAGGTTGTTGCCAGGTGCTGACTTTGGTGAATTCCATTGGCGACTACCTATATCAACCTACGTCAACTGGCGACGGGTACCGGCAACTGAATTGTCTTCAATTGTCTTCAGTTGTCACTGACAGGGTAGTTACTTGTCGTAGCTTGTCAAGGGTGGACGTAGGTTGACTTTGGTTGTCATAGGTTGTTGCCTGTGTGGTTGTAGGTGTGGTCGTAGGTGGATGTCCTAATGCGTCACTGGTTGTTGGTAGCTTGCCGTAGCTTGACATCGACTAGGTGGTAGGTTTTCTTAGCTTGTCGTAAACATTGTCATTGGGCGGTGGGGGGGGGGGGGGGGGGAGGGTGTCCAGTCTCCGCATTTTCGGTGACCTGCTACGACTGACAGTTGCCAAAAATATCGCCGAAGTGGGACGGGCCCTTTAGAATCCCATTTCTTTGGGCCAGTTGGGGATAATGGCTTTGGAAATTAACTGCCATGTTAGTTATCACTATTTTGTTGCAGATCACTGCATGTTGAAGGACATGCAGATGCAGTTATAATACACTTAGTTCCAGTCCAAAGGAATGTGCACAATGCTGGATGGCACAGTGGTACAGCGTAGAGTTACTGTCTTACAGCGCCAGATACCCGTGTTCAATACTGACTGCAGGTGCTGTCTGCTAAAGTTTGTAACTTCTCCCTGTGATCGTATGGGATTTCTCCGGGTGCTCTAGTTTCCCCCGTAAGTCCAAAGATGTACACATTTGTAGGTTAATTGGCCTTGATAAAATTGTAAATTGTCCCCAGTCTATAGAATAGTGTTAGCGTACTTGGTGACCGTGGTCGGTGTGGTCTCTGTAGGCAGAAGGACATGTTTCCACACTGTATCGCTAAAGTAAAATGTCTAAATGATGCTTCATTGCTATTAAAAGCTGGTAAAGTTGAACATTTTGATGATAATTTGCTGCCGGATGGTGAAGCAGGGTGGAAATATATTTTGAAATAATCAGCCTTTAACTACTTGAGCTGCATATGGAGATAGATTAAACTGCGGTTGCATCAATTTCTGAGTCAGTCATGCCAGCAGGCACCAATATAATTTGATAATGTTCAATTTCCCTGTATAATATGGGGAAAAATAGTGTTAATGCTGCTCTGCTAATTAGTATAAAAAGTTGTTTTCTTCTGTCATGACACCTCATTCATCAAATCTGTTACTAATATAATTTCAGATGCTTAGATTTTTTTGAATGGGCAGGTGGGAATAGAAAGGAGAGTTGTCGGAAACAATTTTCAGTGCCCAATTCGACTGCACTTTAATTTATTGTATGTTCATCTGAGAAATAACAAATATTGTCCTAATAGTTAGATGACTATGTTGTGTCCAATATTTTGTTCTTGACCTATGAAAACATGAACCATTTAAGCATCATTGGATTTGTCCTTTTACTTGCAGATAGTGACAAATAATTTTACAGCTGGCACAAGATCAATGTGTAAATATTATTTATTTGATCAATTATTTATTGTGATTCTTAAGTTTTCAAGTCTTGGGCAATCTTACCTTTTTCCCTCATTTGGATTTATGCTAACATCCACCCCATATAAAGACATAGCTTTTTTTCTTAAATGGAATCAGGATTTATCTATTTTTCTCAATCCAAGACAAATGAGAGCAACATTTTAGAATTTGTTATGCTGTCGGGTGACTATGGAATTTGTGTATATATTGGAGGCAAATTGCAACACGAAGGATTAAATGCCCCACCCCCTCCTCGATTAGTGCTATTTCAAACGGATTATTTGTGATTTACACTCTAGTTAGGAATTGATTTTGTTCTTGCCTGTTTCCACTGATCACATCCTAACTCTCTCCTCATTCTGCCTGCTTCCCCCTACTCTCTATCCTCGTGCAGGGTCACAGCCTGAAACATCAACTATCTCTTTGCTTCCACAGAGGTGGCCCAAGCCACTGAGCTCCCCCGCCAGTTTGCTTTTTGCTCCAGATTCCAGCACAGCAGTCTCGTAGATTTCCAGTCATGCGCCTACTTCACTCGTACCCTTCTGTGTGCCGATGTGTACCATTTTGTCTTGCAGGAGAGAAGGAAGTGTTAATGAGGGGCGCATATTTATTTGTCGGGGTTCCACTTCAACTTCCCCTCCCATTCCATATCCTCCTGGAGGCTCAGCACTTCAACTCCCCCTCCCACTCCGTATCTCCCAATGGCTCAGCACTTCAACGCCCCCTCCCATTCCCTATCTCCCGATGGCTTAGCACTTCAACTCCTCCTCCCATTCCGTATCTCCCGATGGCTCATCACTTCAACTCCCCCTCCCATTCCGTATTCTCCTGGAGGCTCAGCACTTCAACTCCCCCTCCCATTCCGTATCTCACGATGGCTCAGCACTTCAACTCCCCCTCCCATTCCGTATCCTCCTGGAGGCTCAGCACTTCATCTCCCCCTCCCATTCCATATCCAACCTCTCTGTCCTAGGCCTCCTCCACGGCCAGAGTGAGCAACACCCGAGAATTGGAGGAACAGCATCTCATATTCCGCTTGGGGAGCCTGCATCCTGGTGGCATGAACATTGATTTCTCACAATTCGGCTAACCCTTGCTGGTCTCCTCCCCTTCCTACCGCTCCCTCAGCCCTCGGGCTCCTCCTTTTTCCCTTTCTTCCCCCCGCCTCCCCCCCCACCCCCATCAGTCTGAAGAAGGGTTTTGGCCCGAAACATTGCCTATTTCCTTCGCTCCATAGATGCTGCTGCACCCGCTGAGTTTCTCCAGCATTTTTGTGTACCTTCCATGGTGGCATATTGGATATAGAGTCGCACAGCATATCGTGTCCAGTTGGGGTTTGCGATAAGGTGAAGTTTTTTGTATTTTGGCTAAAGGAATGAATCTTAGGCTATTGGTTGATGAGTGGTTTGGGATGTTTTGAACTGGGTAGCATTTGAGGCTAGAGATGCGTGTGTTTGGATATGGAAATTAAATATTCATTCAGTCATGTCGTCCAGCTGTGAGACTTCTTGTAGCACTCTCCTCATCCGAAGGGCTGGACCTCGCATTGACCTCCACAGCCATCTGTTCTCAGTGTCTTCTGAGAGGTCCCTTGCAAATGAACGACTTCCATGACCATTAACACAGTCATGGTGCAATGCTGCTAAAAACTTTACTCTCTTTTGTTGCACTATTATTCAATGAATCCTTGGTCATCTTCCCGAGTAAGAGCTTCACACAAGGGTCAGTCACAAGATAAGAGGTCAATCACCTAAAACTAAACTGTGTAGGGATTTCTTACAGAAGCCTGGAATTATTTACTGTAGAAGGCTGTGAAGATTGGATCATTGGAAGTATTTAAAGAGAACACACATTTTTGAAAGATTGTGGAATTTGCGTCTATATAGAGTAGACACAGAAGTAGGTTGTGGACCGATAACCGGGATCACATTGAATGCTGGGGCAGGCTAGAGGGGCTAAGTGGTCCTCTTCAGCTCTTATCTGGCAGTGTTCCTGTGTAAAACACGCAGTGTTGCATAATTTATTTTGCATTTCTCCTCTGCAGGGTACAATCTGGCTTTAACTTTGGATTACACTGCTCAGACAGCACAAACTGCTCAGTCATTTTGTTCCAACCATTTCATATAGCACACAGACCTCCTCGGGTCATTACTTACTCTACCTCCAAAACCCTCCATTTATTTCTCCCCAAATGCTTCTTAAGTCTTCTCGTGAATGCCTCGACACAGCTTGCTTCAGTCATTTTGTGGTGGTAAGATGCATATTCTTGCACCTCGGGTTTAATAAAAAGTTTCTTCTGAATGATCTACTGGATTTTGTGGCGACTTTCTGACATCTTTTTATTGTTTATCCCCAAATTAAATCATATCAACAGTTTACCATCAAATCCCTTCAAAATAATACGTTCTTTAGCATAATTTCTCTTATTTAACTGTTGTCCATCAGTACACTCACATTTTTGGTAACATCCCTACAAAAATCTCTGCATCCTCTTCAATGTGTCTGTATGCTTCCCTTAATACAGTTACTGGGACAGCACACAGATCTCCGTGCTCTAATTAAGTTTCCATGCAGGGATAGGATATCTTTTTACTCTTCGATAATGTGAACCACCAGTGTTATTGGCTTCTGCATGGTTATTTGAACATTCCCATGCGTATTCATCCCCAATTTGTTTTTTTGGAAAACATCAAACGCATCATATAAAGTGCCATTGAGAATCTGTACATCACTATCAGTATTCTCTATAACTTGTAAATAAGACTATTTTTATATGTATTGACAGTTGTAAATAATTTTCCAATGACATTGTTAACTAGTGTGTCTCTAAGTGCATTTTTAATGGATGCATTCTGCTGGTTTCTAAAACAACTTGCCACCGCCAACTTATTACTTCGATTTAAAAACTGTCCTGAAATGTGAATGAAGACTGAATGCAACCCTTGACACCAAGACAAACAATGTGGGCTAAAGAAGTAATAGTAGTGAGTTTCTTTGTCGTTTGAATAGAACACTGAAACTGAGGAAATCATTGATATGAGGGATGATGATTGATTTTAAGACATAGAATGGAAGTTAGCATTTGGCTCATTATAGGCCATAGGATTCAAAAGCTCTGAGGTTATCAAAGGTGTCGTTACTATAATTATCCAACGTGCCTATACATATGAAATGTTATCATCATGAATGGAATTATGTTTCCAGAAGCCCATAAGGGATGTTAGTTAGGCAATGTGGAGAAGAGCAGAAAAGCTCTGGTCACGTAACTATGATCAATCAATTAATGTTGAAAGATAGTACTGTGTCCATTTTCCCCACTTGAGCAAGCCAAGAAAGAACATATACCATAAATTAAGACAGCAGAACAGACACAATTTCTCGTGTATTTCATAATCTGAAATTGACAGAATGAAGTTATAAGCGCCTCTGGATAAAGACATTAAATCTAAATTAGAATTGGACATTGGAGCTGCTGTAAAAATTATTAGAATATACGAGGAAAGATTTTGTAAAATGTCCCTGCACAACTATAACGCTAACCTAAAAAAAATCACCAACGACGTTCTTTGCTGCTACTTGTCAAATAAGTGCACAATGTACTTGGTGCAATCAGACAAAATCAATACAAATTGGGAGTATAAAGATATAGGTAAAGGGAAAGTGAGTGCAGGAAAAGTTACAAAAGAATCCTGAATTAATGGGAAGGAAAGTTTGAGAAGGGATAAGAGAGTATGGTCTGGGGCAATAGTGAGAGGGGAGGTGAATACCGAAGTTAAAGTGTTGATGGTAAACTGTTGATATGATTTCATTCGAGAATAAAACAATTATATGGCTGCAAGAGGACCAAGGCTGGGAACTGAATATTCAGTAGTATACGTCCTATCGAAAAGACAGACAGTGGGGTGGGGTAGTTTTGCTGGTAAGGAATGAAATTCAGACCCTTGCGAGGGGTGACATATCATCAGATGTAGAGTCAGTATGGATTGAACTGAGGAATTATAAGTGTAAAAAGACCCTAATGGGAGTTATCTACAGGCCACCAAACATTAGCCTGGATATAGGGTGCAAATTGAATCAAGAGTTAAAATTGGCATGTAGCAAAGGTAATGCTATGGTGGTTATGGGAGATTTCAACATGCAGGTAGACTGGAAAATCAGGTTGGTACTGGACTCCAAGAAAGGGTGTTTGTGGAGTGGCTCCGAGATGGATTTTTAGAGCAGCTTTTACTGGAGCCTACCAGGGAGAAGACAATTCTGGATTTAGTGTTGTGTAATGAACC
Organism: Raja brachyura; assembly: GCA_963514005.1. The sequence continues at coordinate 42,767,955 of OY740782.1, forward strand.
GGATTTGATAAGGGAACTCCAGGTAAAGGAGCCATTAGGAGAGAGTTTTAATCTACAATTTGAAATGGAGAAGGGAAAATCAGAAGTGTCAGTATTACAGTTGAGCAAAGGGGACAATGGAGCCATAAGGGAGGAGCTGGCCAAAGTTGGCTGAAAAGAGACCCTAGGAGAGGTGACAGTGGAACAACAATGGCAGGTATTTCTGGTAATAATACAAAAGGTGCAGGATCAGTTCATTCCAAAGAGGAAGAACGATTCTAAGGGGAGTAAGTGGCGACTGTGGCTGACAAGGGAAGTCAAGGACAGTATAAAAAGGGAAGTATAACAGCAAAGATGAGCGGGCAGCCAGAGAATTGGGAAACGTTTGAAGAGCAACAGAAGATGCATAAAGGTAATACGAGGAGAAAAGATGATGTACAAAGGTAAGCTAGCCAAGAATATAAAGGAGGATAGTAAAAGCTTATTTAGATATGTGAAGAGGAAAAAAATAGTTAAGACAAATGTGGGTCCCTTGATGACAGAAACGGCTGAATTTATTATGGGGAACAAGGAAATGGCAGGGAGTTGAACAGGTACTTTGGATCCGTCTTCACTAAGGAAGACACAAACAATCTCCCAAATGTACTAGTGGCCAGAGGACCTTGGGTGACGGAGGAACTGAAGGAAATTCATATTCGGCAGGAAATGGTTTTGGATGGACTGAATGTTGATAAATCCCCAGGGCCTGATGGTCTGTATCCCAGGGTAGTTAAGGAAGTGGTTCTCGAAATTGTGGACGCATTGGTGACCATTTTCCAATGTTCTTTAGATTCAGGATCAGTTCCTGTGGATTGGAGGGTAGCTAATGTTATCCCACTTTTTAAGAAAGGAGGGAGAGAGATAACAGGGAAATATAGACCAGTTAGCCTGACATCAGTGGTGGGGAAGATGCTGGAGTCAATTATAAAAGATGAAATAGTGGCACATTTGGATCCGTCCAAGTCAGCATGGATTTACGAAGATGAAATCATGCTTGGCTAATCTTCTGAAATCTTTTGAGTATGTAATGTGGAAAATGGTCACGGGAGAGCCAATGGATGTAGTGTACCTGGACTTTCTGAAAGCCTTTGATAAGGTCCCAAATAGGAGATTGGTGGGCTAAATTAGAGCACATGATTGTAGCGGCAGACTTTCATGTAAACCATATAACAATTACAGCATGGAAACGGGCCTTCTCGGCCCTTCCAGTCCATGCCGACCATTTATCTTCCTTTAGTCCCATCTACCTGCACTCAGACCATACCCCTCCATTCCCTCCCCGTCCATATACCTATCCACTTTACTTTTAAATGTTAAAATCGATCCTGCCTCCACCACTTCTGCAGGAAGATCATTCCACACAGCCACCACTCTCTGAGTAAAGAAGTTCCCCCTCATGTTACCCCAAAACTTCTGTCCCTTAATTCTCATGTCTTGCCCTCTTGTTTGAATCTTTCCTACCCTCAATGGGAAAAGCTTATCCACGTCAACTCTGTCTATCCCTTTCATCATTTTAAAGACCTCAATCAAGTCCCCCCTTAACCTTCTGCGCTCCAAACAATAAAGACCTAACTTGTTCAACCTTTCTCTGTAACTTAGTTGCTGGAACCCAGGCAACATTCTAGTAAATCTCCTCTGTACTCTCTCTATTTTGTTGACATCCTTCCTATAATTAGGTGACCAAAATTGTACACCATACTCCAGAATTGGTCTTACCAATGCCTTGTACAATTTTAACATTACTTCCCTACTATATTCAGTGCTCTGATTTATAAAGGCCAGCACACCAAAAGCTTTCTTTACCACCCTATCTACATGTAATTCCACCTTCAGGGAGCTATGCACAGTTATTCCTAGATCCCTCTGTTCCACAGCATTCCTCAATTCCCTACCTTTCAGGTAATTCCCTACCTTTCATATCTTTCAGGTAATTAGCACCCTAGCCGCTATTTGGATGAGAATGGTTGAAGGTGGTGTCTTCTAAACTCATGCGAGCTCACTCACAGAGACCTTCAGAGCTTCTTCACAGATATGGCTTCAAAACAGTCTTTTGATCAATAAATGCTTTATTGTTGATAGAAAACAGTGAGATACATCCAAATTTCTTCCAACTCATTACTACAATGTTCCTTGAACTCCAGCTTATTACTTTAGACATTAGAAAACTCCTCATGTCTCCGTAACATTGGCAAGATCTGGCATGGACCTCGCATGATCCCGAAAGGTAGAAGGGTTAACCTTCCCCCATCGTCTCTCCAAACTAATCTAAAAACGAAACTTCTGCGCAAGCATCTAAGCTCCAACACGCCCAAAAACACGTCATAAATCCCACCCACAATATAACGGGCAGTCTAAAATTTAAAGGCACATGCCATCATTTATGACATGCAAATCAGGCCAAATGGCCACAACAATGATATTGGAGGTAGGGTACTGACATGAATAGAAAATTGGTTGGCAACAAGAAACAAAGAGTAGGCATTAACGGGTCACTTTCAGAATGGCAGGTGGTGACTAGAGGGGTACTGCAAGGCTCGGTGCTGGGACCGCAGCTATTTACAATTTACATTAAGGGATTAAAAGTAACATTAGAAAATTTGCAGATGACACAAAGCTGGGTGGCAGTGTGAACTGCGAGGAGGATGCTGTGAGGCTGCAGGGTGACCTGGATTGGTTGGGTGAGTGGGCAGATGCATGGCAGATGCAGTTTAATGTGGATAAATGTGAGGTTATCCACTATGGTGGCAAGAACAGGAGGGCTAATTATTATCTGAATGGTGTTAAGTTAGGAAAAGGGGAAGTACAACGAGATCTAGGTGTCCTTGTACATCAGTCACTGAAAGTAAGCATGCAGGTACAGCAGGCAGTGAAGAAAGCAAATGGCATGTTGGCCTTCATAACAAGGGGAGTTGAGTATAGAAGCAGAGGTCCTTCTGGAGTTGTACAGGGCCCTAGTGAAACCACACCTGGAGTATTGTGTGCAGTTTTGGTCTCCAAATTTCTTGCTATTGGGGGAGTACAGCGTAGGTTCACGAGGTTAATTCCCGGTGTGGCGGGACTGTCATATGTTGACATATGTTGAAAGAATGGAGCGACTAGGCTTGTATACACTGGAAATTAGAAGGATGAGAGGGAATCTTATTGAAACATAAGATTATTAAGGGATTGGACACGCTAGAGGCAGGAAACATGTTCCTGATGTTGGGGGAGGCCAGATCCAGAGGACACAATTTAAGAATAAGGGGTAGGCCATTTAGAACGGAGTTGAGGAAAATCTTTTTCACCCATAGAGTTGTGAATCTGTGGAATTCAGTGGGACATCTTCCTTCCTAAACAGATCAAGAAAAATGTTCCAATCATATCACTCTGCTCTCCTGATGAAGTATTTTATACCCAATTTTTCTGAAATCGTTGCCATCATGTATTTGCTTTGTGCCGATGTCAATGTTGTCATCTCCAAAAATGATTTCCAATTGAGGACTTTGGACTTGACTGCAATTACAAATAGACAACGGGCAGTGGACAACAGACAATCGACAATGGCCCTTCGAGCCAGCACTGCCATTCACTGTGATCATGGCTGATCATCCACAATCAGTACCCCGTTCCTGCCTTCTCCCCATATCCCTTGACTCCGCTATCTTTAAGAGCTCTATCTAACTCTCTTGAAAGCATCCAGAGAATCGGCCTCCACTGACTTGTGAGGCAGAGAATTCCACAGATTCACAACTCTCTGGGTGAAAAAAAATTTCCTCATCTCCGTTCCAAATGGCCTACCCCTTATTCTTAAACTGTGTCTCCTGGTTCTCCCACTTGACCATGTGAGTTTCCTCTGGGCCCCATATACACAAAAAATGCATATTGTCAGTCAATTAGTCGGTGTATATTATCCTGAGTGTGTAGATGGTGCAGTGGTAGAGGTAGAATCTGGGGGTAATAATGGGGAATTGAGGAGAATATATTGTTATTAATGTAGGACTGCAATGTACATGATGGTCAGTGCGAACGTGTGGGCTGATGGGCATGTTTATGTGCTGTCTGACTATTACTATAATAAGTACGTTCGGTATTACAACAGTACTGCTTTCAAAACTATTAACGGTGTATTTATGGTTCCTTTGTAAAACTACCATGATTTTGGTGGGTTTATTGCTTTAGTCTTTGGTCAGTGAGTGATGATGAATAACAACCATTATTTATTGTTTTTGTTATGGGGGGGGAGGGTGGGATGGGGGGGAGGGTGGGATGGGGGGGGGGAGGGTGGGATGAGGGGGGGGGGGGGAGAATGAAGTGTATGATTTCCAAAACTATCAATAGATAATATTAAAAGTATTTGTGGGGTTTTCACCTCTTTGCAGTCGCAAAGCTGGCGAGACTTCAGTGAAGTAGCTGGCTGGTAAGCTTCTTCATAACTGGCAAGATGAATTGACAGCTCAACGATGGATGTGGGAGGCCAGCAGTTTAGTCCTTTCAATTCTCCAAGCCACATCTTTCAGTTTGCTCATGGGATCAGGAAGAATCTTTTCTTCACATTTCAAGAATTCCTTGTATTGATCAGCATGACGACGTTTTTCTTCACCGGCAGTCGGTAGCACGGGCTTCTTCATGTACGATGCAGCGTAAGCAAGGGCAGCGAGTTTGTCTTTTCGTCCAGGCTTTTTCGAATGTGGATAAATCCCATGATTCCTTTCATTTATCGAGATACCGAACTTGCATATCTCCCCTGACTGATGGGCATAGCAGGGAGAAACTAATGAGGTCTTAAGGTAGCCACAAAATGCTGGAGTAACTCAGTGGGACAGGCAGCATCTCTGGAGAGAACGAACGGGTGACTGAATCTGAAATAGGGTCACGACCTGAAACGTCATACATTCATTCTCTCCAGAGATGCTGGCTGTCCCGCTGAGTTACTCCAGCATTTTGTGTCTATCGTCGATTTAAACCAGCAGTTTTTCCTACAGTTAATGAGGTCTTAACTTATTTTGAACCTCATCTGACCCATTTCTGAATATTATTGGCTCTTATCAAGCAGTCTTCCTGGAATCATATCCTGTATCAGTTAAGTCCCAGGTAGCTGCATTTTAAGTTGCATTTCAAATTTGCTTATGGTACAGGGCTTGCAGGAAAACCTTGAGAGGCCTTGTACTACTTGTCTTCCTCTTGCTAAAAGGTGGTCAGACTCTCTTGAAATCATCAATGGAGCTGCTCCCTTCAAATCATTACTAGCGTTCCCTGCTCCATACCCTCTCTGATCACCACTCTGAATTCTAAATTTATTAATCCTGTAGCTGGTTACAAATGTAATTGCTTCAATTATTAATTCTGTGCACAACTCGAGTCTCTTGTGTGCTCCTGATTATTTTTACTTTGTAATCCTGAGACAGGTCAGTTATTTTAATACTATTTGCAAGTTATAGTTTTTTAATTATTTGATGGAATTTTTTAGGGATCTGAAAATGAAGGCAGCTAATCCCCTCTAAGCCAATTTGGGTGTTCATTTGACAGTAACGAGGCAGTCTGCTTTTCAAATGTATTTTGAAAGTGAATATTGAAGCATACTTTCAAAACAATTAAAATTTACCACCATAACGTAGAACTGTTCACTTATATTTCGAGACATATGCAGAATTCCTCATGATCTGAATGTAGATTTGTAATCCATGATAGGAAAAGGCAATAAACTTCAGTTTATGGCTATCAATCTTACTGATAGCGCCATACAACTGCTGTCTTAAACAGTTTTTGTTGGCAGTTTTATTCAGTATTTTCTATCATATTAGAAATTATGTCAGAAATTCGTCTTAATCTCTCTGAATAATGGTAGCCATAAGGGAGCATAACTAAAGTTGGGAAGTAAATATTCCAAAGAACTTCCAGCATGAGAGGGACAAAATGGAAAATTGGATGGTTGTTGAGGCAAAGGATGTGACTGAGTTGGTGTTTGGAAATCTTGGCTACAAAATATATGAAGGTAGACAAAAATGCTGGAGAAACTCAGCGGGTGAGGCAGCATCTATGGAGCGAAGGAAATAGGCAATGTTTCGGGTCAAAACCCTTCTTCAGACTATGATCAAGTCTGTTTAAGGAGATGATGCAAACGGGAAATCCAGATGTCAGATTGATATCTACAAAACTACAAAATGCATTTCAAATTTACTTACTACAAAACACAAATGGGTTTGTCCATTGAGGAGATAATGAGGTGTTTAATATCTTATTGCTTTTGTCCCTTCTACAACAAAGTAACATAATACAAGGTCGGGTACCAAGTAGGAAAATAGCAGTACGTGTAACAGGAATAGACTTTAATCTTGTAAATTTGAGTTTTTTGAAGAGGTGACAAAGGATACAGTATGATAAAACTTTATTTATCTAAGGAAGCAAATTGATCAGGTAGGATTGAGGGCAGGGCAATAGACATTATCTACATGGAAGATAGACACAAAAGGCTGGAGTAAGTCAAGTGGCAGGCAGCATCTCTGGAGAGAAAGAATGGGTGACGTTTTGGGCCTAGGCTGTTCCCCAAACGTCACCCGTTCCTCCTGCGCCCTGTCCTGCTGACTTACTCCATTTTTTTGTGTCTATTTTGTGCTTAAACCAGCATCTGTAGTTCCTTCTTACACAATATTTTTACACAATATTTTTCATAGCATAAGGATTTGAGTATAGGAGCAGGGAGGTTCTACTTCAGTTGTATAGGGTCTTGGTGAGGCCACACCTGGAGTATTGCGTACAGTTCTGGTCTCCAAATCTGAGGAAGGACATTATTGCCATAGAGGGAGTGCAGAGAAGGTTCACCAGACTGATTCCTGGGATGTCAGGACTGTCTTAAGAACAAAGACTGCATAGACTCGGTTTATACTCTCTAGAATTTAGGAGATTGAGAGGGGATCTTATAGAAACTTACAAAATTCTTAAGGGGTTGGACAGGCTAGATGCAGGAAGATTGTTCCCGATGTTGGGGAGGTCCAGGACAAGGGGTCACAGCTTAAGGATAAGGGGGAAATCCTTTAGGACCGAGATGAGAAGGACTTTTTTCACACAGAGTGGTGGGTCTCTGGAACTCTCTGCCACAGAGGGTAGTTGAGGCCAGTTCATTGGCTATATTTAAGAGGGAGTTAGATGTGGCCCTTGTGGCTAAGGGGATCAGAGGGTATGGAGAGAAGGCAGGTACGGGATACTGAGTTGGATGATCAGCCATGATCATATTAAATGGCGGTGCAGGCTCGAAGGGCCGAATGGCCTACTCCTGCACCTAATTTCTATGTAATATCTACATGGACTTTAGCATGCAATTTGCCAAGTCTCTACTTGCTAGGCTAGTCTGGAAGATTAGATCACATGGATCCACAGCGAGCTAGTCCATTAGGTACAACATTGGTGGAAGGAGTCAGGGTGATTGTGAAGGGTTGTTATTCAGATTGGAGGTCTGTGACAGTGGTGTGCCGTAGGGATTGATGCTGGGTCTACTGTTGTTTATCCACTATGTTAAGGATCTTGATAACAGTGTTAATATGGTCAGTAAGCTTGCGGATGGCACCAGATGTGGTGATGTAGTGGACAGGGAAGAGGATTTCCAAGATTACAAGAAAATCTAAATGAACTGGAGAAGTAGGTCAAGAAGTGGCAGATGGAATTTAACTTGGACCAGTGTAAGCTGTTGCATTTTGTAATCTAAATGAGAGCATGGCTTCCAACCTAAATTATAACTTCCTGGACAGTTTTGCAGAACAGAGACCTAGGGATACAGGTACATAGTTAATAGAAATGGAAAATAGTTGCAGGAGTAGGCCATTTGGCCCTGCGAGCCAGCACCGCCTTTCAATATGATCATACCAAAATCGGTACCCTGTTCGTACTTTTATTCCCATATCCCTTGATTCCTTTAGCCCGAAGAGCTAAATCTAACTCTTGAAAACATCCAATGAATTGGCCCCCACTGCCTTCTGCGGCAGAGAATCCCCCAGATTCACAACACTGGGAGAAAAAGTTTTTCCTCATCTTTGTCCTGAATGCCCTACCCATTTGACTGTGACCCCCTGGTTCTGGACTCTCCCAACATCAGGAAAAAAAATCATTCATCTAACCTGTCCAATCCCTTAAGAATGTTATGTTTCTATAAGATCTCCTCTCATCCTTTTAAATTCTAGTGAATACAAACCCAGTCGACCCATTCTTTCATCATATGTCAGTCCCGCCATCCCAGGAATTAACGTGGTGAGCCTATGCTGCACTCCCTCAATGTCCTTCTTCATATTAGGAGACCAAAACTGCACACAGTACTCCAGGTGTGGTCTCACCGGAGCCCTGTACAACTGCAGTAGGACTTCCTTATTCCCAATCTCAAATCCTCTTTAATGAAGGTCAACATGCCATTAGCTTTTTTCACTGCCTGCTGTAACTGCATGCTTACTTTCAGTGACTGATCTACAAGGATGCCCAGGTCACGCTGCACCTCCCCTTTTCCTAATCTGAACCCATACAGATAATAATCTGTTGTCTTGTTCTTGCCACCAAAGTGGATAACCTCACATTTATCCACACTGTACTGCATCTGCCATGCATCTGCCCATTCACCCAACCTATCCAGGTCACCCTGCAGTCTCATAGCATTCTCCTCGCAGCTCACATTGCCACCCAGCTTTGTGTCTTCCGCAAATTTGGAGATGTTACATTTAATTCCCTTGTCTAAATCGTTAATATGTATTGTAAATAGCAAGGGTTACAGCACTGAGCCTTGCGGCACCCGACTAGTCACTGCCTGCCATTCAGAAAATAACTCGTTAATTCCTACTATTTATCTGCTTTCAGTCTCAAGTTTACCTCACACAATTTCCTGACTAATGTGGATTTCCTTCAGTTCCTCCATCCCACTACATCCTTGGGCCCCTTTCTGAGAGATTGTTTGTGTCTTCCATAGTGAAGACAGAACCAAAGTACTTATTTAACTGGTCTGCCATTTCCTTGTTTCTCCATTATAAATTCATCTCTTTCTGACTGTAAGGACCTACATTTGTCTTCACTCATCTTTTCAGCTTCATATATCTTCATAATACATAGTTCCATGAAAGTAGTAATAGGGAGACAGTTTGGTGAAGAACCTTTTGTCAAACTTCCTTCAATGGTCAGGCCATTGAGTACAAGAGTTGGGACGTTATTTTGGGTTGAAAAGTGGCTGGTGACCATGCATGGGAGTATCATGCACAATTCTTGTTGCCCAGGTGTAGGACAGATGTTTTTAAGCTGGAAAAGACGCAGAATAGATTCCTGAGACTGGATAAGCTTGGAGCATAGGAGGGTGAGGGATGATAGAAGTATATAAAACTATAAAGTATATAAACCTTAACTAACATAGTTAAGATGGATGGCTGCAGTCTTTTTTTCCATGATAGGGGGAAACAAGAGAATAGAGGGCATTGTTTTAAGATGAGATGAGAAAGGTTTAAAAGAGCCCGGGGGGACAACTTTTACACACAGATGGCAGTGGAAACATGAAACAAGCTGACAGAGGAAGCTGTAGAGACAGGTAATTCTTATGCTTAAAAACAATTCGACCAGTACAAGGCTAGGAAAGGTTCTCAAGTAGCTCCCAGCTCTTAGTCAAACTGGTTCATGTGGACAACTTGGTTGGCATGGATGAGTTGGGTCGAAGGGCCTATTTCTGTGTTGTGTGCTTCTTGATGCAGGAATCACTGGGAACTTCAATCTTCTAAATGAGTGGACAAACCAAATGTCTGGTGATAATGTGAAAAACCTTCACAAAGTGTTCAAAATTGTTTTTGCCTTCAAAGTGGAAGGGAACAACTTATTTTACATTGCAATAAGACAGGTGATATGAAAGTAAAAGGGGCTCTTGGGAATAATGAAGAGAATATGGTCAGGCTGGCCCACCATGCCCAGCCTGACCATTTTGCCTATCTATACTAATCCAATTTGCTGCTTCGGGTCCGCATCCTCCTTTGCCTCGTCTATTTAAGTGCCTTGTCTAATTAAATCTCAGATTTAGATATTGTATCTGACTCCACCACCTCCTCTGGCAGCCTGTTCCAGAAATCAACTATTCTCTGCATGAAAAAAAACTTTCCATTCAAATCCTCTTTCGAGCTCCTTCCTTTCACCTTCATCCTTTTTCATTTTTGTGATACCCCAACCTTTATGCCATAGATTCTGATTATCAACCATATCTGTCTCATAATTCTCTATACTTTTGTCAGGTCTCTTTTCAGTCGTCTTTGCCGTGAGAAAAACAGACCCAGATTGTCCAATCTATCACCATAATTAAAGTGTTCCCGTCCAGGCAATATCACAGTGATTTCCCTCTGCACCGTCACATTCAGATGATTGATTAGTATGGGTTTTATGGGGGGGAAAGCCATGAGAATGGGGTTGAGAGGGAAAGATCGATCAGCCATGATTGAATGGTAGAGGAGACTTGATGGGATGAATGGCCTAATTTAGCTTGACTTATTCATCCCATAGCGTGGTGACAAACTGCACATACTATTCTGAGTGCAGTCACACCAGTGTGTTGTGAAATAAAATCCTAACTTTTATAGTCTGTGTCCTAACTTCGGAAAAGAAGCATGCATGATGTGTTCCTCACTATGCTAACTGCCTGTGTTTTTGCTTTCAGTGAACTATGGACGTGAATTCCTCTGTTCATCAAGGTTCCTCACCACACCACCATTTACTGGATATATCCTATCCCTATTTGACTTTGCAAAATGTGCACCTTGCACTTCCCAGGACTAAATTCCATCTGCCAATGTTCTGCCCAACTTTCTATTTGTTCCATATCTTGCTTTAGCCTTGAATAACCTTCTTCGCTGTCCACAACACCACAACTTTTGTGTCATTTGATAAATTACCAAACATACTGTGTACATTTGCATCCAGGTAATTTATAGGTATCAAGGATCCCAGTATCAGCCCTGCTATACATCGATGGTCATTGACTTCAATTCAGAAAAGTATCCTTTCATCTCTTGCATCACAACCCTCCTTATCACCAAGCGAATTTCGGATCCAATTGGCCTTTGATTCCACATACCATAACGTTCTGCACCAACAGTCATATAGGTCCTCGTCAAATTGCCTAAATAAGTCTGTGTACATAACATCCATGTTCTCTGCCCTGCCTTCATTACTCTTCTGAGTTATCATTCGTTGATTCAAACTTAAAATTAGTGAGGCATTCTTTCTCTGGCTACCTCCTTGTTCCTGATATTTTGACAATGTTCTGGGATTCTCCTTATTCTCACAAGCTTATTTATTTTATAACAAAAGGCTCGTGTGAATAAATCCTGTTTGAATCTCAATGGACCCTTTGTCAGATTACTTTGCGGCCAGCACGGTGGTGCAGCAGTAGAATTGCTGCCTTGCAGCGTCAGAGACCCAGGTTTGTTCCTGACTGTGGGTCATGTCTGCACTGAATTTGTGCGTTCTCCCTGTGACCATGTGGGTTTGCTCTGAGTGCTCGGGTCTCCTCCCACACTCCAAAGATGTACAGGTTCATAGGTTAATTGGCTTCGGCAAAAATTGTAAATTGTCCCATGTATGTGTTGGATAGTGCTCATGTATGAGGATCACTGGTCAGCGTGGGCCAAAGGGCCTGTTTCAGCACTGTCTCTCTAATCTAAACTAAACATGATAGCAAAAAGTATCCTTGGTTATCATTTTGGATGCTCAGTAAATAAGTGCATTCGAGGTAGAGGTCAACATCTTTTTGGATGTGGAGAGGAAGAATGAGGTTGGAAATACGAAAAGTTTCAGCTAATTATGTTTTCGAATTGGGAAATGGGCTCAAATGTCAAATTTCTTGATACTTTCTGTGAAACTTCCATCCATTATATGTGAAAGGTTGCTTTCTTTCTATTTTACTTTCACAAAAATATGAGAAGCAGTTTTCATTGTCGGTTTAATGTTTACAATAATACAGAAATTGAGCTGATGTATTTGCCATCTTGATGTTATTATTGTAGACTCTTCTCTTTGGTCAAATGTACAGCTGCCGACGACATGAGATGGAGATGGAACTAACCAGGTGAATCAGTTGTCAAACGTGGGGGGGGGGGGGGGGTGACAACGACCACAATGAGGCCAAACATCTAGGACAGGGTTCGGACTACGGGCACACGGCCCGTAACCTGAAAAACCGCGTATTTTTTTCAATTCGCTTTCGCGGGGTCGGGGCAGGCGAGCCGACCTGGGAACTGCAGCCAGTCCCTGGGACCTGACCTGGGAACAGCAGCCAGTCCCTGGGCACGCAGAATGCCAACTTGATCATAATGGACAAATTGGGCCAGACATGTACATGTTGTATAACTGACTCTATGCAGATCTGAATGGGCTTAGAATTACCATTTAAGCAAAATTGCCCCCACTTTCCCCATTTTGATCCTTGAGACTAATATATCTCTGCTCTGTTAACAGCGTTAAAGTACTTATGAGGTAGAGTCAGGAAAGGGAACATTTTTTTTTAGTTTGCTTTAATTTGTTGTTTTTTTTATTGACTTCCATAATTTCTGAAATAGTCTTAAAGTAACTTAACTGTTATAAAGCAGTAATAAGTGATTTTTGTCCAAACAATTGGAACTTGCATAAAATGTTTGAATTATTAGCAGGGCTGACAACTCTCACGCATTAAACGTGAGACTCGCGCATTTCACAAAATTCTCATACTCTCACGCTGATCACAAAATTATATAATGAGAATAGGACCTCTTTTGCTTAACAAATAGTGTAGGAAGAAATTGCAGATGCTCGTTTAAACTGAAAATAGACACTAAAAACTAGAAAAACTCAGCAGGACAGGCAGCATCTCTGGAGAGAAAAAATGGGTGATGAGTTGAGACCTTCAGCCTGAAGAGGTTGAAAACCAGCCATAAAACACAATGACTGGACATGAGTGTTATCCAACTAAGGGCAGAAATCAGAATCATGTGTTAATCTTTATCCACGTGACACCATAATAAATATATTACAGAAAAAAAATGTTTAATGTGGTGGCACGGTGGTGCAGCGGTAGAGTTGCTGCCTGACTACCACATGGGTTTTCTTTGGATATTCCGGTTTCTCCCATATCCGAAAGAATTGTAGGTTAATTGTTTTCTGTAAATTGTCCCTGGCGTGATGGATGCAATCGGTGTATGATAGATTGCTGGTCGGTGTGAGCCTGGTGGGTGGAAGGGCCTGTTTCCATACATGTATATCTTAATTTCATTGAACCATATATGATTGAATATGTGGCATTATTTTTGTCTTGTTTCTATATTCAAAGGGTAAGGTTGAAACCGTCTGAAGAAGGGTTTCGGCCCGAAACATTGCCTATTTCCTTCGCTCCATAGATGCTGCCACACCCGCTGAGTTTCTCCAGCAATTTTGTCTACCTTCAATTCTCCAACATCTGCAGTTCCTTCTTGAACAAGGTTGATTGATTTATTTGTGCAGAGCAGTGATAGAAGTCTGACTTTTGCTGAAGTCTGAGTTTTTCCTATATATATATATATGCATGAATATAATCTGATTTCCATACATGAATATAGTAATTCATGTGCTGCACCTGTTGAGCAGAGCCTGGCTCTATTGTGGAATGTAATTTAGCCTAACCTTATTCATACCTAATCAATTTAAAGCATAAATGTTGCATCCAAGTGTAAGTTGAAAGACTCGCTGCAGTATGCACCAGATTGCACAATTTCAAGCCGAAAAATGTAAAAGCTCCTTACCGTGGGAGGGGGAACATCCCCCCCCCCCCCCCCCCCCCCCCACAGACTGTCTGAAGAAGGGTCTTGACCCGAAACGTCGCCTATCTTCTTCGCTCCTTAGATGCTGCTGCACCCGCTGAGTTTCTCCAGCCTTTTGTGTACCGTTGAGCTTTTGTTAAATGCTTTCCAAATATGCTTGAAGATTTACTACGGAAACCTACAATGTGGCGCAATGAATTCAGTTTCTTATTCATGGTGGCAAACGATGCAGATCTGTATTTATTTTGACATTATCTTATATGTTACTTACAAGTGATCCAAAAAATAAATGCAATGACAGCAACTAACCAAGTATTGAAGACATAATGTAAAGGATGAGTTATTAAAATCAGGCCTTTCAAAATATTAATGCCCAGTCATCATTCTTCCTCTGTCATGTCAGGTGCAGAATCAGCTGCTGATTCTACACCTTCAGAAGGGGAATTCACAAAGTTTTGATTTCAGCACCTGACCAGATGTGCTTTCACACATTGGTGTGCAGTTTGGAAACAACAGGCAAAAGAAAGTTCAGGACTTTTTCAGATACCAATCCATTCTAGTTTAAGCCTCCTTATTCTGCTGCACCCTACCGAACCAAGCTGGAGGCCATACAGCAAATATCTCTTGGGAGGAGCGGGCAGTGGTAAAAATGTCTCACTGAAAAATAGTAAATCAATTTTCATCAATTTGGGAAGAATCATTTGTAGTGATCTTGCACTTTTTTTTGCTGGTAATCAAAAATGAGCTAACATCCTGTGGACAAAATAGCTCACAAAAGCCGAAATACTCTTGAGACATTCAGAACCATTAATATAGTGGCGATAATATAATGTGCCCGATGGGAGATGGATGAGATTTATCTCAAAACTGTTGTGTTTCCTTTGAGCATTTGAGATGGCTTCCAAACAGGATTCCTTAAACATACACTATGCTGCAGGCAATAAGGTCTATTCTCATAAATCCAGGTTACAATCGGGTCAAGTTCAGGAAGAATTAGGCAGTACTCTTGAAGGTGATGGAGTAGCAGTGTAATTTGAACATATAACCAGTAATCTCCAGTATCCTAAAGGGACTTATAGTTCTATTCACCGCTGACAACGTAGTCTATTCCCTGCACTGAATATGTTGAAGGAAGAATAAGCCATGCCAGAGTGGAAACAACAGGCCTGTAATCATATAATGGGTAGACAGACAGATGAAAGGAAGAATCACAGTTAAAGACCAATAATCGACTTAATTTCTTCTGCAAACTACTGAACAGCAGCCACATTGACAGTTTGGTTTGTTTCCTTAACAATTAGCTTGCAACTCCAATCAAATGGAAAGTGAGGGGGAGTGACAGAAAACAATGATTTTTAGAAACCTGTTACACACAAGGGATTTGCTTTGCTTTAAAACACAGTTTGGATAACACGCCTAAATGGTGACTCTATAATTGCAAACATATGTCATATTGTGCATAAACACCCTAAAATATATTTGTTAAAGAGCTATTTGATGATAAAGCAGATGTCTTTGGCAAGCAATGCAAAAACAGAACCTGGGTTTAGCTCAGATACGTTATCTCTGTTGTCCAGGTGGACTAGTTCAATCAGTTCACAGTTCAACCTAACAATCTTGAAAATTGGACCATTTGAATCCTTGGCTAAATATTAGAGATGGGGAGCTGGGGAAAATGGGAGGTGGTCGAAGCAACCAGTGATTAATGACATTGCTTTGGAGACAAATTTTCCATCCTTGTTGCTCACAATAAATGGGCATTGGAAAGTTATTTTTAATTGAAATTCAGCATATACTTAAGGATTGCTGGTCATTAGCCTCGGTGTAGGTAATGTGATTCATATTGTGTGGTTCATATTCATTTTATTGGACTTGCCGTTATGCCCAAAGCCCTCACACAGATAATCAGGAATTTGTCAGCTTGTGGACTGTATAATGTCACCTGATCAAAAATGGTAACCAATAACATTCAGATACAGTTGACGAATGGTCCTATTTGGCCCAAAGTTTCATTGCCATTTAATGACTTTGAGAAATATGCAGGGCTTAATTTCTTCTGTCACTGGCATTTGATTACATGATTCTTTTGTACAAAGTAAAATGTTATGATTTAATTTCGCATTTTGTACCTGGTTTTACGTAGATATAAAAAATGTTGCATCTTTTTATGTACACCATTCACAAATTATGGCTTTTGTGCTCTTAACATTTGTATTTATGTGACTGTCATATTGCCCTTCATCCTTAAGAATGCCCTTTTCCCAAAACAAAATATTGTGGCTTGAGATAATCCATGGTTATTATGTGTGGCCGAAAACTGCCTTGTATTCATTCAGACTTGCAATATCAAAAGTAACACTGTCACAGCAGATGCTTTGTTCCTAGATAGCTCAAGGGGAGTGTTGTAAAGTGTCAGTTCACCCATAGTCTTTAATCTCATGTGCCTTTATACTTTCCTTTGATCATTTTTTCACACCATATTTAGGTTTTTTTTGGTGTTGTGAGTGGATGTCTTAAATACAACATTTTAAAGCCATTGACGAGCAATGGTTTTTCATTTAAAATTTTGAATCGCTGCATTTATTTACATTATGATTCAACCATCTTAAGTGTTTATTTGTTCCACTGAGAATGAAATGTGGCAATTAAATTCTTGCTTGCTGCAGCTTTTCAGGGCATTTGGGTGCAGTAACAATAATAGATATACACATTATTCATGCATCTAAGTAAACTAGACCATGATAATACAAATAAACAAAGTTCATGGAGTACCTACGGTAGAGCAAAGTCTGCAGTCATTCCATAGGTTAGACAATAGACAATAGGTGCAGGAGTAGGCCGTTCGGCCCTTCAAGCCAGAACCACCATTCAATGTGATCATGGTTGATCATCCCCAATTAGTACCCCATTCCTGCCTTCTCCCCATATCCCCTGACTCCTCTATCTTTAAGAGCCCTATCCAGCTCTCTTGAAAGTATCCAGAGAACTGAGGCAGAGAATACCACAGGCTCACAACTCTCTGAGATAATTGAGGTAGGATTATGGTTAGAATTGTAGAGAGTAGTTCAAAAACCTGCTGGCTGGTGATAAGCGTCTGATGAGGGTCTTGACCCAAAACGTCACCATTCCGTCTCTTCAGAGACGCTGCTTGTCCCGCTGAGTTACTCCTATTTTTGTGTCTCTTCGGCTGATGCTGAGGAACTGTATGTGAACCTGGATCCAATAGAGCCCAGACTCTTGTACAACCTTCCCAATGGTAGTAGCAAGATAAGAGGGTGGTGTGGGTCCTTGATATTAGCTGCCGCCTTGAGGCAGCTCTTCGTACAGAGCTCTTCAATGCTGGGGTAGTCAATGTCTGCGATGGACTGGGCAATGTTCACCACTCTCTGCAATCTCCTTTGTTCTTGGGCTTTTGAGTTACTGAATCAGGCCACAATGCCACCAGTTAGTATGCTCTCTATTCTACACTTATAGAGGTTTGATTAAGTTTTTGTTGACATATCAAGCATCTAAGAAAGTAGAGGCCCTGATGAATTTGCTTTGTGATTGCATCATCAAAGTGTTGGGTCCAGGGCAGAGCATCGGGGACGTGTGCATCCAGGAATTGGCTGTCCATCTTTGTCCCACGAATGAAAATAGGTGTAGGGCCCATCAAGTTTTAATCAACTGAAGTCCACAACACAAAGGGCTGGAGGAACTCAGTGGGTCAGACAGCATCTATGGACGGAATGGACAGATGTTCTTCAGTCTGAAGAAGAGCCAGACTCAAAACGTCGTCTGCCCATTTCCTCGACAGGATGCTGAGACCTCCAGCGCTTTGTTTTGCGCAAAATTCCAGCATCTGTAGTTTCTTGTGCCTTCAAACATAGATTTGCACAGACTAACCATGGCTGAATCCGCTCTTTTGGCTGACTATGAAGGTGATTCTGGGGTAAAACGGACCATCTCAGAAAAATTTTGGTAGCTTCAGACAGCATCTGTAAAGAAAAAAGCGGTTAAAGTTCAGATCATTTGTGAATCTTTCATCAGAACTGATCTGATAACTGATTATGTAATCGGTTTATGAAAATGATGTAGGGAAGGACAAAAATCATGAAGAAAATAAATTCAAAGGTAAATTGAGTCATGCAATGTGAAAATAGGCCCTTCAGCCCAACTTTCCCATGCCGACCAATATGCCCCATCTACACTATGAGAATATCCCAGTTATGTAATAAAGTGTAGTGTAAAGTATTTTATTAAGTAAAAGATTAGCTTGACTTTTTTGGGTTCTGAATAAGCTGAACTTTACAGTTCTGTAGTATTCTAGAAAAGCTGTGAGAATCAGGAAGTTAGAGGCCTGCATACCAAGCTTTTCTAATAGTACTTCCTGTTATGCCCAAGCAAAAGACTTCACAATAATGGGAGAGGATGCGTTTCCTGGGGACTTTGAAATTTCTGATATTGATCTTACATTGTTAAGCCGGAATTGCAAATGTTGGGCTTTTGACTAAGTTCCTGTTATTTAGAAATTGTGTGATCAACAGTTTGCGATCGATATAACCATAGTTTGACAAGTATTGTATTAGTGGCAAGTATACTTTGAATGGGTATAGCCTGTGAGTGATTTGCGTTAAACGTCATTGCTGCAACTCTGTGTAAACATGTGATTACGTTTACAAAGATGCTGCATGTCTTTGTTCATTAGAGTGGTAGCTCGGGAGAGTTAAGTGTCTGTTGCATACTTGACTCTGTATCCCTCACACTCTCGCCAGCTGATGATCAGTAAAACTTGAGTTGGTTTACCTAACCCATTGTGAGTTGTCTGTCTTTAAGAAATGAACCTTAACAACTACTCTCATGGCGTTTGGCCCAGCGTCTGAACCTTTCCTATCCTAATGATAGGAAATGTCTTTTAAAAAATGTCCAAATGTCTTTTAAAACATTGAAAGACTCAAATATAAGATGTAATTTTAGATTTGGTAAGTTAGTGTGTTTGTCTGTTAAACCACAAGCATAAAAATTGTAACAGGGTATTCCTCGTTGTTGGTTCTGCTGTTCTCGGTGATTATGACTTTCACATTATTCTTTAAGTCACTGTGATTCATTCTGAAACTGTTCATCCTTTTGTCTCATGTTGGTGAGTTAATGGAGCTCTGCTGAGAACATAAAATCTCGTGATGCATCTTGTCCTTCAAAAATAGTGCATGATACTTCTGATTCCAGGCTGTTGCACAGTAAATCTCAAAGCAAGGCGTCGGCACTTCAGATAATACGGCATCACTAATCATTATTAATCTCTCGCATTGACGACCCCACATATGCGATCCAACATATTATCTTTCACCGTATGCATTTAATTTGTTTTTTTTTTTAAAGAATGTTCAGATTAACATATTATATTTCATCAAAAAATTCATACCAACTAACACTAATGCATTCTGGAGGCTGGCTGTTTCTGTGGTGATGCATACATTAAATGCACAGGTCATTTCGTGAGGAGGCCTCGTGTTCATTGGCACTTTAGTTGTTATGGTCACTCCTCTCAATGCTCAAGGGGTCCCCCTCAGCAGACCATGACACTTCTCCCGGGAGGCCAGTGGAGATCTGCCTTTGCTGTCTCAACTACTGTGTTTTGTTGTGGACTGAGAGATGTTGGAAGACACTTTTCCATGAAGAGAAAAGGAGGATCATAAAAAAACGGAACTCGCTGGTTAAAATGACACTGAGTTAATGATAAATGTTACATTCATCACAACTTAAAGTAAAGCAGAATATGGATAACACAGGAGATCTGGAGAAGGATGTCGAGTCTTTATAGAGGGCGTGGGTGACCAGAAGTTCTGTCAACACTACAATTATTTGCGTGTTGATGTCCTTTGCCCTGGCTTGTAATCACTGCTGGGCAACATTAGCCCTGACTTTTTCACATTTGCTTTTGATCACAGAAAGACTGGATAGGAATGTGGAGTATAATGAATGTGTCTTGTTACAGTATGATAATGAATTGTAATTTTTTTTATAATGCAACTGGGAGCATGTGTACTGGGCGTGCAGCAGTGTGTGTGTCAAAATACTATTTTTGCATTAGACTAGGCTGAGTTTCGGATGCTGAGAGACAGCTGCTTTGAGGGGTTGTCAACTGGACTTTCACCATTCCCTGAATTTGGCAGAGCATACTGATCAAAGTATTTAATATTAGAGAAGCAGAGACAAGGTAGACAGTTGGGACCTTTCTCACAAGGTAGAAATGTCAATGGCTGGAGGGCTTTAAGGTGAAAGGTTTAAAGGATACAGTGCCATCCATAATGTTTGGGATAAAGACCCATCATTTATTTATTTACCACTGTGCTCACCAATTTGAGATTTGTAATAGAAAAAAATCACATGTGGTTAAAGTGCACTTTGTCAGATTTTATTAAAGGCCATTTTTATACATCTTGCTTTTTATCGTAGAAATTACAGCTGTGCTTATACATATTTCCCCTCATTTCAGGGCACCATAATGTTTGGGACACATGGTTTCACAGGCGTTTGTAATTGCTCAGGTGTGATTAATTGCCTCCTTAATGCAGGTATAAGAGAGCTCTCAGCACCTAGTCTTTCCTCCATCAGAAAAGCTTGGTATGCAGGCCTCTAGCTTCCTGATTCACACAGCTTTTCGAGTATACTACAGAATTACAATTTTCTGCTGATTCAGAACCAAAACAAATCAAGCTAATATTTTACACTACAATTTATTACATAACTAGGATATGCTCATAGTGTAGATAAAGCATATTGGTTGGCATAGGCAAGGAGCTGAAGGGCCTATTTCCACATTGCATGACTCGATTTACCTTTGAATTTATTTGAAGGTTTCCATCACCTTTGGAAGCTTTTATTGCTGTTTATCAACATGAGGACCAAAGTTGTGCCAATGGAAGTCAAAGAAGCCATTATGAGACTGAGAACCAAGAGTAAAACTGTTGGAGACATCAGCCAAATCTTAGGCTTACCCAAATCAACTGTATGGAACATCATTAAGGAGAAAGATAACACTGGCGAGCTTACTAATCGCAAAGGGACTGGCTGGCCAAGGAAGACCTCCACATCTGATGACAGAAATATTCTCTCTCATAAAAAAAAAAAACCCAAACACTTATCCGACAGATCTGAAACACTCTTCAGGTGTGGATTTGTCAATGACCACTGTCCGCAGAAGACTCAGAAGAACAGAAATACGGAAGATACACTGCAAGATGCAAACCACAGGTCAGCTGCAAAAAATAGGACGGCCAGGTTACAGTTTGCCAAGAAGTACTTAACAGAGCAACCATAGTTCTGGAAAAAGGTCTTGTGGACAGATGAGATGAAGATTGGCATATCAGAGTGATGGCAAGAACAAATTATGAAGGAGAGAAGGAACTGCCCAACATCCAAAGCATACCACCTCATCTGTGAAACACAGTGGTGGGGGTGTTATGACCTGGGCATGTATGGCTGCTGAAGGTACTGGCTCACTTATCTTCATTGATAATACAACGTCTGATTCCAAACCTACTGCTAAAGCAACAAAGGAGTTTTTCAAAGCTAATAAATTGTCAGTTCTGAGTGGCCAAGCCAATCACCCAATCTGAACCCAATTGAGCATGTCTTTTATATGCTGAAGAGAAGACCGAAGGGGACTGGCCCCCAAAACAAGCATAAGCTAAAGATGGCTGCAATACAGGCCTAGCAGAGCATCATCAGAGAAGACACCCAGCAACTGGTGGTGTCCATGAATCACAGACTTCATCAGTCATTGCATGCAAAAGAGATGCAACAAAATACTAAACATGACCACTTTCATTTATATGACATTGCTGTGTCCCAAACATTATGGTGGGCTGAAATGGGGAGGACTATGTATAAACACAGCTGTAATTTTTACATGATAAGAAGCAAAATGAATAGCCATATAACAATTACAGCACGGAAACAGGCCTTCTCGGCCCTTCTAGTCCGTGCCGACCATTTATTTTCCCCTAGTCCCATCTACCTGCACTCCATTTCCTTCCCGTCCATATACCTATCCACTTTACTTTTAAATGTTAAAATGATCCTGCCTCCACCACCTCTGCAGGAAGATCATTCCACACAGCCACCACTCTTTGAGTAAAGAAGTCCCCCTCATGTTACCCCTAAAGTTCTGTCCCTTACTTCTCATGTCTTGCCCTCTTGTTTGAATCTTTCCTACCCTAAATGGGAAAAGCTTATCCATGTCAACTCTGTCTATCCCTTTCATCATTTTAAAGACCTCAATCAAGTCCCCCCTTAACCTTCTGCGCTCCATAGAATAAAGACCTAACTTGTTCAACCTTTCTCTGTAACTTAGTTGCTGGAACCCAGGCAACATTCTAGTAAATCTACTCTGTACTCTCTCTATTTTGTTGACATCCTTCCTATAATTAGGCGACCAAAATTGTACACCATACTCCAGAATTGGTCTTAGCAATGCCTTGTACAATTTTAACATTATTTCCCTACTCCTATATTCAATGCTCTGATTTATAAAGGCCAGCACACCAAAAGCTTTATTTACCATCCTATCTACATGTGATTCCACCTTCAGGGAACTATGCATTCCTCAATTCCCTACCATTTACCATGTACGTCCTATTTTGATTTGTCCCGCCAAGATGTAGCACCTCACACTTATCAGCATTAAACACCATCTGCCATCTTTCAGCCCACTCTTCCAAATGGCCCAAATCTCCCTGCAGACTTTGAAAATCTACTTCATTATCCCCAGCACCACCTATCTTAGTATCATCTGCATACTTACTTATCCAATTTCCCACCCCATCATCTAGATCATTGATGTACATGACAAACAACAGTGGACCCAACACAGATCCCTGAGGCACCACACTGGTCACCGGTTTCCAACCTGACAAACAGCCATCCACCCTTACTCTCTGGCATCTCCCATTCAGCCACTGTTGAATGCATCTTGCTACTCCGCCATTAACGCCAAAAGATTGAACCTTCTTAACCAACCTTTCAAGGGGAACCTTGTCAAAGGCCTTACTGAAATCCATATAGACAACATCCACTGCTTTACCCTCATCAATTTCCCTAGTAACCTCTTCAAGAAATTTAAGAAGGTTTGTCAAACATGACCTTCCAGGCACAAATCCATGTCGACTGTTCTTGATCAGACCCTGTTTATCCAGATGCTTATGTATATTATCTCTAAGTATCCTTAATTTGCCCAACACTGACGTCAAACTAACAGGTCTATAATTGCTAGGTTTATTCTTTGAACCCTTTTTAAACAATTGAACTACATGCGCAGTACGCCAATCCTCCGGCACTTCCCATTTCTAATGACATTTGAAATATTTCTGTCATAGCCCCTGCTATTTCTACACTAACTTCCCTCAATGTCCTAGGGAATATCCTGTCAGGACCTGGAGACTTATCCACTTATATTTTTCAAAAGTGTCAGTACTTCCTCCTCTTTGAATCTCATTGTTTCCATAGCTACTCTACTTTTTCTCCTTACCTCACAGAGTTCAATATCCTTCTCCTTGATGAATACCGCAGAAAATAAATTGTTCAATATCTCCCCCATCTCTTTTGGCTCTGCAGATAGCTGTCCATTCTGGCTCTCTGATGGTCCAATGTTATCCCTCGTTATCCTTTTGCTATTAATATAGCTGTAGAAACCCTTTGGATTTACTTTCACGTTTCTTGCCAAAGCAACCTCATATCTTCTTTTAGCTTTTCTTATTTCTTTCTTAAGATTCTTTTTACATTCTTTATACCAATCTAGCACCTCATTTACTCCATGCCTCCTATAATTATTGTAGATATCTCTCTTTTTTCGAACCAAGCAACAAATTGACTTGGACATTTTGTATGATTCGTATGAAAACAGCATTGATCTGATGGACCCAAATATTTAGAAGAATTCTGTGACAGGCATTGCTTTTTTTTTCTCCCCCAGATACTACAGTATAAAACTGCAGAAGTTTTATTTAAAGATGATGAGCACAGTTAGATTTCTTTCTTGAAAAAAACATTCATGAACTCCTTGGGTTTCATTGGAGTGAAGAACTTTATAGATACAATCTATAATGCTGTCTCGAAGGGCTGAATGGCCTACTCCTGCACCTATTGTCTATGACGTAATTCAGTCAGAAGGCAGGCTCCTTTTCAATTCCCAGCCATTGATGTCAATGATAATTCATTTTGTTTTGTCATATATCTGATTTATAATGAAGAAAGACACAAAATGCTGGAGTAAATCATTGGGTCATGCAGCATCCCTGGAGAACATGGATAGGTGACATTTTGGATCAGAGCTCTTCAGAAGGCCTATCCATGTTCTCCAGGGATGCGGCTGACCTGCGTTACGCCAACAATTTGTCTCTTCGGTTGAAAGATTTTATCTTTCAGCAATGTGTTGTAAATGTTCTTTTTGGATGGACATTTTTCCAGTCACATAAAGAATGACTTTGCAACGTTATTGCATATGCAACAGAACCATTCTTGTCTCATGTGAAATTTAAATTCAGAATTTTGATTTGAGTTACGTCGTGAGTCAAGTCAAAGTACAACTGAATGTAAATGTAATGACTTGATCTAAAATTATCTGGGAAACATCAGATCCTAATTATTATCATCATCATCATCATTGTTAAAAACATCAACGGGCACGGTGCCTTACAATCCTATGTATGACAACTTCTAAAGTGTGGATGGTCGTTGGCTCGCTAGAAGCAATCTGCCCTTTGACAGGTCTTAATGTTGGTCCTGCAACAGACGATAGGTGCAGGAGTAGGCCATTCGGCCCTTCGAGACAGCACCACCATTCAATGTGATCGTAGCTGATCATCCCCAATCAGTACCCCGCTCCTGCCTTCTCCCCATATCCCATGATTCCTCTATTTTTAAGAGTCGCAGGCCCCCTCCTCACCTGGCAAACTAGGTGGGTAAGACGGTTTAGTCGCCGACTATCCGACCATGGAGCAGGTAGCACGGGATTACGTGGTACCACCAACTCCCCCCGACCTGACCCAACATAGTTGAAGTATCTAATCTCTCAGCAGGAATATACCAGCTGTTTGGTCATTCTGAATGCAAGGATTCAAATACTTTGAAGGTAATTTTCAAATTAGCACCTACCATCAAGTGTTAACAGCCAAGAGCATGTAACCGCACCAGCCTCACGGTTTCTGCGATATCCTGTTCATTAAAATTAAATATCTAACATAGAAATCCAGTGGATGGTTCCATGCTGAGAATTTGATTTTGATTAATGGCCACTCATGCTTATCCAACAAAATCATATAAGACATGACCCACAGACAAGTTTTCTTGGCAGCAATCATTTGAAAGCTCATGGAACCATTGCAGACAAGTTTGGCTTCAGATCAGCATAATGATCTTGTATGACAAAGGCCAAAAATCAAATACATTTGTTTTAGAGGGTTATTTTATCCTGTTTTGGACTGGTTAAATAAAATATTGCACGTTAGTGATTATAATAACTTCCCAATACTTACAATGGTGAATTGAACAGTAAATTTCAAACTAAGTTTCCCACAACAATTGAAAAGCAAAATAACTACAGATGTGAGAGATCCAAATTAAAAACGAGAAGTGTTAGATATACCCAACAGGTCCAACAGCATCTGGGCAGAGTCAAGTCCAGAGAGTATATTTTCATGTATCCCAGATAGGACAATGACATTCTTGCTTGCTGCAGCACCACAGAATATTGTAAGCATAAATAGAGAACGATTCAATTCAATATACACATAAATAAACAGATAAAGTGCAATAGGCTGTTACAGTTCAGTCTGATTGTTGGCGAGTTTAATAGCCTGATGGCTGTGGGGAAGCAGCTGTTCCTGAACCTGGATGCACCAGTTATCAGGCTCCTGTACCTTCTACCCGATGGAAGCAGAGAGATGAGTGTGTGGCCAGGATGGTGTGGGTCCTTGATGATGCTGGCAGCCTTTCTGAGGCAGCGACTGTGATAGATCCCTTCGATGGTGGGGAGGTCAGAGCCGATGATGGACTGGGCAGTGGTCACAACTTCCTGCATTATTTTCCGCTCCTGGACGCTCAAGTTGCCGAACCAAGCCATGATGCACCAGCCAGCATGCTCTCTACTGTGCACCTGTAGAAGCTCGAGAGAGAGTCCCTTTTGACATACCGACTCGCCGTAATCTTCTCAGGAAGTCGAGGCACTGAAGTGCTTTCTTTATAATTGCACCAGTGTGCAGGGACCAGGAAAGATCTTTGGAAATGTGCACGCCCAGGAATTTGAAGTTCTTGACCCTTTCCACCATGATATAAACTGGATTATGGGTCCCTATCCTACCCCTTCCAAAGTCTACAATCAGTTCTGTGGTTTTGCTGGTGTTGAGAGCAAAGGTTATTGTGCTGGCCCCATTTGGTCAATCGATCAATCTCACTTCTGAACTCAGAGGGAAACAAGATTAAGATATTGGGTCAATGGTCTTTCATAAAAAATATTTCAATGCAATATTTCCCATCCTTTTAGAGTATAGCTCCAGACTACTTAATTTGTCCTCGTTCAAGATTCCTCCTATCCTAGAAATGAACCTGATGAACTTTGTTCTGGACTTTTTAAATCTTTTCCCTGTACGGAGGACCCGACCTTTTCTCTGTCGGGTCTCCGTTGCCGTTGGGGCCTAGCACCGTGGAGCGGCCTCCAACCGGACCTGGGGCTCCAGTCGCGGAGCTGCGGACTTACTTACCATCGTGGAGCTGGCCGAGTTGGGAACGGGAGGAGCTGTGGTGGCACGCTGCTGCTGCCGACCCCGGAGATTCGGAGGCTCCAGCTGCAGGCCGGTGGACGGTAACACCGGGAGCTCGCGGGACTCTGGTGGGAGACCGCTTTTCGGAGCTCCCGCGGCAGCAACTTCTCCCGCCCGAGTTGCGGGGTTGAAGACAACCTGGAGCGGGGCCTTACATCACCCGGCGCGGCATTGATGGCCATGGGACTTGCTAGGGCCCGCCGGGGGCTCCAACATCAAGACCCGAAGCGGGGCCTTGCATTGCCCGGCGCGGCATGAATGGCCGCGGGACTTATATACTATCACCCGCCGGGGGCTTTGACTCTGACCGGGAGAAGAATGGGGAGTGCAGGGGAGAGATAAGACTTTGCCTTCCATCACAGTGAGGAGGATATTCACTGTGATGGATGTTTGTGTAAAATGTGTTGTGTCTTGGTTCTTTTCTTGTATGTATGACTGCAGAAACGAAATTTCGTTTGAACCTCAATGAGGTTCAAATGACAATAAATGGTATTGTATTGTATTGTGTATTGTATTGTAAAAGTTTTGTCATCAGTTCCTCAAACCTCAGCCCCTGAGCTAAGTCTCTTGCCCCAAATTCAGTTCATATCCAAATTCCTTACCTTTCCTTATTTTGGTGAGCCTGCTGCTGGGTATCATGATCTATGTCTTGATCTAATTTCTTATTATATTCACACACATACACTGATAACTCATCTGCAACTGCACAACCAAACCTGTTCTCCTTAATTTTTCCCACTCTCGATTGTTTCTTACCTCCCCTGTTTCATAACCAGAAGTAAATGCCTCAGCTACTGAACTGGTTTAAAACATTACCATGTCCTTACACCCCTTGACTACTAATTTCCTTCATTGTATATTTATGTGCCCAACTCCTGATAGCAAAGTGCTCCCATTGTTGCGTGCAATGAGCACTATTTTTGATCATGTTTTTGATCAAGTGTGAAGGGCCTGTCCCACTTAGGCGAATGTAAAGGCGACTGCAGGGACTAGTTTTAATATAATTCACTATGACATCTGGCACCCACAACAGCAAAATTGTAGCCACTGTTGTCAAAAATCTTCTAACATGTTAAACATTTTGCGGCAGTCGCCCAAAAAATCGCCTAAGTGGAACAGGCCCATAAAGGTAAATATCGCTGAAATAAACAATGTTTTTTTAGATAAATGCTTTGACTTTTGATCCATTGACATTCAGGGAGCTTAATTTAAAAATTAAAATGTAGTAACTTTTTGTTTCTTCAAGATATTTTTAAAATGACAATATGAGATATAGTTTGTGCTCACAATTACTACTCAGAGACTAAATCGTGGAAACAATAAATTCTTTATTTGTGAGTCTGCAGAATCAGGTGCCTCTCGAAGTTGAGACACACCGAGCAAAGGAAAAATGTGTATTTTTATACAATTCATTATACAGTCTTTATTGATCGGACGCCTCCCCTTCTAACCCCTTCCAATCAGGGTACCGAGGTTCCCAATCTTCCAACCCTCCCCTCCGTGCATCATCAATCATTCCCTCTTCTCCCACATCATACATCGCATGTACATTTAAATTAGGTTCTTTGTCATGAGGGGCGTAAAGTTAATATTCATTATTTCATTAAGCATGCTCAGTCGCTTTTGCCCTAACCTACTTAATTGCCTTTGACCTAAAGACTAGCTTCTGTGTTGTCAGCTACATTCCTTATCTCATCTTGTTATTCTACAATGTTATCAACAGCTCAGAAGGACAGTAACAGTTTGTTCGAATCACAAGATTGGTGATTCGAACTATTCAGCCCATCACAAGGTCGGTGGTTACAACCACTCGGCCCCTCACAATGATGGTGGTTTAATCATCTTATCCCTCACAACAATGTTAAAAGGTCTTTGAGCATGGCCTGAATATTTCTATCATGGCATGTTATAGAACCAAAGAATCGTACCATCATATAGAACAGAAACAGGTACCCTGGCCCAACTTGTCCATGCCGACCAAGATGTTATCTGAACTACATAACTCTGTGTATGGCAAATGTCTCTAAACCTTTATCTATGTAACTGTCCAATATCTTATAAACATTTTGGTTGTACCCATCTCTAGAGCATCCTCTTTCAGCTTGTTCCATATACGACCCAATTTTGTATTCAATTGGCTATCTCATCCAGGATCCTGTGTGATCCAATCTTTCAGACCAATCGACCATGTGGGACCTTGTCAAAGGCCTTACCAAAGTCTGTGCAGATAGCATCCATTGCCTGCTCTTATTAATCATCTTCGTCACCTCTTCAAAAAAATATCATTCAAATGGGTGAGATTTTCCTCTGAGAAAGCCATGTAAACTATCCTTTATCTGTCCTTGTCTTTCCAAATGCAAGTAGAATGCAAATATGCAGGCATTTCTGGGAATAATACAGAAGGTGCAGGATCAGTTTATTCCAAAGAGGAAGAAAGATTCCAAGGCAGTGCTGGCTCGAAGGGCCGAATGGCCTGCTCCTGCAACTAGTGTCTATAGATCCCGTCTCTTGGACCCCACACCAGTAACATACCTATTATGGCTCATGTCAGGCTCACCAGCATATAACTCTCTGGTTTGTTCCTGCAGCTCTTCTTAATTAAAGGCTCAACATTAAGCCAAACGGGCACAAAGTGCTGGAATAACTCAGTGGGTAAGGCAGCATTCCTGGAGAACATTGATACAAAACTTCACCTGTCCGTGTTCGCCAGGGATGCTGCCAGACCTGCTGGGTTATTCAAGCACTTTATGTATTTTTGTGTTTAACCAGCATCTGCAGTTCTTTGTTTCTACAATAGCCATCTTGCAGTCTTCATGGTTGTCAATGATACAGATATCTCTTCAGTCCCCAGCAAATCTCTTCCTTAGTTCTAAGATAAACTTGATCAGACTCAACTTTTTTTCTTTCTTCGTTCTGTATCAACTGACATCTTTGCCAATTCCTTTTTGGAACCTTATATTTGACTTTGTACCTATTAATCCACTTTGATATGCCTCAAGAT
This sequence comes from Raja brachyura, assembly GCA_963514005.1. The sequence continues at coordinate 42,797,516 of OY740782.1, forward strand.
GGCCGGCACCTCCTCTTTGGAAATGTGCATATGTTCCAAGACATTCATGTACCTTAATTCCTTGGCTGCCATGCCCTTCACCATAGTAAATGCAGATAAGAAATGCTCAGTTAAGTCTTTGCCCATCTCCTATGGCTTCACACACAGATGATAACATTGATTGTTAAGAAGCCCTAGTGTTGGTATTGCTATTTCTCTCCCAGGTTATCATTTGGCTCATAATGTACTGATAGAATATGTTGGCATTCTACTTTACTTGGTCTGCCAAAGCTGTCTCGTCATCTTTTTGCCCCCCTGATTTTCCTCTTCAGTGTACTCCCACATCCCTTCTACTCCTCAAAGGATTTGCTTGACTCCGGATGCCTGTACTTGACAAACGCCTCCTACTTTTTTCCTGTGCTTCAAAATTGAGTTTTAATGATTTTGCTGCAAAATTCAATTACGTATTCATGAGCTCAGGAGAAGGAAAAAATTGCATTGTTAAACATGAACCAATATTCTCGGCACTGATCTAATTTTTTTCTTTCTTCATTCTGTATCAACTGACATCTTTGCCAATTCCTTTTTAGAACCTTACATTTGACTTTATACCTTTCCATACCAGAGATAGACTGCAGTAATTGTGACTGGAAATTGAAAAAAAGCAATGTACAATTGAGCTAGTGTAACACCAGAAATAAAATGTGAAACACACAAAAATCCAAAATTTGAAGCAAAAATCAGTTTAGTCCAATGCAAATGAAGCATCGATGGGGCATTACCAGCCCAGAAACCATAATTTAACCACTTGAATTAATAGAATGAATATTGAAAATCTGAAGAAGTGGTCCCGACCCGAAATGTCGCTTATCCATGTCTTCCCAAGATGCTGGCTGACCCACTGAATTAATCCAGCGTTTTGCATCTTTCTTTATCACATCTTTGATGTTGTCTTAACAGAGGAAGCAACTATTCGAGTGATAGGTTTAATCTAGTTGGCTTACATTGTGACCAAGCCAGATATAACTTCATAAACTTCAAACCATAAAACAAATACTGTTTCGGCACCATTGAACCTCTTTGTACCTTTTAATAATTTTAATAATTTCTTCATTCTCAACAGTAGCATGAAGCCATTTCCATTCTACGTCAACGCATACATTAAGTTATTGTGTTCATCACATTTTGGTCATTGCTTTACGTCATTCGTCCAGTATTTTTGTTGCCAGGTTAGCTATCAACACAATTAAGCGAAACAGCGCATTTGCATTAAACAAAATTGGATTTGATAATTTACTTGACGTAATAATTTATTGACTTAAAATTAACCTTGGATGAATATAATTACAGGATTAAAATTTAAAATTGCTCCACTTTCATAATTTAAATGTTCTGATTATGTGGTGATGCATGCATTGAATTGATGTTGAAATTGGACTACAATACTTTTCTATTTGAGGAAGTTGACAGTCTGCCCAGTGTTTCCAACTAATACATAATGACTTTGAGGCCTTCTAATCTGGCACAAGTAAATTGGCATGCACTTTAAACATAAATACAAATTTGGAATTATATAGAATGAGATTCTTATTCATTCATCCATTTTACACCACTCTACAATAACAAAATCTCCACCACTGTAGTTAAGGGAAACAATCCACATTAGACAAATTAGAAAATAAAATCATTTTCAAGTGTATGAGAGTAGGTCATGAAAACTTGAGTTTCAGCCACCTTGTCCCTGCCAACTGGGTTGGCATTCTGGGCTTGTCTGCATTAGATCCATTGCACTCTAAAGTCTTCCTATCCATACAACTGTTGAAATGCCTGTTAAAAGCCATAATTGTATCTGCAGCTCATTCAAGATATGGGCCTTCCTTTAAGCAAAAAGGTTGCTTGAGGTCCCTTTTAAATTACTCCTCCCTCACTTGAACCTCTGCTCTCCTGTTTTAGAAGCCTCCACTCCGGGCACAAAGACTGTTTAATTTATTTCTGTTCCCCTTGATCTTGTGCATCTCAAAATAATGAGATCTTGTGCATCTCAAGCTATAAAGTCTCCTATGCTAAGGGGGAAAAAAGTCTAGGCCTGTCTAACCTTTCCCTATAACCCAAGCCTAGGTAACATCCTAGCAAATCTCTTTTGCACCCTTTCAAACTGAATGGTATCCTTCCTTCAACTGGGCGATCAGTACCGCACACAGCAGTTTAAGTTTGGTCTCACTTGTACAGCTGCATCATGATGTACCATCTTTTGTACTCAATACCCTTCCCAATAAAGGCATAAGTGCCAATGTTAACTTCATCACACTCGCCATCTGACTCGCCACTTTCCGGAAATGGTGGTCTTGTACTCCCAGATCTTTGTTTTGCAGTACTCCGCTAGGTTCTACCTTTTACTGTGCAAGTCTTGTCCTGGTTAGACTTGTCAGTGAAACACCTCACAGTTGTTAGAGTTAAATAACTTTTTATCATTCCTTTACCCTTCTTTCAAACTGATTCGTATTCTGCTGTAAACACGGGTGTCCTTCCGCACTGTCTACTATACAGCCAATGTTAACTGCATTGTCATCCAAAGCTTTAATGTAGATATCAAACAACAGTGGACACAGCACCAAGCCATGTGGACCGCTCCACTGGTCAGAGGCCTCTAATCAGAAGAATAAGCCTTCACTCCTACATTTAACTGCTTTCTCTCCAAGGCAATTTTGATTTCAATTGGCCAGCTCACCTTGGATTCCATGAGATCTAACCTTCTAGACCAATCTACCATGCAAATATTTGACTCTTTGGACTTTAGTGAGACATTTGACAATGTCCATTGCTGTGCCCTCATCAACCTCTTGGTGAACTCTTCAAAAAACTCTCTTGGATTTATGAAATATCTCTGCAAATGCCTCAAATTTCCTCTCTCATTCCAAAAGGTTTGAGGGTGCACTTGATCAGGCCCTGGGGAGTTATTTACCTTCATGTGCTTTAAAACAGTTAATATTACCTATTTTGTCATTCACATCTGATCTAAGATAATCTAACATCTATTAGCAAATCAAATTCCTTCTGTTTACATACTTGGCTAATAAATTAATTACACTACAATTGCTCAGTTCTGTAGTTTCCATAATTTTTCCATCAGTAAAAATGGTTCTTTCTTGATTAGTAAGGGCATCAAAGGTTACAGGAAGAAGGCAGGAAAATGGGGTTGAGATTGAAAAATACATCAGTCACAATTGGATGGCAGAGCAGATTTAATGGGCTAAATGGCCTAATGGTTCTGTACTAGTGGTATGGTTTTTTGGTTGAGAAATATTCATTTAAGGACTCCCCCATGTCCTGTGGCTTCACATGCAGTCAGCCATGCTGATCTTTAAGGGGACCTATTCTTTCCCCTTTTTGCTCTGAATAGACCTGAAAGACACGCAATGTGATGGACTGCTGCTGCAGCCTCTGATATCGTATGCACTAATTGATCTGAAAATCTTTACCTGCGAATAAATATTATGTGATTCCTTTAATATCTCTTGCCAATGTGCTGAGTATTGGAGCACAAGGGACATGTGGTTTATTTTGCGACAAAGTCACAATTTATTTAAACAATTTTTACAAGCATCAAAATGATGTGCTGCATTTTCTCATTCCTACTGTTCTCTTCTGTTGATTTTCATCTATTGCTGGTTTACGTTGTCCCATCGCTTTCAATTTTGGTATTTTCTGCGATCCTTGTAACTGCTGCTTAGCTTGTCATTGGTGCAATAATAACGTTTGCTTTGCTCCTCATAGCTGACACCATAATTGTTCTTGTTGTCACCACATCATTGTGTATTTTCTCAAACTTGGTCATTTGGAAAATTCAGCCTCTGCTTTTGAATCTCATCAGACGAATAAAATATTGTTTGTTGGTGTAAATCAGGTGATGAATGAGTAATATTTAAAGAGCTGAGGTAGGTAAAGTGGAAGTTGGAATATGGATGTATGCAACTGCGAGATAGTGACTTGGAGCAATGTCTTGTGCAACTCCCAAATAATTGAGCCTGCTGAATGAATAGCCGATTTACACAGATCAGAAGCACCCAGAGATTTGACTCTATGTTGAGCTCATTGCTCTCATTCACATTGTGAGGTGAAAAATAAGTAGCATTTCTGTTTCTGATTGCTCCTGGGCAATTCCTTTTGGAATTGCGTCTGTTTACACATTGGTTGAGAGCTTTGATGCCCTCTACAATCAGAGCACTTGCTCGCACTCATTTTCTCATTCTTAAGTCATAGGCAAGCCAGATAAAGTATTGGGGTCTTGTATCAAATTGTACTCCACAGACATTGTAAATAATGTAAGAAAGAAGAAAGAGTGAAATCTATATATCGTTCGATCAGTACATCATATACTTATAAAACGTCTGATTTTGTACGTGTGTGCATATGTAGTTGTCTTTACATATTCTCAAAAACACAACATGGTAACGATAACATTTTTACATATTCTGGTTGCCATATTTCCCCTCGAGGCCGAGATCACCTTATCTGAACATTTTATACTTTATTTCTCCACTTATTCTGGACTCATTATTGATTAAGTCTAAAAAAGTCAAACGACTTTAAAATTAAAACCACCAGCTTCAACTGATGACATCACAATGACTACTACCTCTGATCAGCTTTAGTGAAGATTTCATCCTATATTTGACACACTATTCATGATTAAAGCTTTAAAAATGTAAACTTTCTCAAGATTTTTACATATTCCGATTCACATTTCTCCACTCTAGGCAGAGATTACTTTCACTGAACATTTGATGCTTTATTTCTCGACATTACTGATTAAATTAAAGGAAAAAAAACCTTGAATTTCAAACTGACCAATGTGGCGTCAGCTGATGGACAGACTACTTCTGGTCGAGCCCTCGTCAGTGGTTACGAGGGCTGTCACGTGATGTCATGGGTTAAGGGGAGTATCCTGCTACATATCTCACTTTGAAATCAAGGAGTGAAAGGTAGCTGAGCTCGAAACAACACCCTCGCTCAGCTGCAGCAGCAATGACATTATTATGTTGGACCAAACTGTATTTCAAACCTATTATCTCACTGAATAAAGCAACTGTTTATTCACCACATTTGGTGCCACTACATTGGTGACACCGACGATCCAAATTGTGATTTGGATTTCACCTGACGAATGGAACCTTGGGAGACCTGATGTCAGCAGCTGACAGCCCAGCCATGCAGAACGACGCTACCGCCAACCCCGCCCTACGGTAAGTTATGCCGCAGGTTGCCCAGGTCCATGGGCGCGGTGCGGGCCTTGTATGACGACCGCCAATTTCTCCCACATGACACGCCCGGAGCCGACCACCGGGGCTGAGAGGCCGCGGATGCCGCCGCTCCCTCATCATCTGCTGCCTACCGGAGCTGAGAGGCAGCCGCTGCCCCCCCACCAGCTGCTGCCCAACGGAGCTGAGAGGCCGCGGCTGCCGTCGCTCCCCTGCAAGCTGCAGCTCCCCCACCAGCTGCTGCAGGAGCTGCGAGTGTAGCAGCCCCCTGCCCCCAGCATCACCGACGTCCTCCCGACGGGCCCGTGAGCGGGGAGAGAGCGGGCCCCCCTATTACTCTGCCGGCCGCTGCTCAAGGTCTAGCCTCCTGATAGAGCGGGTCTACCTGGGGCGGCTGCCTGAAGACATCCTTCTGCTCCTCACTGGCGCAGACCCTGAAGATCCCCAGGTGCCCATCCGGCCCAGCAGCGGGGTGGAGCCTCGGCCAGTCGTGAGTCGGTGGTCCCGAGACTAATTCCCTGGCAGCTTCCAGCCTCCGCCGAGGGCACGGCAGCACAGCTGGTCTCCATCGACACCGGCGACGGTGAGTGGAGTCCCTACCTGCAGCGGTGGGGTGAGCACGCCAGGTTTCACAATCAGTCTATTTATTTATTTATGTAACCTTATTTGTTTGCATTGTTTCCGACATCTCCCAGCCGTTGCTGGGTGCTGTATTTCTCAGGACACGATCCTCTGCTAGTCGAGGAGATGCAACTGTGTCCCGTCCATCCGGCGGCTTTTGCAATGATCTCGCACCACTCAGCATACAGCCGGGATAGCCCACAGCTTGAGCATCGACTGCGTGTGTGGGCCCCTCCGTTGGGCGCCACAACAGGAGCCGCCCTTGACCATGCTTGCGCATCTTCTTGTAGAAGGTTAGTACGTTCTAATCCTTCCTCCAGTTCTGCGGGAGGGATGGGTCCTGTGGCATCAGCTGATAGACCACTTATGGTCGAACTCTTGTTAGTGGTTACGAGGGCTGTCACGTGACATCATGGGTTAAGGGGAGTGTCCTGCTACATAAGCATATCTCACTTTTAAGTCAAGAGGTCAACAGGTAGCTGAGCTCGAGACGACACCCTCCCAGCTGCAGCAGCAATGACATTATTATGTTGGAAGACCAAACCGTATTTCAAACCTATTATTTCACTGAATAAAGCAACTGTTTAAAGCACCATGTTTGGTGCCACTACACCAGCTTTAACTGATGTCACAATGGCTCAATTAGCAGGGGGAGGGCGAATTACTAGTGCAGGACAAGTGCAATTGGAATTTTTTTTAAAGAGCACTGCTGAGGGACGCAATGGGAGTGCTGGAATCTTAAGTTCAGGAACGGCTTGAGTTGGAGGACCACTCCTCCCGTGGGGGCTATGGTTAGGGAACAGGTGCGTTGGGGAGCAGACCCAACGGGGCTCCACATGGTCTAGTACTTATTAAAATTCAGATCTTGTTAGTGGGTATGTGTGTGTGTATATATCAAAATCAAGTCAAAAGAGTTTATTGTAATGTGTCCCTGACAGGACAATGAAAATCTTTCTTTGCATAGCACAACAGAACATAGAAGGCATTGACTACAATTCTATACATAAATACTCCCAAGACATAATAAATTAATAAAGTGCAAATAGCAGATGGAGGGATATTAATGTTCAGAGTTCCGAGCCAGGTTTAATAGCCTGATGGCTGTGGGGAAGTAGCTATTCCTAAACCGGGTTGTTGCAGTCTTCAGGCTCCTGTACCTTCTACCCGAAGGTAGCAGGGAGATGAGTGTGTGGCTAGGGTGGTGTGGGTCTTTGATGATGCTGCCAGCCTTTTTGAGGCAGCGACTGTGATAAATCCCCTCGATGGAAGGAAGGTCAGAGCCGATGATGGACTGGGCAGTGTTTACTACTTTTTGTAGTCTTTTCCTCTCCAGGGCGCTCAAGTTGCCGAACCAAGCCACGATGCAATCAGTCAGCAAGCTCTCTACTGTTCACCTGTAGAAGTTAGAGAGAGTCCTCCTTGACAGACCAACTCTCCGTAATCTTCTCAGGAAGTAGAGGCGCTGATGAGCTTTCATAATAATTGCATCTGTGTTCTCGGACCAGGAAAGATCTTCACAGATATGCACGCCCAGGTGGTTATATGTGGTTGGCTTTACATCTTCACAAAAACGCTATGCGGTAATGATAACATTTTTACATATTCCGATTGACATATTTCTCGTCGAGTCCTGGATCAACTTATCTGAATATTTTATGGTTTACTTCTTGACTCATTACTGATTAAAAGTCTAAAAAAAAGTCAAAAGGCATTGAAATTAAAACCACCAGCTTCAGCTGATGACATCACAATGGCTCTGCAGTGAACAGCCTCAGTGAAGATTTCATCCTATATTTGACTTGTAATTCACGATTAAAGCTTTAAAAATGCCAATTTTCACAAATCTTTTACATATTCTGATTCACATATTTCCCCTCTCGGCAGAGATCTCTTTCACTGAACATTTTATGCTTTATTTCTCAACATTATTGATTAAAGAATAAAAACATCAAAATACCTTGAATTTCAAACCGACCAGCTTCAACTGGTAATGTCACAATGGCACAACTAGCAGGGGGAGGGTGAATTGCTATTGCAGCACGCAGAACAAGTGGAATTGGATTTTTTTTTAAAGATCACTGCTGAGGGAGGCAAGGGGAGTGCTGGAATCTTATGTTCGGGAACGGCTTGAGTTGGAGGACCACGCCTCCCATGGGGGCTATGGGTAGGGAACGGGTGCGTTATGGAAGCAGTTGCAACGGGTCTGCACTTGGCCGTACATAACTAAAACCCTCAACTTGTTATCTTCTGTTTTGCGTTGTTTTTACATTTGCGCAAAAACAGTACATGATAGCGCTACAATTTTTTGCCACCTTACCATTCTCCTGTGGTGCAAGTGCAACAAGTTATGTGTGTGTGGTGAAATATTGTGTCGGGGGAACAAGTTGCATTGGGGGACCAGGCCTCCCTTGTGACAGGGACCCGACGGGTCCCATCTAGTCTAGTATATTAATTTAAATGTCCAAGATTGAAGATGAAAAGTAAATCGAGTATTGCAGTTATTGATACAAATGCTAAAGGATGGGTAATGAGGGATAAGAGTCTCATTATTTACCACTTTGCAACACATGTACATTATTGTCTACCAGGGAGTGGATCAGGGATGTTTTGGTTCAGAACCCTTCTTTCGGTGGAAACGCTGTCTCTCCATTTCCTTCATAATTTAATTCTTTAGCATTGATGAATTCTTCCAGTATTTTGTTTGATGCTGAATTTTAAAATTGAATTGAATTTGGATTGAATACGGAAGCTGCCATTAATCTGTTGCAAAACACTCTTGAGTACTACTTTTTCAGCTGACAACCTTAAAGGTCAAAAGCACAAGCTGTAAGCAGTCGGTAAGGTAAAACAGAAGGCTATAAAAATTCTGCACACCTACCAGGAAACTTTGCTCATTGAAAACATTGAGATCGGTGTTTATGCCCCTAACGTATGCCAACTTGTCTTCATCAAGAATATTAAATACTTATGCTTTTAGAGTTAAGTTATTGCTCTGTCATGAGGCAGAATCTTCCATTGCATTTACAGCCTTTAAGAGAAATATTGGAATGGGTACCAATGGTATCAATGGTTTCTTTATAGTCACGTGTACCAGGTGGAGTGAAATATTTTTTCATATAGATCCGCAAGACATTCCACGTGCATATACACGATCACCCAGTTAGTACAGTATGCACAGAGCAGTCTAGAGAGTCCATATGCAAGAGCTGCTATTTTACGGTCTCAGTTACAGCTGGCCACAAAGGCCCATTGTAGCTGTCGTCTGCTCCATTTCAGTCATCCCGCGAACCATCGTCCCGCTCCATGCCTGGCCCTCTTTAATCTTCATTACCCGGGGCGCACCTCCCACAGCTGACCCAGAGGGCACGGAAGGTAAGACCCTCCAGTTCCTCGCGCCGGGCCTTTTGTCTAGCGTCCGCCACCATCGCCTTCCACCTCTCTGCTTCATGGGACGCGCAGGGGCCGTGCTCGGCGGTCTACCCTCACCAAATGAACTGGGCCTGCGATTGGCTAGCAGGCCAAGCTCCAGACTGCTGCTGAGCCTCCGGCGGCCCTGTCCACCGTCGAGGCCCTGCCCTGCTTCCTGCCGCCGGTAAACTGATAAATACAAGCAAAAGTGTAAAAACTGATGCCCAGACTCAATACTGAATATGAATTATTGATGGACTTGCCTTTGTGCAGCATCTTCAGGATGCCAGAAGAACTTTGCAACCAATTAAGTTCTTTGACCAAAAAATGAGGTTGTATTACAGTATGTTTGTGTCCAATGGAGTTTTTACAACTATGATGTGATAAAGACCATGTGATTATAATTTATGAAGCGAAGTGAGGGATGAATATGGAGCTGGATATCAAGAGGGACAACTGTTCTTCATTAACACAATTTCCAAGTTTTTTGTTACTTTGAACAAAATGGCATGTCATTGGCTTCCACAGACAGCATCTCATTATGGTATATCTACAGAAATGCACAGTTCTTAGTTCTTATCCATTCTCACAGTCTCCTTAGTTCTTATCCATTGGTCTCCCATTTAACATTTGAATCCGTAACCTCCTAATTTAGTAGTGAGTACACAAATAACTTTACTTTTTCTTTTAGTATATGTGTCTTTTTACAATACTGGAGAGATTTTGAGGAATGATTATTATTCCGTTTTTTACACCAATACGCTGTTCTTAACAAAAATCGGTGTTCAGGGTGAGGGTTGAGGAGGTGTGGTTGTCTAACCTAACAGACTGGGGTCTGTTGGTTAGAAAGTCCAATATCCAGTTGCAGAGGGAGGGGTTGATGCCCAGGTCATTGAGTTTGGTGATCAGTTTGGAGAGGATGATGGTGTTGAATACTGAGTTAACGTCGATGAACAGCATTCTCATGTAAGTGTCTCTGTTGTCGAGGCGGCAGAGCGAGGAGGAGCGAAGTGCCGTGGAGATGGCATCCTCCGTACTCCTGTTCTGGAGGTAGGCGAACTGATGGGGGTCCGGTGTGGGAGATATGCAGTCTTTGAGGTGTGCCAGAACCAGCGTCTCGAAGCACTTATCACAATGACCATTATCGGGGTTGGTACCGCCCTAAGTTAAATCACGGAGGCTCCAAACCTCCAATACTTTTCAAAAACCCAACGAGGTATCCTATGGTAGTCAAGATTTTTGGGGAAGTTAATTATTTTTTCTTATTTTCCAATTTAACATATCAAAAACATTGTGTTGTCAAAAACGCAACTACCATTTAAGATATATTTTGTGACATTTTTAAATCAATAAAATTAAATTTTGGTCGTAAATTGGTCATCAAAACTAAGAAACTGAGCCAATCTTCAATTTGACAACACACTGTCTCTTGTTTACCTTCCGTACGGACCAAGTAGCCAACTTCATTCCTTCGTGTCAACTTCGTGAAGCTCCGCAACGACCATTATGGAGACATTGTACTTACTAAAAAATCAGCCCAAACCAAACGTCCTGACGAATCATGGGCCATCGATATAGCTCTAATCCTAAAGATAATGTACCGTTTAGATCACATTGGTGAAAATGTTTGGTTTTCGCTGATAATGTAACGTTCGTTTTCTGGGATACCAAACCTTTTAGTGTCCACCGCAACGTACGTTTGTGTGTTTGATGTGTAATGCGCGTTGCGGTATCCACTCAGATGGATGCAGTATTCTACTACATGATCAGGTGAATGAAGTGGAAATGGTCTTTGCAAATTTATTGTTCCATGTGCTGGTCATAAACATAGAAAGGCATAAAAAAAATGTGTGCACTTACTGTGCCAACCAGGTCACGAGTGGACACCATGCGACAACCGTTACACACAATGTATTTGTGTATTCTGATGCCATTTTTGGAAACTTGCCATCAATATGCTATCTTTTCTTATATTTTTTGCTCATACTATGTTAGTCATGAACCCAATAAAGTGCTTGTCAACCTTTTTGAAGGAATTTTAAATTTGACCCCCTTTGTCACATTTTTGTGTGCAGTATTGTAAAAAGACACACATGTACTAATTCCTAATTACCCTTAAGAATGTGATGGTGAGTCATTTTATAGAACTGGTTTGGTTCTTTTGGGGAAGATACTTTAGCAGTGCTGTTGGGTATGGAATTCCAGGATTTTTAGAAATGAGTGGTGCTATATTTCCAAGTCATGGCAGTGCATGTCATGGAGGGGAACCCGCAGTTTGTTAAGTTCCCAAGCACCTGAAACCCGTGACCTCCTTGAACATAATCATTATGGGTTTGGTAACTTCTATTTGAGTAGCCTAAGCAGAAGACGTGCTTCTTCTGCAACCATCTGAACATAAACACATACATATTTCATTTCGGAGTCACGTGAGTGACTTCGTGAAGAACCCGCCAGCACGCATGCGCGACATATCGTCGCTCGCATTGCAGTCGACGGCTGGAGAGGAGCGCGGCTCGTCACCAGCCCTTCATAAGGGCCACTCAGGTAAGTACTAACAACCTTGAGTTGGTTCTTCTGTGTAAGTAATTGTGTTTTCTTCCACAGAAACATGGACAGCGGGAAAAATAAAGGCCGTAAAACTTCTACAAGGAGTTGTCGGCAACCCAACCCGGAGCCCCCCTCCACGGAAGTGGTCTGGTGAATCAGGCAGGCCCGAGTCCACTGGCAGACCAAGGAGGGCCAGTGTCGACTCACCACCCAGGGGGACCAGGAGGAGTCACAAGGGTGGAGCCTCGCCTAGGTCACCGCTTCCCCCGCTGGGGGCAGGTCGGGACCGTACGCCGTCTGGGTCCAGATCAAGGACAGTCGACAAGCCCGTGCGGACGTCGGGTCACCACGCTGCGGCGTCAGGTGCCGACCTCTCCCCACCCATGCCCTTCGAGGCAGCCGGGTCCAGCTCAGCGAAAAGGAGGCGCTTGAGCAGGTCCGCGCGGGAATCGCTCAGCTTCGCCGAGGCGGCTGGTAGCGACACATCATCACAGTACCGATATTACCTCGACGAGGTACGGACTGCTGATCGGAGCCTCCGGAGTTCCTTCGGGCGCGAGGCCTCCTACCTCCCACACCCGCCCGATGAAGGGCGCTTGGATCGTATGGAGAGGATATTGGAGCAAGTTCTTCTCAAACAGAAACAGGACACACACAGCTCCAGGGGACTCATGGATATATCCCCGTCCCCATCTATGGACAGCATAAGACCAGATGAGGAGGACATCCTGGTACATGCCCCAGCAGCACCTGAGGTCCCTCAGGAAGATCTGCTGGATGTGGCAGCCAAATTCGGGTTACCCGTATCATCAGGACAACCCCTCAACATCAAACTGGCCGCAACCATAGATTACCTTACCAACCATCAATTGCAGGAGGAGGTCCTTGTGAAGGCCATGGAGAGACACAAGGCTCCAGGGAACTGCAATTCACTCCACGTGCCGATTGTGAACATGCCAATCTGGGGTAATATCAGCCCGGGCATCAGAGCGCAGGAAGTGAAACTGCAGAGGATTTTAAAACTACTTACGTCTGGGATCACCGCTTTTGCAAAGTCGGTAGATGGGGTTGATCTAAGCACCGAACAGGAGGATGCTCTAGCTCTGCTCTGCAATACGCAGTACGAGATCAACGCTTTCCGGAAGAGCATTATTAAACCTTCCTTGAATCCCAAATTTGCGGGACTATGCAGAGCACCTCCTACCCCCCCACCTAGACAGCTGTTCGGGGAAGACCTCCCAAAGCAGGTCAAAGAGCTGGATGACCATGCGAAAACCATAGGTCTGATGAGACCACATTTTGTGGCCAGACCTTCGGCCAAGAAGACACCTTACTTCAGGCCACGAGGTCAGACCGACAGGCCAACAAGGACCTACGTTCCGGCACCTCCTCAATATCAACAGCCTCCTCAGCCCAGGCCTTTTTTAGGGCTAGGCCCTCAGCGGCCAGCATGGAAGATGCGGATTCCGCACCAACCACGAAACCCAGCACCTCCACGTCCCACCAAAAATCCCAGGGACCGCCGATAACCATGAAGGTAAGGGGGTCTGGATTCCATGCACTTGCATGTCTAACCTCACGAGTTGGGGGCAGATTACGGGGATTTAAGGAGGCTTGGGAAACCATCACTTCAGATGAGTTTATCTTGCAAAGTATTCAGGGTTATGAAATTGAGTTTATTCATGGCCAATTGCCTCCACCCCAGCATATGCCGAATCGCAAATTTGTACTTTCCAAAAAAGAATTGACAGAAGGCTATGCTGAAATCTTGAGTTTACAAGACAAAGGTGTGATAGAACGAACCACACATGAACCAATTGAATTTGTGTCTAATATATTTACTAAAACTAAAAAAGACGGTGGATGCCGGGTCATTATAGATTTAACTCACTTGAATACCTTTGTAAAATACACCCATTTCAAAATGGACACATTTGAAACAGCCAAATCTTTGATTTCGGAGGGCTGCTTCATGGCATGCATTGATTTAAAAGATGCATACTATTCAGTATCCATTCGGAAACATCATAGGAAGTTCTTGAAGTTTACCTGGATGGAACAGCTTTGGCAATACAAAGCATTGCCCAATGGGCTTACTACAGCCCCCAGACTGTTCACCAAACTACTCAAGCCAGTGTTATCTACACTGCGGAGACAAAATCATACGGTCATGGCCTATTTGGATGACATTCTGATAATTGGGCACACTCTGGAATCAGCAGAGTTTGCGGTTTCAGCCACAGTGGAAATTTTTCAAAAAATGGGGTTTATAATCCATCCAGACAAATCAAAGTTCCTCCCCGCACAGATCATGGACTACTTAGGGTTCACGATAGACTCCAATCGCATGATCACCACCATCCCAACTAACAAAGTTGGTGATGTGTTTCAAGCATGCAAGAACCTGGTCTGCGCCAGTATACCGTCTTTCAGATTAACTGCCAGGGTAATTGGCAAAATTGTAGCAGTATTTCCAGCTGCTCAATATGGACCTTTACACTATCAGAATTTACAAAGGTCAAAAATAACAGCATTAAAACTAAATGCTGGACATTATGATAGACCTATGCAGTTGCCGGTTAAGGCAAAACTTGAGTTACTATGGTGGATTGGCAATATCCATAACTCATTTAAACCCATCATTGTGCCTCGTCCAATGGTATACTTGCAAACAGATGCAAGCTCCCATGGCTGGGGAGCTACGGACAACAACAACAGTTGTGGAGGTAGATGGGATTCACTTGAAGCTACTTTGTTGTTAGCACAAGGGATAAACTATTTGGAGATGCTAGGAGCATTTCACGGACTAAGAGCCTATTGTTCAAACATGACTAACACTCATGTCCGTCTCCAAATAGACAATACCACTGCGGTGGCTTATCTGAATCATATGGGCGGTACCAGGTCAATTTCATGCAATGAATTGGCAAACACAATTTGGCTCTGGTGTATTCAACGGAATATTTGGATCTCAGCTACCTACTTGCCAGGTGAGCTCAATACAGTGGCGGACACCAGGTCACGGAAGTTCAATGACAACATCGAGTGGATGTTGAACCCCCAAATATTCACCAAAATTACAGCCAAATTTGGTAAACCGGATATTTACCTTTTTGCGTCACGGTTGAACCATCAGGTACCAACATACGTATCATGGGAGCCAGATCCTGGGGCAATGGCGATGGACGCATTCTCTCGAGACTGGGGGAAATGGTTCTTCTATGCCTTTCCTCCATTCTGCCTCATCAGTCGGGTATTGCGGAAAATCCAGCTCGATGCTGCCAAGGGCATCCTCATTATACCCGACTGGCCTACGCAATCATGGTATCCGGTGGTCCTTGGAATGATAAGTCAACCATGGGTCCTCTTAGAGGGTTGCCCACAATTGGTGACGAACCCTGCCACAGGGGAACCACACCCCTGCCATAGTCATTTGAATCTATTGGCTTGCAGGATCTGAACAGGCCACTACTTCAGTATGGTCTATCTTCAAGGACAATGGATACCATGGGAGCATCATGCAGGGAGTCCTCAAGACGGCAGTACTTATCGTACATCAGGAAATGGGAATCCTATTGTGGCCGCATGGACGTTGCATATGACTCCATCTCCATCACAGATGTGCTGGAATTTCTTGCGGGGCTACACCATGATCAACATCTCAGCTATAGTGCCATCAATAGCGCCAGGAGTGCGCTATCGTCCTACCTCAATATTGAGGTAGGATCCAATAAATTGGTCTCCAAACTTATGCGGGGGATATTTAATTCCAACCCGCCGAGGCCCCGTTACAACGTCACATGGGATATTGGCAAAGTGCTGACCCTGCTGAGAACATGGTCACCCATGACGGGGCTCGAATTGGACAAACTCACCCTGAAGGTGGTGATGTTGATGGCACTTACTTCAGCACAAAGGGTGCAAACGCTTCACAAGGCCAAGATCGACAGAATGATCTCTACCCCTGAACGGGTCACTTTCTTCATTGATGAATTGCTCAAGCAGCATAGACCTGGATTTACAGGGCTGCAGCTGGAGTTTCCAGCATACCCCGCTGATGCTAGGCTATGCATAGCCACCCATATCCGCCACTACATCAAAGTGACGAGGAAAATAAGGGGAATGGAGCAATACCTGTTCATCAGTCACAAAAAACCTCACCATAGAGTGACGGTGCAGACGATATCCCGATGGCTCAGGATCGTCTTGAACAAGGCAGGTATTGACACTGATGTTTTTAAATCCCATTCCACCAGGGCAGCATCAACATCGGCGGCAAAGGTCATGGAGGTACCCATGGACCAGATACTTGCCACAGCGGGATGGGCCAGTGAAGCCACTTTTCAACGGTTTTACAACAAACCCGTCACCGTACCTGGAATGTTCGCAGGAGCCGTGCTGGATGCAGGCCGAGAGCATACAGTTACCCCTCAGTGAGGGGCCTTTCTTGTTGTTATTAATAAATATTATTACTTTTTCAGAGAAACAGTGACGGAAATTGATTACTGCTGTCCACCTTTTCAGTAGCGTGTGTGATAGCATGGACGTTGTCCAGGGCGTGAAATCACAGAAGCTTTGAAGTCTTCACGAAGTCACTCATGTGACTCCGAAATGAAATAGTAAGATTAAACGAGAACTTACCAGTTTGAAGTTTGATCTTTATTTTATGAGGAGTTGCGATGAGGGATTTCGTGCCCTCCGCTCCCAACCCTCGATCATAAAGTCAACTGGTAACTAGAGTCTCTTCAATCTTACTATAACAAGTCATTTCTTGGCTTGGTTTTTCTGTGATTCCACACCGCGGCTTTGAAGTATGTCGCGCATGCGTGCTGGCGGGTTCTTCACGAAATCCCTCATCGCAACTCCTCATAAAATAAAGATCAAACTTCAAACTGGTAAGTTCTCGTTTAATCTTACTATTTTTGCACCTCTTCCATGATGGAAAGAATGAATGTTTAGGGTGAGCTACATTCACGCAGGCAAGTCGTGAGTGTTTCACCCTATTCCAGAGATGGCTTGCTGATTGTGCAAAGGCTTGAGGGCATCATGGGAATTAGTTGCTTACCACTGCATATCCAAGCTTTGAGTTGCTCTTGTAGCCACATTATTTACGTGAGTGGAACAGTTGAGATTGATTGAAATGTAAATCTCTTGAGGATGGGTGTTGTTGAACTCCATCCTGATGGAATTGGTCATTACCTCGCACTATAGTTGATGAAGATTTACTGTCTTTACTGAAGAAGGGTCTTGACCAGAAACATCACCCATTTCTTCTATCCAGAGATTCTGCCTGTCGTGCTGAGTTACTCCAGCATTTTGTGTCTATCTTCGAAGATTTAGTTAGCTGTTAGCCATACTTGAAAGTTGGTTTGATGCATGCAATTCTCACCGTTGCCATCTGAGGTGTAATGAATGGAATTGAACATCAATCATTACTGAATGAACATCACTTGAGCTTCAAATGGATGGAAAGTCTTTGATGAAGCAGCTGAAGAAGGTTTGGTCAAGAACACTGACCTGAGGAACTCCTACGTTGGTGATGTGGGGCTGGGAAGATTGACATCCAGCAAAAGCAACAGCTATCTTTTTTTTAGTGAGGTATGACTCCAAACCTTAGATTGTTTACCCCTTGTTGCCTTTTGGCATTGGTTTTACCAAACAGCCTTCTGCCACATCCTGTCCTTATGTCAAGGGCATTCACTGTCACTCCACCCTTGCAATTCAACTTGTGGGATAAAGGCTGTGGTGGGGACTGGAGCTAAGTGGTCCTGGTGAATCCAAAAATGAGCATGTGATGAAGAGTAATTGTCACTGGATAGCATTGTCAATAACAGCTTGCATTGCTTTGCTGATGATTGTTGGACAATGATGGATTGGATTTGTCTTTCATTTTGTGAACAGGACAACCTGGGCAGATGCCAGCGCTGAACCTGTATTGGAACAGTTTGGTCAAAGGCGCTGCTAATTTTGGCATGGAAATCACCCGTGCTGCAGCTGGGATGCTGTCTGGTCCAATCCCATATCTTTTGTTGTATCCAGAGCTCTCAGCTATGGAGTGATGAAACAAATTGGAGACTGTGATAGTAAGAATCTTAGGAAGAACCCAGCATGAATCAAAAAATTTTGCGGAAAACATATTCTGCTAAATTATGTAAAATAGGCTGTATGGAAGAGACTGGGAAAACAAACCCCTCTATTCAACCTTAAATGTTAGCTCTGTTTCTCTTTCCACAGAAAAATGGGGAACTTATAAATATTTTTGCTCCAAATGTCAGAAAATTTGTATTAAGACAGACCTCAAAGATGATTTTATTTTTAGACGTAAAAGTCTTGAACTGCAGGTGAGAGAATCAAATTTTCTCAGGGATCAATGCTTGAAAGGCAAAAAGAAAAGATAACAGTACTTTCTGGCACATTTCTCATACTATCTCACAACATGGCCATTTGGCCCATGTTCAATTTCAGACCCTTCCCATGTGTCCCATTTCTCCAGTTATTTTTCCTTTAACCTATTCACTTTCACATGCTTATCAACTCCCTTTGCTTTAGCATTAAGGGCAATTTGCAATGATCAATTAACCTACCAATGCATCTGTGGGATGTAGAAGGAAACAAGAGTACCTAGCAAAAGACCGCAAAGTCACAGAATGTGCAAACTCTACATAAGGCTGCTTCCGAGGGAAGAGAAACAGTGCCAATATTTTAGGTCATAGACCATTTGTCAGAACTGTATGGGAGAAAAAGGAAGCCTGATGTCTCTTATTCAGTTCTGATGAGTCTCTGACCTGAAACATGAGTTTTGTTTTTCTGCTCACAAATCTGGCCTGACCAGCTGAATATTTCCAGCATTTTCTGCTTTTATTTTTATTGATGGTCCATCTTTCACCAGTTGCTTCTTGATTGACTGTGTTTACTAATTTCACATAATAGACTGTTACTGATAGAAACGTTTTTCTTACTAAGAAAGGAACCATTTGTAGCTCTGTACGTTATTGAAACAGCACTTTACCATGCTACCGTCCTTTATAAGGCAGTTTGACAGCTGGTTTCATTACATTATGAATATGCTGTATTCCACCACAATGGCTCATGTAGTAAAAGGGCTGTCCCACTGCGCGACCTAATCCGCGAGTTAAGAAGAGTGTCTTTGACCTTTGAGCTCGAGGGCACTCGCCTGGAAAACCTTGAGCTGGATTGACTGAGCGGGCATTTAATATTACTGGTCGGTTTTCCTGGATCCTGAAAACTCCAATGAGCCAATCAAAATGCCTGGTCAGCGAAGGAGATTGCCTACGGCTGTCCTCGACTGCCTGTAACTAAATAGCAACCCGCCTCCACTGCACTACGAGTTAAAAAGAACCATGCCGACCAAATTTTACTCGTGGAAAGTTTATCATGCCAAAAAAATTTCCGCAACCTAGCTGAGGCCACGAGTATTCGGGAACTTCCCTCGAGCATGAAGGAGTTTCAGTGACCTCATAGGACCTCCTAGGACCACGAATCGACCATGCTGCGAGTTTGAGTCGAGGGCAAACTTGTCTAAACTCGCAGATTTGGTCGCTGCAGTGGGACAGCCCCTTTAGTCTTGCAAAATTTTGCAATAACGTAGAAATTTTGGATCACAGAGGAAAACTGTTCGTCATTGTACCCTGCCCATTCCAACCAAAAATATATTTGAGGTATGTTACTTTCCTGATTCCCAAGTATTATGTTTAAATTTCAAATTCAGCTTTCTTTTAATTATCGTGAAATCTTATGCTCAACCTTTCATTTAATCGGATCCCACAGTAACCAAATAGATGATGGGTAACACAGCCCTCCAGCAATTGAGTACAGATTCATAACTGCTACTAGAGTCGCTTTACTCACAACTTGTTCATCTTCTGCTCCTTTGGCCTTGACTAAAACTGTTAATAAGGTGAAATGCTTGTAATAGTTTTCCGAAAGCTCTTTTTTGTTCTCCTACCATGATACAATTAAAAAAAAATCCTGTTTAATGTGATTTTTATGCCGTTCTGCTCTCCCATCACATGTATTTCCCTGTGCTGTCTGTCTGCACCCAGTCCATGAATAATTATGTAAATCAGCTTACAAGAAAGAATTGAGTGGATTCTTTTGAATTGAGTGGAAACTTCACCTTTTAGGCTGGATTTGCATTAACCATTTGGAAATGACCCACATCTGTAGACAAAAATCATACATAATTCCTCCAGGTCTGAATATTTAGATTTGACTGTGAGATGCAACACAATGGGTTCAATCAGATCAACCACCCACACTCGTCCCTGATGTTGGTCCCGCACCAATCTTTTATAGTCCTCTAGCTCCCAGCAATCTCAAAGCTCAAGCTTCATGATCAGCCCGTGAGTAACAATCAGGCTGTGAATCTTAAGGACCTGATCCCGGCATAACTTGCATGTCCTTTGACAACTTCTATTATCATAGACCAAGCACATTGTTTTTAAATATTTCTAATGATCTTGGCAGTGTAAAACAGAAATAATGAGAATAAAGTTTATCATAATCTGAGACTGATATTGATTTAAATCAGTGGGGATTGGCGACAAAACAATTTGCATGGTAATCCTCAACACCTTGCCTTTACTACATTCACAAGTCTGCAGATTACACCACCATAGTGAATCTCAAACAATGACCATAGAACAGTACAGCACAGGAATGGGCCCTTTGGCCCACAATCTTTGTGCTGAACATGATGACTAGCTGAACTGATCTCATCTGCCTGCATATGATCCATATCCATCTTTTCCCTGCGCTACCATGTGCCTATTCCAAAAGCTCCTTAAAAGCCATGATTGTATCTGCCTCCACCACTACACCTGGCAATGTGTTTCGGGCTTCCTCCACCCTTTGTGTGGGAAGTAAACTTTTTCCCGCGCAACCCCACTCTGCCATCTAGTGTTAGACACTTCCACCCTGGGAAAATGGTTGTGACCACTGGTGATCAAAGAGGAAGATGACTGAACTTTATTGCCTTCCCTCACAGTGGGAAACATTGATTCTGCTGTGGGGGATGTTCATGTTCAACTCTATCGTGTATTGTGTTCTTTTTATTCGTATGGCTGTATGGTAACTCAAATCTCACTGTACCAATTGGTGCATGTGACAATAAATGTAACTTGAACTTCATCTTGAACTTGACTGGCTAACCTATCTATGCCTCTCATAATTTTATGAAGTCTCCCCTCAACCTCTGTGTTCCAGAGGACACAATCCAAGTATATCCAATCTCGAAGATAGACCCAATGCTGGAGCAACTCAGCGGGACAGGCAGCATCTCTGGAGAGAAGGAATGGGTGACGTTTCAGGTCAAGACCCTTCTTCAGACTGATGTTAAGGGACTGTGCGGTGCATAGATAAGGAAGTGTACAGATAATGAAGTGTAAGGTGTGAAAACCGGACCAAGGGAATGGAGATCAAGGAAAATGTAGAATCGATCATTGTTAGTTGCGACAAAGTAACAACAAAGCAAACAGAGATAAAATGGAGTCAATAAGACTATTGGAGAACCAGTAAGGAGGAGGGGATAGAGAGAGAGAGAGAGAGAGGGAAAGCAAGGGCCACTTGAAGTTAGAGAAGTCAATGTTCATATCGCTGGGGTGCTCAAGTGAAATATGAAGCGCTGTTCCTCCAATTTGTTCTGGGCCTCACTCTGACAATGGAGGAGGCCCGGACAGAAAGGTTAGTGTGGGAATGGGAGGGGGAGTTAAAGTGTTGAGCAACCGGGAGATTAGGTAGGTTTAGGCAAACTGAGGAGAGGTGTTCAGCAAAACGATCGCCGGCGGTCCACCAAGCCGGCGGTCCACCAGGTCTGGGCCTTGTGATTGGCCGTGCAAAGGCTGTGGCATCCTGGGAGCCTTCAGCCATGTGCGGCTTGCTGGAGCCTAAGTGAACAGGCAGAAGAGATCAGTTTAACTTGGGTAGACAAAAGTGCTGGAGAAACTCAGCGGGTGAGGCAGCATCTATGGAGCGAAGGAATAAGTGACGCTTCGGGTCGAGACCCTTCTTCGGACTTCAACTTGGCATCGTGTTCGTAACAATCTGTGGGTCAAAGGGCCTGTTCCTGTCCAGCACTGTTCTATGAGCTATGTTCCACTGAATGGTCCTCCCATGAGCTTAGTGTGGTCAAAATTTTCCAACCTACACAATGTGGAACTTCGTCTTTTTCTGTGTTACTGTCATGCTATGATGCTGTAAAACTGCATTCTAATATTTTTCTCTTTGGACTACGTATTTATTGTAATATACCAATATCAATCTCTTAGAGCTGCTGTTTCATGGCTCCGGTTCAATCCTGACCTTGGATGTTATCTCTGTGGCCATCAGGGCTGTTTCCACCCTGTACACCCGTTGACTCTTTACCTCTATGGTAGCCCAGAGAATGAAAAATTAAATGTTATCCTGGCAACTCCTGATATTGACACTGATAAATTTAGCAATTTGCACCATTTAAACCAAATAATTTATTTAATTGAATATTGCTGGATTGATGCAAAACATTTAGATGGTGCTGATGTCCTTCAGGATGGAATCTGCCTACCAAACTTGCTGACTGCCAGCTATGTTGTGATGCATCCCAAGTCTATTCTCAGGACAAGTGGAACTGGGCAATAAATATGGCTTGGGAAAGACATCAAATGCTGGAGTAACTCAGCGGGTCAGGCAGCATCTCTGGAGAACATGATGACATTTCGGGTGGAGATCATACAGCTTCTCATATGTGCCAAGCTTGTTCCAAGAGCAAATAATGAACAAACAAAATTGCAGGTCCCAAATAATGCATGGTAACTTTTTTTTGTTCTACTTCAAAATATTTTCTTTGACAAGTCCCAGTTTATGCTGAGTTGATGCATAATGAATCAGAGAGCCTTCTGTTTAAATCTTGTATCAGAGGGTTGCCTCTGAGATTAGTGCTGGGCCTTAACCTTTTACAAGTTCTATAACTGACTTGGATGAAGTTTCTCACAACAAGATCAGAGAATGAAGGGTTAAGAAGGAACTGCAGATGCTAGAAAATCGAAGGTACTCAAAAATGCTGGAGAAACTCAACGGATGAGGAAGCATCTATGGAGCGAAGGAAATAGGCAACGTTTCGGGCAGAAACCCTTCTTCAGACTGATGTGAGGGTGGGAGGGGGTGGGAAGAAGAATGGAAGAGGCAGAGCCAGTCGGCTGAGGGAGAGCTGTGAAGGTGAGGGGAAAGTAGAGACTACCTGAAATTAGAGAAGTCAATGTTCATACCGCTGGGGTGTAAACTGCCTAAGCAAAATATGAGGTGCTTTTCCTCAAATTTACGGTGGTCCTCACTCTGGCCATGGAGGAGGCCCATAACAGAAAGGTCGGATTCGGAATTGGAGGGTGAGTTGAAGTGCTGAGCCACAGGGTGATCAGGTTGGTTATTGCGAACCGAGCGGAGGTGTTCGGCGAAGCGATCGCCAAGCCTACGCTTGGTCTCACCGATGTAGAACAGCTGACATCGAGAGCAGCGGATGCAATAGATGAGTTAGGAGGAGGTGCAGGTGAACCAGAGAATGAAGGGACTGTGTTTTGTACCCAATCCAGAATTAGTTGTGACTTGGACAATTCTGAAGAATGATCTTCTTGTGCACTTGTTGTTAGTGTACTTGGAGCTGGGGATGAGAGGTTTTGAGAGGACACGGTCATTTACTTTTGTAGGAAGAACAGAAAAGCAAAATTACTGTTTTTACTGATTGGTGGTCTGTGACTAGTGATGTGTAGTAGGGGTCGGTGCTGGATCCGCTGTTTGTTATCTACTTCAACAATTTGGATAACAATGATAAATACATTCTTAAGAAAGGAAAATTTGATGTGTGAGACAATGCTAGCTGGAAATATAGAAACAAAGAGTGAAGGTTTTTATAGGTATTTAAAAAATATACAAGGGATTAACAAGCATTGATTCCATACAAAGTGGATGAATTAATTAACCTGGTCTGATGAAGGGTCTGTACTCAAAACGTCACCTATTCCTTTTCTCCAGAGATGCTGCCTGACCTGCTGAGTTACACCAGCATTTTGTGTCATTTTTCAAATGAATTAACCAAGTATTTTGCATTGGCCTTCACTGGTAGAGCTGCTTCATCACAGTACCGGAGACCTGACTTCAATCTTGTCCTTGGGGGCTGTTTGTCTGTATGGGGCTTACACATTATCTATGTAATTGCATGGGTATCTGCCAGGAACTCTGCTTTCACCCACATCCCGAATATATGTGTTTGTGTGTGGGTAGATTGCTCTACCATTGCCATTGTAACTTGGTTGGGCCATTGTAAATTGTTCCGACTATATAGGTGAGTGGTGGAATCTCAGCGGAATTATCGAGATTGTGTGTAGAATAAAAATGGACAAGGTAGGATTAGTATAAGGTGATGCTTGATCATAGATGTAGACTCAGTGAGCATCTGTGCTGTATTTCTGTATGACTAATATTACAATCATCAGGGCAGTCGTATGGAAAAAATTACTGAAGATGTGCTTTGACAAATTCCTGAGTCCTAAGGGACTAGGCCAAAGGGTGCAAAAAGAAGTGGATAGTGGATGCCTCCATTTTAATTTTCCATGATTCACATAATTTAGGAAAGTTTCCATAAGATTAAAAATGCCAAATATGACTCCTTAATTTAAAAAGGGAAATGGGGAGAGGTTATCTAACAGGGTAATTATAGGCTAGTTAACATGTTCCAAGGAATATGTTTGATGTTTTTAAAACTGAATAACATGAAAGGTAATGGGACAGTCAACATTGCCTTGTAGAAAGGAAATCGCATTTGACCATTTATTTTCGCATTCTCTGAAGTAACATCTGCAACTTACTGGAAACTGGTAAAGCAACTAAGATTTCCAAAAGGCAATTGAGAAGGTGTTGCATTAACATTATTGTCAAAAATTAAAGCTCATTGTGCAGGAGGTAACACGTTTACATGTGTAGAGGATTGGTTGGCAAACAGAGAGGAGGAGGCGTAAATGTTTTGTTAATGTTGGCAAGATGTAATGAGTGGTATGCCACCGAGATTAGTACCAGGCCTTAACCTTTTACAAGTTCTATAAATGACTTGAATGAAGTGATTGATGTTGTTTCTTAATTTGCTGATAATGCAAAAACAGGTCGGAGAATAAGTTGCAGAGAGCAAATAAGGGATATTGCAAAGGAATGGGTGAACTGTTATAATAAAGGAAACATACCTTTTAATTTCCTACTTTTTGCAGCACAATGGCACAGCGGTAAAGTCGCTGCCTAACAACATCAGAGACCTGGGTTCAATCTTGACTATGGTGCCATCTGTACGGAGTTTGTATGTTCTCACTTTGACTGCATGGGTTTTTAGCCAGATGCTCCGGGTTTCCTCCTACTTTCCAAAGACGTGCGGACTGTGCACCTCTGCTTGGTCAGCCTAAACCAACCTGATCTCCCGGTTGCTCAATACTTTGATTCCCCCTCCCATTCCCGCACTGACCTTTCTGTCCTGAGCCTCATCCATTGTCAGAGTGAGGCCCAGCACCAATGCGACGGGCCACAATGTACAAGTCAGCGGACAACGGGGGTAAAAGCATGCCCAGCGTCGCTCTCATCCTGATGACCACCTTCGTGTGTGGCTGCATCAGGCGGAGTGTAGAGCCAAGGCACGTGGACACCAAGTGTCACTACCTGCTGAAGTTCTACCTGTCCCTGGTGTTGCGAAGGATGGGCCTGGCGCAGATGCCACGCAAGGTGCCAGTCAGCTGGACACTGCCGCCCCATCTGTTGTCTGTGGAAAAGTTCTTCCGGACCAACACCTTTGACCACATGTCCATTGTGCAGTGGTCAGCACAGAATGTCCTGCAGGCACTGCAGGGAAAGGACTCGATGGACCAGGTGGCGTGGTTCCCTGAGCAGACTGCCCAGCTTGTCTGACAAAATGCCTCATCGCCAGCACTCACCAACAAGCACCAAGACATGGCTTGGCTGGCGGTGAGGGGAGCCCTTCCAGTCAGATCCTTCCTGCACTGTCGGAACCTCACTGCCAGCGCACGCTGCCCTCGGGACGGCTGCTATGGAGAGGAGACGGTTGCCCACCCCTTTCCATAGTGTGGATTTGCTCAAAGAGTCTGGAGAAAAATGCAAGGGTCCCTGGTACGCCTCATTCCGAACAGCTCTGTCACACAGGACTCTGTGATTTACGGATTGTTCCCAGGGACTCATTCAGAGACTGACATCGAGTGCTGCTGGAGGGTCATCAACTCGGTGAAATACGCTCTTTGGTCTGCCCGATCGTTGTTCACCACCCAGCAGAGCGAGATGTCTGTCGGGGAATGTTGCCGACTGGCCTGCTGCAGACTGCAGGAGTACGTGCTGAGGGACGCACTGAAGCTCGGTGCAGCCACCGCCAAGGCTCGGTGGGGGAGGGCCACAGTCTAAGGTCCTTCCGCTGCTGGACATGGGGGCACGGTATGGTGGAGACACCCCTCAAAATAAGGGAAGGTATCCCACACCGGGGGGGCCACATGAGTGGCACGGGTGGGGGATAGATTCGTGAAATTTGAGCAATGTATATAGACTGTATGGAACAATTTGTATAGCCTCTGAAAATGTCGGATGAATTTTTCGCACAGTTCATATATTGTATATATTTATTACTTGAATAAAGTCTATTTTGAAATATAAAAAAGAGGCCCAGCGCAAATTGAAGGAACAGCACTTCATATTACGCTTGGGCAGCTTACACCCCAGCTGTATGAACATAGACTTCTCTAACTTCAAATAGCTCTTGTTTTCCCTCTCTCTCCATCCTCCCCCTTCCCAGTTCTACCAGTCTTACTGTCTCCGACTACATTTTATCTCTACCACCCACTCCCCTGACATCAGTCCGAAGAAGAATCTCTACCCGAAACATCACTCATTCCTTCTCTCCAGAGATACTGCCTGTCCCGCTGAATTACTCCAGCATTTTGCGTCTACCTTTAGTTTGTAGGGTAATTGGCTTCTGTAAATTGTCGATAGTTTGTAGGATAGAACTAACATATGGGTGACTACTGGTAGGTGTTGTGGACTTGGTGGGCCAAAGAGCTTGTCTCCACACTGCATCTCTAAACTAAGGTGGGTGAAGTGAATAGGCAACGGTCTGACAAATAGAATATAATGTGGGAAAGTGGGGCATTGTCAATTTTGGCAGGAAATATTGAACACATGATATGTAATTGGTGAAGGACCTCAAATGCAGCGGGATTATGGTGCATGATTCAGAAGATAGGCCTATGGATACAGCAAGAACTTGGAAAGGAATCAAACACAAGCACAAACTTTATGCTTCAGTAATATTGACTGTTAATGAGACCATATCTGGAATACTGTTATAATATTGGTCACAATAGACAATAGGTGCAGGAGTAGGCCATTCGGCCAATCGAGCCCGCACCGCCATTCACTGTGATCATGGCTGATCATCCACCATCAGTATTCTACTGTATTCTGTCATTCTATTGCCATGGCTGTGATCAGAGGTGACATTACGGATGGTTCGTCTAGTGAGGCTTTATGGGTGGAGCTGAGGAACAAGAAAGGGATGAACACCTTGTTGGTGTACTACAGACGCCCAAGTAGTCAATGGAAATTTGAAGAACAAATGTGCCGGGAGATTGCAGACAGCTGTAGGTCAAATAAGATTGTTGTAATAGGGGATTTTAAGTTTCTCTATATTGACTGAAGGGTTTATATGGGGTGAAATTCCTCAAAAGTGTTCAGGAGAGTTTTTTAAAGCAGTATCTAGAGCCCCCCACACATGAGAGGGCAGTGCTGGATCTAGTATTGGGAAAATGGGAAGGGCAAGCTAATGAAGTGTGTGTGGAGGAGCCTTTTGGGACCAGTGACCACAGTTCGATTAGGTTTCAGATAGTTATGGATAAGGACTGAGAGGGTTCATGTGTTAAAATGCTCATCTGGGGTAAGGCCAACTTTGAGGGAATGAGAGAAGGTCTTGTTCAAGTTGACTGGAGCAGGTTATTTGAGGGAAAGGAACATTGACCAAGTGGGATGTTTTTAAAAGTGTGCTGACGAAAGCTCAGGATATGTACATCCCCGTTAGAGCGAAGGGCAAAGCAGGCAAATGTAAGGAAGATTGGCTGACGAGGAAAATTGAGGCGTTGGTCAAAAACAAAAAGAATGCATGGGACAGGTATAGGCAGCTGGGATCAAATGCATCCCTGGAGGAGTTTCAGGAACTGAGTAAACTGAAAAAGGAGATCAGAAGAGCAAAAAGGGACCAAGTGATAGATCTGGCGCGTAGCATAAAAGACAATCCCAAAAGATTGGGAAAAGGGTAAATAGAGAGAGAGAGAGGGAGCTCTCATGAATAAATGTGTGGAGCCACAGGAAATGGGCAAGGTCATCAATGAGAAATTCTCCTCTGTATTTCTCCACTGTCTTGAGAGCAGTCAGTGTTACTGTCGAAGAAGAACTGAAGGTACTGTCGTGTATAAAAGTAGACAAATCTCCAGGGTCTGATCAGATAGACAATAGACTTTTATTATTATTTTTATTGCACTGTTATTGTTATATTATTGCAATTTTTGTTATTATTTATTATGATTACATATTCTGTTGTGCTGCAGCAAGTAAGAATTTCATTGTTCTATCTGGGACATATGACAATAAAACACTCTTGACTATTGATATATCCGAGGACATTGCAGGAAACTAGAGAGGAAATTTCAGGAGCCCTGGTTGAAATTTTCGAGTTGTCCTTAAATACAGGAGAGGTGCCGGAAGACTGGAGGGTGGCAAATGTTGTGGCTCTTTTCAAGAAGGGCACCAGGGAAAATGCTGGGAACTACTGTATAGGCCGGTGAGCTTAACATCTGTGGTTGGAAAGTTACTAGAGAGTATTCTGAGGGATAGGTTATACAGGCATTTGGATGGGCAACGGCTGATTGGGGATAGTCAGCATGGTTTTGTACGTGGGAGGTTGTGTCTCACAAATCTGATTGATTTTTTTGAAGACTTGACCAAAAAGGTTGATGAGGGTAGAGCTGCAGATGTTGTGTACATGGACTTCAGTAAGGCGTTCGACAAGTTTCCGCATGGTAGGCTCCTCTGGAAGATTAGATCGCATGGGATTCAAAGTAAGATGGTTGAATGGATAGCAAATTGGCTCCATGGAAGGAAGCAGAGGGTGATGGTGGAAGGTTGCTTCTCGGACTGGAGGCCTGTGACTAGTGGTGTGCCTCAGGGTTCGGTGCTTAGCCCGTTACTGTTTGTCATCTACATCAATGATTTGAATGAGAACATACAGGGCAAGATTAGCAAGTTTGTTGATGATACAAAATTGAGTGGTTGTGCAGATAGTGAAGATGGTTGTGAAAGATTGCAGCAGGATCTGGATCCAGGTGAGCGGACTAATGGTAGATGGAATTTAATACAGAGAATTGTGAGGTGTTGCATTTTGGGATGTCGAACAAGGGCAGGACCTACACAGTAAATGGTAGGCATCTGGGTAGTGTTGTAGAGCAGAGGGATCTAGGAGTACAGGTGCATGGTTCCTTGAAGGTTCCTCGAGTCGCAGGTAGATAAGGTGGTCAAAAAGGCTTTTGGCACTTTACCCTTCATCAGTCAGAGTATTGAGTGTAGAAGTTGGGAGGTCATGTTGCAGTTGTATAAGACGTTCTGGGCACCACGTGAAATAAAGATATTCAAGCTTGGTGCAGAAAAGATTTCGGAGGGTGTTGCCAGGAATGAGGGGTGTGAGATTTTGGGAGAGGTTGTGTAGGCTGGGTCTCTATTCCATGGAGCGCAGGAGGATGAGGGGTGATCTCATAGTGTACAAAATCATGAGAGGAATAGATCGGGTGGATGCACAGTCTCTTGCCCAGAGTAGGGGAATCGAGGACCGGAGGACATAGGTTCAAGCTGAAGGGGAAAAGATTTAATAGGAATCCAAGGGGTAACTTTTTAACTGGTAGAATGAAAGTAAGCATGCAGGTACACCAGGCAGTGAAGAAAGCGAATGGCATGTTGGCCTTCATAACAGGAGGAGTTGAGTATAGGAGTAAAGAAGTCCTTCTGCAGTTGTACAGGGCCCTAGTGAGACCACACCTGGAGTATTGTGTGCAGTTTTGGTCTCCAAATTTGAGGAAGGACATTCTTGCTATTGAGGGAGTGCAGCGTAGGTTCACAAGGTTAATACCCGGGATGGCGGGACTGTCATATGCTGGGAGAATGGAGCGGGCATGTACACTGGAATTTAGGATGAGAGGGCATCTTATTGAAACATATAAGATTATTAAGGGTTTGGACACGTTAGAGGCAGGAAACATATTCCTGTTATTGGGGGAGTCCAGAACCAGGAGCTACAGTTTAAGAATAAGGGGAAAGCCATTTAGAATGATGAGGAAACACTTTTTCACACAGTTGTGAGTCTGTGGAATTCTCTGCCTCACAGGTTCTCTGGTTACTTTCTGGATACGGAGGCCGGTTCTCTGGATACTTTCAAGAGAGAGCTAGATAGGGCTCTTGATGTTAGCGGGGTCAGTGGAAATGGGGAGAAGGCAGGAACGGGTTACTAATTGTGGATGATCAGCCATGATCACATTGAATGGCGATGCTGGCTTGAAGGGCCAAATGGCCTAAACCTGAACCTATTGTCACATAAAGGTTGGTTGGTGCATGGAACAAGCTGCAGAGGAGGTAGTTGAGGCTGGGACGATCCCATTGTTTAAGAAAAAGGGGGACAGGTACATGGATAGGACAGGTTTGGAGGGATGTGGACCAAGCGCAAGCAAGTGGACTAATGTAAATTTGGGCCGAAGGGCCTGTTTCCACTCTGTAGCACTCTATGACTCTTTTGAATGTGGTGTTGAGCTTACTATCAGATCAACCATTAACTTATTGAATGATAGAGTGGATTCAAACAGCTGTGTAGTCTACTCAAGCTCCAAAATCATATCTTGAACACCACTTTCCCCTACGAACGCCTTATCCTTTAATTTCTCAAATTTGTAAAAGATTATTTACCTCTGCTTGAATGCCCTCAGTGATGGGTAGTCACAGTTATCTTTGGTGGAGATTTCCGAAGGTCATACATTTATTTTTATCTTGGTCTTAAATGTTTGAGCTCTAATTTTGAGATTGTTATTTCTGGTTTTCGCTGCCTTTGGAAACAGTCCCCCTGGAGCCATTCTGACAAGCCTCGTATGCATTTTTTAAAATGTCAGTGGGCTCTGTACACATTTTTCTGAACTCTAGATTGTATGCCCAAGTTGTTCAATCTCTCTTTTCTGAGAAAATGCCCTGTCACGGGAATCAACATGATTAACTTTTGCTGCATTTCCTCTATCCCAAGTTACATCTTTCTTGGATGTAGTAGACACAGATCAAATCAGCACATGGAAGTCGCGTTGCAGTCTCATCAGTATCTCGCTATAACTGAGAGAAGAGTGTTGTAAAACAGGCAACATACCATTTAATTTTTGTATCATACCTGCACACTAAAATTTAATGATTCATGTACAATAACTTCCGGTTCTCAACGAGTATCAGCAGTTTTCATTCTCATGCCATTGAAAAAATATTTAGTGCTTTTCTGTTCTCACATTTTATCACTTTATTTTCCATCTGTACATACTTCCCTATTTATTGATCCTTCTATGTCGTGTTGAAGCCTCAGTGTATCTACCCCACTACTTGTCTCATCAACAAATTTGGCTCCAGCATCCAAATTACTGATTTAAATGTCTGAGACTCCCATTGTTGATACACCAGTAGTTGGAGCAACCCAACCTGAAACGATGGATTTATTTAAAGTGTCTGTATTCTGTATTTTAAATCTATCTAGAGTAATACCATCTACCAGCACCTGGTCTGTAGCCGTTCATGCCGTAATAATTAAACTGTTCAAGGTGAGACTATTTAAAAGTTGTGAGATTCCTGCCTCTTCCTCACAGTTAGGTAGTGTAATCCAGATTTCAATCTTCCCTACGCAGTAAAAAAATATTTCCCAACTCCTCTTTAAACCTTTTACCCCTTACTATATCCTCTAATTTTAAATATTTCTGCTAAGGGCGAAAAGTTACCTGCCATCTACACTATTTATGCTCCTAATTTGATACACCTTTTTCTAGAACTTACTGAGAGAAGAAACCTATCAAGAAGGTGACTTTGGATGACTCTAAAACTTACTTTGTCTCTCCTCATAACTGAAATTCTGCATCCTTGCCAATATTCTTGTGAATCTCCTTTGCACCCTTTCAAGTGCATTGCATTTTCTATGGCAGGATGACCAAAACCCAAGGACTGAGATAATCTTTGAAATGTTCTACCTCTTGGATTTTGGATGCTGACTGTATACAAAACCAAAAAATATTGGATCTAGACACATTGAATGTCTTGTTATTTGTTCTTGTAATGTTTGTTTCTTTTAAGTGTCTTGTAGAATTTGTGTAATTTACGAATAATTGATGTTTTTGTGCGTTGTCTGAATCTATGTGCCTGTGATGCTGCTGCAAGCAAGATTTCCATTGTACTTTCACCTCGCTGTAGTTATGCATATTGACAATAAACTCGACATGAAGATGTTTGGATAGGTGTTGAAATGGAGAATTAGCTGTAATTTTACTGGAAGGTATTGGAGTCTCAAGGTGCTGTCTGGCCTTCAGTTCCTCCTGTCTCTTATGCTCTAAAGTTACTGTCAAAGTAAGTTTAATGAGTTGATGCACTACATTCTGCACATCACTGAGACAAAACCGCTTGTGCCTCATTTCAAACAAAGTTCCCAGTTCAGTGGTAAATTCGGAGGCCATTATATTTTGAGCCAAAAGGCTACACCAGAAATGAATACACAGCTCTCTAGGTTGCTCTGCCATTCAGTTAGATACATAGAAAATAGGTGTAGGAATAGGCCTTTCAGCCTGAGCCAGCACCGCCATTCAATATGATCATGGCTGATCATCCAAAATCAGCATCAGGTTCCGGCCTTTTTCCTCATTTTCCTCCAGTGAATTAGCCTTCTGTGGCAGAGAATTCCACAATTTCACAACTCTCTGAGTGAAAAAGATTTTCCGCATCTCAGTCCTAAATGGCTTACCCCTTATTCTTAAACTGTGACTCCAGGTTCTGGACTTCCCCCCCCCCCCCCCCCCCCCCAAACCTCAGGAACATTTTTCCTGCATCTACCCTGTCCTATCCTCTAAGCATTTTATATGTAAGATCCCCTCTCATCCTTCTAAATTTCAGCAATACAAGCCCACTCGACCCATTCTTTCATCATGTGTCAGTCACGCCATACCGGGAATTAAGCTGGTGAACCTGCGCTGCACTCAAAAGTAAGGATGTCCTTCCTCAAATTATGAGACCAAAATTGCACAAAATACTCCAGGTGCAGTCTCACCAGGGCCCTGTACAACAGCAGTAGGATTCCTTGCTCCTAAACTAAAATCCTCTCGCAATGAAGGCCAACATGCCATTGGCTTTCTTCATTGCCTGCTGTACTTGCATGCTTACTTTCAGTGACTGATGTACAAGGACATCCAGGTCTCGTTGCGCCTCCCCTTTTCCTAATCTGATGCCATTCAGATAATAATCAGCCTTGCTGTTCTTGCCAGTAAAGTGGATAACCTCACATTTATTCGTAATATACTGCATCTGCCATGTTTTTGCCCACTCACCTAACCTATCTATGTCATCCTGCAGCCTCATAGCATCCGCCTCACAGCTCACACTGCCACCCAGCTTTGGGTCATCCGCAAACTTAGAGATGTTACATTTAATTCCCTTGTCTAAATCGTTAATATATATTGTAAACAACTGTTGTCCCAGCACCGAACCTTGCGGCACCCCACTAGTCACTGCCTGCCATTCTGAGAAGGGCCCGTTAATTCCTACTCTTTGCTTCCTGTCTGCCAACCAGTCAGTT
The DNA here is from genome assembly GCA_963514005.1 of Raja brachyura. Next base: position 42,831,248 of record OY740782.1, read on the forward strand.
CGACCAGTCTGCCAACCTATCCATGTCAGTACCCTACCCCCAATACATTGTGCTCTAATTTTGCCCAGTAATCTCTTGTGTGGGACCTTCTCAAAGGCTTTTTAAAAGTCCAGATACACCACGTCCAATGGCTCTCCCTTATCCATTTTACTTGTTAAATAAGCAAAAAATTCCAAAAGATTAGTCAAGCATGATTTTCTCCTTCATAAATCTATGCTGACTTTAACCGATCCCGTCACTCCATTCCAAATGCACTGCTATAACGCTTTAATAATCAATTCCAGCATCTTCCCCACTACCAATGTAAGGCTAACTGGTCTATAAATCCCCGTTTTCTCTCCAGCTCCTTTCTTAAAAATTGGAACTAAATTGGCTACCCTCCAGTCCACAGGAACTGATCCAGTGGAGAGAACATTGGAAAATGACCACCAATGCATCCACTATTTCTAGGGCCACCTCCGTGTGTACTCTAGGATGCAGACTATCAGACCCTGGGGATTTATCTGCTTTCAATCCCAACAGTTCCCTTAACACCATTTTCTGATGAATGTGGATTCCCTTCAGTTGCTCTCTCCCACCAGATCCTCGGTCCCCACGTATTTCGGGCAGATTGCTTAAGTCTTCATTGATGAAGACAGAACCAAAGTACTCGTTTAACTGTTCTGCCATTTCCATGTTTCCCATTATGAATTCACCTGTCTCTGACTATAAGGGATCAACATTTGTCTTCACTAATCTTTTCCTTTTTACATACCTATAGAAACTTTTACAGTCAGTTTTTATATTTCCCGCAAGCTTTCTTTCATGCTCTTTTTTTCCCTCCTCTTAATTAACCGCTTTGTCCTCCTCTGTTGAGTCCACATTTTACCCAATCCTCTGGTTTGCCACTTCTTCGGGGCAATTTATAAGCCTCTTCCTTGGCTTTAACACTATCCTTGACTTCCCTCATCAACCACGGTTGAGCCGCCTTCCCAGTTTTTATTTTTTCGCCAGACAGGGATGAACAATTTCTGGAGTTCATCCATGCGGTCTTTAAATCTTCGCCATTGCATCTCCACTGTCAACCCTTTAAGTATAACATTTAAGTTAGATAATATCTGGTCTTTACCCAAATTCCTTTTAACCATTTTTGTGTGTTGTCTATTGAAATCTTACTCAACACAAATCTATCAAACTTTACCTGAAGTTTCCAATTGAGCCAGAATTCACAGGGTTTTGGGGTAGTTTCAAGATACCCTTTACTTTTTATGATACAAAGTGATGCAAAATTTCATTTTTGAATCATGTAATAAATATTATGAATTTATTTTATTAGATTTCCTCAGTTCAGTTTACTCTGTTTGTTGGCAAATTTGTTATTTTAAACACCTCAAGTGGAACCTCTTGACTATCTCACACCCTCCCCCGCATACTTCTGAACTCAAGGGGAAAAAAGAGCTATGTTTATGCATACCATTCTCATATTTTATTTATAATACTGATGAATCATTGTTTTTCCACCAAGGACAATTTTTCTTTCCTGAGCTATGGTGCTTTTTTTCGACTGGCACAATACAATACTCTGTCCCTTCTGGCTGCTTAATTTTCAGTTGCTAAATCTGTCCCTAATCTGAGCCATTATGTGCCATTAATTATATTAAGTGTCACAAATAGAAGGGAGACATCGAATGATTGTTGCTATAGTTAGATCATGGAATATTGTGAATGACCATCTGTGCTGGGGCAACAATGCCATGCCAGAAATAAACTGAAAGCTGTACAACAACCCAGCCGACTCCCACTTAATATCTCTCCCTCCTCTCCCTCCTCTCTCTCCCTCCCTCTCCCTCCCCCTCCCTCCCCCTCCCTCCCCCTCCCCCTCCCCAAATACCTACCGTGTTAAATAGACAATAGACAATAGGTGCAGGACTAGGCCATTTGGCCCTTCGAGCCAGCACCGCCATTCAATGTGATCATGGCTGATCATCCCCAATCAGTACCCCGTTCCTGCCTTCTCCCCATATCCCGACTCCGCTATTTTTAAGAGCCCTATCTAGCTCTCTCTTGAAAGCATCAAGAGAACCTGCCTCCACCGCCCTCTAAGGCAGAGAATTCCACAGATTCACCACTCTCTGTGAGAAAAAGTGTTTCCTCGTCTCCATTCTAAATGGCTTGCTCCTTATTCTTAAACTGTGGCCCCTGGTTCTGGACTCCCCCAACATCTGGAACATGTTTCCTGCCTCTAGGGTGTCCAAGCCCTTAACAATCTTATATATTTCAATGAGATCTCCTTTCATCCTAAACTCCAGAGTGTACAAGCCCAGCTGCTCCATTCTCTCAGCATATGACAGTCCCGCCATCCCGGGAATTAACCTTGTAAACCTACGCTGCACTCCCTCATTAGCAAGAATGTTCTTCCTCAAATTAGGGGACCAAAACTGCACACAATACACCAGTTGTACAGAACCCTCACTAGGGTTCTGTACAACTGCAGAAGGACCTCTTTTCTCCTATATTCGATTCCTCTTGTTATAAAGACCAACATGCCATTCGCTTTTTTCACTGCCTGCTGTACCTACATTTTTCCTTACTTTCCTTTTTCCCAACTTGACGGCATTTAGATAGTTATCTGCCTTCCTGTTTTTGTTACCAAAGTGGATAATCTCACATTTATCTGCATTAAACTTCATCTGTCATGCATCTGCCCACTCCCCCAACCGGTCCAAGTCCCCCTGCATTCTCATAGCATTCTCTTCACAGTTCACACTGCCACCCAGCTTTGTGTCATTTGCCAATTTGGTAATGTTACTTTGAATCCCTTCATCCAAAGCATTGATGCATATTGTAAATAGCTGTGGTCTAGCACCGAGCCTTGCCGTAACCCACTAGTCACTGACTGCCATTCTGAAAGGGACCCGTTAATCCCAACTCTTTGTTTCCTGTCAGCTAACCACTTCTCTATCCATGTCAGCACTCTACCCCCAATACCATGTGCCCTAATTTTGCCCACTAATCTACTATGTGGGACCTTATCAAATGTTTTCTGAAAGTCCTGGTACACTACATCCACTGGCTCTCCCTTGTCCATTTTCCTAGTTATAAAATTCCAGAAGATTACTCAAGTATGATTTCCCCTTCGTAAATCCATGCTGACTCGGACCAATCCTGTTAATGCTATCCAAATGTGCGGCTATCTCATCTCAGGCTAACTGGTCTATAATTCCCTGTTTTCTCTCTCCCGCTTTTATTAAAAAGTGGGACAACATTAGCTACCCTCCAATCCACAGGAACTGATCCTGAGTCATTACAACATTGGAAAATTATCACCAATTTCTCGAGCCACTTCCTTAAGTACCCTGGGATGCAGACCATCAGGCCCTGGGGATTTATCAGTCATCAGTCCCATCAGTCTATCCAACATCATTTCCTGCCTAATGTGAATTTACATCAGTTCCTCTGTCACCCCAGATTCTCTGGCCACTACTATATCAGGAGGATTGTTTGTGTCCACTTTCGTGAAGACCGATCCAAAGTACCTGTTCAACTCATCTGCCATTTCCTTGTTCCCCATAATAAATTCACCTTTTTCGGTCTTCAAGGGTCCAACTTTGGTCTTAACTATTTTTTTCCTCTTCACATATCTAAAGAAGCTTTTATTATCCTGCTTTATATTCTTGGCTAGCTTAACTTCGTACCTCATCATTTCTCCACGTATTGTCTTTTTGGTTATCTTCTGTTGCTCTTTAAACATTACCCAATCTTCTTGCTTCCTGCTCATCTTTGCTACGTTGTACTTCTTCGCTTTAATTTTTATACTGTCCCTGACGTCCCTTGTCAGCCATGGTCGTCACTTTCTCCCCTTTGGAATCTTTCTTCCTCCTAGGAATGAACTGATCCTGCACCTTCTGTATTATTCCTAGAAACACCTGCCATTTTTGTTCCACTGTCATCCCTTCTAGTGTATCTTTCCAGTCAACTTTGCCCAGCTCCTCCCTCATGGCCCCATAGTCCCCTTTATTCAACTGCAAAACTGACACCTCCGATCTACCCTTCTCCCTCTCCAATTGTAGATTAAACCTGACCATATTCTGGTCACTGCCTCCTAATGGCTCATTAACCTCGGGGTCCTTTATCAAATCCAGTTCATTACATAACACTAAATCCAGAATTGCCTTCTCGCTGGTAGGCTCCAATACAAGCTGTTCAAAGAATCCATCACGAAGGCACTCTACAAAGTCCCTTTCTTGGGGTCCAGTACCAACCTGATTTTCCCAGTCTACCTGCATGTTGAAATCTCCCATAACAACCACAGCATTTTAACTCCTGATTCAACGTGCCCTATGTCCAGGCTACTGTTTGGGGGCCTGTAGATTAGTCCCATTAGGGTTTTTTTACCCTTACAATTCCTTAGTTCTATCCCTACTGACTCCACTCCTCCTGTTTCAATGTCACCCCTTGCAAGGGACTGAATTTCATTCCTGACCAACAGGGCAACCCCACCCCCTCTGCCCACCTGTCTGTCTTTTCGATAGGAGGTGTACCCTTGAACATTCAGTTCCCAGCCCTGTCCCTCTTGCAGCCATGTCTCAGTAATTCCCACAACATCATACTTGCCAGTTTCTAACTGAGCCTCAAGCACATCCACTTTATTCTTTATGCTTCGCACATTCATATACAGTACTTCCGTATTCACTTCCCCCCCTCACACCGAACACTGTTCATGAGTAGTAGAATCAGTAGTAGAAGGTTGATGGGAATGTGGGTAAAATAAAATGCATGAGTGGTTGATGGAGTTGTGTACTCACACAACATATGAGAACTATCGAGATAACACCTGAATTGCTAATGCACAGAGGTCTGTGGACAATGTGTTGGTATATGGGATTAATATGGAGACCTACGTGATGGTTGGCATGGACATGCTGGACTGAAGAACCTGTTTTATGTATGACTCTTTAATCATTGTGTAGATTTAATGGAAAAAAGAATACTTGGTGAGCAGGGCAGTTGATGAGCTAAAGAGCCTGTTTCCATGCTGCAGGTCTCTATTTACTAGATGAGATCAAGTGACCACAGTAGGCTGGATCTCTCTTGTGCAATGACCACCAGATGAATTATTTTCTTCACACTATCCACCTTGTGCAGTTATCAACCCTTAAATCTCACCATCACTCGTGCCCCTCTCTACCCCCAGCCAACAGATGCAAATTTTGGGCAGCCAAATAAAGTATTTTCCATTTTTCTTTACTCCACACTATTTATTTGTGATTTACTGACCAGTTCCAGGAAGTTAACAAACTCTCACATTTTTGGTGGGATTGGTCCTATTTCTCTAGGATTTTGACCTCCCAGTTGTGTGAAATTCAGAATGAGCTGGATATCCAGTTTTCAGATCATTCAAAGGCCTTGTTTGGTCTTCACAAGGAAAATGTGCCTATTCAATGTTTATTTTTACAATTACTTTCCAAATGCATATTAAAGCAAAACACATTCCAACTTTTGGTAATCACTTGCATGGCTAACACCCCATCTCCCCCCTCCCCCCTTAGTATTTGTAAGTTTATAAGAAATGGAAATTGAAACGGAGGCAAGGGCATACAGCTTTGCATTTACCTCAGCGCTACCTTGCATTCATCTCAATCCCTCTGTTCTCTTGAACATGCTCAGTGTCCAAACCTATCTATCATTGATTAATTCTTTTGGCTGAAGTTCTGAATGGCTGCCCCTTTTATTCTGAGATTAGAATTTCTATTCTGGACACCTCAGTGGGGAACTATTTTACCTGCATGCACCCTGGCATGCCACAACTGAGTTATGTATGATTCAATGGAATTCAATGGTAAAAGAGAACCAAGGCCCAGGATGCTTCATTTCCTCTCATGGGACAATTTCTCCATCCTGAAAACCTATCCCGCCAGCCTTCATTGCATTCTCTCGTGCACACAGATAGCCTTGTTCTGGTACGCAGACCAAACCTGTACACAGGTTTCTGGCTATAGCCTTAACGTGCATCAATATATTTCCCTCTGCTTCATTCTCCTGCCCCTTTCTGGTCTTGTACCTTCTCTTTTCTCTTCTCCATCTGCCTTCGCTTCTTTATCCCTCTGTGTTTTCTCTCTAAAGTTGCTCGAGCTGTTGGACTAAATTTGTTTTGTCATTCCTCACGCATAACACGATGTAAAGCTGCTATAATTATATGTTAAAAAAACATGAATGTGATTTTGTGCTCTCTCCTCCCTTTTTACTGTCTTTGTTGTCTCTCATATCATTTACTGCTTCTATCATTATACATTTTGTTTGGTTCCTTTTCCTCTTGTGACCATTTTGATTGCGTCTGATTGGTTTCCCATTAAATCCCATTATCTTGTGAAAGGACATCATTTTGATAACAAAGCAATTGTTATTATTTCTTTGACCTAAAACAGTTTTTAATGTTTTTTCTGTCATTTCTCCTTTTTGCAATGTCAAACTGCCACTAGCACCATATTTTTGTTCTCCTGTGTTATATCATTCTTCTGATGCAATCTAATAGGCAATTACTTATGATCGTCTACTGTCTAATAGTATGATAAAATGTAATTTTTCTTCTGATTTCTTTGTGAGATTTTTCAAAGCAGAACTTGCATAGGTTAATACAATCAGAGTGGAAGGTCACTACAATGTTACATCATCCACAGTCTGCAAAAGATTCATGGACATGTTCATCTCCGAAACAGAAACATCTCTCGCCACGAGTTCAATCACCATCTTATATTCTGCCCTGAGCTTTACTCACCCCTTCCTGATCTAGTGAAAGTTTTCCAGAATGTCCACATTTGCCCACTCTTGTTCATAATACATAATTCACTCAAATACTTGTAAAATGCCACCTTTGCATTCACCTTCAGAATTCCCACCCGAAGCCCTCCATCTTCCTGAATAATGGCCCTGCCTTCAATCTCTACTTGTCCAAGGTCATCGAGTCATTCTCTACAGCTCTTCCCAGATTCTACAATTCACCTGTACAGTATGGACAATTTACAGTGGCCAGTTAATGTGCTAACCCTCATGTCTTTGGGATGTGGGAGATAAACAGAGTACCCAGTGGAAGCCCACATGATCACAAAGAGAGCCGTGCAAATTTTACACAGACAGCACCCAAAATTAAGAACCACAAGGGTCTCTGGTGAGGCAACAATTGGAAGGTCCTTGAGTGCTTGAGCAGCTTATAATTTTCTGATGTGCTGCTGTTTTCACATTGTAGTCCATCCCATTCACAGTCCTGTGACTAAACCTCACTCCAACCTTCTGTGCACACAGAGTGCAATGTCATTCTATAAAATCTCCCCATGTTTCCTTGTACCACATGGTGGTACATCTAGCACATTTTTGTCAGTCACTTCCTGAGGCTATGGTTTGAATCAGGGCTTACAAAAGAAGATTGGACAATAGCCTTGAGGAAATGTTTGTAATGTTATAGTGGGAAAGTGGTTCAATGGAAGTGTTACTGTGCAGAGAGCTGGCAATGAATGGGCTAAAGAGCCAGCTTAGATGCTACAATGATAATTTGTTCCAATTATTTCTATCTCCGTTGGGGATGTGTATCCCATTGTTGCTTTTAGACAGTACATCTGAGTGAAATATGTTAAAGTTATGGGATATGTTTATCTTCTGTGTCATTGGGGTCTCTTTGACTTTGTCTGATCTCCATTAGTTCATATTTGCTTCAGATACCATCTCCATCTTTGATTGTTCAGTCAAGTTGAATCTTCTCATGTAATCTTGATAACATGTTCAACTAGGTTAAGCTTCAAATTCCCAATTCATAGCTCGGAACAAGATTACTAATTGCCACAAAATGCTGGAGTAACTCAGCGGGCCAGGCAGTAGCTCTGGAGAAAAGGAACAGGTGACGTTTTGGCTTGAGACTCTCCCCTCAATCTGAAGGAGGGTCTCGACCCGAAACATCACCTTTTACTTTTCTCCACAGATCCTGTCTGACCCACTGAGTTACTCCAACATTGTGCCTGTCTACGGTGTAAACCTGCGTCTGCAGTCCCTTCCAACACGGTGCTAATTGCCGCATTGGTGACTTTACTGATCTCCACCTGTATCTTACTAGATCCAGGATGTTTAGGCACTAAAAAACTCTGAAATAGGCATGCAAAAAGGCAAAATAAAATTACAAAAAAGGCATGAAAAAGGCATTTATTGACAAAAAGGCATGAAAAGGCGTTTATTTCCACCACCAAAATATGGTTAAAAATGATAATAAAGGTATACTACATTAAATGACCAAAGCTGTCTGGTTGCACATAATTACTAGCATTTTTTTCAAATTATCTGGTGTTAAACTATGCCGTCTGTCAGACAGAATATGCTTCCGTTGTGAAAAACTTCTTTCTACCTCAGCTGAGGGCACTGGTGCATACCCGAAACAAGCTACAGACTCTATATTCATGTCGATATCTTATGCATTACAACTACCTTTGAGAACTTTAGCTATGTTTTCTATTTCTTCAAGATCTTTGTTAGCTAAAATCACTCTCTCACATTTTCCTTGTATGTCTTTATCTACATCGCCAGGAACTTTGTGAATATCGTCAGTTACTTTGTTGAAAACCTGCAAGTTATTCACTAATGTTTCGCCACGTTTCTCAAGGGAAGTGATAGTTTGTGGGAAGTTTGCAAAATTGGAAGCAATAAACACAAGATCGTGGTGGAGGGACTTTTTCTGCATGATTCCACTGATGATCCACACTGCAGCAGACTCTTCCTCTTAGAAAGAGGCGACGATTTATTTTATCTTTTCAAAATTTGCAGCAGAGTGGAGTACAGCAGAGAGCCATGTACCCCACGTTGTCAAAACAGGCTGAGGAGGTAGCGGAATCTCGGGTGCCATTTCCTTGAACAACTGCACACGTGACGGTGCTTTGAGGAAGTTTTTCTTGACATCAGAAACTAGGCGATCGACATTTGGAAACAAGCTACGTTTGTGCATGGCAATTCTACGAAGGCCTTGAGCTAAGCAAGTAAAATGCAGCCATTTTGGGGAATAAAACTTTAAGTCACAAACAGAAGATCATTCTTGTGTTTTATACCTTCTGGCCAAAGTATAGCAAGTGAAGATGTAAACAACTGAGCAATAGTTGAGCTGTTTGACTTCTCCAATACATCCAATGTCAACAAATACTCCTTTGATGGTTGATCTGCCTCCAGTGTACCGATGATCACATTAGCAACATATCTCCCCACAGCATCGGTTGTCTCGTCTATTGAGATCCATATTTTGTTGCATGCAACTTCATCTCTAATTTTCTGCACAACAATGCTGAAGTTGTTGTCAACATAATTTTTCTGTAATGATGACTCGCTTGGTATATGTTCCTCTGTGTATTTCTCTAAAAAACCTCAGAGATTTGTTTTCCAACTTCCACAGTGCAATTCCAGCATCAATGGATGCTTTGCCCAGATCACTCAGATTTGCGACTGGAGCCAGCAGTAAACGTAGTGAGGAGACATGGTTGGGTATTTCGCTTGGGTAGTCTACACCCCAGCAGATCAACATTGACTTCTCTAATTTTAGATAGCCCTTGCCTTCGCCCTCCTCCCCCTTCCCAGCGCTCCTTCCAGTCATACTGTCTCCGCATCTTCCTTTCTTTTCCCCGCCTCCCCCCACATCAGTCTGAAGAAGGGTCTCGACCCAAAACGTCGCCTATTCCTTCTCTCCATAGAAGGACGTGCCATCAGGGTAGGCAAGGTAGGCCTACCCTGACTAAAATTATAACACAGTAATTACTAAAAATAAATAGTAAAGGCATGGGAGAATTATGCCTAAGAGATCGATCTCCTAGGTAGGCATAATTCTCCGTGCCTTTCATCCGCAGCACTTGTAACACTGGAAACTCTGTACAGCCCACGTGCCGTCAGCGCTGCTTCATTCCGTTAATTTCAAGCGGGGTTGAAGGCAGCTGAAATTCTGCCTTTGCAACACTGCACAGGCGCAGCAGCCTACGGCACATGCGTAGCGCTAGTTTCTTGGCGGGGTTTTCAATTATGGATTGGCATTATTTTAAGTGTATCTTAGGAAACTGGGAGAGAAGAATGGAACTTGAGTGCCAATGATATGGTAAGTACATTTCTTGGTGATGTTTTTAAATACCGTATTTCCCGGGGTGTGGGGGTGGGGGGGAGAGCTCCTTTCACAGCGTTTGGGGAGTCTGGCCCAGGGTAAAGTTGCGGGGAGGGCACGAATGTTGTGAAGGAGGGGATCGGGATAATGCCACTTGCGAAGCTCCTTGCACGGAGGCGTGCAATGCCACCGCATTGAGGCCGGGGGGAGAAGTAGCTCGGGTGGCTGAGCAGCCGCCCGGCCGGACAGTGGAACCGGCCGCCACCTTAGCTCCTTCTGCCGGCCCCCGCTCGTCTCTGGGAGCTCTCCGTCTAAAAACCTCTCTCCTGCCGCTCGCTGGCCTCACTCATGTCCTTAAATTCCGACAGCGCGATTGAGGTTAATCGGCTGTGGGAAATTAAGGATTTGCGGGAAGCGGCTGGCATGAGCGAAGTCGGCGAGCGACAGGTGAAAGTTGTTCAGACGGAGAGCACTGCCAGAGGTGAGCGAGCCGGCAGAAGGCGCTGAAGTGGCGGCCTGTTTGCTGTGGCGACCTGGCGGCCGCTCGCAGCTCCCCAAGCTGCTTCTGTCCCCGGCTACAGTACGGTGGCTTCGGCTGATTTAGGCACTCAATCGTGAAAAAGGCATTATCCTGGTGAAATCATCGAAAAAGGCATGAAAAGGCACATGGCGTTTATGGCAAAATCCTGGCTCATTACCAAACCAGAATTGAACAAATTGTCACTCTCTGAATTAATTTCTTAAATAGCCATCAGACGCATTGAACCGTGGAAATTCATAGCGTGCAACAGGTTATTTGGTCTACATTGACCCCATTTAACAGCAATCAAAGACCCATCCCATCATCTAAATCTCTCTCCACATGTGTCTTCCTCTACATCAAATATTTTCCCAGTTTTCGTTGTCTCCACTATTCCTTCTACTCAGACAACTTTAAATCCAGGTATGGAGTCATAGAATCAATGAGCTGTACAGGCCCTTCAACCCGCCTTGTCAAATCTGGCCAAGTTGGCATATTGGGCAAATCTAATTTGCCTGCTCTTGGCCCACAGCACACTGCCTATCCACAGTTAAAGTGGAAAATACTCATATGCAACAAGTTGAAATATAATTGTTATATTTCCACATTAATCCACAATAATGGTAAACAAATAGCACATTAAAATTACCATAAACCATCTTTCTAAATGGGTGCTTCCACCTACATGTGCTTCCCCCATCCTTATTCCCTGAACCAATCTTTCCTGAACCCGGAAGGCCTGGACTCTCCTGGAACTAAGTGGTAGAGTCCAAAGGTAGTTGTGGCCTCGAATGATGTAATGGAGCAATGTGGCAGGGCCTGATTACGTTATGTGCTCAGAACTGTGCTGGAAATGCTTGACAGCAAGCAAAAACCCATTATTTTTCACAAACTAGCATCTGCAGTTCTTTGTTTAAGAAGGAACTGCAGATGCTGGAAAATCGAAGGTAGACAAAAATGCTGGAGGGTCTATGGAACAAAGGAAATGGGCAACTTTTCTGAAGAAGGGTTTCGACATGAAACGTTGCCTATTTCATTCGCTCCGTAGATGCTGCCACACCCGCTTGGTTTCTCCAGCATTTTTGTCTACCTGCAGTTCTTTGTATCTCCATTCCAGCATTGTTGTCTATCAAAATGTCAAAGTGTTGTCATGTTTCTGAATGTTTTCTTTGGGTTCCTTTTTATTATCACTGCATTAAAACCAGAAAGTTCACAAATGTAAAATTGAATGTTGCTGTGATGCATCAACAGTTCAATGCATACATACACATATTATCTCTTATGAAGGTGAAAAAAGGAAGATAAAAGAGCAGGGAGAAAATGGAATAACGATTTGCATGTTGGATGAGACACCAATATCAAGGGGAGGAGAGGGTAATGGCTGACCTACTTCATCTATTTTCTACGTTATGACAATACCTTTCCAAGATCCCTGATGACCAGCCTTAGATTTGCTTAATGAGACATTTATATTGGAACATGGCTTTGCAGTATTTTAACAACTCAAACATGTTTCCGCACAATATCCTCGAGGGGGGGGGATAAAACTTTCCGGTACTTCTCGTTTCCTTCTGAAGTTGAAGACTAGATGCTGTCACACCCATCCAACATGAAAAATTTCTGCTAAAAAGTAAGGCGTATCAAATCTGATTTTAGAGATTTGATTTTTATTAAAAAGTGGTCTGAATTCCTCCAGCATCATGCCTGTTTACTTTTGTGCAAGGATAGGCAGTTCATTTTTTGTTTTAAAAGCTGTCTTGTTGCAGGATGATGACATTGACCAGCAAATTACCTGCTATGATTGAACCAGTTTCTTCAGAAAGGAAGATGAGGTCAGGGTGGTGGGTTTCTGTTTTAGTCTGAGCAAGGTCTTTCTGCATGATCTGAAAGAGGTAGTCTTGGAGATTGTGGAGACACTAGTGGTGATATTTCAAGAAACACTAGACTCTGGAGTGGTCCCAGACAACTGGAAAATCGCAAATGTTACTCCACTATTCAAGAAGCGAACGAGCCAAAGGAGAGTAAGCCATAGGCAATTAGTCTAATATTAATGTTTTTTGTAAGATTTTAGTCTTACTAAGGATGAGGTTTCAGAGTACACATAATAAAATAGGCCAAAGTCAGCGTCTTTTTGTGAAGGGGAAATCTTGCTTTAAATCTGTTGGAATTCTTTGAGGAATTAAATAGCAGACAAGGCAAAGGAGAGTCAGCGTATGTTGTTTACTTGGATTGTCAGAAGGCCTTTGATAAAGTGCTGCACTTGAGGCTGCTAAAGAAGGTGAGAACCCACGGTATTAGATGGAAGATACGAGCATGGATAGAAGGTTGTGTGAATGGCAGAAAGCAGAGTGGGAATAAAGAGGGCTTTTTCTGGTTGGCTGCAGGTGACTTTAATGGTATTCCGCAGAAGTCAGAGTTGGATCCACTACTCTTTACGTTGTATATTAATGATTTGGATGGTGGAATTGATGGCTTTGTGGCCAGGTTTGTGGATGAAACAATGATAGGTGGAGGAGCAGGAGGTGCAGAGGAAACAGGGACTCTGCAGAAGTACTTGCACAGGTTGGGGGAGTGGGCAAAGAAGTGGCAGATGGAATACAACATAGCAAAGTGCAGTCATACACTTTGGTGGTAAGAATAAAAGCATAGACTATTTTCTAAATGTGGAGAGAATTCCGAAATTGGAACTACAAAGGGACTTGGGAGTGCTCTACAGGATTCCCCAAAAATGTGTTTGCAAGTTGAATCGGTAGTAAGGAAGGCAAATGAAATGTTAGCATTTATTTAGAGAGGACTATAAGAAACAAACATGGATAGAATGCTGAGGTTTTATAAGGCATCGGTCAGACTGCATTTGGAGTGTTGTGAACAGTTTTTTGCCCCACCTTTGAGGAAGGATATGCTGCCATTGGCATGGAGCAGGTTTACTAGAATTATTCTAGGGATGACTGGGTTAACATGATGACATTCAATGGCTCTGGTTCAGTACTCACTGGATTTTAAAGGATGAAACTTATTGATTAATGAAAGGCCTGGATTGAGTGGATGTGGAGAGGATGTTTCCACGAGTGGGAGAGTCCAGAAACATAGCCTCAGAATTTAAAAAAACTACCTTTATAATGGGGGTGAGGGGGAACTTCTTTAGTCAGAGGGTGGTGAATCTGTGGAATTCTTTGGCACAGATGGCTGTGGAGGTCAAATCATTGGGTATTATTTAGGCGGAGATTGACATGTTCTTGATTAGTAAAGGGGTCATAGGCTATGTGGAGAAGGCAGGAGAATGTGATAGAGACGGAAAGATAGATCAGCCATGATTGAATGGTGGAGTGGACTTGATTGGCTAAAGTACAATTAATGGTGTCCTGAAGGATTCTGGTGTGAAATTATCTTTAATGTACAGCTTCTCACAAAGGGACATGGGCAACAATGGTTTGCGCACATATTATTAGTTTTTCTTTCATCTCATACCGTGTGCTTATCATCTGGAAGACATTAACTATGGAATGACTTGTTCTTTTACACAGCTACCTGCTTAGCTTTGCTTATCATTAGCTTTGCACACAATGACATGTTTTGGTTCACAAAAACTGTTTGTCATGCATGAATGCTAACTTGCAGTGAGCATGAATAAGAAGCATCTGGTAATAAAAACAAATTGTAACACATATTTCCATTCATATCCTGTGCTTGTTCAACTACTAACTGCATTTTTATTATTGGATCTTGATGATTAAAGTATTGGATTATTTGTCATGCCTTGATGTGAGGCTGTAAGAAAGAATGCCACGTTGAACAAATCTTTCACGCTTTAAATATAAGTAACTGAATCCATTTCCCTGGATGGATTACTAGCTGTCAGTCCTAATCACTCTGCTTTTGCTGAGTCCAAGAAAATCATCTTTCTTTTTCCTTTATGAACAAATGTTATATATTTTTTAATGTGACACAGTTTTTAATGTTGAATAACAAAACATTAAAAAAAATATTGAACTTGAATATGTATTCAACATTACGCTCAAAATTTGGGCAATGATACCAGACAGGAACTTAGATGGAAACAGGCCCTTTGGCCCAATTTTTCACCTTGTTTCAGAAAGATATCAGGAAGCTGGAAAAAGTGCAAAAAAGATTTAAGGGCCTGTCCCACTGTACCGGGTAATTCAAGAGTTCTCCCGAGTTTTCCCCTGATTCGACCTCGGAGAATGTCCGTAGTGGGTCCGTAGGAGCAAGGATGTCTTGTAGCGCTCGTACGAGTAAAAAGTAAAACAATTTTTCATCACGGGTTTTGACACTGTTGAGAAAACGTCACGATTTTACCGGATTTCCCGAGTACCGTTACTCGTACTGGCCGCTGAGGAACAACATTTTCACACAGAAGGTCGTGGGGATATGGAACGAGCTGCCAGAGGAGGTAGTTGAGGCAGGTACAATAACAATATTTAAATGACATTTGAACAGGTGCATGAATAGGACAGGTATGAAAAGATAAGACCAAATGCAGGCAAATGGGATGAGCTTTGATTGAGCTTAGTCGGTATAGAGGAGGTGGGCCGAAGGGCTTGTTTCTATGATGTATGACTGACTATGAAATCATTCTCACCATTTACTTAGGTGTTTAAAATAATTTTACATGCTCACATATTTCTGGTCAATAATGTATTCTGTTTTAACGCTTCTTGCTGTCCCAGTTCACATCATCCTGTTCCCATTATGATTTATTGTCAAGGTTATTCTGTCACAGTTAAGCTTGAGCATTCATTTTACTGATGCTTGAGTCGAATAGGCTTGCCTTGAACGGGATTGGCACTATTGTTCACTGTTCTCACTCCTCAAGAATGTTGATGTGGTAGCCATAGGTGGGATTCTTCTTCGGCTTTCCATTGCTATCTCCATGCCACTCCAACTCCCATGGCCAATCCCTACTATGATGTAACTTGTGGTTTCCAACTTGGAGCCTCAGGGCTTCATACGAAGGAATGGCAAAAATATGTATCCTTGATAATGACCATACATATTCTTAAGTATTTTTCTTCAGATGTTTCAAGTGAAAATATTAACCTTCTAGGTCTACATTATGACTGCATCCCCAACTCATGGCCACTGCCAAATCCCAGCATTCTTTTTGCAACTGTGTAATGCTGTACCCCCTTCAACCAAGCATGAATTCTAATACAATTCTCAGAGCTGAGAAAGCTGTAGCACAAGACAAAATTGATTATTTCATATTCATTTCATGCTCTTCTCTGCAGTTTATTTGGATATTTTGTAAAAATGGCACATGTATTAATGCTGGAGTTTTCATTTGTCATTTTCAAATGTTTGGATGCTGCACAGATTACTATTTCACATCAGTCAACAATGGACTCATTGTCATTTGTATTTCATCCATTTAGTGTTTCATTAAGTTCCTTTGCACTTGTGCTTTTATCTGACACTACATTAACTGTGTTCTTGCACATAAAGCATGCAAATATGTTTTCTTTATTCATTCTGATGTCAATAAAATTATGGAAATATATTTAAAAAAAATTTCACCATCATATAAACTGAACCAAAAATTAGCTAGCACGTGGAGCATAATTAATGCAGAACAAATTTTTGTCTTGCCTGTATTTTTTTATGATATTGTAGTCGTGTAATAAAGAACCGAAGAACCTTAAATTCAGTGTGATGAATGGTTAATATGCAGATTGCATCAGATTACAAGTCCATCCATTTTAATGATGTTGGACTTCAGTTAGTAGAGATACATTCATTTTCCTTCACATTGCAACATGTAATGAACAATAAAACTGTCAATGACAGTGAGAACTAGGGAAGAAATACTTTCAGAGTTAAATAGAGCCTAAACCTATGATTATATATTGATTCTGGTTCTGCCTCAACAGATATTGAACTTACTTTGAAGTGTTGTCATTTGAAGTTACGTCTATAGCACTGGCGGTAAATGCAATGCAAATATCAATAGATTATTTCTCATTGATTGGGAGAATAAATTGCAACAGACTAATCCATTGTTGAGTTCTTGGATTGGTGTTCTCGCCTGTAGTTTTTGAAGCATTCAGGAGTTTAACTCAACTCTGGCCATTGAGTGTAGGATTAATTTTTCACAATTGATATGTTACTTTTTGCAACATATTAACTAAAAAAATGCTCATCCCCACCACTTGAAATTGAGGTAATCCAAAATGTTGCTTCTATGTCCTCACTCCGACCAATCCCCAATCACCCTCTACACCGCATCAATCACTGCCTTAATTTTTATATATTTGTCCTTGATTTTACATCTTTCCATGGGATTGTCACCTAACTGTCTCTCTTGTCTCCTCCAGCCTTATTATATTCGGAACATTGGCTCTGCTCCAATTCTGATCCCTTGAGCCTCCCAAACAATCATTGAGCAACTATTAGTAGCTGAGCCAAGACCACAAATTCTGCAACCCTCTGTGCCTAAACTTCCCCACTGTTCTGCCTACCCATCCTCCATTACGATAGTTTAAAGCCTGCCTCTTCAACAAAGTGGAGCAATTTCATTTCTCCAACTTCAAGTAACCCTTGCAATCCCTCTCACTCCGTCCCTTCCCCACTCAAGTCGCCGTTCTAGTTTTGTTGTCATCCTGTTGAGTTCCTCTGTCTGTATACTCGATATTACATATCCCACTGCCAACAATGGCTTATTGTGTGCTTCACATTTTCTTAATTATCGTTGCCTTTTGCATATCTTCCATTCATTTCTCCGCAGGACTATCCATATCTCTCGTTCCCCTTTACCATGAGTCTCAGTCTGAAGAAGGGTCTCGACCCGAAACGTCATCTATTCCATTTCTCCAGAGATGCGCCCTGACCCGCTGAGTTACTCCAGCCTTTTGTGTCTGTCTTCCCTTTGACAATGCTTTGGTCACCTGTGTAAAATTTAGCTTGTAGTGTGGGCTGTTGTACAATGCTTAAGGTGGTAGATCAATACAATTTGACAATAGGTGCAGGAGTAGGCTATTCGGCCCTTCGAGCCAGCACTGCTAATCAACGTGATCATGGCTGATCATCCCCAATCAGTACCCCGTTCCTGCCTTTTCCCCATATCCCCTGACTCCGTTATCTTTAAGAGCCCTATCTAGCTCTCTCTTGAAAGTATCCAGAGAACCGGCCTCCACCTCCCTCTGAGGGAGATAATTCCACCGACTTGCCACTCTCTGTGAGAAAATGTTTGCTCATCTTCGTTCTAAATGGCTTCCCCCTTATTCTTAAACTGTGGCCCCTGGTTCTGGACTCCCCCAACATCGGGAACATGTTTCCTGCCTCTAGCGTGTCCAAATCTATTTGTAATTAGGAAAGCTATGCTTTTGGTCTTAATGTTCACGATTTAATGCAGACATTTCAGCATAAATTCTAGGTTAACACCACAAAATAATATTGAGGGAGTTCTTCACATACAAAGAGATGTTCCCTTGAATGAGGCAATGAACCTTTTTGGCCCTGTCCTTCAGTTGCACTTTTCTCAAGCCAATTAAGATGCTGGTGTTCCTCCTGTTCAAACCTCTTGCCGTCTCCAACTCCACCATTGGGGTCCATGCCCTCCACCGGAGAGGTTGCTGGACATCCATGGGTAGGTTTCATAGAAACAAAGACATAGAAAATAGGTGCAGGAGGAGGCCATTTGGCCCTTCGAGCCAGCACCGCCATTCATTGTGATCGTCCCCTATCAATAACCCGTGCCTGCCTTCTCCCCATATCCCTTGACTCCACTAGCCCCTAGAGCTCTATCTAACACTCTCTTAAATCCATTCAGTGACTTGGCCTCCACTGCCCTCTGTGGCAGGGAATTCCATAAATTCACAACTCTCTGGGTGAAAATGTTTTTTCTCACCTCAGTCTTAAATGACCTCCCCTTTATTCAGAAAATATTCTGCATTAGGATGGATTGTGAGACGGTTAATTCTGAGACCAGGTTCCTGAACTTGAATGAAGGAGACTTTGAAGGTATAAGATGGTATAAGCCTCAACCGTGGCTGACGAGGGAAGTCAAGGATAGTGTTAAATCCAAG
Organism: Raja brachyura; assembly: GCA_963514005.1. Next base: position 42,849,900 of record OY740782.1, read on the forward strand.
GTAGAGGCATATTGTAAAGCTTGAAAGGGTTCAAAAAAGATTTACGAGGATGTTGCTAGGACTAGAGGGTGTGATCTATGGGGAAAGGTTGAGCAGGCTGGGTCTCTATTGCATGGAGTACAGGAGGATAAGGGGAAATCGTGCAAAGATATACTAAATCATGAGATGAATACATCAGGGGGGTGCACAGAGTCCTTTGCCCAGAGTAGGGGGATCGAGGACCAGAGGACATAGGTTCAAGTTGAAAGGGGAAAAGATTTAAAAGGAATCTAAGGGGTGACTTTTTCACACAAAGGGTAGTGTGTGTGGAACAAACTGCCAGAGGATTATTCCATTGTTTAAGACAGTTAGACAGGTACGTGGATAGGGCAGGTTTGGAGAGATATGGACCAAGCGCAGGCAAGTGGGACTGGTTTAGCTGGCACATTGTTGGCTGGTGTGGGAGAGTTGGCCCGAAGGGCCCATTTCCACACTGCATCACTCTATGACTGAGGCATATAAATTGGTCAGAAGAAGCGGCAAACCACAGGCCAGGGAAAAATTTAGAATTCAACAGAGGAGGACAAAGGGGTTAATTACGAGGGGGGGGGGGGGGGGGGGGAGAATGAAAGAAAGCTTGCCGGGAATATAAAAACTGACTAAAAGTTTATTTTGGTATGTAAAAAGCAAAACATTAGTGAAGACAAATGCAGGTCCCTTACAATCAGAGGCAGCTGAATTTATAATGGGAAACAGGAAGTGGCAGAACAGTTGAACAAGTACTTTGGTTCCGTGTTCACTAAGATCGACACAAACAATCCCCTCGAAATACGAGGGAACTGAGGATCTAGTGGGAGGGAGGAACTGAAGGGAATCCACATTAGTCAGAAAACGGTGTTTTGTAAACTGTTGGGACTGAAGGCAGATAAATCCCCGGGTCCTGATAGTCTGCACCCCGAGTGGATGTGGCCCTAGAAATCGTGGATGCATTGGTGATAATTTTCCAATGTTCTCTCTACTCTGGATCAGTTCCTAGGGACTGGAGGGTAGCCAATGTAGCTCCACTTTTTAAGAAAGGAGGAAGAGAGAAAACGGGGAATTATAGACCAGTTAGTCTTACATCGGTAGTGGGGAAGCTGCTGGAGTCGATTGTTAAAGATGTTATAGCAGTGACGGGATCAGTCAAAGACAGCATGGATTTATGAAGGGGAAATCATGCTTGACTAATCTTCTGGAATTTTTTGAGGATGTAATAAGTAGAATGGATAAGGGAGAGCCAGTGGATGTGGTGTATCTGGACTTTGAAAAAGCCCTTGACAAGGTCCCACACAAGATTAGTGTGTAAAATTAGAGCACATGGTATTGGGCGTAGGGTATTGACATGGATAGAGAAGTGGTTGGCAGACAGGAAGCAAAGAGTAGGAATTAACGGGTCCTTTTCAGAATGGCAGGCAGTGACTAGTGGGGTGCCGCAAGGCTCAGTGCTAGGACCCCAGTTGTTTACAATATATATTAACGATTTAGACGAGGGAATTAAATGTAACATCTCTATATTTGCAGATGACACAAAGCAGGGTGGCACTGTGAGCTGCGAGGAGGATGCTATGAGGCTGCAGGGTGACTTGGATAGGTTGGGTGACTTGGATAGGTTGGGTGAGTGGGCAGAAGCATGGCAGATGCAGTATAATGTGAATAAATGTGACAAGGACAGGAAGGAAGATTATTATCTGAATGGTGTCAGATTAGGAGGTGGGGAGGTGCAACAAGACCTGGGTGTGCTTCTACATTAGTCACTGAAAATAAGCATGCAGATACAGCAGGCAGTAAAGAAAGCTAATGGGGTTGAGAGGGAATGATCGATCAGCCATGCTAGAATATTGAAATAGACTCGATGGATCAAATGGCCTAATTCTGCTTCTCGAACATATGAATATGATTTCATCACCCTCACTCGCAGAAATTGTCACATCATGATCACTCTGCACATTTCTATGCTTTGTCTTGTATTCCACTTTTATCTTTTTGCCTTCACTCTAAATCTGTGTCTCCTTTTCCATGAATCATTGGTTAATGGGAACTGCTTTCCTCTATTTGCCTTTTTGTTAAATATATCGTTGTCTATTTTTCTGTTCCTGTCACTTTTTCTCACAACCTTCTTTGGTCTGAGGAGAACATTGCCTGCTTCTCCTGTCCAACCTAATAGCTGAAATATTCAATATTCAGGAGGGATAGACGAAAAGGAAAAGGAGGTGGGGTAGCGTTGCTGGTGAGAGAGGAGATTAATGCAATAGAAAGGAAGGACATTAGCGTGGAGGATGTGGAATCGATATGGGTAGAGCTGCGAAACTCTAAGGGGCAGAAAACGCTAGTGGGAACTGTGTACAGGCCACCTAACAGTAGTATTGGAGTTGGGGATGGCATCAAACAGGAAATTAGAAATGCGTGCAACAAGGGTAACACGGTTATAATGGGTGACTTCAATCTGCATGTAGATTGGGTGAATCAAATTGGCAGGGGTGCTGAGGAAGAGGATTTCTTGGAATGTATGCGGGATAGTTTTCTCAACCAACATGTGGAGGAACCAACGAGAGAGCAGGCTATTCTAGACTGGGTATTGAGTAATGAGGAAGGGTTAGTTAGCAGTCTTGTTGTGCGTGGCCCCTTGGGCAAGAGTGACCATAATATGGTTGAGTTCTTCATTAGGATGGAGAGTGACAAAATTAAGTCAGAAACAAGGGTTCTGAACTTGAACAAAGGTAACTTTGAAGGTATGAGATGTGAATTGGCCAAGATAGACTGGCAGGTGATTCTTAAAGGGTTGACAGTGGATGTGCAATGGAAGGTATTTAAAGACTGCATGGATGAAGTACAAAAGTTGTTCATACCAGTTTGGCAAAAGAATAAATCGGGGAAGGTGGTGCATCCATGGATAACAAGGGAAATCAGGGATAGTATAAAAACAAAAGATGAGGCATACAAATTTGCCAGAAAAAGCAGCCTACCGGAGGACTGGGAGAAATTCAGAATCCAGCAGAGGAGGACAAAGGGCTTAATTAGGAAAGGGAAAATAGATTATGAAAGGAAACTGGCAGGGAACATAAAAACTGACTGCAAAAGTTTTTATAGATATGTAAAGAGAAAGAGACTAGTTAAAACAAATGTTGGTCCCTTGCAGTCAGAAACAGGTGAATTGATCATGGGGAACAAGGACATGGCAGACCAATTGAATAACTACTTTGGTTCTGTCTTCACTAAGGAAGACATAAATAATCTGCCGGAAATAGCAGTGGAACGGGGGTCAAATAAGATGGAGGAACTGAGTGAAATCCAGGTTAGCCGGGAGGTGGTGTTGGGTAAATTGAACGGATTGAAGACCGATAAATCCCCAGGGCCAGATAGTCTGCATCCCAGAGTACTCAAGGAGGTAGCCACAGAAATAGTGGATGCATTAGTGATAATTTTTCAAAATTCCTTAGATTCTGGAGTAGTTCCTGAGGATTGGAGGGTAGCTAATGTAACCCCACTTTTTAAAAAAGGAGGGAGAGAGAAAGCGGGGAATTACAGACCAGTTAGTCTAACATCGGTAGTGGGGAAACTGCTAGAGTCAGTTATTAAAGATGGGATAGCAGCGCATTTGGAAAGTGGTGAAATCATTGGACAAAGTCAGCATGGATTTACGAAAGGTAAATCATGTCTGACAAATCTGATAGAATTTTTCGAGGATGTAACTAGTAGAGTGGATAAGGGAGAACCAGTGGATGTGTTATATCTAGACTTTCAGAAGGCTTTCGACAAGGTCCCGCATAAGAGATTAGCATACAAACTTAAAGCACACGGTATTGGGGGTTCAGTATTGATGTGGATAGAGAACTGGCTAGCAGACAGGAGGCAAAGGGTAGGAGTAAACGGGTCCTTTTCAGAATGGCAGGCAGTGACTAGTGGGGTGCCGCAAGGCTCAGTGCTGGGACCCCAGCTATTTACAATATATATTAATGATTTGGACGAGGGAATTCAATGCAACATCTCCAAATTTGCAGATGATACCAAGCTGGGGGGTATAGTTAGGTGTGAGGAGGATGCTTGGAGGCTGCAGGGTGATTTGGATAGGCTGAGTGAATGGGCAGATGCATGGCAGATGCAGTACAATGTGGATAAATGTGAGGTTATCCACTTTGGTGGCAAAAACATGAGGGTAGACTATTATCTGAATGGTGGCAGATTAGGTAAGGGGGAGATGCAACGAGACCTGGGTGTCATGGTACACCAGTCATTGAAAGTAGGCATGCAGGTGCAGCAGGCAGTGAAGAAAGCAAATGGTATGTTAGCATTCATAGCGAAAGGATTTGAGTATAGGAGCAGGGAGGTTCTACTGCAGTTATACAGGGTTTTGGTGAGGCCACACCTGGAGTACTGCGTACAGTTTTGGTCTCCAAATCTGAGGAAAGACATCCTTGCCATAGAGGGGGTACAGAGAAGATTCACCAGACTGATTCCTGGGATGTCAGGACTTTCATATGAGGAAAGATTGGATAGACTCGGTTTGTACTCGATGGAATTTAGAAGATTGAGGGGGGATCTTATAGAAACCTACAAAATTCTTAAGGGGTTGGACAAGCTAGATGCTGGAAGATTGTTCCCGATGTTGGGGGAGTCCAGAACAAGGGGTCACAGTCTAAGGATAAGGGGGAATTCCTTTAGGACCGAAATGAGGAAAACATTCTTTACACAGAGAGTGGTGAGTCTCTGGAATTCTCTGCCACAGAAGGTAGTTGAGGCCAGTTCATTGGCTATATTTAAGAGGGCGTTAGATGTGGCACTTGTGGCTAAAGGGATCAGGGGGTATGGAGAGAAGGCAGGTACGGGATACTGAGTTGGATGATCAGCCATGATCACATTGAATGGCGGTGCAGGCTCGAAGGGCCGAATGGCCTACTCCTGCACCTATTTTCTATGTTTCTATGTTTCTAAATCCCTCATCCCTGGAACCACTTTAGTTAATCTTTTTTGCAACCTCTCTCAGACCTTCATATTGTTCCAAACGAGTAATGATCAGAAAGCGATGCAAATTTCCAATTGTGTTGTATACCACTATTTTTGAAAGATTTGTTGTTTCTTTAATTTTGTATATCTGTATATAACTTCCAGGATCAGGTATGCTTCAGCAAGCAGTCTTTGTACTTTGCCACTTTCAAAAAATTAGACACACAGGCATCCATGTTCCTCAGTTCCTGTGGATCCTTCAGAAAAGTACTATTTACCTGGGACTGCCAAGCCTTTCTCTTTCTTCCAAACTTTATACTTTGCTTTATTAAATTCATCATCAACTAATCTGTCCATATTCTAGTCTATCGATGCAATCTTGAAATCTGTCACTCATTGCTTACTGTGGCTCCAAACTTGCAAATTTTAACATTCAATGTGCATAACCAATCATTAATGATAGATGTATAAAAGGAAGGTAGACACAAAATGCTGGAGTAACTCAGCGGGACAGGTAGCATCTCTGGAGGGAAGGAATGAGTGATGTTTTGGGTCGAGACCCTTCTTCAGACAGATGCCGGGAGTGGGCGGGACAGAGATAGAATGTCGTCTGAGAGTAAGACAGGTGGGAGAACTGGGAAGGGGGAGGAGATGGAGAAAGAGGGAAAGCAAGGACTATTTGGAGTTGGAGAAATCAATGTTCATACCGCTGGGGTGTGAGCTACCCAAGCGAAATATGAGGTGCTGTTCCTCCAATTTGCGCTGGGCCTCACTCTGACAATGGAGGAGGCCCAGGACAGAAACGTCAGATTGGGAATGGGAGGGGGAGTTAAAGTGCTGAGCAATCGAGAGATCAGGTAGATCAAAAAGGTGGATTGAGCAGAGGTGTTCAGCGAAACGATCGTCGAGCCTGCGTTTGGTCTCGCCGATGCACAGACTTTGACACCTGGAACAGGGGATACAGTAGATGAGGTAGGAGGAGGTGCAAGTGCACCTATGCCTCACCTGAAAAGATTGTCGGGATCCTTGGATGGAATCGATGGGGAGGTAAAGGGACCAGGGATGAGTTGACCAGGGAGTTGCGGAGGGAACGGTCTCTGCGGAAAGCAGAAAGGGGTGGAGATGGGAATATGTGGCCAGTAATGGGATCCTGTTGGAATTGACGAAAGTGTTGGAGGATTATATGCTGCATGCGACAGCTGCTGGGGTGGAAAGTGAGGACAAGAGCGAACTCTGTCCTTGTTGTGAATGGGGGGAGGGGGAGCTGCGGGATATCAAGGAGACCCTAGTGAGAGCCTCATCTATAATGGAAGAGGGGAACCCCCGTTTCCTAAGGAATGAGGACATCTCCGATGATCTAGTATGGAAAACCTCATCCTGGGCGCAGAAGCGGCGTAGACGGAGGGTAGATGTATTATACACGGAATTAGTCTTTAAACATACACAGTGGAACACGATAGTTTGCCATCCTCCAATCTGAAAACAACCTTTTACCACAATTTTACTTTGTAGCTTTGAACCAATCCATCTTACTTTAACGATAGACGGCTAATTCTATCTCCAACACAACTGTCTCTGCCTCCTCTGATATTTTGGCCGCACTCTCCTCCTTAATGAACACTCAAACAGCAAATGTATTCAATTCTCCATTTTTGCCTTCCACAGATTGAGATGACTTCTTGGTTTAAAAGTAGCTTCATCACTCTCCTTCCAACTCAATTGTATGCCTGCAGGAAATGTGGGCTTTTGGGTTTTACTATTGATATCCAAAATAGACTATTTCTGTGTTGTCTATGGCTCTATTTTATACAGAACAATTTTCCTCACGTTCTCTTTGTGCCTGTTTTGTTTTCCTGTGTGTAAAACAAATCAGCTTACTATATTCAGCCCTGTTCTCAGTTGATTTCTACACCTGATACAGATCGTTCACGTCCCCATCTTTTTCCATCATATTCTGTCAGTCCTTTGTCATCCAGGAAAATAGCCTCGGGATCATTCCAAGCAGCTTTTGTTGATCTCGGTCGCTTCTCAGACTGCTGCTCACTGTTGAAGGATGAGGAAGAGGGCTAGGGTCACTCAAATGCTTTTCTCAACTTCACTGGTGTGTGCTTCAGTCTATTGGAGCAGCCAATGCTAGCAAAAGCAAGTCTGTATTGCAATCTTCTCAATCTGCAGAGATTCTCAAGCAGTATTCCCACAGATATATCAAGTTTAAGTTCACATTTATTGTCACATGCACCAATTGGTATATTGGCAGTGCTGGCTCGAAGGGCCAAATGGCCTACTCCTGCACCTATTGTCTATTGTCTATTGGTACAGTGAGATTTACGTTCCCATACAGCCATACAAATAAAATACATGACAGAGTTTAACATAGACATCCACCACAGCGGAATCAACATTTCCCACTGTGATGGAAGGCAATAAAGTGCAGTCATCTTCCTCTTTGTTCACCTGTAGTTGGGGCCTTTCAACCTGCCGCAGTCGCACCAGCCATCGGCATATTCCTATCAGGAATAGCTACCAAAAGCCCTGGATGAGCCTACCTCTTCCCCATTCACAATTAATATGCTTCCCTGTCAGCACTATTCTTAATCAGTAGAGCCAGGATTTTGCCATAAATGCCATGTCCTCTTTCATGCCAATTAGAATGATTTCACCAGGATAATGCCTTTTTCACGATCGCATGCCTAAATCAGCCTTTTTTTGCCATTTTGCTATAAGGTCGTGCTATTTTCTCTAGTTTACTGTGAATACAATGACATTTTCTATGTTAACACATTAACATTAATAATGTTATTATTAACGTGTTAACTTAGTATAACTTACAAGAAAACTCCCACCACCGGGGCGAAACCAGGGGAACCACCTTCGGTCATTCATTCGTTCGTTCCGCTGCCCGCTGGTTCAGTCTTCTCCAAGATCTATTTATGAAAGATCTGCAATGCTAGAAAAATCGAAGGTAAACAAAAAATGCTGGAGAAACTCAGTGGGTGAGGCAGAATCTATGGAGAGAAGGAATAGGTGATGTTTTGGGTCGAGACCCTTCTTCAGACAGATTGGGGGGGGCGGGAAAAAGAAAGGAAGAGGCGGAGATAGTAGGACTAGAAGGTGAGCTGGGAAGGGGAGAGGGAGGAGGGAGATGACAAGGGCTATCTAAAATTAGAGAAGTCAATGTTGATACTGCTGGGGTGTAGACTACCCAAACAAAATACCCAAGCTTGTCTCCTCACTACATTTACTCCTGACTCCAGTTGCAAATCTGAGTTTCTGAGTGATCTGTGCAAGGCATTCATTGATGCTGGAATTTCACTGTGGAAATTGGAAAACAAATCTCTCATAGGTTTTTTAGAGAAATACAGAGAGGAACATATACCAAGCGAGAAGAATCTGCTGCAGTCAGGATCGTCAGTGAAATAATGTAGAAAAAGTCCCTCCAGTGCAATCTTGTGTTTTTTGCTTCCAATTTTGCGAACTTCCCACAAGCTATCACTTCCCTTGAGGAAATTGACGAAGCATTATGTTGACACAACATCAACATTATTGTGGTCATTGGTACACTGGAGGCAGGTCAACCATCAAAGCAGTATTTGTTGACATCGGAAGTATTGGAGAAGTCAACCAGCTCAACTATTGCTCAGTTGTTTACATCTTCACTTGCCGTACTTTGCCAGAAGGTATAAAACACAAGAATGATCTTCTGTTTGTGACTTAAAGTTTTATTCCCCAAAATGTTGCATCTGACTTTGTAGAATTGCCAAACACATATGTAACTTGTTTCCAAATGTCGATCGCCTAGTTTCCAATGTCAAGAAAATCTTCCTCAAAGTACCATCACGTGTGCAGTTGCTCAAATGGCACCCAAGATTCTGCACCCTCCTCAGCCCGTTTTGACTAGGTGAGGTGCATGAATCTCTGCTGTACTATGCTGCAAATTTTGAAAAGATAAATTAAATCGTCAACTGTTTTGAAGAAGAAGAATCTGCTGCAGTCAGGATCGTCAGTGAAATAATGTAGAAAATGTCCCTCCAGTGCAATCTTGTGTTTTTTGCTTCCAATTTTGCGAACTTCCCACAAGCTATCACTTCCCTTGAGGAAATTGACGTAACATTAGTGAATAACAAAGTAACTGACGATATTCGTTAAGTTCCGGGCAAAGCAGATAAAGACAGACAAGAAAAATGTGAGCGAGTAATTTTAGCTAACAAAGATCTTGAAGAAATAAAAAACATAGTTAAAGTTCTCAAAGGTAGTTGTAATGCACAAGATATCGACATGAATGTAGAGTCTGTAGCTTATTTCGGCAATACACCAGTGACCTCAGTTGAGGTAGACAGAAGTTTTTCACAACTGAAGCATATTCTGTCTGACAGACGGCATAGTTTAACACCAGATAATTTGAAAAAAATGCTAGTAATTATGTGCAACCAGGCAACTTTGGTCATTTAATGTAGTATACCTTTTTATTATCATTTTGAACCATATTTTGGTGATGGAAATACATGTCTTTTTATGCCTTTTTTGTCAGGAAATGCCTTTTTTGTGCCTTTTGTAATTTATGTTGCCTTTTAGCCTGACTTTTTCAGTGTTTTTTAATGCCTAAACATCCTGGCTCTATTAATCAGCACCCCACATTTCTTTGACCACCCCCCCCCACCCCCCCCCACCCCCGAAATTACTCTCCCTTCGGTCTCCTTTCATTAGTGTATAATTCATTCTGTGGCTCTAGTTATGGTTGGAAGAGTGCTGCTTCTATTATCAAGTTTGCCATTAACAGTTGAAAACTAAGATAACACCAACTCGGCTAAATGTCAGCAGCTGTGAGAACTTGCTGGGAGTTTGAAGGAAAGCACTGTGCTAAAACTGAAGATGTAAGTTTCAGTGTAGCATTATGCAGAGAAGTTTGATAATGTGATTCTGTGAACCTTGCAATTAAAGTTCTTGGCATTATAACTTTCTTACACAATGTGATGGCAAGCCGCAGTGCTGTTTTAACACAATTAAAGGGCAGCAATTTCTATCCCCTCCTGTTTAATGCTTACCCATTGTTCCATTACGTTAGTTTTCTTCTAGTTAGATGCCTTCTAATTACAGTGAAATTATTCCTCCTACGATTAAGTCATTCTCCTTGCTCGACCTCTTTACCCTCCAAACTATACCTGTATTTATCACTCAAGCAATGCCTCTACCCCAAGAATTTGTTCATTGGTTTGGACCATAAATGCTTATTTTTTCGTGCCTCTTCTACCCATATCTTGTGCCTTTTGTAATTTTGTCTCTGCCCTTTGTCCAACCAACAATCCCCCCCCCCCCCCCCACCTCCCACTCAGTTACATCCACCTATCACTCTCCAGGCTTTTCCTGCCCTCCACTTCTCGTCTCTTGTAGGAGGAACTGGTGGGCTGAGCCTTGTTTTACCTGCAGGGTTGGAAGCTGAGGGTGACGGTATATAAAATCATGAGAGGAATAAATAAGGTGAATGGCCATAGTCTTTTCTCAGGGTAGGGAAGTCTGAGAGATCATTTATTGGTAATTCTTTCACACAGCAATTGTTGGGTATGCAGAAGAAATTATCAGGGTAATTATTTGAGGCTGGTAAAATTACAATGAACAGGAACATGCACAGAAAAGGTCTAGAGGAATACGAGGCACATGCAAGCAAATGAGCCAAGCTCAAGGGGGCAATTCTGCTGCCATGTACACGTTAGACCAAAGGGCCTGGTAATTCTATTGACTGTCTCATTTTTGCATGTAGCTCATCAAGCTTGTTCATCACACATTATGCATTTGTACAGGTTGATATATTCTTCTTGTATCTCATTTAGTTATTCCCAGTCTAGTGATGCTGGCTATGCCTGCTCCTTTGTATTTTTCTCTTCAACAGCTACATACTGATGCCCACATTGCTGCTCATTTATCTTAAATTGTGGCATCCACAAACAAACTAATTATTTCTCCTATATTTGCATGCAAGGCAATGTATAATACACATGGTAAAGGTCCCAGCATTGATCTCTGCTTTGGATCCCATGTTACTTTTGATCCCATCCCACCTTCCAAATCAGTCGTGTCAAAGTCCATTAAGACAATGTCCATGAAAACAATGACTCCTTCATCCATCTTCTCAGTTGCCACCTCAAAAAAAAGTTTGCCGTCAAACTGAAAGTCGGCAAAATATGATTCAGCAGCACCTGCTGAAGTCTGGATAATTCAAAATGCTAACGTCAGTTTTAAAAAAGGACACAAGGATAAGGCCAGTCAACATAACCTTGCGGTGGTGGTGGCGAACGGTAATTACAGTGTAGTTAAGTCACTTGGATA